>SRSE01000889.1:1200000-2400000 GCA_005024645.1 Planiliza haematocheilus
GAACGCTGTATCAATGAAGCTTCGACTAATGAACCATTTTTTAAATCAAGTGTCAAAGCTTCAACAAAGCCTTGATCTGTCATCACTACATGAGACTGAGGTAAACTCTATGGAAAAGCTATGACATTAATTAACTAAAGTGAGACACCATGAAACAAAACCAACCAGAACCAGACTGAGACTGAGGCAACTAGCTGCCTTTTATACCGCCCTGCTCTGGGTGATTAACAGGAAGACTCTATCTACAGGAACAACATTTAATGAAACACTAAATGTTTACATCAAACTAACACCATATAAAACGAGACACACACACCGAGTACTTACATAAAGTCGTTTAGTTTAGTCACCAACTCAGTCCCGTCTTGTCACATTGGTTTATGTGACATGACTTTTAAAGCAGGTGATCAGGTCATGCTCAAACTCTTTGGCACCAGGCTGAGGAGGTGGTGGCTGACATTGAATAATGATTTAAACTCTAAAGAAAATACTAAACCATACTAATAAAGGTTTCTTTATCAGGCAGGATGAGCAGCCCTCCTCTGCTTCCTCAATCACTGTTGAACCTTTACTGTAACATAATACTGATGAATGTGTATTGAAGATAGATCAATACAGGTGTGATGTAAATATTCCTTTAATTATCATTCTATGTCAACATTATACAACTGTACTTTAGACTTCCAGAGGTCCAGGCCCAACCTGTAGCTGTATCCATCAACAGGGACTGTGGGGACGTTGTTCAGACCTATGAGTACCTGGGTCTACAGCTGGATCATAAACTGGACTGGTCAGCTGTTTCCTCAGGTGGTTGAGGTCCTTTAACATCTGCTGGAAGCTGCCTTTTTTACATCTCCTCTTTTTTTGCCATAGCATGGTGAAACCAATAGGTGGCAGTAGTAGGGTGTTGATTAGGCTGGAAGCGTATCCTTTCATTGAAGAGGAAGATCCTCCACATTCATTCCAGAGCTGCCAGTGAAAAGAGCAGATTGTATTGTTAAGTTACGTTTAAACTTTCACTCACCAGCTCTTATGCCTTTTAAACTAAATGATTAAGATGTGTGGGAATGACTGAGAATAATATCCAGTGCTGTGGTTAGAGGTTGATATTCTTCATGAAACGATTTTTGAAGTACCGTTACATTTCCTTTCCTTTTTTTTAGTAGAAATAATAACGCTGACAACCAACAAAGAAAGAACCCAGGGAGGATGGGATGCAGTCAAAAAGAGATTTATTTACAATTTTTAAGTGAACAAGTAACAATGAATGCAGGTTTGAAAAATGTGGGGGGAGGGGAACAGTGAGGATTGTGCCAAACAAAATGAGCAAAGGTCAAAAAAATATGGTCTAGTTCATCTGTGAGGAAAGAAAAGAGAACAAAAGGCCTGACTCTGATCTAAAAAACATCTGAAAGTAATAAAAACACAACGGTGGCATCAACCCATAACCTAGTGTGGTAACAGTTTGTGTCTTTGGAGTGAATGTATGGGGTACCCCAGCCTTACCTCAGTCCTACCTCCCCACCACAAACCTTCCCAGACCACACAAGGCAAGAAAGGCTCAGAGAGCAACACAAGAGACAGAGGCTTTTAAAAAGGCTGTCCTCTGTCTCTGATTGGCTGGAGGGTGGACCAATCCACAGCTTTTCTGGAGCTCACAGGTGGCAGCCAATCTTCCATTTCTCACCTGCAGAACAAAGAGAGGAGCGAGCAGGAGAGAGAGACACATACACGTAACACTGCCATTAAGTATTGTTGTGTTGGTGATGACAAATGAGAGTTATGTTAAAGTGATTTATTGTGATTAAATTAACTCCAGAGCTGCCAGTGAAAACAGATCCATCTGCTCTTCATTTCTCCTGAAAAACAGGAAACAGTAATCTGCTGGCTTGTCCCTTCACACATGACAAGTATACAGGTGAACCAGATCAAGGAGAAGCACACAAGGAGAAACCAATGATGATCAAAGGAGGAAACACAGGGAGCAACACAAGACAGGAAACCATGGACTTAACAAAATAAAACAGGAAACTGAATACAACACAAAATCATGAGAGTGAACAGAATGACAGTAAATCACTGAAGAGCTTTGAGGAGATTTGAAACAAACCAACGTTCACATCAAACTTGACTCATCCAATCAAATGGAGCCAAGTGTTTCCAGAGACTTTCTCTGCAGTGTGTGGTTTCTGCAGGAAGATCTGAGTCGTGCTGTTTCTCATCTAGAATGTTTGCTGTTTGATGGATTACTGAACTTTATTGAAGGAGTTCAACTGGGAACTATTTCACTGCAGAGTGACCTGGACTCTGTCTCCACGCTTCCAGGATTTCAGGTCTGTCCACACCTGGGAACCAGGTACAGCAGAACTCATGTCACGGTCTGGATGGCATAACTGTAAATGTAGTAAAGCCAAAGGTCACAGAGTCACAGTCAGAAAATAATAATTAGAAAAACTGAAGGAAAAGTAAGAAAATGGAAAATAGAACAACATCAATGAAACATCTAGAAAGACTCACAGTAACAGACTTTCCAGCCTTGACTTCCATTGATTGATCAAATGTGTATGTGATGGGTTCTCCATTGTTGATCTGTACTTTTAACTGACGTCCTCCCAGTGGTTTGTCCTGCAGGACGGAAATGAAAGACAAGAAGAAGAATGAGACACAGAGACAGGAACAAATGAATGTTGGTGTCTATTAAATCTGTTGCATCAATATTTTCTATGAAAAAATAAAGAAAATAGATTTTGACACTTAAAGCAACATCACCTGATCAGACATGTTTCTGAGAGTGATATATCTGTAGTCTTGATTAACGACCACAGTGATGTCTCGTGACGTCTCCTGACTGTCTGAGCTGCTGCTGTTCTGCTTTGTCAGAGAATGATGAAGATGTGTTAGTTCAGGTTTGATTTCCTCTGACTGGGAGGAGACGACATCCACAGATTAGTCCTTTCACATCAGTCAGCTTCATGTTCTATCAGTCAATCATTCAGATAACTTTTCATCATCAAACATCAATCTGATAAGGAGGTAGGACCTAGAACATGAAGAGGTTTAGAAACCAATGAAAGACAGACGGCCAATGAGAAGTCTTTCTGGTCTTAGTTAACGTCCATGTGTTCTTAGTCATGTTTCTAGTGTGAGCTTTGGGTGTTTTCAGGAAGGATGTTTGTTAAAGTTGACTAAAAAGTTAGAGCTGATGATTCTGGGTAAAAAAGAAGAACCTCTGTGTTGGGTTTCTCCTCCAGAGAAACATGAAGAGAAACATTTACTTTTATTGGTATTCTGATTTAAGTTGTAAACTACTCTCTTACTGAAAGTTGTTCATTGAATCTAATAATTTATGTTTTGAAGATAAAAAGACAGTAATTGTTAGAAACAATGAACCTCTGTGTTCTTGGTTTCCATCTCATCTTTGTCATTTTGACATTTCTGTTGTTGTTCCTCTTCTTGGTTGCTCTGCACCGTCAACTGGGAGAAAGAAGAGATGAAGAGAGATTTAATTTATTACACTCATTGATATGAACTAAATAGTTTTTGGTTCATATTTTATTTGTAATAAACATTGAAGTAAAAAGTGCTGCAGGTTGATGTTTCTGTGTGTTTGTACTTCTATCTCTCTATCTATGAGTTTGTTCTTCACCTCATCTTTCTTCTTCTCCTCTTTGGTCTTCTTTTTATCGTCCACATGAGGAGAGAGAAGACAGAAAGAGTAGATGAGATTAACAATGGACCTCTTTCATGAATGTTGTCTCATGTGTTCTCACTCAAAGTGGGATTCATGAAACATAAAAGAGCTGACAGACAAACCTTAGTACGTTGAACCAAAGTCATTTAGTGTAAGGAAACACTCTGATAGCACTTTACAAGAAACAGAATGAAACAGATGAAATGGTTCATAGCATAGAAGAAAAGAGTTTTATAAATCAATAAAAGATGTTAGAATCAGATCCAGAACAGACAAGTGACCAACAAAGAGACTTTAAAAGCTCTTTCTGCTCTTAGTCATCATCCATGTGTTCTTATATGTTATGTTGTGGAGAGGAGGTAGAGCCCAAATGTAGACACCAGAGGAGGAAGGAAACAAAAGAACTTTACTGAAAACTGAAAAAAGATAGAACAGAAAACCAGAAATCCAAAAACAGATGAAATCCAAAACCAACATCAACCTCCTTAGAACATGAACATGATCTGGAAATTAAATTAAATAGAAACACATTGAAATGAGAACAAACATGTGGCTGGAAAAGAATCTGATAGAAACTACTAAGCTCCTCTTCCAGCTGTCTGTTGGAATGAAACCACTGAGAAGAATGAAGAGAGATCAGGTAAGATTATTAATGATGGACATGCAGATTGTGTGCTCTTATAATGTGATCACTGAGAAACCTGGAAGACTTTGAAGCAGCAGTCAGTTACCATAGTTATCACTAGTGAAATTGCATCATAGAATTGAGAGGATAGAAATGTTTTTAACCTTTTACACATTACTAATTGCATTTTAAACTAACATACTCTAATCCTTATGTGAATTATAATGAAATTGTCATCATCAATTTTTAACTTAAATTATTATTGCTTAACTGGCCCTTATTGGCCCTTACAGATTCTATTTCTTCAAGTCAGACTAAACAACACATTTGACATTTAATGTGAAGGACGTATTCATAGAAAAAAACGTAGTTTGTTTCTGGATTTTCTGATAAAATAAAAAATAAAATACTTCTCTCTCCATGTCTATGAGCTTGTTCCTCGGGGTATGTGAGCTGCCTCTAGGGGGTGGGCGAGATGCAAAATGCAATGGCGTAGAAGAAGTTATCTTCTTCTACGCACCGTACCCTATATGTGCAGCTAACTGATTCAGCTGCGCTGCACTTGAAAATCGTCAGATGGATTATTATTATTTTTTTTTTTAATCTGTTCCTGAGCCTATCCTTTGTTATTTATGTTGTGGGTCGTGTGTAACTTTATTACAATTTAATTCGAATTACTGGCGTTCTAATTTTATTTCCATAACCACTGTGTTATGATGCGGTTGTGTTAGCTCCACGGTCTTTGCTGCAATTTTTGTTTAATACGGCTAAAAATGTTATCCATATTTCCTCATATTTCCTTCTTTCTGCCTCTGAGCCTCAGCCATATCATTATCCCCTTTGCTCTTTAAAGTGGAAGCTTGTGTGTAACTTTGTTTCATTATATTGAAAATGCTACAGATTTTCAGTTTAATTCAAATGCGAGAGCGTGTTGTTGTGATCGTGATTACTTTGTTATAAACCGCGTCCCAAAATTTCATGCACCCTAATGAACAACATTTTTGTCTCTGTGTCTCCAAAATGGGTTGCACCTGGTCAACCAGGTGTTGTGAGGTTGTTTAATTAGTTCATCAGTTTCTGATAAGCCTATACATTTCTTGGTCGACCATGAAGCATGTCACTGTGAGAACCTTTTTGGTAATGTTGCCATGATGGCCAAACACAATTCTGGAAAAGCTGCAGTTTCAAAGTCTCAAGTCCGTGCCCAATCCATTGCCTTGTGCAGGGCAGAGAAAACTTGCAGGGAGGTAGCTCAGGACCTTGGTAGAAGCATACGATGAGTGATGAAGTGGTGGCAGAGATACCAGAGTTGTGACACCCTTGAAGACATGCCCCGTGCAGGTTGCCCCTCAGTTCTGAGTTTGAGGACCAAGGACCTCATCTGCAAGATCAAGACCAATCATGCTGCAGACTCAATCGAAGACTGAAGAATCTTGGGGAAGCAGTCTCTAGGAGTACCATCCACCATTTTCTGACTGATAAACTGAGTCAGAAGACAGCAGATTCCTCGCCTTACCAAAAAGCAAAAGGAGAAGCGGCTTGCTTTTGCAAAGACGTTTGCTGAAATGACCCCAAGAGACTGGGAAAATTGGTTTTCCTCTGATGAGTGCCCTTTCTACTTATTTCCAGCTCCTAACAGCCAAAACAACCGCATTTACACTGATAGTAGAATGGAAGTACCAGCTTCTGAACAGGTCAAGTTCAGCGCCTATTGCATGGTCTGGGGTGCGATGTCATCTTCAGGGATGTCTGAGTTGCATGTTGTACCTCAGGGGACCATCATCAACACTGAGTATTATGGTAAGAACATTCTCCAGCCAGTGCTACTTCCAATATACACCAGAAAGAAGAAATTGGGCCCGGCTAGGAAGATGTTCAACAGGCGCGCGGAAATGGTCTCTGTTCACGATGATGCCCCCTACACATACTGTTCGTACAACTCAGCAGTGGTGTTCTGAGCAGCTTCCTGGCATTCTGCACAAAGAGGAAATGCCACCCAACTCCCTGGACCTCAACCCGATAGAGAACTGCTGGGGTATCCTGAACAGTCGGGTCTTCCACAGCCCATCCCCTACCACCATGAAGCAGCTCAATGTGCAGGCTGTGTGAGAGTGGGACAACATTGAGCCTTCCGTTCTAAAGAACTTAGTGCAGTCCTTATCTGACAGGCTGAGGGCAGTAACTAAGATGTGGGGGGGATACATTGCCTTTTGAATAACAGAATTCTGTTGAATATTTGCAATTTGAGTTTACTTTTTCTGTGGTGCATGAACTTTTGGGACACGATGTACGTGTGTTCTGGTAAGGTCGGTGGCAAAAAAGTTTAGGAACTGCTGCCATAGACCATAGTATGTCTATGCAGCTAACAGCTACCAAAATGTCCAAGAGCTGTTAACGCTACAACAGTCCCATTTCGATACGGACAACGTGTTGGCAGCCAAATTATTATTATTATTATTATTTTTTTTTTGGTAACCATTTAAAGTAAATAGGTAGCCTACTGTTCTGAAAACTTATTAGAGTAAAGTTATTATCATTTTAAAAAATTAAAGTGACGGGTAAAAACAGATTATGACGGAATTTTTATGACCTTGTCAGTCAAAATGACCGACAACGAAAAAGTCTAGCGCAACCTCTGCTCTACATGTTTCTCCATCTCTTCAGTTTTGTTTTTAAGTTTTTTGGTTTTCTGCAGCTCTTCTTCAATCTTCTCATATTTCTCTGTCAGCTATCAGACAGACAGATGGATGATGATCAGTCAGCAGGTTTACTGATGAAACTTTGTTCAAACTGATCAATCTAAACCTTTAATGTTTTACTTCTTGTCTCTTACATCTTTAGTTTCTTCTAAAACCTTCATCGTCACTGTTTCCTCTGTCAGGAGCTTTTCTCCTCTTTCAGCTTCATCTCTGGATCTTTTCTTGGTTTCTGTGTAAAATCAAAGCAGCTGAATTCAACTATTAAAGACGTTTGCTGGTGTTTTAGATCATTAATGTGGTAACTCATCTGGAACTTACTGGCAAAGAAGACACCTGCTAAAACAATTATGATGCTAACAGCCAAGCTAACAACCAAACCAGTGATGATGGGAACAGCAGAACTGGACGAGGACAATAAGAAATCATCTGAAATGATAACACACAGAGTTACATGACATTTCTACACAATCACACACAAACTGTGTCAAACTAAAATAATCTCATGGTCCATTTTCTAAGCGTGTTCTACCTGGAACATGTATGTGAGCCTCTCTGGTCTGGTTGATGTTGTTCTGTTGGACTCTACAGGTGAAGCTGTTGCTGTGTCTCTTGTCCACAGTCACTCTGCTGCTGACAGTATAGAGGTCATCAGGACCTCTGATTGTCTCTGGAGGTCCAGCAGAGAGCAGGTTTCCCTCAGCGTCCAGCCACAACACCTCAGGCTCTGGATACCAGCCTGCAGACTCACACTGTAACACCACTCCTCCTCTGTCTCTGTCCATCCCTGGTAAACTGATGACGGGTGAGGAAACAGGAGCTGAAGCTGAAGCACAAGGCAGAAGAAAGATGTTTTTTAGGTATTTTAATCAATCTGAAATCATTTTCTGGACATAAATAAACAATAAAACAACCCTAAAGATGCACATCGTGGTTTCACTTACCAAAAAATAGCTGAACAAAAGTCTGCTTCCCCAGTACTGGAATAAAACATCTATATTTTCCCTTGTCAGAGAGTTTCACTTTGGAGAGTTTCAGTGAAATGTTTCCTTTCTTCAGCTCATCAATGAACAGAGATGTTCTCCCCTTAAACGATGCATGCTTTTTATCCACAAGTTCTTCATGAGAACGCCTCACGTGAACAAATCTTGGGTCTAGATCTGGTCTCGTCCACTCCACCGTCAAGTCAGTGGCGTCTTCAGCAGGCTGCAGGTGACATGGTAAAACCACGTCTTCACCAAGAGTTGCTACTATTGGCTGAGATGAACCAATCATTTCAGACTGACCTGGAAATCAGAGAGAGTCTGTTTAAAGTGTAAAGTTAGTTTGTCTCTGTAGACTTGATCATGATGAAACTATCTGACAGAATCTGAAGCAGCTCTGACGTCAGTTTGTGAAAGTTTTCTCCACATTTTTAGTCCAGTTTACCTTTGCAGACGTGTGTTAGGAAAAGATGGAAAACCAACACAGTGAGAGATGAGAGGTGAAAGGTACGGTGTAGATCATCCATCTGGAAAAGAATCATGGAGCTCTGAAAGATAAATGACAAGAAGATAATTGGGCCAAAAATACAGTGATTTTTATGCATGTACCTTAATTAGTATAATGTTGCACCAGAATCAGAATTAGTTTTAATGGCCAAGTATGTCCACTTACAAGGAATTTGACTCTGGGAACTTTGCTCTCTTGTACAGAAACAACTTAAGAAAAGCACAAGAAAAACAAAATAAAATAAAATAAATCTCAATCTATACACATAAAATATAGGATAAGAGCAGATATATACGCCAAACCAGGGTTTTGTACAGTGACTAAATACAATTTCGTAGAGTTATTGTTTATTGTACATGTGAATGGTCTCACACTCTGTGACTTCTCAGAGTTCAACAGAGCGACAGCCCGGGGGAAGAAACTGTCCTTGTGGCGGGTGGTTTTGGCGTACAGTCCTTTGTAACACAAAGGACTGTACGCCTGAGGGGAGGAGTCTAAACAGGGTGTGACCAAGGTGTGAGGGCTGGCCTACTTCCTGACCCTGGACCGGTACAGGCCTATTATCTGCTCACAGAATTTAAAAGCTTAGTCTGCTTAGAGAAGAACAGAGGGAAAACAACACTAAAAAGTAAAACAGCAACAAGTACGAGAGAGCACAGTACCGAGGCGTCCGTACGCGGCGCTATCTTGGATGTAGACCAATGAGGGAATGGCCAGATTAATGGTATTTCATGAAACTCATATGTGTTTATGGGACACTTTTCATTAAGGTGTGTATTTTCATCTAAAAGCAAAGAAACACAGAAAAAACGGGCCGCTTTATTTTGAAAGCAGTGGGGCGGAACATTTATGGACCCTTAAGGGTTGGTCCAACATGCTGGATTTTCATGATACACTGTGAAAATGACACATTCTGGAGGAAAACAATGATGCACTGTGTCTTCATTACTCAGCTTTTCACATGCTTTTACAGGTAACATGTTTGTTACCATGGTTCCCATCCACAGGGCCGGTAGCAATAACAGCAGACCACAATTTACAAAAGAAAAACTACAAATAGTTTTTTAGAATTAAATAAAAAATAAAACACACAGACAACAAATCAGAGCTGCATAAACTTTCACTTAGAATCCATCCACTCATGGCTGCTTTTCACTTTCTTTCTCTTATCTGTGATAAAACCTGTTTAGTGAGTTCTGGTTTTATGGGAGGGAGTCACAACAATCTGACAGTGCCACCCTGGGAGTGTCACCCAAGGAATATTATATATAATAAACCATTAAGGAAATGAAGTAGGTTACATGAAGGATCAGTAGATGAAACCCTAACCCTGAGCCACAACAAATAATAAAAGAGCCAGTCAATGCTAGATGTATTTTAGATTTACCAGTCGAGAAATGGTGAGTTATATCAGGTAAGTGATGCTGCCAAGAAGGTAAAAGACACCTCAAACCTTTCAAGGGAATCAAGAAAGGCCTAACAGTTTAGATGAGTGCTTAGACAACAAAAGGCTAGAGACAGCTGCAAAAACCACACACAGCAAGTCAGAGATTAAAGTACAAACAAAGAGTTCTGTCATACTTTCACTTTTGTTCCCTTTACTGTAGTGGTTGTACAGACTAGTGGCTCTGTTGACTTCACTGCTGTGTCATTACACTTTAAGCATCATGTCAACTACTCACTGATCATGTCACAACAACAACATGGACACCTCCTAGAAGACAGGTGAGGAGTCCAGCGGGTCATAGCAGCAAACCAGCAGCTGTTCATCAAGTATGTTGAAATACTTCACTAAAGATGAAGAACATTCATGTGTTTACGTCCAGTTCAGTTGCTGTGGTTGTAGAGCATGTTTTGTGTCCTAGATGTCAGTGAATGAGACTTCAGCTTAACCACCTTATGGGTAGAAAAGGAGAAGCCCCCAACTATGTGTGCACAGAGGTTTTGATTTATCTGGCCTCCACCTGAGGACAATCGGAGGAGCACAGCCTTTTGTTAATATCCAACAAAGAGCATCCTAACCGACGTAGAACAAATGTTCCCTCATTAACTGGCAATACAGTACGATCACTGACAGCAGCATTCCAGCCCTAACCCCTTAAATCTGAAGGCTTTACCAAAGAATATGTCAGTTATTACTATCAGCTACCTTGTTGGCTCAATAAACTTAGACTTTAGTCATAAACAACCCTGAGAATACATCCTGAGTACTGGTTTAGTCACAGCCACTCTACAGATCATTCCTTTGACTAATCCAAACATTGTTTTATACTTTAACTTTTATAAAATCCCTCAGCTCTCTGCTATGTCTCTGTCTGTGTTACATACCGATCAGGAAGCTGGTTCTGACTCCGACAGAGGGCGAAGGTTCAGGGACGTCTGGAGGACCCACAAGAAGACGATCGACAAAGGCACAAATAAATGGATGGAACACAACTGAGAGAGTTAAACAGGAGGAAATGGAGGCAAATGCTTCACATACCTGAAAGAGGTTGGTGTCAGACACTGATGGACATGATTAAATAAGAAAGTAATAAGAACCAACGCCCACATCCAGCAAGTCAACCATGTCTCATACTTTCCCTTTTCTCTTTACAATGAATTTAGATGGTACATGTGTATACCCTGCTGTCAGGATAGTTCAATACATTCACATTTGCAGCAAACATGCTCTGTTAAGTAATTACAAAGATTATCAGTCAGAGTCTACGTGTTTAAACGTGTAAGGGGGGACAAAATTCTTAATCACAGACTTCCTGCTCAAAGGAGCAAACAATCAATGGTTGTACAAATTTAAACTATGAATACTGAAGTTCAGTTCATATGTGGAAATTTTAAAAATAAATTAAAGCTACAAGCACCAATGAACAGGCCCTTTCATCCATGTGACCCTCCTGGCTGTGTTGGACCCTCGTTCATGTTAGGTTGTGACTTCCTGTTTTTTGTGATATTGCATTTTGACCCATTGTAGTGAACAGTTGGAGCAGTCGGCTGCAGCCTGGGGAGCAAATCCACAACAATGGTAAAATCACACACAGCAAGTCAGAGATTAAAAGACAAAGAGTTCTGACATGTCATACTTTCACTTTTGTTCCCTCTACTGTAATGGTTGTACTGTCGACTTCACTGCTGTGTCATTACACTTTAAGCATCATGTCAACTCGTCATTGATCATGTCACAACAACAATATGGACGCCTCCTAGAAGACAGGTGAGGAGCCCAGTGGGTCATAGCATGGTGAAACCAATAGGTGGCAGTAGTAGGGTTTTGATTAGGCTGGAAGCGTCTCTTTTCGTTGAAGAGGAAGATCCTCCACATTCATTCCAGAGCTGCCAGGGAAAATATCAACTTACTACGACGGAGTATTAGGGCCACACATGAAGAAAAAAAATATTTTTACCATGACGAGATTAATCTCGACGTGGCGACTTTAAAGTCGACATGTCAAAAATATATTTTTTCTTCATGTGTGGCCCTAATACTCCGTCGTAACTTGCTCATCATTTCTCGCAGAAAAAAAAAACAAAAAAGGTCAGTGCAATGTTGCAAATAAAGCAAATAATAATAAACACAAACATGATTATTAATTTGATGTCATCTTGCTGCTCGTAGTGTTTCTGTGACAGTGTTACATTTAATTAATTTGTTTAAAGCCCTACGACATGCAGTAATGTTCTTGTTGTGATGCTTAAGTTCTATGATTTCTGACTGTCTGTTAATGTGTATGGTACGGGCAGGTATGTGGATGGATGAGAAAGTGAGGGGGTGGGGTGAAGAGAGAGTCCTATGTGTGTGTGTGAGGAGCAGAGGAAGAACAGGGAACTGTCAGATAAGTCAACTGTCATTGTTGTTATTTTGGTGAAGTTATGACCGACAGTAACTATTACATTTGATGTAATAAAAGAAAGGTTTGGGACCAACTCCTCGTCATCCTTTTAACGTCCGATCAGGCGCCACAGTATGTTTATTATAAATTATTATTATTTAGGGTTCATAAAGGTTTAAAATACATGTACAACAGTATCATTAATGAAATAAATATGTGGTGGCTACTTCTTGAAATGAGAACAAACATGTGGCTGGAAAATAATGTCAGACTAAACAACACATTTGACATTTAATCTGAAGGACATATTCATATTCATTCAAGATTTCAGACTTGCACTCTGGAGTTTTCTCTGGATGGATTTAATTGTACATTTTATTGTTTCTGGTCTCCAGCTCCTCCTGCAGCATGTTTCTCCTCTTGAAGCTTCCTGTTATCACCAGTTAATTTTTTTACCTGACGAGAGAGAAGACAGAAAGAGGAGATGAGATTAACAACGGACCTCCGTGAATGTTGCCTAATGTTTTCTTCCCACTCAAAATCCTATGAGGGATACTGAGGTCTGACCAGGATACTTGAACTCCTCACTTGGAGCTAGTGATGGGAAATTCTTTTGCCATGGCCCTCAAAAAAAAATAGCTGTCTAATTTAGCTCAAAATGGACTCTTTATTTAGTATAATTTATAGCCTAATATTTTAGCCCAACATAGCAAATACATATAATTTGTGTGCTGACAAGCCCTTTTGTATTCAATGTTTTTATGCCTAATAATTATCTCATTTTTGTGCAGTTATTTGATTATTTGATCTGAAGGAGGTATTAATATGAAGAATCTACTTTAAATGATGTGTGTGAATAAAATACTTCTCTCTCCATGTCTATGAGCTTGTTCTTCACCTCATCTTTTATCTTCTTCAGCTCTTTGTTTTTGGTCTCCAGCTCCTCCTCCAGCTTCTTCTTCTCCTCCTTTAGTTGATTTATCTGAGTCAAAAAGAGGTGAAGTCCAGATTGTTAACAGTCAGACAGTAACTTGTTCAGAACATCTTCTCTATTATCTACTGTGTGTATTTTAAATGCTGTTTCTTCCTGTAGTTCTATCATTTGACCTGTAGATGGAGCAGAGTTGTGTTTGTGTTTGTCAAACTCCACCAGTAGTTCATTAAGAACAGAGAAGTCAGTCTCTCTGAGATTAGAGTCAAATATGTGAAGCTTTCTGTCACTGATCAAATCATTTCTTTGTCTGTTCATCCAGCAGGTGGTCTACATCATACCAGTCTATTCTAGTTAGGAGATAGGACAGAGGATTCTGGCTAGAACATAGTCAGACCTTCTGACCTTCTACCAAGCAGAGAGAAGATGTTGACCACCAACATCAACCTCCTTAGAACATGAACATGATCTGAAGATTCAATTAAATAGAAACACATTGAAATGAGAACAAACATGTGGCTGGAAAAGAATCTGATACAAACTACTAACCTCCTCCAGCTGTGTGTTGGAACTAGACGACTGAGAAGAATGAAGAGAGATCAGGAAAGATTATAAATGATGGACATGGAGATTGTATCATAGTTCTTATAATGTGATCACTTACCCAAGAAAACCAGGAAGAGGAAGCAGCAGCTTTGTTTTTCTCCAACTGGAATAATTTATTAAAGTCAAATAAAAAGATTTTATCATCACTGATTCTATTTCTTCATGTCAGACTAAACAACACATTTGACATTTAATCTGAAGGACGTATTCATAGAAAAGATTTTAGACTTGTGTAACAGGGATGGCCTATAAAGGTAGAGTGGAAGTAGCTCTCTCTCTGTCTGTCTCTCTCTGTGTGCATGCGTGGCGTTGTTTTGCGAGAGTGGGGTGTGGTGGTGAGTGAGTCTGAGTCTGAAAGTTATCTGAAAGCTTTGGTTGTTTTTTCTTATATCCACTGTTGTTTTCTCATAGTTTCTCTTTCTGTTCACGGTTTTCTTAAGCACTGTTGGGTTTTCACGGGGGGTGGTGTGCTGATCGGTGCATTACATCGAGACAGCAATCGGGACGCAGGTTTTAGGGGGGGCACATCCCAGGATCCTACTGATGAATAGGAGGGGGAGAGTGCCTCCACCTCTGCTGCAGGGGTTGGTCAGCAGAGTCAAACCAGTGTTGAAAGGGAAGGAGAACAAGAAGGAATGAACATTGGTGAGTTAATCACTGATGGGGAAAATGGTGTGAGAGACGATGAGTCCGTATTTAAAGTACCAGCTGTAAAAAGAAAATCGAGAAGGGAGTTTAAAGAAGCATGACCAAACAAAATGTCATTGAAGGAAAAGGTGCAAGAACATATTTCCTCTGACTCTGACAGTGAACGGGAGCTTTCTGACTCATTCTTGCCTGATGGTTGGAAACCAATGGCTCTAGCCTTGAGCAGATCCACAGTTTTCTGGAAATAACCAAATGGAAAACTGTTCATTATTTGTTGATTCAGCTAAGTGGCTGATGAGACAGAGAGATGCTGATGGTCTGAAAGACCCAGAGGTTTTTCGCCTCAGGAAGTGGGTGCAGAAGGTGAAGGCACAAATTAATAATTGATGAACAGAAGGAGCAACTATGTCACACCTTTTTCCCCCTTCTGATCTTCATATGCATGGCCATGAGTAGTTTCCGAATTTCTTCCCTTAATCTTAATGGTGCAAGAGATGTTAAAAGAAGAACCATGTACTATGAAATTTTAAAAACAGAGTATTCTGACATCGCCTTCGCTCAGGAAACCCACAGTAGTACTGACAAATAAGTTGAGTGGAAAAGGGAATAGGATGGAAATATTATGGTGAGTGATAAGAGCACAGTGAGTGCTGGAGTTTCAATGTCACTAAATAGATCAATAAATCAATCAAAGATCTAGTGACTGGTATAGTGAAGCTCCAAAATTTAAGTGGGTCCACAAGAGATCGAGGCCATATTCAGGTCCTCAAAGCAAAACAAGCTGCTTTAGTAGATCTGCTTGGGGTTAGCGCACAGGGAGCCCTGGCCGGTTAATGTTTTGAGAATTCTGCTGAGATGGATGCCCCATCTAAATTTTTCTTCAGTCTGGAGAAGAAAAATGGTCAGAACTGACGCATGCACTGTATTCGATCAGCTGATGGAAAAGATCTTACAGAGTCTTGTCAGATTTGGAAAAGCTTGGTGGATTTCTTTTCTGAGCTCTATAAAAGTGAGTTTAGAGAGAACTTGCTGATTTCAGAACAGTTTTTCAATAGTGTGTCATATATATCAGCACAGGACAATGTAGACCTAGAGTGCCCTCTGACACTGCAAGAACTGCAAGAGACGCTAATGAGCATGCAGAATGGTAAAGCTCCAGGTATGGATTAACAAGCAAGGTTTCTCAGGAGGAGTTCCTATTTAAACCTCAGACTTCCCACCAGTCCCTCAGAACTGAAGAAGCTACTCGGATGAGTGGTGAAACGTCTTCTCAAAAATCTACAAGTCCAGTTGCCTTTTTGAAAACCTTTTTTGGAACAGGTATGGATGGCCTTCCGGTGGACTTTTACAAGACTTTTTGGTCCACATTAGGCGAGGATCTGCTAGAGGTCTTAAATGTCAGCTTGTCTGCAGGAAAGTTACCTCTTAGTTGTCCGAGAGAAGTCCTCACTCTGTTACCCAAAAAAGGGGACTTGTGTGAGATGAAAAACTGGAGGCCAGTGGCCAGTTTTGAAGTTTTTGGTTTCTCCCCAGGGTTTGTGACCATGATTAAGACTCTTTACTCTGACTGATTGAAAGTGTTAATGGTGGTTTGAGAGTTCCTTTTAGTATTAAGAGGGATATTCGGCAAGGATGTGCATTGTCGGGCATGCTTTACGCTTTAGTTATTGAACCCATGTTATGTAAGATTAGAAGAGAGTTCCAGGGAGTAAAATAGATTATGCAGATGATGTTATGGTAGCTGTAAAAGATGATAATGATGTTAAAGAGTTGATTAATATAACTGAGTGTTTTGGAAAAAAATCTGCTTCAAAAGTAAATTGGGATAAGAGCACAGCTTTGTAATTTGGGTGTTCATCTTGGTGATCAAGCAGAAATGATGAAAAATTGGGAGGGAGTGGTGGAAAAAATGGAGGGAAGGCTAAAGAATTGGCATTGGCTTTTACCCAGAATGTCCTATAGAGGCCGAACACTCATCATTAACAATCTGGTGGCTTCTACCTTGTGGCACCACCAAGCAGTTTTAGAACCTCCAGTGAGTTTGTTCATTAAATTACAAAATACTATTGTGAACTTTTTTTGGGATAGGTTACACTGGATACCACAGGGTATCTTATATTTGTCTAAGGAGAGAGGGGGCCAGGGATTGGTTCACCTGGAAAGCAGGAAGGCAGCTTTTAGGCTTCAGTTTGTACAAAGCTTCCTGTACGGTCCAGAAAAGTTACCATGAAGGCAAGTAGCAGAATTTATTTTTGGAAAGGTTAGTAATTTGGGATTTGGTAAAACTTTGTTCACACTTGATTGTTCATGTTTCAACTTGAATTGTTTGTCACCCTTTTATGTTAGTGTGGTAAAAACATGGTGTTTGATGGAATTTAGTAGATTGGGTTTGAGTGATTCACTGTAGTGGCTGCTAAAGGAGCCGATTCTCAAAGGTGCTCGTTTAGGTACTTTTTTGGAACAGACACCATTGATATCCAGGACTTTAATCAGCAAAGGCATAACTACTGTCCAGAGTTTGATTGAAATAACAGGAGCTAACATGGATACTGCTGATGCCCTGGCAAGAAGACTGGACATTCCATCTGTTCGAGTGACGGGACTAATCTTGGACAAATTCAAGAAAAAAGTACCAGAGGAGGATAGAGAGTTGCTAACAAGATGGCTTAATGGACATTTAACTCCAGATGAGACCGACTCTTTCCCCAGGTTGTGTATTAGGTCACAAATTTGGGTTTTCTGCTGGAAGCTGGTAGGGAAATATGGTTACCACTGTGTGAGTGGGAAAGAAATCTACCAGGAGTGTCTTAAGTCCTTAAACAAAGACAAATTAAAAAGCAGAACAGACACGCCTTGGAGAGATCATTTAAAGGTTTTGTATAATGTTAAACCTGTATGGAGCTTGCTTTACAAACCACCATTAACCAAGAACGTTGGTGACCTACAATGGTGCATTTTACATGGTATTGTGGCAGTGAATGCTTTTGATGCTATGATAAATCCTGCAGTTTCTGATGAATGTCCTTGTTGTTTTGTAAGAGAGACTATTTTTCATCGTTTTGTAAAATGTGCCAGATTAGTGTCCTTATTTAGAACACTTAGCACCTTATTGGTGGTGATCAGAGAGTTCTTTACTGAAGAGACGTTTATTTTTGGTTTCCCTTATGGAGAAAAAATAAGAAGAATGGTCAGCTGCTTAAAATTTTCTTTGGCCAAGCAAAGTTGGCAATTTATTTAAGTAGAAAAGTGAAGATGAACAGAGGGCACAGTTATGATTGCATATTGCTCTTTAAGAGTTTAGTTAAAGCACATATTCAGGTAGAATTAAACTACTATGTGAATGAGTTGGAAAAAAAATCATGTTTGCAGAAGTGTTGCTTTGATTTAATGTAAACCACATGTTAATTGGTGTAATCTTTTTCTTTTAAGATTGTTAACTAATTCCTCCTGAATAAAGTAGTCTATATTTCTAGATTATTTTTATTCAGTCTATATTTCTATTATTCTTTTTATCTCTTTTTTTAATTCTTTATTTTATATTTTATTTCTCTGTTGGTGTTACTTCTCTATTGGTGTACATTACACTTATATTACTACTGTTTACTGTAGTACTTACATTCTTTTTTTACTACTGATTGCAGGTACAAAAAATACATTTCACTGTGCATTGTACTATGTAAAACTATGCATGTGACAAATAATAAAAACCTATCTAGTCTCTCTCTCTCTGACTTATGTGGCCTTTAATTTGTGGAACCTCCAGCCACCCGTGGAGAAATGTAGTGTGAACCTTGAGGGGGGTTAATAGGTGACACGGCCTGGGTGTTGGGAAATACGTGACATCAAAACAAACTGATGGTCTGGGTGCAAGTTAAAAAGATCCAAAAGTACAGCATGTTGAATTATTATATTGAGAATATTGTTTTATCACATGCTATGCACGGCTTAACCTCCATGCCTGTTTTTTTTAATAGCATTGTCTGTGGGTATAGTGTCTCTCACTGTTTTTTTTTTTTTTTTTTTTTTTTGTCTCTTCTCAACAGTTATTTATTCTGGGCCCTTTTATTTCTGACGTTTTTTTTTATATGTACTGAACGTGGGCTAGTGCAATATTGAGTGGGCATTCTGCAATTTAAGAGGAAGAAGTAACAGGTTTGGGGGGAAGCAGTAGGCCTAACATTTAGTGACCTTTGGGTGTTTAAAAGTTTTTTTTTTTTTTTTGCACGACAACATTGTTTATGGTTTTTTTTTTAATCGCTTGTAGTGGTATTTTATTTTCCTTAAGTGTATGGTCCTATATGTATTGTTTTAATTTAAATGCCCTATTTCATTGTGTTCTCCTATTTTAATGAAACCACGAGCACATGTATAATAAATTGCTCTATTGCAAAATGGCTACTAGCCATAGGCCCCCATATGTTTTTTTATTTCTTTTTTAGTTAAAGTCTATCCTCTCCTGGTCATTTTGGACACTTGCCTGTTGGTAGTCACATGGATCATGAGCCCTAACTAACTCCACAGTAAGGAGCTATTTGAATCACTACACTCGATACATCACCCGTATCCCCGGGATACTAGGGTCAGTTTGACCAATAGGAGGAAGGGGAGACATGTCGTCCATTTTCTTTACAGTCTGTGGTTCCAGTTAGACACTTAAAATAAGGTCATCTAAGACAATATGTATAAAAAAAAGGATAGAAGTGTTTTGAGTGGTTGATGTGTGTTTTAATCTCTACATGTTTCTCCATCTCTTCAGTCTTGTTCTTCAGTTCTTCTTTGGTTTTCTGCAGCTCTTCTTCAATCTTCTCATATTTCTCTGTCAGCTATCAGACAGACAGATGGATGATGATCAGTCAGCAGGTTTACTGATGAAACTTTGTTCAAACTGATCAATCTAAACCTTTAATGTTTTACTTCTTGTCTCTTACATCTTTAGTTTCTTCTAAAACCTTCATCTTCACTGTTTCCTCTGTCAGGAGCTTTTCTCCTCTTTCAGCTTCATCTCTGGATCTTTTCTTGGTTTCTGTGTAAAATCAAAGCAGCTGAATTCAACTATAA
The DNA here is from genome assembly GCA_005024645.1 of Planiliza haematocheilus. Lineage (NCBI taxonomy): Eukaryota > Metazoa > Chordata > Actinopteri > Mugiliformes > Mugilidae > Planiliza > Planiliza haematocheilus. The sequence continues at coordinate 1,219,574 of SRSE01000889.1, forward strand.
AAGACGTTTGCTGGTGTTTTAGATCATTAATGTGGTAACTCATCTGGAACTTACTGGTTGTATTTTGTCTCCACACAAAGAAGACACCTGCTAAAATAACCATGATGCTAACAGCTAAGCTAACAGCTAAACCAGTGTTGATGGGAACAGCAGAACTGGACGAGGACAAGAAGAAATCATCTGAAATGATAACACACAGAGTTACATGACATTTCTACACAATCACACACAAACTGTGTCAAACTAAAATAATCTCATGGTCCGTTTTCTAAGCGTGTTCTACCTCCAACATGTATGTGAGCCTCTCTGGTCTGGTTGATGTTCTTCTGTTGGACTCTACAGGTGAAGCTGTTGCTGTGTCTCTTGTCCACAGTCACTCTGCTGCTGACAGTATAGAGGTCATCAGGACCTCTGACTGTCTCTGGAGGTCCAGCAGAGAGCAGGTTTCCCTCAGCGTCCAACCACAACACCTCAGGCTCTGGATACCAGCCTGCAGACTCACACTGTAACACCACTCCTCCTCTGTCTCTGTCCATCCCTGATAAACTGATGACGGGTGACGAAACAGGAACTGAAGCTGAACACAAGGAAGAAGAAATGTGTTTTTTTTAATCAGTCTGAAATCATTTTTTTCTGGAGACGTAGATATAGAACAAAACAGGCCTAAACATGCTCATCATCTTCACTCACCAGCACGTAGTTGAACAAAAGTGTCCTTTCTCAGAGCTGGAATAAAACATCTGTAGTGTCCCTCATCAGAGAGTTTCACTTTGGAGAGTTTCAGTGAAATGTTTCCTTTCTTCAACTCATCAATGAACAGAGATGTTCTCCCCTGAAAAAGTTTGTGCTTTTTACCAACAAGTTCCAGTTGGGAGTGCCAAACATAAACAAATCTTGGGTCTAGATCTGGTCTCGTCCACTCCATCGTCAAGTCAGTGGCGTCTTCAGCAGGCTGCAGGTAACATGGTAAAACCACGTCTTCACCAAGAGTTGCTACTATTGGCTGAGATGAACCAATCAGTTCAGACTGACCTGGAAATCAGAGAGAGTCTGTTTAAAGTGTGAAGTTAGTTTATTTCTGCAGACTTGGAAACCGCTGGACAGAATCTGAGGCATCTCTGATGTCAGTTTGTGAAAGTTTTCTCCACATTTTTAGTCCAGTTTACCTTTGCAGACGTGTGTTAGGAAAAGATGGAAAACCAACACAGTGAGAGATGAGAGGTGAAAGGTACGGTGTAGATCATCCATCTGGAAAAGAATCATGGAGCTCTGGAAGATAAGTGACATGAAGATAACTGGGCTGAAAATACATTAATCCATTTTCGAGTACCATAAGTATAACAGCAAACCACACAAAATAAATAAATAAATAAATAAAACACACACAGCAAATCAGTTCTGAATAAACAGACACTTAAAATCCATTCACTCATGGCTGCTCTTCACTTTCTTTCCATTTAGTGAGCTCTGGTTTAGTGGGATGGAATTAAAAAAAAATCTGACAGTGCCACTGTGGCAGTGTCGCACAAGAAATATTATATAAAACAAACCATTAAGCATTCAGATGGTTACACCAGGGATCAGTAGATGAGACCCTGACCCTGACACACAACAAATAATAATAGAGCTAGATGTATTTTAGGTTTACCTGTGGAGAGGTAGACTAACAGAAATGCCTCATGTAAGAGTGCTGTCATGTAAAAGTCATCTCAAAACAGGAAAACTAGGGTTGAACAGGGAAGCAGAAAGGTCAAACCAACATTTTATTTATTTTATTTATTTATTTTTTATTCTCCCAATTTCTACAAAGCAGAATAAAAAGCGGGGCCATATATCAATAAAAACAATATCCTAATCTACGTAGAACGAATGTTGGAACAAAACTCCTCATTAATTAACAGCACAGTACGATCACTGACAGCAGCATTCCAGCTGAAACCCTCTAAATATGAAGGCTTTACCAAAGAATATGTCAGTTATTAGTATCAGCTACCTTGCTGGTGCGATTACTGCTTTAGTCACAGCCACTCTACAGAGGCATAAATAGATAGATGGAAGACAACTGAGAGAGATAAACAGGAGGAAATAGAGGCAAATGATTCACATACCTGAAACACTTCAAGGAAATCAGGTGAAATTAAGACAGCTTAGGTGAGTGGTCAGTGTCAGGCGACAACATTCAAGAGGACGATTGACAAAAGCGCAAATAGATGGAAAACAACTGAGAAAGACAAGCAGGATTCACCGAAACAGGTTGGGTGAGTGCTCAGTGTCATATGCCGACTCGCTGGACGCCCACATCCAGCAAGTCACCATTAACAGACTGACTGACACCCATTCATATTTACATGTAAATACAAATTTATGCTCATCATTATTGTGAAGTTTGTGGAGGATATGCATATGTGTAATTATTAGGGGTCCATGCAACGACATTGCAGGATCCCTATTGATTTTGTTGCCGTTTTTATTCTTCTGATTCTGATTTCTATTTTTCTGCGCAGCTAAAGTGTCTGCTCAGGACAAACTGCAAGGGCAAAAGGCATCAAACCTGGTAACTTGATAGAAGTCTTAACGTTTCACTTTGCCAAGTTGTCAATACACATGCCTACAGCTAGGTGGTGCTATAATAAGCCAAGTTACGTTTTGCTTCATATGTCCAGAACTGTGTGCCCTAGAAACACAATTCTTTCTCCCTCTGAATCCTTAGATAGCCCTGTGTCTGTGAAGGTTCTCAGTCATCCAGTTCATGATATATTCTAAAAAGGTTCAAAAAAGGCAACTGGACTTGTAGAGCTTTTTGAGAAGACGTTTCACGACTCATCTGAGTAGCTTCTTCAGTTCTAGGGGACTGGTGGGAAGTCTGAGGTTTAAATAGGAACTCATCCTGAACCGTGCTTGTTATGTCAACAAGCAGAAACCGGTGCAGCTAGTTTCCATTAATGATTGGGTACTAACCTGTTGTAGAGGGGGGGACTGTTTAACTAGCTACTAAGTTGCCCCATTTTCCAAAGAATCTTTCAATCAGGCCAGACCGGGGATCATTGACCCTGGAGTTATCTTTTAGTTCAGCTCAGAGAGCTCTTAAACCTCTCAAGGTCCTAATCAGAAATCCATCTGGGGAGATGTTATTGGGAATGAATGTACAACACATTTCAACAAACATGCTACAGACACCTCTCTGTCAGTCAGTATCATATCTAATGCAAGTCTGTTCTGATATGTTGGTAGTGATGTGGCAGATAGTTGACCATGTATGTGTGACCATGTGTGTCAAACATTTGTCATTTGGAGGAGAGGCCTCTTTCCTAGTTCTCCTTTTTACTTGGACGGGGTATCCAGAAGATCCCCCTGTTGATGTAGTTAGCTCTGTTGAAGGAATATTGGTGCTAGGTATCGTGTAGTATCGTAATAGTGGGATGACTATCAGGCCTACCACTGCCAGACAGGCCAGGATAGACCACGACCCAAAGGTCAACATTTGATTCTTCCTCTGTTTCTTCACCTATATCTCTTAGGTGCTTTCTGATTTCTCTAAGGTTTCTATCTGTGGATGGCTCTCCTCTTGTACAGTGTGTTTTATGTCAGTATCTACTCACCTTACACCATACATGGTCGATGACACTACCTTGAACTTCACATCATCCTGCAACTGTTTCACATAATTGTCTGTTTCTTTCTCATGTCTGGCCAGATCAGGAGTTTCTCCACTGTGCAGGTTGTCTGTGAATGGACAGGGCATTTTTCTTCCTGTCAACAGCTCATGTGGTGAGAGTCCTATGGTATTGCTTGGGCTGGATCTCAGTGAGAACAGAACCAAAGGCAGAGCCTCTGTCCATTTCATTGTCGTTTCATCACATTTTACACAGCTTCTTCACACAACATCATCAGCAAGGCAGAGGAGGCTGCAGTTCTCTCATCATGTGACCTCAATATGCTTGTTGTTTTACATTTAGTGGCACCTTTTTCAGCCCACGCCTGTTTGTCATGAGGGGCTGCTTCATCCTGCATGCTCAGCACTTCACAAATTACTTTTTGTTCCATAGTTTCATTATTTTCATCAGTCACTCCTTTTAACGCCATCTGTAAGGTCGTGAGGGAGAAATGTGTATGACGCCGCTTCCTTAATCAGCGTTGAAACATTACTATAACATACTACATGAATGTGTATTTGACAAGGTGGTTCTCAATTATTTTCTGTTATGCCCCCCTTAGGAAGAAGAAAATGTTGCTGCACCGGCTCTGTTAAAAAACACCATAGAGCTAATAGTGCGCACAATGAGAGCGCCACTGCCACCTACGTTCTGGATGTGCAATTACACTTTAATCGAATACAACAAGAGCAAGCACTCGCGCCCCCTCAGGCATTGCACGGCGCCCCCCTATTTGAGAAGGACTGATTTAACTCAATAATAGATAAATCAATACATGTGTAACGTAAATATTGTCATGGGTAGAGAGGGTTTGAGGTGCGGAACCAAACACAGGACTTCAAGAGGCAGGAGTTGGCAAATAAAAGATATTTAATACACAACTTACAAAAATGAAGGACGCTGCTGATGATGCAGGATCTCCAAAAATAAAAATCATATACACTATGAAAACTATGACTTGGCATGGACATCTATGAAAACTCTAGGACATGAGGCACAAACACGCCTGACAAACAGTATGACACGACAAGCTATGTATACACACAACACAGGTGAAACAAATCAAGGAATAACACAAAGTGAAACCATTGATCTAATCAAAAGGAAAAAAAGTCATGGAGTAAGACAAACAGGAAACCCACAACTTAACAAAATAAAACAGGAAACACAACAGAAAACCTAAACACTAACCATGACTAGGAAGAAACCGAAAACCTAACAAAATACAATAAGCAGAACCCAGTAAACTAATCCATGACAGAAACCATGACAGAAAATATGACATATATTCCTTTAAAAAACTACTAAACCATACTGATGAAGGTTTCTTTTCACACACAGGCATGATGGCCAGGCCCTCTCTGGTACCTCAATCACTGTTAAACCTGAATGAATATGTATTTAACTCAATAAAAGACAAATCAACACATGTGTAATGTAAATATTCCTTTAATTATCATTCTGTCAACATTATACATCTGAACATTAGACTTCCAGAGGTCCAGGCCCAACCTGTAGCTGTATCCATCAACATGGACTGTGGGGACGTTGTTCAGACCTATGAGTACCTGGGTCTACAGCTGGATCATAAACTGGACTGGTCAGCTCTTTCCTCAGGAGGTTGAGGTCCTTTAACGTCTGCTGGAAGCTGCTGCTGTAGATGTTTTATCAGACTGTCGTTGTCAGCGTCCTCTTCTATGCTGTGGTGTGGTGGAGAGGCAGCAGGAAGAAGGAGGGCTGGCTCTGTGGTAGGAGGAGAGCTGGAGTCCCTGACGTCGGTGGCAGAGGAAAAGACTTTGAACAAACTCAGGTCCATCATGAACAATGTCCACCACCATGATCAGGCAGAGAAGATCATTCAGTGACAGGCTGCTATACTATACTATTTAAACATTTGTATACATATGCTTGTTTTTTTTTTCTGTACACGTTACATTTATACCTTATGACCATTTTGATATGTTGTATTCAAGGCGTGCTGACGTGTGATTCCTCCTGTCTCTCTGTAGTGATTCTACTGGATACCTAATCAATAACGCATCTATCATGGTGTTTTGTAGAGATGGTGAACAGAATGACAGTAAATCACTGAAGAGCTTTGAGGAGATTTGAAACAAACCAACGTTCACATCAAACTTGACTCATCCAATCAAATGGAGCCAAGTGTTTCCAGAGACTTTCTCTGCAGTGTGTGGTTTCTGCAGGAAGATCTGAGTCGTGCTGTTTCTCATCTAGAATGTTTGCTGTTTGATGGATTACTGAACTTTATTGAAGGAGTTCAACTGGAAACTATTTCACTGCAGAGAGGCCTGGACTCTGTCTCCAGACTTCCAGGACTTCAGGTCCTCCCACACCTGGTCAGCAGTTACACCAAGATGCTCGACATAGTCTGGATGGCATAACTGTAAATGTAGTAAAGCCAAAGGTCACAGAGTCACAGTCAGAAAATAATAATTAGAAAAACTGAAGGAAAAGTAAGAAAATGGAAAATAGAACAACATCAATGAAACATCTAGAAAGACTCACAGGAACAAACTTTCCAGCCTTGACTTCCATTGATTGATCAAATGTGTATGTGATGGGTTCTTCATTGTTGATCTGTACTTTTAACTGACGTCCTCCCAGTGGTTTGTCCTGCAGGACGGAAATGAAAGACAAGAAGAAGAATGAGACACAGAGACAGGAACAAATGAATGTTGGTGTCTATTAAATCTGTTGCATCAATATTTTCTATGAAAAAATAAAGAAAATAGATTTTGACACTTAAAGCAACATCACCTGATCAGACATGTTTCTGAGACTGATACATTTGTAGTCCTGATTAACGACCACAGTGATGTCTCGTGACGTCTCCTGACTGTCTGAGCTGCTGCTGTTCTGCTTTGTCAGAGAATGATGAAGATGTGTTAGTTCAGGTTTGATTTCCTCTGACTTGGAGGAGACGACATCCACAGATTAGTCCTTTCACATCAGTCAGCTTCATGTTCTATCAGTCAATCATTCAGATAACTTTTCATCATCAAACATCAATCTGATAAGGAGGTAGGACCTAGAACATGAAGAGGTTTAGAAACCAATCAAAGACAGACGGCCAATGAGAAGTCTTTCTGGTCTTAGTTAACGTCCATGTGTTCTTAGTCATGTTTCTAGTGTGAGCTTTGGGTGTTTTCAGTAGGCCAGCTGACAATCTTGCCTGGGCCCGGGACCAGATAATCGTAGATGGCCCCCTCCCCCATCATTGTGACCCTATCTTTCTCTTCTCTCTCTCCGGTAGCCTTACTCGGCCCCTCCACAGACCCCTCATGCATCACTCTCTTTGTCACCTGACTGCAGCTGGATCTCTCTCCTCTCTGACAGGAGCTACCAAACTCAGTTTCTGTCAAAGATAGCGTGCCATGTCAGGCTTTTATACAAGCTAATGGATATTAACATTAGAGCTAGCCTGTTAGGTTACGTTACAAGGCTAGTAAACATTGGCTACGCTATTTCAAACCTTGCTCTACGTTCACTTTACTAGTACCAGCTTCACTGTCACCTCCTTTTTTTTGAATATGTGTTCAGGAAATCTTTAAGCCTCTGTTTTCTTCTTCTCTTTTCTTTCCTTTTCTGAGCACCTGACTAGTGCTGACTGGACATTTTGAGCGTACGGAACTTCCAAACAAACAGCAAAATCAAATTTTAATCAGTGGCCAAACCATTTTTGTGTTGGGGGTGGGGTTCTTGACCACTATTTCAAGGACAATTAGGAAGAAAACAAATAAAAAGCTTTTATCTAACTCAAATATTACTTTTTTTTCCACAAATAGGCCTATTTTAGTTATTATTATTATTATTTTTAAGTATTCCATAATTTAATCAGGGCTCCGTTTGAGTTGAGAATGTTGAATTGATCTTCTCTAACTGGTTCAGTGAAAACCACATGCTTCTAAACTTCCCTGAGAGACACAGGGATGCAATTTAAAATGTAAAGTTACCAATTATGGTTCCTTGCCTCATACAGGATTAACAGTCAGACAGTAACTTGTTCAGAACATCTTCTCTATTATCTACTGTGTGTATTTTAAATGCTGTTTCTTCCTGTAGTTCTATCATTTGACCTGTAGATGGAGCAGAGTTGTGTTTGTGTTTGTCAAACTCCACCAGTAGTTCATTAAGAACAGAGAAGTCAGTCTCTCTGAGATTAGAGTCAAATATGTGAAGCTTTCTGTCACTGATCAAATCATTTCTTTGTCTGTTCATCCAGCAGGTGGTCTACATCATACCAGTCTATTCTAGTTAGGAGATAGGACAGAGGATTCTGGCTAGAACATAGTCAGACCTTCTGACCTTCTACCAAGCAGAGAGAAGATGTTGACTGTGGTGTAAGTGAGTTACTTAAAAAAGAACTACAAAATCATGCAGTGATGACAAAAGAAGGGAGCGACTGTCGGAAAGCTAGTGACAGAGGTTAGCCAGTAGACAAACTCACAGTAATGTTCAATAAAGTGTTGTTAAATGCTACAGTTGGACTAGTGTTTTGATAACACAACATGGTGTCAGAAATCCTGTAGTCAATGTAGAGAGGTAAGCCCTCTCTGCATTGAAAAAAAAATTGATTCACTGCAGAGGAAGAGAGAGGAGTTTACGGACAGGATGAGCAAAGGCGGAGACATTAATGGAGGGATAGCAACCGCTCCAGGAGCTGCTGCAGCAGAGAAAAGTTAATACTTTGATATATGGCATGGGGAACGGCTGGCTCTGATGGATGCACAACGCAGCTCATATGAAGCAGGGCATGACGGCTTTCAAGGCTTCTTTGTGGTTAAAAACAATTAATCATTTGTGAACATGCCTTATTCAACCTATGAAAACACCAAGAAAGTGAGACAGTAGATTTTTTTTTTTTTTCGTCACTGCACAATATATGCACTAGCTGAACATTGCAATTACGGTGTGCTACATGAAGAGCTACATCGGGACCGCCTCGTCATTGGTCTGTTAAATAAGAGACCGTCTGAATGAGTGCAGGTAGACACAGTCCTGACTTCAGAGAAAGCAATCAGGACTGCACAATGGTATGAGGAGGTGAAAAAAACAGCAAGCTTCTCTGCGAGGGGGCACCAGAACCCAGGCAAGTGAGGCAATGTTTATTGATAGTGTTTAAGAGAAGAAACAAGCCTGCTAAAAACAAACCTCACCTCAGACAAGGGGACATAGTCAAAATGTCATAAATGTGTCAGCTCTCCATCATTCAAAACCTGAGTGACCTGTAAATTAATTAATGCTATAAACATGTGTGCAAGACCTCAAAATCTGTACTTGAGGTGGAAGAGGATGAGGACCCATCTTATATGCGCCAGGCATATAGGAATAATAAGAATAAGAAAACCTGTCCTACAATGGAGAAATTGCAGTTTACAACAGCATGCAGAAATGACAGAGATAGAACAGATATCTCAGATGTCAAACCATTTTCACTCAAGACACCAAAGAGGATCCCATTGCCACTGATGGACAAAGTCAAGCAAGAGCTATCCCACATAGAAAGCCTCAGGGTGACATGAAGAATTGAGGAGCCTACAGACTGGTGTGCTGGCATCGTGATGGTACCTACTGTAGGCGCCTTCTTGGATTAACCACACCGAATGCAAAGAGCTTCGACTGGTGCAATATTATTTCTCTCCTTTACCACTGGCCCTCTGACACCGTGAAAACTACAAAACGCATAAAAATACAAATGTCGTAGTCAGAGGTTGCACTAGACTTAATCGTTGTCTGTCATTTTGACTGACAGGGTCATGAAAATTGTTTAATTGCATTAGCAATCAAACAATTTTCAAACTAGCATTTCATTTTCATTAAAGTTTCATTAACTTTAATTACTTTTTCAGAACAGTATTGACTTGATGTTTGGAATGCGAACTGCGATTAGAGGCAAGAGAGATTAATAAGGTCACTCGCCATCAACCGGTCATGGGTGTAAATTGCTATCTGTCAAAAGGATAGAAGGCCTTCAGATTTTTCCGTCACAGTTTTAAAAAAAAAAAATGTCAATGACGGAAAATATTCGGTTTATGCAACCCCTGGTCATAGTATATTATTTCACAAACAATACACAGAAATCCAAATTTTTTTACACTGGACTGACGGGGCGTTCCTTACTGTCCAGGATGGTCTATTGTTAAAAGGAGATAGACTTGTCATACCCTCAGCCATGAGAAATAATGTGCTCGCTAAGCTGCACGAACGACACCAGGGCGTGGTTAAGTGTAGAGAGTGGGCATGACAGTCAGTGTGGTAGCCGGGGCTGAGTCATCAGCTGAATGAGCTGGTTTTCAACTGCAGAGCTTGCTGTCAGGAGAGGCAGAACCACAGGAAGCCGCTGATGCCAACACTGTACCCAGACCGATCATGGTAGAAGTTGGGAGCAGATTTGTTCATGTTAGGGAGCAAGACCTAGCTGCTAGTAGTGTCAAGATATGTGGAGATTGCCCTTTTAACTCCCACAAGATCTGATGATGTGATTCACCACCTTAAGTCAATCTTTGCACATAATGAATCTGTGAGACCCTGGTGACAGACAATGGAGCGCAATTCTCTGGAGCAGCTTCTGTGGCATTTGCAAAGTACACCCCTCTACAAAATGGATAAAGTCCAGCTCTACTGCTGTGCCTGTTTTAACTGCTTTGTTAAGTCTTGCTCTTCCTGATGGAGGTGCTGTTATGCGAAAAGAATGGGATAGGAAAATGAAAGAAGTGCAACGCTACATTCTGCAACATCACACAATGAATCTTGATAGACTCACTCCCGGATAGAAAGTGTGGGTCACAGCTCAAAGAGCACCAGAATCCGTCATCAGAAACCAGACTGTGATTGTGTGATTGCACTGTGTTATGTAAATGTTTAAGTCCAGGGTACACAGTTCAATAAAGTGTTGTCAAATGTTACAGTTGGACTCAAGCAGTGTTTTGGTAACTCAGCACTGACAACATCAACCTCCTTAGAACATGAACATGATCTGAATGTTAAATTAAATAGAAACACACTGAAATGAGAACAAACATGTAGTTGGAATAGAAACAACACATTTAACATTTAATCTGAAGGACGTATTCATAGAAAAGATTTTAGACTTGTATATCTGGACTCTGGATTTTTCTCTGGATGTTGTTGTTTCTGATGAGAATGATGTGTGTGAATAAAATACTTCTCTCTCCATGTCTATGAGCTTGTTCTTCACCTCATCTTTCATCTCCTTCAGCTCTTTGTTTATGGTCTCCAGCTCCTCCTCCAGCTCATTCTCCTTTTTCCTCAGATAAAAGAACTAAAGGAGAAGAAGTTCAAAACTGTCACTGATCAAATAATTTCTTCACTTCCTTAAAACATCAACCTCTTTATGTGGTAGGTTAAAAATGCTATGTATTTATTTTTTTAATGAAAACGCCATTTTGTTAAACGCTGTACTTAAAGGGTCGCATGCAGGTTTGCGTGTGTATGTGTGAGATAGAGATAGAGAGAAAGAGTGAATGATCATAACATGTATGATTATTGTAGAAATGTTTTGCTGTATGATGCTAGTGTAACATGAGTTAAGGAGGATTATATGTGGAATTTATATGCAGTTATATTTAGCCTGGTTACACTCAATATTTTGGTCATGAGTTTACATTATTCAGAGAGTTAAATTGGAATGTGGTTGTGAAGTTTTCATAATTGTGTGTCAGAACAAACAACTTCAGGTATGAGCAAGACGCTAACTTCAGTCCTCTCTCTGTTTATTCACAGGTACGACCTATTTTATGTATATATCAGTTAAATAGCACTTCCTAGCGTGTGTAACTCTTGCTGCTGGTCCAGGTTTCCCCAAGCCCTGGTGATGGTGACACTTAGAACATAAAAATGATCTGAAGATTAAATTAAATAGAAACACTGAAATTAGAACCAACATGTGGCTGGAAAAGAATCTGATACAAACTACTAACCTCCTTCTGTCTGTAGGAACGAGACCACTGAGAAGAATGAAGAGAGATCAGGAAAGATTATAAATGATGGACATGCAGATTGTATCATAGTTCTTATAATGTGATCACTTACCAAAGAAAACCAGGAAGAGGAAGCAGCAGCTTTGTTTTTCTCCAACTGGAAGAATTTATTAAAGTCAAATAAAAAGATTTTATCATCACTGATTCTATTTCTTCATGTCAGACTAAACAACACATTTGACATTTAATCTGAAGGACGTATTCATAGAAAAGATTTTAGACTTGTATATCTGGACTCTGGATTTTGTTGTTTCTGATGAGAATGATGTGTGTGAATAAAATACTTCTCTCTCCATGTCTATGAGCTTGTTCTTCACCTCATCTTTTATCTCCTTCAGCTCTTTGTATCTGGTCTCCAGCTCCTCCTGCAGCTTCTTCTTCTTCTCTTTCTCCTTTAGTTCATTTACATGAGAGGAGAGAGAAGATAAAGTTCAGATTCTTAACCCTTTTTTAATTGGGAATTGAACCCTTGCTTCACGAACGAAAGACCAGTGATTCCACAGTGTACCATTGATCCCGTCAGTGTCGCTGAGTTGTCTTTGGACCATTTTGATAAGTCACTACTACACTCTAAGGGCCGTCGCTAATTTGCATTTATGTTTATGTTTCAGCACTTACATCAGCTATTTTCTTTTGCTCTTCGTATAATGGTGTTAGAGAATATTTGTACTGACTGCAACAGTGTCAAACCAAATCTCTCGACTCACACACACACACACTTTGATGCCTCGGCACGTCTCATAACATCACAAGTTCTGTGCAATACTTGGATGAAGAAGATCTTTAAGAACTTAATGTGTTTTTAGTGTCTGTTATTTGGAGAAATTGAATCAATATTTGTGTAATTTATTCTCATTTATATGAACTAAATAGTTGTCTGTGTATTTTTTCATGTAATAATCTGAGTAAAAAGTGTTGATGTTCTCTCCATATCTAACCCTGAACCTCCTAAACTATGAGCTTGTTCTTCACCTCATTTATTATCTTCTCCAGCTCTTTGTTTCTGGTCTCCAGCTCCTCCTCCAGCTTCTTCTTCTTCTCCTTCAGTTGATTTATCTGAGTAAAAATGAGGTGAAGTCCAGATTGTTAACAGTCAGACAGTAACTTGTTCAGAACATCTTCTCTATTATCTACTGTGTGTATTTTAAATGCTGTTTCTTCCTGTAGTTCTATCATTTGACCTGTAGATGGAGCAGAGTTGTGTTTGTGTTTGTCAAACTCCACCAGTAGTTCATTAAGAACAGAGAAGTCAGTCTCTCTGAGATTAGAGTCAAATATGTGAAGCTTTCTGTCACTGATCAAATCATTTCTTTACTACTTTATAACATCAACAATTGAGAACAAACATGTGGCTGGAAAAGAATCTGATACAAACTACTAACCTCCTCCTTCTTCTTCTTGGAACTAGACAACTGAGAAGAATGAAGAGAGATCAGGAAAGATTATAAATGATGGACATGCAGATTGTATCATAGTTCTTATAATGTGATCACTGAGAAACATGGAAGACTTGGAAGCAGCAGCTTTGTTTTTCTCCAACTGGAAGAATTTATTAAAGTCAAATAAAAAGATTTTATCATCACTGATTCTATTTCTTCATGTCAGACTAAACAACACATTTGACATTTAATCTGAAGAATGTATTCATAGAAAAGATTTTAGACTTGTATATCTGGACTCTGGATTTTTCTCTGGATGTTGTTGTTTCTGATGAGAATGATGTGTGTGAATAAAATACTTCTCTCTCCATGTCTATGAGCTTGTTCTTCACCTCATCTTTTATCTCCTTCAGCTCTTTGTTTCTGGTCTCCAGCTCCTCCTTCAGCTTCTTCTTCTCCTTTAGTTCATTTACGTGAGAGAAGAGAGAAGGCAAAAATAAGATTCTTAATCCTTCATTAAAATATTTGGACGTTCTAAATCTCAACCCTAGAGTGTTATTGTAGGACATAAGAAGACTGTTTTCACTTTTGTGACATTTTTCAATATTGTTCATTTTCATGTAGAAAGTCAAGATCAGTGAAGTTACCATATATGGCTCCTTGTTCTTAAGTGGTAAACAAATGTAAACATGTACAGTATTTAGATAATTAAACCACATTCTTCTAATCCTCACTATGACGCAATTTAAAGTATGTGTTGAAGTTACCAAATATGTTTCCTCGCCCTGTTATGTGACAGCCAGGTTCAGGGGGCAGAATTGTTTCTATGTGTGTATATTTCTCTCCTGTTTTCCTATTCCCCTCCTCCTTCTGTTTTTGTATTAGTAGTGTTGCTTGATTAATAAAGCATTTTTCTTTTCTTCACCACACAAACTCTGGCATCATTTATTTTGATTGTTGTGTTTATGTCTGCTTGCTTTAAAACCATCTAAGGAGTAGTAACAGCCCCATAAAGGGTTAAAGATGAACCTGTGTTCAGTGTTTCCTTTATTTCTCTCTGATATCTCTCCTCCTGTTGTTTTTCATGGTTGAGCTTTTACTTAAACTTGGATGAAGAATATCTTTAATTCAGTTGGTTAATTTGTTTTTAGTTTCTGTTATTTGGAGGAATTGAATCAATATTTGTGTCATTTATTGGTCTGATTTATGAACTAAATAGTTTACTGTCTATTTTTACATGTAATAAACATCTGAGTAAGAAGTGTTGATATTCTCTCCATATCTAACCCTGAACCTCCTAAACTATGAGCTTGTTCTTCACCTCATCTTTTATCTCCATCAGCTCTTTGTTTCTGGTCTCCAGCTCCTCCTCCAGCTTCTTCTTCTCCTCCTTTAGTTGATTTCTCTGAGTAAAAAGGAGGTGAAGTCCAGATTGTTAACAGTCAGACAGTAACTTGTTCAGAACATCTTCTCTATTATCTACTGTGTGTATTTTAAATGCTGTTTCTTCCTGTAGTTCTATCATTTGACCTGTAGATGGAGCAGAGTTGTGTTTGTGTTTGTCAAACTCCACCAGTAGTTCATTAAGAACAGAGAACTCAGTCTCTCTGAGATTAGAGTCAAATATGTGAAGCTTTCTGTCACTGATCAAATCATTTCTTTGTCTGTTCATCCAGCAGGTGGTCTACATCATACCAGTCTATTCTAGTTAGGAGATAGGACAGAGGATTCTGGCTAGAACATAGTCAGACCTTCTGACCTTCTACCAAGCAGAGAGAAGATGTTGACCACCAACATCAACCTCCTTAGAACATGAACATGATCTGAAGATTCAATTAAATAGAAACACATTGAAATGAGAACAAACATGTGGCTGGAAAAGAATCTGATACAAACTACTAACCTCCTCCTTCAACTTCTTTGTGGAACTAGACAACTGAGAAGAATGAAGAGAGATCAGGAAAGATTATAAATGATGGACATGCAGATTGTATCATAGTTCTTATAATGTGATCACTGAGAAACATGGAAGACTTGGAAGCAGCAGCTTTGTTTTTCTCCAACTGGAAGAATTTATTAAAGTCAAATAAAAAGATTTTATCATCACTGATTCTATTTCTTCATGTTAGACTAAACAACACATTTGACATTTAATCTGAAGGACGTGTTCATAGAAAAGATTTTAGACTTGTATATCTGGACTCTGGATTTTTCTCTGGATGTTGTTGTTTCTGATGAGAATGATGTGTGTGAATAAAATACTTCTCTCTCCATGTCTATGAGCTTGTTCTTCACCTCATCTTTTATCTCCTTCAGCTCTTTGTTTCTGGTCTCCAGCTCCTCCTGCAGCTTCTTCTTCTTCTCCTTTAGTTAATTTACGTGAGAGGAGAGAGAAGATAAAGTTCAGATTCTTAACCCTTCATAGGACAGTCACTGAAATATTTGGACATTCTAAATTTCAACCCTAGAGTGTTATTGTAGGACATAAGAAGACTGTTTTCACTTTTGTGACATTTTTCAATATTGTTCATTTTCATGTAGAAAGTCAAGATCAGTGAAGTTACCATATATGGCTCCTTGTTCTTAAGTGGTAAACAAATGTAAACATGTATTTAGATAATTAAACCACATTCTTCTAATCCTCACTATGACGCAATTTAAAGTATGTGTTGAAGTTACCAAATATGTTTCCTCGCCCTGTTATGTGACAGCCAGGTTCAGGGGGCAGAATTGTTTCTATGTGTGTATATTTCTCTCCTGTTTTCCTATTCCCCTCCTCTTTTTCACTCCTCTCAGGTTAACTCAACCCAGTTAGCCTACACCTGTGGATCAAACCTGGCCAGTCACCCCAGGTTCACTATGAAAGGACCGTACCTGCAGTGATGTGGACTGCTGTTCTCTGCCTGCCTGCATTGTTGGTTCTGTCGTCTGTGCAATACTTTGTTTAGTAAACTTTGTATTTAAAAACAATAGTTTTGCAGAGTGAAAAAGTATGATAAGGTAAGTTTGGAGTACTTCTTACAATTTTCTCATTCACGTAATACTTCCTTGTACATACACACTAGGTTTTAGGGTTGGTACCACTTGTATTTATTTTTGTTCAGCTCCATTTTATAGATGAGAGAGACAGTTTTTTGTCTGTATTTTGTTTCAGTTGTAGCCTCAGTATAGGCCTTGTTTTGTTGCATGTTTTTATGATTATTTGGCACAGCCACACTGACTCACTCTCCTCGACAACTGTGTTTTTGTATTAGTAGAGTTGATTAATAAAGCATTTTTCTTTTCTTCACCACACAGACTCTGGCATCATTTATTTTGATTGTTGTGTTTATGTCTGCTTGCTTTAAAACCATCTAAGGAGTCGTAACAGCCCCATAAAGGGTTAAAGATGAACCTCTTTGTTCAGTGTTTCCTTTATTTCTCTCTGATATCTCTCTTCCTGTTGTTTTTCATGATTGAGCTTTTACTTAAACTTGGATGAAGAAGATCTTTAATTCAGTTGGTTAATATGTTTTTAGTTTCTGTTATTTGGAGGAATTGAATCAATATTTGTGTCATTTATTGGTCTGATTTATGAACTAAATAGTTTACTGTCTATTTTTACATGTAATAAACATCTGAATAAACAGTGTTGATGTTCTCTCCATATCTAATCCTGAACCTCCTAAACTATGAGCTTGTTCTTCATGTTCTGACTCCTGTCATTGACTGAAAAAAGGTTAAGTGTCCCCCTATTGGTGATTTTGAGATACTGCAGTTTTAAGTACCAGACCCATCATGAATACATCAGTTACACGTACTCCACACCACAGAGAGTTAATTGCCAGAGCTTTGCAGTGGAACCAACAGTGAGTAAAACACACTTGGTTTATTTTGGTTGTTTCACAGTACTGTGATCTTTAAGGTGGTGTTTGAGGCATTTATTTTTAAGTTACGAAAATCGTGCTAACTATGCTAACGTTAATTGCGAAGCATCACATCTACTGGGTCTCTCATTTTGTTTGCTATCTGTCAGCCAGGACAGAATAGTAAAATGTTGCCCACTCAACGCTGAAAGGCAATTGAACCACTGTGAACAGTACGCAGGAGTATCGCAAGATGAGTGACAATGACAAGGAAGAACGTCAGTCTCCGCTGGAGATGAGGTCTCAGGTCTCAGCTTCACACAAGTCCTGCAGAACGTCATCCCGGACATCAGTGAGCGCTGCTGCCACGAGGGCCAGAGCTAAGGCCGAAGCAGCAAAAGTTAAAGTATCCTTTGCAGAAAAGGAGGCAGCCACGATGAAAGCGAAGGCTTCAGTAGAGGTGAGTCTTCACGTTTTAAAACAAGAGAAAGAAGCTACTGCAGCATCAAAAGAGGCAGCTATATTTGAAGAAGCAGCTGCATTTGAACTTAGGGAAAGAGACTCGCTTGGTGAGTTACAGCATTTAGCTCTTGAAGATCCAATAAAACGCACCAAAGACTACATAGAAACTCAGCAGTTTGATACACATGCTCAGCAGGAGCTTCAAGATGTTATGCCACTGCCATCAACAGTTCATCATGAAACTCTGAAAACCCGACCCCTTAGTGACAAGGCACAAGATTCACTGTATGAGTCCTTTAAGAAGGAAAATGAACGCAAACCCATCACTGGTGAACATTATGATCCTCCTCTTGCCCCAAAGGTATTTTTGGGTAGTATTCACCTGTTATTCCTGACACTAGCAAACATATAGCAGCTACTCCTCCAGCCCCTTACACTGCCTAAGGTAACAAATACTCACCTTCAACAACTCAAACCCCTGACTTGGCCCAATATCTCATGAGAAGAGAGATGGTGAGCTCTGGGCTCCTAGCCTTTGATGATAGCCCAGAAAATTACTGGGCATGGTAAGCGTCTTTCCTAGCAGCTATAAGGGAGTTAAACCTGTCTCATCAGGAAGAGCTCAACCTCCTGGTCAAATGGCTCGGTTCCAAGTCATCAGCTCAAGCCAAGCGGATAAGGGCAGTACATGTAAATAATCCTAGAGCAGGTGTGTCCATGGTGTGGGAGCGCTTGGAGGAAACATATGGAAGCCCAGAGGTGATCGAAAATGCTCTAATGAACAAATTAGATACTTTCCCAGCTACTTTTCAACAAAGACACGCACAAACTCAGTGAGTTGGGTGACTTGTTAAAAGAGCTAGAAGCGGCAAAGGCTGAGGGATTCTTGCCTGGACTCATGTATCTAGATACGGCCAGGGGTGTGAATCCAATAGTCGAAAAACGTCTCTCTGAGGGAACGCTGGATCACACAGGGATCCAGATATAAAGAGGAGTATCGTGTCCCTTTAACACCATTCCGCTTTTTTTGTTGACTTTGTATGTTCCCCTGCAGTCACTGTTGAAAAATCTGCCTGGTCAAGGTTTCCCACACCGACCATCCAAATAAGTCTCACAGAGTGTATGCAGTACTCAATGACCAAAGCAACCGGTCTTTAGCAAAATCAGAGTTCTTCAGTCTACTGGACATTAACAGCAGTGCATCCCCCTACACTCCAAAAACATGCTCTGGCACTGGACACAGCAGGGAGGAAAGAGAGTAACATCATAGTGGAGTCACTTGATGGGAAAACCAAGGTGACACTTCCCACCTTATTGGAGTGTAATTACCTGCCTGATGACAGGTCAGAGATCTCGACTCCAGAGTGCACCCAGTATTTTCCTCACCTCAGACCACTGGCTGATAAGATCCTTCCACTTGATGCTACTGTTCCCATCCTGCTACTGCTAGGCAGGGATATTCTGAGCTTGCACAAGGTACGTGATCAACATAACCAACTCACCATATGCCCAGCGTCTTGCAAACACCATCTCACACTGAAGCTATCTTTCAGGAGACATGCAGAGATGGTCTGGGGGAAAGTGTGTTTCAGAAAACACCTGAAGATGACAAACCAGTGGATGTCAGTGGATGACAACAATTTGCGGAGGATAATGGAAAAGGAAATGTATATAGACAATGAAAACCACTGGGTGGCACCGCTACCCTTTCGTTCACCCCGTGAGACTATTCCAAACAATAGACAACAGGCCTACCCGAGAGTAGCTTCTCTCCAGCGCTCATTCAGGAAAAGACCTGAGATGAAAGAGCACTTCTTTGACTTTATGCAGAAGGTCATTGACAACCGCCAGGCAGAGCAAGCTCCTCAACTAGAGCCAGGGGAAGAGTATTGGTATTTACCGACTTTTGGGGTATACCACCCCCAGAAACCTGGAAAAATAAGAGTTGTTTTTGATTCCAGTGTGAAGTACAAAAATACGTCATTGAATGATATGCTTCTCGGTGGACCTAACCTCAACAACACACTAATTGGTGTTCTACTAAGATTTAGAAGGGAGAAAATAGCTGTTACAGCCGATGTAGAACAGATGTTCTATGGGTTCAAGGTCAAATAGGACCATCGCAATTACCTTCGGTTTCTGTGGTACAAAGATAATAATCCAGACAAGGAGATCATTGACTACTGGATGACTGTGCACATGTTCGGAAACAGCCCGTCTCCAGCGGTCTTTATGATCCCCTTGGATTCACGTCTCCCACCATGATCCAAGGCAAGGCACTGGTAAGAGACATTTCCTCAGAGCAGCATGAGTGGGACACACCTCTTCCACTGGAGAAAGAAACACAGTGGAATGCATGGATTGATTCCTTAGCTGAACTTGAACGGGTTTGCATTCCGAGAGCATACATTCCAGTCTCGATGTCATGTGTGAAATGGATAGAACTATGTGTCTTTGCAGACGCTTCGACTATGGCGATAGCTGCTGTTGCCTACCTGCGGGCCTTGGACTTTGATGGAAAGTGGCACGTAGGGTTTGTAATGGGAAAATCAAAGTTAGCACCCTACCCCATGCATACTGTACCTCGCCTGGAGTTGTGCGCGGCAGTCTTGGCAGTCGAGCTGGCAGAAGCTATCCAAACTGAAATAGATGTAGAGTTTCAAAGCAGTCACGTTCTTCACAGATAGTTGCATCGTGCTGGGCTATATCCACAACAGTTCGCAAAGGTTCTATACCTATGTAGCTAACCAAGTAGCTCGCATTCGAGGCTCTACTCAACCAAAACAGTGGCAGTGTGTGTTGACTGACCAAAACCCTGCAGACCAGGGAACCAGGCCAATTTCAGCATCGTACCTGTTCACATCCAGTTGGTTGCTTGGCCCCCCTTTTCTCAGTCAGTTAAACACAGATCAAAATGGGGAAGCAGAAATATTTGAGCTTGTAGACCCAAACAAAGACATTCGGCCCCAAGTCACGTCTCTTGTAACAAAGATCAAAAAGCAGTCTCTTGGATAATCAAGATTTGAACGCTTCTCTACTTGGAAGACTCTTGTAAGAGGTGTAGCAACTCTCATTCATGTTGTAAAGTCATTCTCAAGACAGGCTAAGACTGGTAGTTGTAAGGGATGGCACCAATGCAGTCAGCTGCTCAGCACAGAGCGTTTTCAAGCAAAGGTGGATATCTTCAAAGCTGTACAGGAGGATGTGTATGAGGATCAGCTAAAATGCTTAACGCATGGTACCAAAATGCGCTGCCAAAGTCCCCTTGCAAAGCTGGATCCCTTCATCGACAAGAGCGGTTTGATTAGAGTCGGAGGTCGGATACACAGGAGAGATTTGCAAGACCAAGAGAAAAATCCACTCATCCTACCAGCAGGCCATCATGTGACAACTCTCCTGGTTCGACACTATTATGCTAGAGTAGCCCACCAAGGTCGCCACTTCACAGAGGGTGCTTTACGCACCGCCGGTGTCTGGATAGTAGGAGGGAGGAGACTCATCACTAGTATCATATTCAAATGTGTCATCTGTAAGAAGTTGAGAGGCAAGAGAGAAGAAAAAAAGATTTCTGATCTGCCAGCTGACAGGTTGGCAACAGACCCACCCTTTACTCATGTAAGGCTTGACATTTTTGGCCTGTGGACTGTCATCACTCGGCAGACACGAGGTGGAGCCGCTGAGAGCAAGAGGTGGGCTGTCATTTTTGCTTGTCTAAGTACAAGAGTTGTGCTGTTGAAGTCTTAGAATCCATGTCAACCTCAAGTTTCATCACCGCCTTGAGGCGCTTTTTATCCATACGTGGACTTGTCAAACACCTAAGGTCAGACAGAGGAACAAATTTCATTGGTGCATGTAGAGAACTTCAAATTAACACAGATGACCCTGAGATCAAGAACTACCTGCAGGAGCAGGGATGTACATGGACCTTTAATGCTCCTCATTCCTCGCACATGGGAGGAGCTTGGGAAAGGCTAATAGGAGTGGCAAGAAGCATCTTAGATGGACTGCTAGTGAAAGATGGTGCTACCAGACTCACTCACGAAGTCCTATCAACCTTAATGGCCGAGGTTATGGCCATTATGAATGCACGACCACTGGTTCCAGTCTCTTACGATGCTGACATACCTGAAATGCTCTCACTTGCAACTCTGTTTACCCAGAAGGCAAGTGTTACTCCTGCACCTCCAGGAGACTTCGAATTGGACCATCTATGCAAGGTACAGTGGCGCCAGGTCCAAAGCTTGGCAGACTCCTTCTGGAAAAGGTGGAGATTGGATTATCTGGGAATACTTCAACCATGGAGGAAGTGGACCTTGGAGAAATCTGAACTCCGAGAAGGGGGCATTGTTTTAGGTTAAGTGTCCCCCTGGTGGTGATTTTGAGTTACTGTAATTTTAAGTACCAGACCCATTATGAATACATCAGCTACACGTACTCCACACCACAGAGAGTTAATTGTCAGAGCCTTGCAGTGGAGTAAAACACACTTGTTTTTTTTAGTTGTTTCACAGCACTGTGATCTTTAAGGTGGTGTTTGAGGCATTTATTTTAAGTAACGAAAACTGTGCTAACTATGCTAACGTTAATCGCGAAGCTATCTGTTAGCAAGAGGCTAGTTAGGCTGCTTTGGCTAATTGAATTCATTGTTGGGCTTCATTTGTTTTGTATGGGTTAATTTGCATCTTTATTGCATTTCTGGATTATGATTGCTTTTATATGGGTGCATTTATGTGATAATGGTGTATGTTTACTTTAATGTAATGAGTGTTTATTTCTGCACTGTAACATATTGTATATTTCATTTGTATTTCAGTTTTACAAAAAATATCTGAGAAGATTCGGTAAAGCAACTTCAGTCACATCTACTGGGTCTCTCATTTTGTTCGCTATCTGTCAGCCAGGACAGAATACTTCACCTTGTCGCTTGCCGTCTCCAGCTCTTTGTTTCTGGTCTCCAGCTCCTCCTCCAGCTTATTTTTTTTCTGCTTTAGTTGATTTATCTGAGTAAAAAGGAGGTGAAGTACAGATTGTTAACAGTCAGACAGTAACTTGTTCAGAACATCTTCTCTATTATCTACTGTGTGTATTTTAAATGCTGTTTCTTCCTGTAGTTCTATCATTTGACCTGTAGATGGAGCAGAGTTGTGTTTGTGTTTGTCAAACTCCACCAGTAGTTCATTAAGAACAGAGAACTCAGTCTCTCTGAGATTAGAGTCAAATATGTGAGGCTTTCTGTCACTGATCAAATAATTTCTTTGTCTGTTCATCCAGCAGGTGGTCTACATCATACCAGTCTATTCTAGTTAGGAGATAGGACAGAGGATTCTGGCTAGAACATAGTCAGACCTTCTGACCTTCTACCAAGCAGAGAGAAGATGTTGACCACCAACATCAACCTCCTTAGAACATGAACATGATCTGAAGATTAAATTAAATAGAAACACATTAAAATGAGAACAAACATGTGGCTGGAAAAGAATCTGATACAAACTACTAACCTCCTCCTCCTTCTTCTTGGAACTAAACAACTGAGAAGAATGAAGAGAGATCAGGAAAGATTATAAATGATGGACATGCAGATAATAATAATAATAATAATAATAATAATAATAATAATAATATAATAATAATAATATCTTTGTATTATAGTTCTTATAATGTGATCACATTCAACATTTAATCTGAAGGACGTATTCATAGAAAAGATTTTAGACTTGTATATCTGGACTCTGGATTTTTCTCTGGATGTTGTTGTTTCTGATGAGAATGATGTGTGTGAATAAAATACTTCTCTC
The DNA here is from genome assembly GCA_005024645.1 of Planiliza haematocheilus. Taxonomy (NCBI): domain Eukaryota; kingdom Metazoa; phylum Chordata; class Actinopteri; order Mugiliformes; family Mugilidae; genus Planiliza; species Planiliza haematocheilus. The sequence goes on from SRSE01000889.1 coordinate 1,242,729, forward strand.
CCCATGTCTTAGAGCTTGTTCTTCACCTCATTTTTTATCTTCTTCAGCTCTTTCTTTATGGTCTCCATCTCCTCCTGCAGCTTCTTCTTCTTCTCCTTTAGTTCATTTACGTGAGAGAGAAGACAAAGTTCAGGTTCTTAACCCTTCATAGGACACTCATTGAAATACTTGGATGTTCTAAATTTCAGGAATAGAGCGTTATTGTAGGACATAAGAAGCCTTTTTTTTTAATTTCATGACATTTTTAAAAAAAATTCAATATCAGTGAAGATACTACATATGGTTCTTTGTTGTGAAGTGGTAACATCAACCCTGTAGATTGTATGTGTATGTGCAACTGCACCTGTGGATTTCCATGGCCCATCTCTCCACTTGACACAGTGCCACAGATAATATTCTTAGGCTGATACCATGACTTTATGTTGCTAATGTGAGCCTTTAAACCTGAGATCTGACTCAAATGTAATTCCCAGTGTTTCCAGCTTCCTGTTGAGTTTCTGTCTCTGTTTTAGAACCAATGAGCAACACTTCAGTTTTAGAAACATCTCTGCTGTCCATGATCTGATAGAAAAGATAAAAATGATTTGATGATTCTCAGGTGAAAGAGACAAACCTCAGTCTTCAGTTTCCTCTTCAGAGTCTCCACTTCTTTCTCAGCTCTTTCTCTTTTCTTCTCCTCCTCTTTGAGCTTTTTCTCCCACTGAGAGTGAAGTCACATAAAGAGACATGATGAGTGTAATTGCAGCTGTTCTGGGAATTTATTTCAAATGTGTGCTTTTATTTTGAAGTTCAAAAACCGGACGTGGTGCCTTTTAGCTTCGTAATCTTGACTGAAGGTCTAAGACTCACCTGTAGCTGTTCATGACTAACCTCGTTAGTTTGTTTTTTGTCACTTACATTACTTTGTGAGATTGCCCTCTCAAAGGTAGAAAAGTTGGAAAGAATGATTAATTCATTTATCAGAAAGTGGCTTGGTGTCCCACGCTGTCTAAGTGACACAGCCTTGTATGGGAAAGGCATACTGGAGCTCCCAGTTACCTGCCTATCAGAGGGGTTTAAGTGCGCTAAAGTTAGACTGGAAATGACTCTGACTCAGTCGAAGGATCCAGTGGTTAGGAGTGTAGCGCCTACTATTAAGACAGGGAGGAAGTGGAACCCAAAAGAGGCAGTGCAGCAAGCACAGGCAGCTCTTAAGCATAGAGATATCGTAGGCCATGTACAGCAAGGGCGTGGAGGCCTAGGACTGTGTGCAGGGAAACCTCTGTGGAGCAAGGCATCAGCAGTAGAAAGGAGAAAGATGATAGTGGAAGAGGTACAGAGGCAAGAGGAAGCAGTTAGATGCTCAAAGGCATTGTCGCTGGCTAAGCAGGGTCAATGGGTGAACTGGGAGAGTGTGGAGAAAAGGAAGGTTAAGTGGAGAGAGCTTTGGAGCATGGAGGCCAGCAGGATTAGATTCATGTTAGGGGCTACTTATGATGTGCTGCCAACTCCCCAGAACCTGAACCAGTGGGTAGGTGAGGATGCTGCCTGTCCACTGTGCACGGTGTCTGCACGCTTAGTCATATTCTGACAGGTTGTAAGGTTAGTCTGTCCCGAGGACGTTATACCTGGCGTCACAATCATACTGAGATGTTTAGCAGCTGCAATAGAGGAAAAACGGGTGAATGTAAATGCCATGGCTGTTAACAGAGAGAATAGATGTATTAAGTTTGTACAGGAGGGAGAAAAGGCTAGACTAGCAGTCATCAGGCATAACACAGGGCAGCTAAGAGTAGGAGGAGCCTGGGAGATGAGGGCGGACTTAAATAGCCAACTGGTTATGCAGAGTTAGCAGCAGATGCAGAGCAGAATGGCTGGAAGGCTTATGTCCGCCCGGTAGAAGTTGGTTGCCGTGGATTTGTGGCAAAGTCGGTGATGGCTCTGCTGAGTGAGCTGGGTATACGAGGAAGAAGCCAGAGGACTGCAGTTAGCAATATGTCCCGGGCAGCAGAGAGAGCCAGTGACTGGTTTTGGGTGCGCAGGAAACATGCTAGCTGGGGAACTAGCTAACGTAAGGATAACTGTATGTAGGCCACGGTCGATTTGTTTGTTATGCAATTTGTTTGTTTATTACGTGTTTCGGCTCGCATCAACGGAGGGAAGCATGGTAGATTTGTTTGTTTGGCTCGTGGTTTTTAGTTAAAGTGGTTAGTGTAACCTTATGTTTTCATCTTTATTAGCTACAGCGCTAAACTGAGGTCAAGTGAGTCGTTGTTCGCAAAAAGCGAGTCAAGCCAACCGCGGTCGGATTTTTCTTGCGCGACTATTTCCTTTTTTTACCGTGCAGGTTCCAAAACAGGCCAAAAAAAGAAAAAACAAAACAAAACAAAAAAGATATAAACATTAAAAAAAATGTTCTATATGTTTCCACGATTGCTGACTTGATTCTTATTCACAACATCCCTCTCTATTACTGCACAACATTTCCAATAATTTTACAGTATAATAAGCAAAATATTAACAGTCATAAATCCATTTCCTTCATTGAAATATTGGCTTGATTACTAGTCATACTGACGATGACCATGACTGTACAATAGGTCAAGTCATTTTACTGCAGAATTTTGAAGAACAACAATGACATAGTCACCAAACCTAAAAATGTACTAATAGTTCAATTAATCATTTTCAAACACTCATAAAACCTTTTCCTTCATAGGTTTACTCAAATGTTGACTCGATTGTTGTTCACAGTGACCCTGACTAATACTGGACAATAGCTGAAATGTTTTTACTTTAGAATTTTGAAGAAAAACAATGAGAAATTCACCCAACCTAAAGACATTCTAACATTTCAATTCCCTGACTAATAGTGGACTGTAGCTCAAGTCATTTTTACTGCAGAATTTTGAAGAAAAACTATGTCAAAATCACCCAACCTAAAAGCGTTCTAATAGTTCAATTTCTCATTTTCTAACACTCATAAAACTACTTCCTTCATCGGTTTGCTCAAGTTTTGACTTGATTCTTGTTCACAGTGACCCCTGACTAATTGTGGACTACAGCTATTTTACTTTAGAAATTGGAAGAAAATCAAGGACAAAGTCACCTAACATAAAGGCGTTCTAATAGTTCAATTTCTGATTTTCTAACACTTATAAAACTATTTCCTTCATAGGTTTGATTCCTGTTCACAAGGACCTTTGCTATTACTGTACAATGGCTCAAGTCATTTTACTGCAGAATTTAGAAGACAAACAGTGACAAATCACCCAACCTAAATGCGTTCTGATGCGTTCAATTTCTTATACTCTAACACTCATAAAACGATTTACTTCATAGGTTTGCACAAATTTGCCTGACTAACAGTGGACAACAGCTCAACTCATTTTACTGTACAATTTGGAAGAAAATCAATGACAAAATCATCCAACCTGAAGGCGTTCTAATACTTCAATTTCTTATGTTCTAACACTCATAAAACCCTCCTTCATAGGTTTGCTCACATTTTGACTTGATTCCTATTCCCTGTGACCTCGGCTATTACTGTGCAATAGCTCAAGTCACTTTACTGTAAAATTTGGAAGAAAACCAATGAGAAATTCACTCAAGCTAAACGCGTTCTAATAGGTCAATGCTTCATTTTGAAACACTCATAATAGTGGACTATAGTTCAAGTCATTTTACTGCATAATTCTGAAGAAAAACAATGTCAAAGTCACCCAACTTAAAGGCGTTCTAATAGTTCAATTTGTCATAAACAGTCATAAAAGAATTTCCTTCATAGATTTGCTCACTTTTTCACTTGATTGCTATTCACAGCAACCTTGGCTATAACTGTACAACAGCTTGAGTCATTTTACTGTATAATTCGGAAGAAAATCAATGAGAAACTCACCCACGCTAAAGGCGTCCTCATATTTCAATTACTTATTTTCTAACACTTATAAAACTCTTTCCTTCATAGGTTTGCTCAAACATTCTCCTGATTCTTGTTCACAGTGACCCTGAGTACCGATGTACAATAGCTCAGTTGATTTTACTTTGGAATTTTTAAGAAAACCAATGACTAAGTCACTCAAGCTAAAAGTGTTCTAATGGGTCAATTTCTGATTTTGAAACACTCATAAAACTCTTTCCTTCATAGGTTTGCCCCAATTTTGGCTTGATTCTTGTTCACAGTGACCCTGACTACTGTTGTGGAAAGTTTTATGGATGGTGTGAACTGTACCATCCCAAATTAAAGGAACTTGTGTTAGACATCATCTTACAACACTGCGTGTATGAAGGTGAAATGTCAAACTGCATGGTACTAGAAATACATCGGTTCCTTACAATAAAGGACTCTCCAGGACTCTGTTCATGCTTTGGCTCCATCCACATCTGTTGTACCATCGTACTAAGTCTGTGGCTCCCAGTCCAATAGCACAATTTAAATAAACACAAGATTTCCAAAGTGCTTTACAAGATGAAACACGATAACACAACCAGTGCCTTTTTCGAAAAGGTTGCTCAGCTCAGTCCAGGATTGTGTCTGGACAATCTGCAGAGGGTCTTCAGATCTGGAGACAAGGAGGAACTCAAGAGGATTCAGAGCGAACTCAAAAAGAAAATAAATGAAGGCAAGGACATCTACAGGAGGAAAGTGGAGGACCAACTGCAGAAGAAAAACACCAGGGAGGTCTGGAGAGGGCTGAAGACGATCTCAGGCTCAAACAGGGCTAGTGGGAACGGCTCAGAACCTGGAGACAGAGGGTGGGCAAACGAACTTAATCTGTTCTTCAACAGATTCAACTCTACTTGCTGCACAGATCCCTTTTACACCTTGAGGAGCCCAGAGGTACTGTGAGGGTCATGTTTTTTGACTTCTCCAGTGCCTTTAACACAATACAACCGTCGCTGCTCAAGGGGAAACTAGAGGGAGCAGGGGTAAACAGCCAGCTGACTGCATGGACCATCGACTACCTCACCAACAGACCTCAGTATGTGAGGCTTCATGGCTGTGTGTCTGATGAGGTGCTCTGCAGCACGGGAGCTCCACAAGGAACAGTACTCTCTCCATTCCTCTTCTCCATCTACACCTCAGACTTCCGCTACAACACGGACAGCTGCCACATCCAGAAGTTCTCGGACGATACAGCCATCGTTGGACGGGCAACAGACGGGAACAACCTGGAATACAGGAAGGTGGTCGAGGACTTTGTTGACTGGTGTGAACGCAGTCACCTTCACATCAACGCCACCAAGACAAAGGAGATGGTGATTAACTTCCAGAGGAGGGCAGCACACACAACACCGTTGAACATCCAGGGTTTGGATATCGACATCGTGGATGGATATAAATACCTGGGTGTTCACCTGAACAATAAACTGGACTGGTCAGACAACACCAGTGTCCTCTACAAGAAGGGACAAAGTCGCCTCCACCTGCTGAGGAGACTGAGGTCCTTCGGTGTGTGTAGGACGCTGCTCAGGACATTTTACGACACTGTGGTTGCATCAGCAACCTTCTACGCTGTGGTCTGCTGGTGTAGTGGAGTCACAGAGAGGGACAAGAACAGACTGGGCAAACTGATCAAGAGGGCCAGCTCCATCCTGGGCTGTCCTCTGGATTCAGTGAAGCAGGTGGGGGAAAGGAGGACGTTGGCTAAACGGTCCAATATCAGGAACAACCCCTCTCATCCCCTGTATGAGACAGTTGGGACTTTAGGAAGCTCTTTCAGCCAAAGACTGCTGCATCCACAGTGCAGGAAGGAATGCTTCCGCAGGTCTTTTGTCCCCTCAGCAGTCAGACTCTTTAACATCAGCATTTCCTAACTGTTCTGCTGCTGCTGAGCTTCTTCTCATTGACTTATGTACTGTGTACAGTATATATATATATAACCATCATCTCACACCTTCTAGTTACAGTACATGGTAATTTAACTCCTATTGGAGTTTGATGCTGTTTTATTCATGATATTCATGAATGTCAACATAAACATATTTAAAAATCGGCTGCTTCAACTCAGATTAGACACTGTGAATCTCTCTGATGTAACATGTAAATATTTTATGTACATAACATATTTGTCTGCCATATTCTATTCTATTTTTTATTTTTTACTTTCTTATTCTATCGTATTTCTTGTATCTTCTGCATCCTGCACTGTTGTTTCCTGCCGCTGTAACGCCCTAATTTCCCCACGGGGATGAATAAAGTCCTATCTTATCTTATCTTATATGTCAAAAGAGAGGAGTATGTTGTCCAAAGTCCTTTCCATCATAGTTTTCTCACATTTTCTAAACAACATGTTCAGCCAAAAACTCAATCAAAAACTAAATCTTCCCCTTAATATCCCAGGGGGTCATCCTGTCTGGTAAAAATAACACAATAAAATAAATTAAAACAAATGAAAGGAATATTTTCAAAACATGAACATGACCATTTTCTACTATTCCTAAAAAATACAAAATAAAAAAAAATAAAAAATAAATCTTCTTTAACTGTAAAGTAATTGTACAACTTCAAGGATCCCCCAATATAAAATATAATGTTACAGATATTAATGTTTAATGGACTACAAAACTGTGCAAGAGCCTGTCAGAGATTGGTTGATCAAAGTCAATATTTGCCCTTCTTTCTCTTACTATTTTTGCACTGCCTGTCAAAATGTATGCTTTTTGGTGTTTTGTGTTTTTGCATTTATTATTATCATTTGTAACTGTCTAAGACTTACTGAAATTTAATATGATTGTGCTATGTTTTGCATTTGCTTGAATGTTACTTTATGTTAATTTTGGTTTTCTTTATTATGAGGAATTCAACTATCAGGATGCTTTTATGTTGGGTGACTTTGACACTGATTATCTTTCAAATTTTGCAGTAAAATGACTTAAACTATTGTACAGTAATAGCAAAGGTCATTCTGAATAGGAATCAAGCCAAAATGTGAGCAAACCTATGAGGGGAAGAGTTTTATGAGTGTGAGAATATGCAAAACTGAAGTACTACAACGCCTTTAGGTTTGGTGACTGTGTCATTGATTATCTTCCAAATTGTACAGTAAAATGACTTGAGTTTTTGTGCAATAGTAGTCAGGGTCACTGTGAACAAGAATCAAGTCACAATTGGAGCAAACATATGAAGGAAAGAGTTTTATGACTGTTTGAAAATGATTAATTGAACCATTAGAACACCTTTAGCTTGAGTGACTTAGTCATTGATTTTCTTCCTAATTCTAAAGTAAAAACATTTCAGCTATTGTCCAGTATTAGTCAAGCTCACTGTGAATAAGATTCGAGTCAATGTTTGAGTAAATCTATGAAGGAAAACGTTTTATGAATGTTTGAAAATGAGGAATTGAACTATTAGAACGCTTTTAGGTTGGGTGACTTTGTCATTGTTTTTCTTCAAAATGCTGCAGTAAATACAGTTAAGCTATTGTCCACTATTAGTCAGGGTCACTGTGAACAAGAATTAATCTGTATCAAATAGAATCAAGTAGAAATCTGAGCAAACCTATAAAGGCCCCTAATTTACCGGTATAGGGCAATTCATACATTTATACATCAGAAGCATACACTCAAGAGTCCTTGGTGACAATATTCAAGATTGTCGAGTGGTGTCCATAGAATTTAAAAAATAAACGAAAAATAATCCTTATAATTCCGATAGTCCATTTTGCGAAACAACTTCATAAAAATTCAATGAAAAAAATCAACACAGATCTTTGTTTGAAAGAAAAAAAAAGGGGAGAAAAAAAAAATAGAGAAGTGTGAAGACACCAGGAGCAATGGCATTGCTAAAGTTTCATCGGCAGCACAAATTGCTATGGTATCATCAGCGGCACAAACAGGAGACAGAACCACAGACTACAAGTTGGCAGTGGTTCCTGTAAAAATAAAGGCACATAAAGGCAGCTGTTTGATTGAAACGTATGCGTTTCTAGACCCTGGAAGCAATGCTACTTTTGTGACAGAGAAACTGATGGAACAGTTGTCTGTCAGAGGAAAGAAAACCGAAATCTTACTCCGAACGATGGGTCATGAAAAGCCTGTGAAAACCCATGTTATGAGAGGACTGGAAGTATGCAATCTGGATGGCAACAGCTTCATAGAACTTCCTGAGGTCTTCACACAAAATGCCATTCCTGTCAGTCGAGAGAACATTCCCACAGAGATGGACACAAAAAGATGGTCTTATCTAAAGGATGTCCACCTAAGTTCCATCAAGGCAGACGTAGGCCTATTGATTGGTGCAAATGTCCCAAAGGTTATGGAGCCACTGAAAGTGATCAATAGTCAAGGTGAAGGGCCTTACGCAGTCTTAACACGTCTGGGTTGGACTATAAATGGACCTCTTGGCAGTACTACACCTATGGATGAGCATGGTCGTCCACGAATAATGTCCAACAAGATATCTGTGGTCAAGCTGGAGGAGCTCCTTGTACATCAATATAAACAGGACTTCTCAGAATTAGCCTACAATGAAAAACAAGAGCATTCATTTGAAGACCAGCAATTTCTGCATGTGATGAACAACTCAGTCAAAAAGAAGGATGGCCATTACGAAATACGACTTCCGTTCCATCAGGACAACATCAGCCTGCCAAATAACAGGAAGGTGGCAGAACAAAGAGCACTAGGTCTTGCCCACAGATTCCAGAAAGATGAAGCCTTTCGGAAAGATTATAATGGCTTCATGAGTGATGTATTAAAGAAAGGGCATGCAGAAAGAGTGCCAGAGGAACAACTCCACCGGAAAGATGGTAGACTGTGGTATATTCCTCACCACGGTGTCTACCACAAAAGGAAAAAGACTATCCAGGTGGTCTTTGATTGTACCTCTTCTTTTCAAGGAACTTCTCTGAACTCTGAGCTGCTGCAGGGTCCTGACCTTACGAACACCTTGTTGGGTGTATTCCTCAGATTCCGACAGGAACCAGTAGCAGTGATGGGGGACATCAAAGGAATGTTCCATCAAGTAAGAATACCGGAACGTGATGTGGACTTCCTCCGATTTCTTTGGTGGCCAGACGGCGACACCAACCAACCGCTGACAGAGTATCGGATGACAGTGCATCTTTTTGGAGCAGTCTCATCACCAAGCTGTGCCAATTTCGCACTGAAGAGGACAGCTGATGATAACGAAGGAAAATGTAGTACTGCAGTTCTCAACACCATTCGTCACAACTTTTATGTAGACGACTGTCTCAAATCTGTCCCAAATGAAAGCCAAGCAATCTGTCTGGTGAAGGAGCTCAAATCGGTATGCGCCACAGGTGGATTTAAGCTCACCAAATGGACCAGTAACAGTCGTGCGGTCCTTGCCTCTGTTCCAGCTGAAGAGAGAGCAAAAGAGGTCAAAGATCTCGACCTCGACAAAGACAAGCTGCCCAGAGAAAGGGCTCTTGGCATCCGATGGGACATTGAGTCAGACACATTCTTCTTTATGATTACCCAAAAACAACCATCAGTCACCCGCAGAAGTATCTTGTCAGTGTTGAATTCGGTATACGATCCTCTTGGGTTCCTAGCACCAGTTATGCTGACAGGGAAAGGAATACTGCAGGACCTGTGCAAGCTAAATTGTGGATGGGATGAAGCGATTCCAACAGCTTACACAAACAAATGGAAGGAGTGGCTGAAAGACCTTGATCTGATTTCCAGCCTAAGAATCAGGAGATGCCTTAAGCCACCAGATTTTGAAGTTGCTAGAGCGCAGATGCACCACTTCTGCAATGCAAGCGAGCGAGGTTATGGGACGGTCAGCTATCTGAAATTGACCAGCGATCAAGGATTACCTCACATTGCGTTTGTGATCGGGAAGGCAAGAGTTGCACCTTTAAAGGTGGTGACAATCCCAAGGCTGGAGCTTGCAAGTGCAGTGCAGACCGACAGCACTGCCATCTTAAAATACATCCAAAATGACACTAGAAGATTTCAAACATACGTGGGTGTCTTGAGTGTCTACTATTCGTGATCTGACACACAAATCCCAATGGCGCCACATAAAGACTGGACTCAATCCCGCAGACAGTGCATCAAGAGGCATTAAAGCTGAGGCTTTTCTTCAAGAAGGACACTGGCTGAGAGGCCCAAATTTCCTGATGCAACCTGAAACACACTGGCCAGTGACCCAAGTAACACCTACACTGTCTGACGGTGACCCGGAGGTCAAGAAGATGGCTGTAGCTTTCAGTACGAGTGCAATGCAGAATCAAAGTGCTCTGACTCGTTTTATTGAGTACTTCTCTTCATGGGATAAATTGATTCGATCAGCAGCCTGGCTCTTAAAAGTCAAAGAGACTCTGAGACAGAATAGAGGATTGAACGTCGACCCAACTGGGCCACAGTTGTCTGTGGTTGATCTAGCCAAGGCTGAGCAGTCACTTGTGTCCTACGTCCAACAACAATCCTTTCCAGATGAGATGACCTCTCTACAAAAGGGCTTATCCATAAAAAGAAACAGTAGGATCTATAAACTAGATCCCATCCTCCAGAATGGAATCCTAAGAGTTGGAGGCAGACTAAGTAAGTTGTCAATGCCAGAGGAAACCAAACATCCAGCCATTCTGCCCAAGGACAACCACCAGTCAATGATACTCCTACACCACATCCATGCCTTGGTGGGTCATTGTGGAAGAAATCAAATGATCGCAAAACTCAGAACAAAATACTGGATCATTAGAGCCAATTCTGCGGCAAGAAGGATAACTCAGGATTGTGTACTCTGCAGGAGGTGGCATGGTACAGCAATGACACAAAAAATGTCAGACCTACCTCTACACAGGATAACACCTGACTTGCCAAAGATCCAGAACCTCTGACACCCAACCACCTGCTTCTGATGAAGAGAAAACCTACTCTTCCACCTGGACTTTTCGACAAAAGTGATACGTATTCCAGAAGAAGATGGAAACAGACTCAATATATAGCTGATCTCTTCTGGACACAAAATGGCACTTTGGAAAGGCCCATCACAAAGTTGTGCCTTCTACAAGACATGACCTGATGAGACAAGTCTGACCTATGACCGTGTTTCATATAAATGTTCTTATTGTTATGTTGCTATGGTGAAATAAAAGAAAAATTATGGTGACACTACAACAGGATGCGCGTTGATTTTTCCGACCGCTATAGAAAGGGAATCATGACTGTCAATGTTGTGTCACTTTATACAGTAAAATTACTTGAAATTTTTGCAGTAATGGAGAGGGATGTTGTGAATAACAATCAGATCATAAATGGTGTTAGCATATAAAGAAACACGTGTTTTTACGCTTGAATCTCAATCCACTGAATAAAGTTTTGTTTTTTGTTTGTTTGTTTTTTTTTCATTTTGGCATGCCTACATGTATCAGTATCAAGAACAGCAGTCTTGCATCCAATCAATGAGAAACGTTTACTTTTACTGAGGAACATGAGAAACTGATTTGGTTAAAAACTACTTCCTCATTTTGGAATTAAAAGATCTGCATTAAAGATTAGCCTGCTCCTCCAGCTCCTTCATGTCCTTCTCATGTTTCTTTCCCTGTTGCTTTTCATTGTTGATATGCTTCATTAACTGGTAGAAAGAAGAGATGAAGAGAGATTTCATTTCTGATGAATTCTGTTTAGTGTTTCTCTGAGATGTCATCAAGTCTTGTCCATGATGTTTCCTTTGAGTGGATTTGAATGTTTTCTTTCTGAAATATTTGTTGAAATGAATCAACATTTATGTCATTTATTCTGATTCATCTGAACTTAATAGTTTTTGGCTCATATTTCATTTCATTTCATGAAGTAACAAGTGCTGCAGGTTGATGTTTCTGTGTTTTTGTACTTCTCTCTCCATGTATATAAGCTTGTTCTTCACCTCATCTTTTACCTCCTTCAGCTCTTTGTTTCTGGTCTCCAGCTCTGTGTTTCTGGTCTCCAGCTCCTCCTCCAGCTTCTTCTTCTTCTCCTTTAGTCCATTTATCTGAGTAAAAAGGAGGTGAAGTCCAGATTGTTAACAGTCAGACAGTAACTTGTTCAGAACATTTTCTCTATTATCTACTGTGTGTATTTTAAATGCTGTTTCTTCCTGTAGTTCTATCATTTGACCTGTAGATGGAGCAGAGTTGTGTTTGTGTTTGTCAAACTCCACCAGTAGTTCATTTAGAACAGAGAAGTCAGTCTCTCTGAGATTAGAGTCAAATATGTGAAGCTTTCTGTCACTGATCAAATCATTTCTTTGTCTGTTCATCCAGCAGGTGGTCTACATCATACCAGTCTATTCTAGTTAGGAGATAGGACAGAGGATTCTGGCTAGAACATAGTCAGACCTTCTGACCTTCTACCAAGCAGAGAGAAGATTTTGACCACCAACATCAACCTCCTTAGAACATGAACATGATCTGAAGATAAATTAAATAGAAACACATTGAAATGAGAACAAACATGTGGCTGGAAAAGAATCTGATACAAACTACTAACCTCCTCCTCCATCCGTCTGTAGGAACTAGACAACTGAGAAGAACGAAGAGAGATCAGGAAAGATTATAAATGATGGACATGCAGATTGTATCATAGTTCTTATAATGTCATCACTTACTCTAAGAAACCTGGAAGACTTGGAAGCAGCAGCCTTGTTTTCCTCCAACTGGAAGAATTTATTAAAGTCAAATAAAAAAAAATGTTATCATCCCTGATTCTATTTCTTCATGTCAGACTAAACAACACATTTGACATTTAATCTGAAGGACGTATTCATATATCATCAGCTGATGATTCTCCTTCTTTCGTTCATCGACCTGAGAGGAGATAACGTGTACTTGTATCATTTCACCAGTAGATGGAGCAAAGACAATTTTACTTCTTGTCTCTTACATTGTCAGTTTCTTCTAAAACCTTCATCTTCACTGTTTCCTCTGTCAGGAGCTTTTCTCCTCTTTCAGCTTCATCTCTGGATCTTTTCTTGTTTTCTGTGTAAAATCAAAGCAGCTGAATTCAACTATAAAAGACGTTTGCTGGTGTTTTAGATCATTAATGTGGTAACTCATCTGGAACTTACTGGTTGTATTTTGTCTCCACACAAAGAAGACACATGCTAAAATAACCATGATGCTAACAGCTAAGCTAACAGCCAAACCAGTGATGATGGGAACAGCAGAACTGGACGAGGACAAGAAGAAATCATCTGAAATGATAACACACAGAGTTACATGACATTTCTACACAATCACACACAAACTGTGTCAAACTAAAATAATCTCATGGTCCGTTTTCTAAGCGTGTTCTACCTGGAACATGTATGTGAGCCTCTCTGGTCTGGTTGATTTTGTTCTGTTGGACTCTACAGGTGAAGCTGTTGCTGTGTCTCTTGTCCACAGTCACTCTGCTGCTGACAGTATAGAGGTCATCAGGACCTCTGACTGTCTCTGGAGGTCCAGCAGAGAGCAGGTTTCCCTCAGCGTCCAGCCACAACACCTCAGGCTCTGGATACCAGCCTGCAGACTCACACTGTAACACCACTCCTCCTCTGTCTCTGTCCATCCCTGATAAACTGATGACGGGTGAGGAAACAGGAACTGAAGCTGATCACAGGGAAGAAGAAAGGTGGTTGTCAGGTATTTTCATCAATCTGAAATCCTTTTTGGAGGCATAAATAAACAATAAAACAAGCCTAAAGATGCTAATCATGTGTTCACTCACCAACACGTAGCTGAACAAAAGTCTCCTTTTCCAGAGCTGGAATAAAACATCTGTACTTTCCCTCATCAGAGAGTTTCACTTTGGAGAGTTTCAGTGAAATGTTTCCTTTCTTCAGCTCATCAATGAACAGAGATGTTCTCCCTTTAAACAAATCATGCTTTTGTCCAACAAGTTCCTCTTGGGAGCGCCAAACATAAACAAATCTTGGGTCTAGATCTGGTCTCGTCCACTCCAACGTCAAGTCCACAGCGTCTTCAGCAGGCTGCAGGTGACATGGTAAAACCACATCTTCACCAAGAGTTGCTACTATTGGCTGAGATGAACCAATCAGTTCAGACTGACCTGGAAATCAGAGAGAGTCTGTTTAAAGTGTGAAGTTAGTTTGTCTCTGTAGACTTGATCATGATGAAACTATCTGACAGAATCTGAAGCATCTCTGACGTCAGTTTGTGAAAGTTTTCTCCACATTTTTAGTCCAGTTTACCTTTGCAGACGTGTGTTAGGAAAAGATGGAAAACCAACACAGTGAGAGATGAGAGGTGAAAGGTACGGTGTAGATCATCCATCTGGAAAAGAATCACGGAGCTCTGGAAGATAAGTGACCAAAAGGTAATTGGGCCAGAAATACAGTGGTTTATACGCAAGCACCTTAAGCATAGCAGCAAACCAAAATTTACAACAACAATAATAACTAGACAATTCCCCTGCGGGAAATCGCGAGAGTGGGGCTGTGTCGGCAGCAGTTTGCGCTAAGATGACATGATACAACACTACGATGCTACGATGCTAACATGCTACAATTTTTCACCTAATCTTATCCTCGCAGTTGCTATTGCAGAGGCTGTAATAGTGCTTCGCACAGCCCACTACTGGCCCTATAGCTTTGCTATATGGGTCAGTAGTACATGGAGCAGAGCCCTCCCAGCTCCACCTGAAAGCCAGCATCAGGCTAAGTCATTGGTCGGCTAATAGTTGCCATATATTAGCAGAGAAGTTATGTTGGGCACAAACACACTTAACACATGGATAATTGTAGAAATCCCAACTGATTGGGGAAGGGGGGGGGGGGGGGGGGGGGGGTCATAGAGTCATGTTCTGGCACCCTAATATAGTCCTGTATTGAGTGAAGTGGTTATAATGTTTTGGCAGCCTGTGACTGTCATGTAAAAATGGAGTGAAGGAGTCATAGTGTCAGGAGTGGCCTAGGCTGAGAGGAATAATAATTAAAACATATTTTTATTGAACTTCTTGTCGTTCACCAGTTTCTGATATTTTAGCTGTGTATAACGCAGCATTTCACTGAAGTTGTAGCCTAACAGATGGCATATTTTATGTCTGCACCGACCTGGCGCCTGTATAAAGCACTAAATTAGGTTTTGACCACATAATGAATGTAGTAACCTAACAAAAACATAGACTATAACCTATAACATTTCATAAATGTTAATGTCAATTTTATATTTCCATTGAGCTATCACTTTTGTACAGTAAATGCATGACTTGAACATTTTCTGTTGACAATATTGTTAGGTTAAAAATACAAGGCAATGCAGATTTAAGATTACACCATTGCTGTAGTAGCCAGGCTAAGCCCAGTGATAGCCTCGTTTTTTTGTCCTATAGTTTAGTTTGTCCTACAACATGAACAGAAGGCATTTTGAAAATGAGATAAACGGGTCCAAAACGGACCCGGGCCGCAAATTCATACATACATACAATTGATTGATCAATTTGCGGGTCCCAAACGAACCCGCTGCGGAGGTGAGGCTTTAATCGCGGATGCGGAGCAGCGCGGAGGCACGGCGGAGTTCCTGAGTGCATCTGGACCCCGATACGGGTCCGTTCCGGAAGCCGACATACATCCGCGGCAGGTCCGCTGCGCAGTCCTTTTGCTGTGTGGGATGATGCACGTTTATGCTTGTTGAACTAGTGGTACTTATTGCCTCTGCGAAGGAGGTTATGTTTGTTGACTTTCAACTTGTGAAGGTTTTATTTCACTTACACTGACACGTGTTGTCGTCCAGTCTCCACAGATCACTTATCCTCTTTGCTGCCGCTGCACACGCTGCGTTTCTCTTTTCTCTCTCTCTCCCTCGCTGTGTGTGAAGAGCAGCCCCGCCCCTCAGTGATCAGAGCGACAGAGCGGAGGTTTTATTTATTTTATTTTTTTCAGAGAGAGACCGAGAGCAGTGCAGGGACATCTAATATGTTAGCATGTTGGCATATGTTAACGTATGCTAACTAACATATGCTAACTTCCGTCGAAGTTAGCATATGTTAGCATATGCGCCACAAGCCTCGCTCCGTCCTTTTTTTTTTTTTTTTTCCCCAAGCCTCGCTCCCTCTGTGTGTGCGCGTGTGTGACGTCAGTGAGACAGAGCGGGAAACAGCCCTCCCCCTCCTTAACTGCTGCTGCAGGTGCTTTGATTAACCGAGAAGCACAGAACCACTCCCTCGAACCACTGCCATTTACTAAAAACGTAAACCAGTTACTCACAAACTTTTTTCACAGTGACTACCACAAGGCTTCCATGAACACAGACATGTATTTTTTATTCTTCCTAGTGTAAAAAAAGTGGACATTCTAGCGAGTTGAAAACTACCGTCCGTTAAACTTTTGTGACGAAAAACTTTGCTGAATTAACATTGGGTCCTATGGAGCAGTTAGGCTGTCCACTCCTCACTTCTAGGCTTCTCATTCAAAAACTGTGAATCCTATCGGTTAGGTAGACACATTGTAGGCATCAGGACAAGTATGACTACTACTTTGGAGAAAATTTTGTGTGTAGAGTGAAATTTGTGGAAGCAATCACAGTTTTAAAAAAATATTTTGAACATTTTTTCAGAGCAGCCCGCCCTCTAACTGTTGGGCCTCTCACTCTAGCGCGAACATTCCGCGCAATACACACCCATTATAAACCCGAAAAAAACAATTTTCGCGACTATGTCGAAAATAGGTCCGACCTGGAGAAACTGAATAATAGCACACCCGCCCCGATCGATACGCACGTTCTGATGTATTTTTTGTGTATGTGCGATGAACTGTGCGGGAGGAGATAGCGACCGAAAATCCGTGGGAATAATAATAATAAAAATAGACGACAATAACAATAGTGGGCTGTGCTTCGCACAGCCCACTACTGACCCCTATAGCTTTGCTATATGGGGGTCAGTAGTGGGCTGTGCTTGCACAGCCCCACTAATAATAAAAAAAAAATAAATAAAAAAAAAACAGATAACAGACACTTAAAATCCTTATAGCAAAGTTGTAAAGTCTAATGCCTCATGGCTGCTCTTCACTTTCTTTCTATTTACTGAGCTCTGGTTTAGTGGTATGGAGTAAAAAAAAAAAAAACAGTGTCACCTAAGGAATGTTATATAATAATAAATCATTAAGGAATTGAGACCCTAACCCTGACCCACAAATAATAACAGAGCCAGTCAATGCTAGATGTATTTTAGGTAGGAGAGGTGGACTAACAGAAATGTCTCATGTAAGAATGCTCTCATGTAAAAGTCACCTCAAAACAGGAAAACTAGAGTTGAACAAGGATGTTACACATTGGACGTTGTATGTTATTCTCTTGACAAAGCAGAATAAAAAGTATCAGTGCGGCCACACATAAACAAAAAGAATATCCTAACCCACGTAGAACAAATGTTGTAACAAAACTCATTAATTAACAATAAACTACAATCACTGACAGCAGCATTCCAGCACCAACCCCCTAAATATGAAGGCTTTATCAAATAATATGTCAGTTATTAGTATCAGCTACCTTGTTGGCTCAATAAACTTGGACTTTAACCATAAACAAACCTGTGAAGACTTCCTGATTCCTGCTTTAGTCACAGCCACTCTACAGATTGTTCCTTGGACTAATCCAAACATTGTTTTATACTTTCACTTTTATAAAATCCCTCAGCTCTCTGCTATGTCTCTGTCTCTGTTACATACCGATCATTAAGCTGGTTCTGACTCCGGTACTCCGATATCAGGGGGAGGTTGAGGGACATCTGGAGGAGAGGACACACAAGAGGACGGTCGACAAAGGCACAAACAGATAGATAGAAAACAACTGAGAGAGTTAAGCAGGAGGAAATGGAGGTGAATGATTCACTGAAACAGGTTGGGTGAGTGTGCTCAGTGTCAGACGCTGATTGGCTGGACACACCACACCCAGCAAGTCAACCATTAACAGACAGAGTCTCATACTTTCACTTTCGTCTCTTTACAGTGAGTTTAGATGTTGCGTATGTGTGTGTTTGTGTTGGGGAGGGGGAGGGGCAAATTCCTTCTGAATAATCTGAATAATGTGCAGTCTGTTTTTTATCTTTAATAATGTGCAATAACAAACCATGTACAGTCACAATCATTTTTCATTTGTTATTTATTCATTTTCATTCAATTCTTGTAGATGATTTTTTTTCTTCATGGCCTGCCATCATGCAATCAAACCTGTCCCTGTCTGGTGTCCTGAACATTTAATGATGGCTGCTTTCCAGGTTTTACAGAGAGCTTCTTGTAGTTTTATCATCTGTGTCATGCTTCTGTTCTGATCCATTGTTTTAAGTCTACATGTACGGCTTTTAAAGCATAGGTGGAGTCAGTGTAGATGCTAACCTCCTTTCCTTTGCTCAGTTCACAGGCTCAGGATGTAGATTTCTGCCAACTGTGTGGAGGCTGATGGTGTGACGTCTACCTCCAAAGTTTCCCACATGTGTTCTCTTACCAGTGAGGCCTGTCTGCTGACTACAACCTAGGAGGCTATAATTCCTCCTCCAGGCGTTGCGTGACTGTGGCCATCTGTGATTAACAGATTATCAGTGTTATCTGTGGCTTCAGTAACTATGGTGGGGAAAGTCTCCATCTCTTCTCTGACCAAGGCTTCACATTCATGAGGTACTTCACTGGTTATAGGAGCAGTCATGTTATTATCTGAACTGACACAATGCACATTTGATTCTTTGTGGGCTTAAATTGAACTTTTGCCCTGAAATGTAGCTTGTTACTTCTTGGTTTGTGTGAATGTCTTGTCCCCTTGTGATGTGAGCTGTCCCTTTCAGCTCTTTAGCTATAGCACATGTTTTATCAGACTGTCATTACCAGCGGCAGCAGGAAGAAGGAGGGCTGGCTCTGTGGTAGGAGGAGAGCTGGAGACTGAGAATCATGGATCGAATTACGGGGGGTATTGGGGGGGTCTGACCCCCCCTAGATGAGACTTAGACCCCCCCAAAGTAGATGAAAATAATAGTTTGGGGGGTACTGAAAAATTTTTAATAAAATATAATGTTAGCCTTTTCAAAATTGTATGTATTTAAATGCCTGATAAACCATCAGATCAATTCAGGAAATAATCTAATGAAATACGATTTTCAAACCCTCACCCCCTTTGGGATGTACCATTTCTCAGTACGTTCAGTTGTTCGCTATGGTTCTTCACTAGCTGTCAAACATCTGTAGCCTACTGGGTGCGGGGTTTTGCGATTGACGTCACCAGTCAAAATCACGGTACCCCCCGAAGCTCATGGTGTAATTCGAACACTGCTGAGAATTATATACAGTGACATGGTTAGAGATTGATATCAGTCAGTCAGTCATTTTCTATCCCTTTCAGTCCTGTTAGGGGTCACGGGGGTCTGCTGGAGCCTATCCCAGCTATCATCGGGCGAGAGGCAGGGGTACATCCTGGACAGGTCGCCAGTCCATCGCAGGGGCCAACATTCACACTCACACACACACCTACGGGCAATTTAGAATCACCAATGAACCTAATGAGCATGGATGGTGGGAGGAAGCCGGAGAACCTGGAGAGAACCCACGCAGACACAGGAGAACATGCAAACTCCACACAGAGAGGCCAGCCGGCCCATGGATTCGAACCGGTGAGGCATCAGTGCTAACCACCTCGCCACTGTGCCACCCTTAGAGATTGATATTCCTCATGAAAGAAATTATGGTTTTATGCTGTATTGTGCCTTTTAAAATACTACCTTTTACGTTTACATTTCCTTTTTTTAACAGAAACAATAACATTGACAATCAACACAGAAGGAACCCAGGGAGGATGGGATGCAGTCAAAAAGAGATTTATTTACAATGTTTAAGTGAAAATCTAAACAGTGAATGCAGGTTTGAAAAATGTGGGGGGAGGGGAACAGTGAGGATTGTGCCAAACAAAATGAACAAAGGGCCTAGCTCATCCTATCTGTGAGGAAAGAAAGAGAACAAAAGGCCTGACTCTGATCTAAAAAACATCTGAAAGTAATAAAAACACAACGGTGGCATCAACCCATAACCTAGTGTGGTAACAGTTTGTGTCTTTGGTGTGAATGTATGGGGTACCCCAGCATTACCTCAGTCCTACCTCCCCACCACAAACCTTCCCAGACCACACAAAGCAAGAAAGGCTCAGAGAGCAACACAAGAGACAGAGGCTTTTCAAAAGGCTGTCCTCTGTCTCTGATTGGCTGGAGGGTGGACCAATCCACAGCTCTTCTGGAGCTCACAGGTGGCAGCCAATCTTCCATTTCTCACCTGCAGAACAAAGAGAGGAGCGAGCAGGAGAGAGACACACATACACGTAACACTGCCATTAAGTATTGTTGTGTTGGTGATGACAAATGAGAGTTATGTTAAAGTGATTTATTGTGATTAAATTAACTCCAGAGCTGCAGTGAAAACATATCCATCTGCTCTTCATTTCTCCTGAAAAACAGGAGACAGTAATCTGCTGGCTTGTCCCTTCACACATGACAAGTATACAGGTGAACCAGATCAAGGAGAAGCACACAAGGAGAAACCAATGATGATCAAAGGAAACCATGGACTTAACAAAATAAAACAGGAAACTGAATACAACACAAAATCATGAGAGTGAACAGAATGACAGTAAATCACTGAAGAGCTTTGAGGAGATTTGAAACAAACCAACGTTCACATCAAACTTGACTCATCCAGTCAAATGGAGCCAAGTGTTTCCAGAGACTTTCTCTGCAGTGTGTGGTTTCTGCAGGAAGATCTGAGTCGTGCTGTTTCTCATCTAGAATGTTTGCTGTTTGATGGATTACTGAACTTTATTGAAGGAGTTCAACTGGGAACTATTTCACTGCAGAGTGGCCTGGACTCTGTCTCCAGACTTCCAGGACTTCAGGTCCGTCCACACCTGGTCAGCAGTTGCACCAAAATGCTCGGCATAGTCTGGATGGTATAACTGTAAATGTAGTAAAGCCAAAGGTCACAGAGTCACAGTCAGAAAATAATAATTAGAAAAACTGAAGGAAAAGTAAGAAAATGGAAAATAGAACAACATCAATGAAACATCTAGAAAGACTCACAGTAACAGTCTTTCCAGCCTTGACTTCCATTGATTGAGCAAATGTGTATGTGATGGGTTCTTCATTGTTGATCTGTACTTTTAACTGATGTCCTCCCAGTGGTTTGTCCTGCAGGACGGAAATGAAAGACAAGAAGACAGGAACAAATGAATGTTGGTGTCTATTAAATCTGTTGCATCAATATTTTCTATGAAAAATAAAGAAAATAGATTTTGACACTTAAAGCAACATCACCTGATCAGACATGTTTCTGAGAAAGATATATTTGTAGTCTTGATTAATGACTACAGTGATGTCTCGTGACGTCTCCTGACTGTCTGAGCTGCTGCTGTTCTGCTTTGTCAGAGAATGATGAAGATGTGTTAGTTCAGGTTTGATTTCCTCTGACTGGGAGGAGACGACATCCACAGATTAGTCCTTTCACATCAGTCAGCTTCATGTTCTATCAGTCAATCATTCAGATAACTTTTCATCATCAAACATCAATCTGATAAGGAGGTAGGACCTAGAACATGAAGAGGTTTAGAAACCAATGAAAGACAGACGGCCAATGAGAAGTCTTTCTGGTCTTAGTTAACGTCCATGTGTTCTTAGTCATGTTTCTAGTGTGAGCTTTGGGTGTTTTCAGGAAGGATGTTTGTTAAAGTTGACTAAAAAGTTAGAGCTGATGATTCTGGGTCAAAAAGAAGAACCTCTGTGTTGGGTTTCTCCTCCAGAGAAACATGAAGACAAACATTTACTTTTATTGGTATTCTGATTTAAGTTGTAAACTACTCTCTTACTGAAAGTTGTTCATTGAATCTAATAATTTATGTTTTTATGTTTAAAGACAGTAATTTTAAGAAACAATGAACCTCTGTGTTCTTGGTTTCCAGCTCGTCTTTGTCATTGTGACATTTCTCTTGTTGTTCCTCTTCTTTGCTCTGCACCGTCAACTGGGAGAAACAAGAGAAGAAGAGAGATTTAATTTATTGCACTCATTGATATGAAGTAAATAGTTTTTGGTTCATATTTGATTCATAATAAACTTTGAAGTAAAAAGTGCTGCAGGTTGATGTTTCTGTGTGTTTGTACTTCTCTCTCTACGTCTATGAGTTTGTTCTTCACTTCATCTTTGTTCTTCTCCTCTTTGGTCTTTTTATCGTCCACCTGATGAGAGAGAAGACAGAAAGAGGAGATGAGATTAACAATGGACCTCTTTCATGAATGTTGTCTCATGTGTTCTCACTTAAAGCAGTAAAAGAAAAAAAAGATTCTATGTGGGATTCATGAAACATAAAGAGCTGACAGACAAACCTTAGTATGTTGAACCAAAGTCATTTAGTGTAAGGAAACACTCTGATAGCACTTTACAAGAAACAGAATGAAACAGATGAAAATGGTTCATAGCATAGAAGAAAAGAGTTTTATAAATCAATAAAAGATGTTAGAATCAGCTCCAGAACAGATAAGTGACCAACAAAGAGACTTCTCTTTCTGCTCTTAGTCATCTGGATTGTTGCAACCTTTTATTTGGTCTACCTGATAAATCCATTCATAAGCTACAACTGGTTCAAAACTACGCATTATCACTAGAACCCCCTCCATAAGTCACATAACACCGGTCCTGCAGCAACTCCACTGGCTTCCTGTCAAGTTCCGTATCATCTATAAAATCCTACTCGTCATCTTCAAGGCATTAAACAACCTCGCCCCTCAGTACCTCACTAACCTGCTCCACACAAACATTCCTGCCTGCACTCTTAGGTCATCTTCATCACAACAACTCACCATCCCACCTGCTCTGTGACCACCATGGGGTTTAGAGCATTCTCCCATTCAGCCCCCTGCCTCTGGAACACCCTCCCTGAACACTTAAAACATTCAGACTCAGTCACCACCTTCAAATCTCAACTCAAAACTTATTTATTCAGACAGGCCTACTCCATTCCATAGTCTCACTTCTATCTCCCATTCTATTTGTAATTTGTTTGTAACTATATTATGCTTGTGTGTTCTTTAATTGTGTTTATTTCTTGTATTTGAACTGTGTTCTATTTTTAAACAATTTTGTACGGCGACCTTGAGTGTCATGAAAGGCGCCTATAAATAAAATGTATTATTATTATTATCATTATTATTATCATCCATGTGTTCTTATATGTTATGTTGTGGAGAGAAGGTAGAGCCCAAATGTAGACACCATGGGAGGAAGGAAACAAAAGAACTTTACTGAAAACTGAAAAAAAGATGGAACAGAAAGAGATGTAGGGTTTAACAAAACCACAAATCCAAAAACCAAAAGCTAGACAAGAACTCGGGAACACAGGGAAGCACGAAGAACTACCTTACAAATCTACCAAGCAGAGAGAAGATGTTGACCACCAACATCAACCTCCTTAGAACATGAACATGATCTGAAGATTCAATTAAATAGAAACACATTGAAATGAGAACAAACAAGAATCTGATAGAAACTACTAACCTCCTCCTCCTTCTGTTTGTTGGAACTAGACGACTGAGAAGAATGAAGAGAGATCAGGAAAGATTATAAATGATGGACATGCAGATTGTATCATAGTTCTTATAATGTGATTACTTACCAAAGAAAACCAGGAAATGGAAGCAGCAGCTTTGTTTTTCTCCAACTGGAAGAATTTATTAAAGTCAAATAAATATTTTATCATCAGTGATTCTATTTCTTCATGTCAGACTAAACAACACATTTGACATTTAATCTGAAGGACGTATTCATAGAAAAGATTCTAGACTTGTATAACAGGGATGGCCTTTAAAGGTAGAGCGGAAGTATCTCTCTCTCTCTCAGAGTGCATGCTGGGAGTTTGTGGAGAGTTTGTGAGTTTTTCTAGCTTTTCTTTCCTCTATGTGTTTTCTCGTGTGTGATTGTGATGTGAGGCGTTTGTGGTTGTTGTCCAGGTAGTTTTACTATAATTTGGTGTGTGTTTGGTGGAGCTTAAACCGTGGTTCACGGAGGGGATGCCGTCTTCAGAGACGCCTTCCCTCTCAATCTGACACGGGATGCATGTTCAGCCCGACCCGTCGGTGCTGGTGGAGGAGGTTGGAGGTTCTTGGCTGTAAGAGACCAGGTGGGACACGCTAACCTGTCCTATGGTCCTACGAGTGTTGGTGTTTGTGACGGAGGAGCGAGCGGAGTGACTCTGAACGGTTCACTTCCGGTGTTCCCTCGTTCTTTCCTAACAAGATGGCAAGTAAGTTTAAAACGGTGGGTTTAGGCTGCAAGAGTGACAAACTGAAACACGTCCAGTCGTTTAGGAGACAGGTGCACATGTTCCTCACCTGTCCGTCACAGACACTGGAGGTGTCTTTCAGAGTCAGACATGGAGAGGGACATTACATGGTGTACGCCAGCACAGGGAATATGAAGTGCTTTGAGTGAGGGGCACAAGCGGGTCGCCTGTCCTCACAGACCCACGGATGGACTCAGACCGCCACGGTGTCCTGAGATGAGGTGGTGGAGGCAGCTGTCGCTAAACGGGGAAGCAGCCCTGCCCCTCCGATACAGTCTGATGGAGGACAGGACTCCAAGAGACAGACAGAGGAGCAGCCAGCTGAGACAGCAGCTGTGGACAGCTCGGCTGTTTCAGGGGAAAGACCAGGAGGAAGTGAGGAGGTGCAGACGGCAGGAGAGGAGGTCCGTGGGGGACACAGTAGCTGAATCTGACCGAAGTCAGGCTGTCGGTGTGGAGCTGTGACTCAGACTCTAACTGTGTCTCTGTAGCAGATTTACAGTCTTTGAGTGGAGACATGTACACCTTAGAGGACATCAACACTTTCCTTGATGAAACTTTTGGACAGTCAGTTAAAGTAAATTCATGAGAAGAAAGACCTCTACTTCCTCAGTGTCAAGGTCTTAAAGTTACGCTCCCTCGCAAGGGTGAAGGTGTCCAGGTGGACTGAGGTCTTTGGCGTCTGAACCTCCCTGAAGGGCTGCTGCCGGTCCCTGTACAAACCTCCTGTCAACAAATGGACAGGAGACCTCCAGTGGAGGATTGTACAAACAGGCATCTGGTGCACCTTGATCCTAACACAGGGGACGGCTGTCCCTTCTGCTCCCAGTCAGAGACAGTCTTCCATCTCTTTGTCCAGTGTCCTAGATGAGAGGCTTTGATCAGGTACCTACAGAGGTGGTTTCAGGGCTTAGAAGAACTGTTTTCTTTTAGTCTTTTTATTTTTGAACCAGTTTATTGCAACAGAAAGAACTCTGTCCACCAGCTAATCAATTTTATCTCAGGGACAGCTGGCTATCTAAGTTGGCTAACTGGAAGACAAGGAAGAACAGGGTCAGAGGTCAGGGGTCAGAGGACGTGGTGTCCATGGTGACCGGGCTGCTGGCAGCTCGACTCAGGGTAGAGTTCATTTTTTATGAACTGACTGGATGAACACAGGAGTTTGTGAGCTGTGAAAGATGTTCTGTGTTCAGTTGGAGGAAACTAGTTCATTTGGATTATAGGTTTATTGTCACATCACATGACTGTAGGCTTGGTAGGGTTTTGTTAGTTGAACATGGCCTCTAAATGTGTTCTGCCTGGGATTTTGGCACAAGGGTCTGTAACATCTTATCCCGTGTATTAATGATTATCGCTTGTAGTGGTATTTTGTTTTCCTTGAGAGAATTTGTTGCTTGATAATGTTGCTTCCTTCAACCCTACCAGAGTCAGGTTGTAACAGTATTGTGTCTAAATGTATTGGTTTATTTTATATGCCCTCTTTCCTAGACTTCTCCTAGTTTAATGAAACCATGTGCTATGTATAATAAATACATATTTATACAATAAGCTTTTATATTTTCTAAGTTGTCAGCCTTGTGTCCTGGTCATTCTGGACACTTGCCTGTCAGTAGTCACATAGATCATGAGCCCTAAGTACATCCACAGTAAGGAGCTATTTGAATCACTACACTTGTATATCTGGACTCTGGAGTTTTCTCTGGATGTTGTTGTTTCTGATGAGAATGATGTGTGTGAATAAAATACTTCTCTCTCCATGTCTATGAGCTTGTTCTTCACCTCATCTTTTATCTCCTTCAGCTCTTTGTTTCTGGTCTCCAGCTCCTCCTCCAGCTTCTTCTCCTCCTTTAGTTCATTGACCTGAGAGGAGGAGAAAACCTGCAGTTGTATCATTTCACCAGTAGATGGAGCAAAGTCACATTTGAGTCTGAAGGTGTCACTGTTTTCAAATCATACACTGTAAAAAAAAAAAAAAATAGACAGCATGATGACTCCTTCACAGTGACTGGCTGCAGTGAGTCAGGGCGGGTCATCATTAACTTGGCTCCAGTCTCAGTACTGATCAGAGTCGAGATCAAACCCCAGGATACTAACATTAGTTTGACCAATGGGAGAAAATGGAGAAGTGTTGTCCATTTTTTTTTTTTTTTTTTTTTTTTTTTTACAGTCTATGGTTCTAGTTAGACACTTAAAACAAGGTCATCTAAGAAAATATATATATAAAAGAATACATGTTTCTCCATCTCTTCAGTCTTGTTCTCCAGTTCTTCTTTGGTTTTCTGCAGCTCTTCTTCAATCTTCTCATATTTCCCTGTCAGCTATCAGACAGACAGATGGATGATGATCAGTCAGCAGGTTTACTGATGAAACTTTGTTCAAACTGATCAATCTAAACATTTAATGTTTTACTTCTTGTCTCTTACATCTTTAGATTCTTCTAAAACCTTCATCTTCACTGTTTCCTCTGTCAGGAGCTTTTCTCCTCTTTCAGCTTCATCTCTGGATCTTTTCTTGGTTTCTGTGTAAAATCAAAGCAGCTGAATTCAACTATAAAAGACGTTTGCTGGTGTTTCAGATCATTAATGTGGTAACTCATCTGGAACTTACTGGTTGTATTTTGTCTCCATACAAAGAAGACACCTGCTAAAATAACCATGATGCTAACAGCTAAGCTAACAGCTAAACCAGTGATGATGGGAACAGCAGAACTGGACGAGGACAAGAAGAAATCATCTGAAATGATAACACACAGAGTTACATGACATTTCTACACAATCACACACAAACTGTGTCAAACTAAAATAATCTCATGGTCCGTTTTCTAAGCGTGTTCTACCTAGAACATGTATGTGAGCCTCTCTGGTCTGGTTGATGTTGTTCTGTTGGACTCTACAGGTGAAGCTGTTGCTGTGTCTCTTGTCCACAGTCACTCTGCTGCTGACAGTATAGAGGTCATCAGGACCTCTGACTGTCTCTGGAGGTCCAGCAGAGAGCAGGTTTCCCTCAGCGTCCAGCCACAACACCTCAGGCTCTGGATACCAGCCTGCAGACTCACACTGTAACACCACTCCTCCTCTGTCTCTGTCCATCCCTGATAAACTGATGACGGGTGAGGATACAGGAGCTGAAGTCGAGCACAAGGAAGAAGAAACGTGGTTGTCAGGTATTTTCATCAATCTGAAATCCTTTCTGGAGGCATACATAAACAACAAAACAAGCCTAAAGATGCTCATCATGTCTTCACTCACCAACACGTAGCTGAACAAAAGTCTCCTTTCTCAGTGCTGGAATAAAACATCTGTAGTGTCCCTCATCAGAGAGTTTCACTTTGGAGAGTTTCAGTGAAATGTTTCCTTTCTTTAACTCATCAATGAACAGAGATGTTCTCCCCTGAAACAGTTTGTGCTTTTTACCAACAAGTTCCAGTTGGGAGCGCCAAACATAAACAAATCTTGGGTCTAGATCTGGTCTCGTCCACTCCAGCGTCAAGTCCACAGCGTCTTCAGCAGGCTGCAGGTGACATGGTAAAACCACGTCTTCACCAAGAGTTGCTACTATTGGCTGAGATGAACCAATCAGTTCAGACTGACCTGGAAATCAGAGAGAGTCTGTTTAAAGTGTGAAGTGAGTTTGTCTCTGTAGACTTGATCATGATGAAACTATCTGACAGAATCTGAAGCAGCTCTGACGTCAGTTTGTGAAAGTTTTCTCCACATTTTTAGTCCAGTTTACCTTTGCAGACGTGTGTTAGGAAAAGATGGAAAACCAACACAGTGAGAGATGAGAGGTGAAAGGTACGGTGTAGATCATCCATCTGGAAAAGAATCATGGAGCTCTGGAAGATAATTGACAAGAAGATAACTGGGCTGAAAATACATTAATCCATTCTCGAGCACCATAAGTATAACAGCAAACCACAAAAAAAATAAAAAATAAAACACACACAGCAAATCAGTTCTGAATAAACAGACACTTAAAATCCATTCACTCATGGCTGCTCTTCACTTTCTTTCCATTTAGTGAGCTCTGGTTTAGTGGGATGGAGTTAAAAAAAAATCTGACAGTGCCACTGTGGCAGTGTCGCACAAGAAATATTATATAAAACAAACCATTAAGCCATTCAGATGGTTACACCAGGGATCAGTAGATGAGACCCTAACCCTGACACACAACAAATAATAACAGAGCCAGATGTTTTTTAGGTTTACCTGTGGAGAGGTGGACTAACAGAAATGCCTCATGTAAGAGTGCTGTCATGTAAGAGTCATCTCAAAACAGGAAAACTAGGGTTGTATAAGGAAGCAGAAAGGTCAAACCAACATTTTATTTATTTATTTTTTATTCTCCCAATTTCTACAAAGCAGAATAAAAAGCGGGGCCATATATCAATAAAAACAATATCCTAATCTACGTAGAACGAATGTTGGAACAAAACTCCTCATTAGTTAACAGCACAGTACGATCACTGACAGCAGCATTCCAGCTGAAACCCTCTAAATATGAAGGCTTTACCAAAGAATATGTCAGTTATTAGTATCAGCTACCTTGTTGGTGCGATTACTGCTTTAGTCACAGCCACTCTACAGAGGCATAAATAGATAGATGGAAGACAACTGAGAGAGATAAACAGGAGGAAATAGAGGCAAATGATTCACATACCTGAAACACTTCAAGGAAATCAGGTGCAATTAAGACAGCTTAGGTGAGTGGTCAGTGTCCAAGAGGACGATTGACAAAAGTGCAAATAGATGGAAAACAACTGAGAAAGACAAGCAGGATTCACCGAAACAGGTTGGGTGAGTGCTCAGTGTCATATGCTGACTCGCTGGAGGCCCACATCCAGCAAGTCAACCATTAACAGACAGACTGACTGACACCCATTCATATTTACATGTAAATACAAATTTATGCTCATCATTACTGTGAAGTTTCTGGAGGATATGCATATGTATAATTATTAGGGGTCCATGCAACGACATTGCAGGATCCCTATTGATTTTGTTGCCGTTTTTATTCTTCTGATTCTGATTTCTATTTTTCTGCGCAGCTAAAGTGTCTGCTCAGGACAAACTGCAAAGGCAAAAGGCATCAAACCTGGTAACTTGATAGAAGTCTTAACATTTCACTTTGCCAAGGTGTCAATACACATGCCTACAGCTAGGTGGTGCTATAATAAGCCAAGTTACGTTTTGCTTCATATGTCCAGAACTGTGTGCCCTAGAAACACAATTCTTTCTCCCTCTGAATCCTTAGATAGCCCTGTGTCTGTGAAGGTTCTCAGTCATCCAGTTCATGATATATTCTAAAAAGGTTCAAAATAGGCAACTGAACTTGTAGAGCTTTTTGAGAAGACGTTTCACCACTCATCTGAGTAGCTTCTTCAGTTCTAGGGGACTGGTGGGAAGTCTGAGGTTTAAATAGGAACTCATCCTGAACCGTGCTTGTTTTGTCAACAAGCAGAAACCGGTGCAGCTAGTTTCCATTAATGATTGGGTACTTACCTGTTGTAGAGGGGGGACTGTTTACTAAGTTGCCCCATTTTCCAAAGAATCTTTCAATCAGGCCAGACAGGGGATCATTGACCCCGGAGTTATCTTTTAGTTCAGCTCAGAGAGCTCTTAAACCTTTCAAGGTTCTAATCAGAAATCCATCTGTTTCACATAATTGTCTGTTTCTTTCTCATGTCTGGCCAGATCAGGAGTTTCTCCACTGTGCAGGTTGTCTGTGAATGGACAGGGCATTTTTCTTCCTGTCAACAGCTCATGTGGTGAGAGTCCTATGGTATTGCTTGGGCTGGATCTCAATGAGAACAGAACCAAAGGCAGAGCCTCTGTCAATTTCATTGTCGTTTCATCACATTTTAAACAGCTTCTTCACACAACATCATCAGCAAGGCAGAGGAGGCTGCAGTTCTCTCATCTTATGACCTCAATATGCTTTTTGTTTTACATTTAGTGGCACCTTTTTCAACCCACGCCTGTTTGTCATGAGGGGCTGCTTCATCCTGCATGCTCAGCACTTCACAAATTACTTTTTGTTCCATAGTTTCATTATTTTCATCAGTCACTCCTTTTAACACCATCTGTAAGGAAACATTACTATAACATACTACATGAATGTGTATTTAACACAGTGGTTCTCAATTATTTTCTGTTATGCCCCCCTTAGGAAGAAGAAAATGTTGCGGCGTCGGCTCTGTTAAAAAACACCATAGAGCTAATAGTGCACACAATGAGAGCGTCACTGCCACCTACGTTCTGGATGTGCAATTACACTTTAATCGAATACAACAAGAGCAAGCACTCGCGCCAAGGCATTGCACGGCGCCCCCCTATTTGAGAAGGACTGATTTAACTTAATAAAAGATAAATCAATACATGTGTAACGTAAATATTGTCATGGGTAGAGGGGGTTTGAGGTGCGGACCAAACACAGGACTTCAAGAGGCAGATGTTGGCAAATAAAAGATATTTAATACACAACTTACAAAAATGAAGGACGCTGCTGATGATGCAGGATCTCCAAAAATAAAAATAAAATACACTATGAAAACTATGACTTGGCATGGACATCTATGAAAACACTAGGACATGAGGCACAAACACGCCTGACAAACAGTATGACACGACAAGCTATGTATACACACGACACAGGTGAAACAAATCAAGGAATAACACAAAGTGAAACCAATGATCTAATCAAAAGGAAAAAAAGACATGGAGTAAGACAAACAGGAAACCCACAACTTAACAAAATAAAACAGGAAACACAACAGAAAACCTAAACACTAACCATGACTAGGAAGAAACCGAGAACTTAACAAAATAATGTACAATAAGCAGAACCCAGTAAACTAAACCATGACAGAAAATATGACATATATTCCTTTAAAAAACTACTAAACCATACTGATGAAGGTTTCTTTTCACACACAGGCATGATGGCCAGGCCCTCTCTGGTACCTCAATCACTGTTAAACCTGAATGAATATGTATTTAACTCAATAAAAAATAAATCAACACATGTGAAATGTAAATATCCCTTTAATTATCATTCTGTCAACATTATACAACTGTACATTAGACTTCCAGAGGTCCAGGCCCAACCTGTAGCTGTATCCATCAACATGGACTGTGGGGACGTTGTTCAGACCTATGAGTACCTGGGTCTACAGCTGGATCATAAACTGGACTGGTCAGCTGTTTCCTCAGGAGGTTGAGGTCCTTTAACGTCTGCTGGAAGCTGCTGCTGTAGATGTTTTATCAGACTGTCGTTGTCAGCGTCCTCTTCTATGTTGTGGTGTGCTGGGGAGGCAGCAGGAAGAAGGAGGGCTGGCTCTGTGGTAGGAGGAGAGCTGGAGTCCCTGACGTCAGTGGTAGAGGAAAAGACTTTGAACAAACTCAGGTCCATCATGAACAATGTCCACCACCATGATCAGGCAGAGAAGATCATTCAGTGACAGGCTGCTGTCTGTTGTCTATACTATTTACACATTTGTATGTACATATCCTTGTTCCTGTCTATACGTTACACACATTTCTACCTCATGACCTTTTTGATATGTTCTATCATTTCTCACATCAATAATGTTGAGCCGTGGCCTACTGGTTAGTGCTTTGGGCTTGTGGCTGAAGGGTTGCCGGTTCGAACCCCCGACCAGTAGAAAGCGGCTGAAGTGCCCTTGAGCAAGGCACCTAACCCCTCACTGCTCCCGAGCGCCGCTGTAGCATGGCAGCTCACTGCTCCGGGTTAGTGTGTGCTTCACCTCACTGTGTGTTCACTAATTTCACGGATGGGTTAAATGCAGAAATCACATTCCATGTATACACAAGTATACATGGCCAATACCACTAATTATTATTATTATTATGTTACCTGGTCTGCATATTTCCACCTACGCAATACAAATCATCTCTGCCCTCTCTCAGCCCCCACACCACTTCCATCCTTGTTCACAGCCTTGTCACCTCCCGCCTTGACTACTGCAACTCTCTCCATTTCGGCCTCCCCCGCAAATCACTCCATAAGCTTAAAATGGTCCAGAACTCAGCCACTCGCATAATCACCAAAACTCCCTCATTTCACCACATTACACCCGTGCTTCAGTTTTTCCACTGGCTCCCAGTCAAATTCAGGATCGACTTCAAGATTCTTCTCCACACCTTCTTTAAATCCAGACCCACCTGTTCCAGAAAGCCTATCCACCATGATTGCACTGTTACATTTCTTTATTCTGTCTTGTTTTGTGTCTTTATGTTTTTGTACAGTGTCCTTGTGAGTCCTGAAAGGCGCTTATAAATAAAATGTATTATTATTATTATTATTATTATTATCAAACGTATGCAAACTAATCCAATCAAATGGAGCCAAGTGCTTCCAGAGACTTTCTCTGCAGTGTGTGGTTTCTGCAGGAAGATCTGAGTCGTGCTGTTTCTCATCTAGAATGTTTGCTGTTTGATGGATTACTGAACTTTATTGAAGGAGTTCAACTGGGAACTATTTCACTGCAGAGTGACCTGGACTCTGTCTCCAGGCTTCGAGGACTTCAGGTCTGTCCACACCAGGGCACCAGGTACAGTATGACGCTCCACATTGTCTGGATGGTATACCTGTAAATGTAGTAAAGCCAAAGGTCACAGAGTCACAGTCAGAAAATAATAATTAGAAAAACTGAAGGAAAAGTAAGAAAATGGAAAATAGAACAACATCAATAAAACATCTAGAAAGACTCACAGTAACAGACTTTCCAGCCTTGACTTCCATTGATTGATCAAATGTGTATGTGATGGGTTCTCCATTGTTGATCTGTACTTTTAACTGACGTCCTCCCAGTGGTTTGTCCTGCAGGACGGAAATGAAAGACAAGAAGAAGAATGAGACACAGAGACAGGAACAAATGAATGTTGGTGTCTATTAAATCTGTTGCATCAATATTTTCTATGAAAAATAAAGCAACATCACCTGATCAGACATGTTTCTGAGAAACATAAAGCTGCAGTTGGGACCAACGACCACAGTGATGTCTCCTGACGTCTCCTGACTGTCTGAGCTGCTGCTGTTCTGCTTTGTCAGAGAATGATGAAGATGTGTTAGTTCAGGTTTGATTTCCTCTGACTGGGAGGAGACGACATCCACAGATTAGTCCTTTCACATCAGTCAGCTTCATGTTCTATCAGTCAATCATTCAGATAACTTTTCATCATCAAACATCAATCTGATAAGGAGGTAGGACCTAGAACATGAAGAGGTTTAGAAACCAATAAAAGACAGACGGCCAATGAGAAGTCTTTCTGGTCTTAGTTAACGTCCATGTGTTCTTAGTCATGTTTCTAGTGTGAGCTTTGGGTGTTTTCAGGAAGGATGTTTGTTAAAGTTGACTAAAAAGTTAGAGGTGATGATTCTGGGTAAAAAAGAAGAACCTCTGTGTTGGGTTTCTCCTCCAGAGAAACATGAAGAGAAACATTTACTTTTATCTTTTATTGCACTCACTGATATGAACACTCTCTCTCTCTCTCTCTCTCTCTCTCTCTCTCTCTATATATATATATATATATATATATATATATATATATATATATATATAGTAAAAAGTGCTGCAGGTTGATGTTTGTGTTTGTTTGTACTTTTCTCTCCAACTATGAGATTGTTCTTCACCTCATCTTTTTTATCATCCACATGAGGACAGAGAAGACAGAAAGAGAAGATGAGCTTAACAATGGACCTCCTTCATAAATGTTGTCTCATGTGTTCTCACTCAAAGCAGGAAAAGAAAAAAGAAGATTCTGCTTGGGATTCATGAAACATAAAGAGCTGACAGACAAACCTTCGTATGTTGAACCAAAGTCATTTAGTGTAAGGAAACACTCTGATAGCACTTTACAAGAAACAGAATGAAACAGATGAAAATGGTTCATAGCATAGAAGAAAAGAGTTTTATAAATCAATAAAAGATGTTAGAATCAGCTCCAGAACAGACAAGTGACCAACAAAGAGAC
The DNA here is from genome assembly GCA_005024645.1 of Planiliza haematocheilus. Lineage (NCBI taxonomy): Eukaryota > Metazoa > Chordata > Actinopteri > Mugiliformes > Mugilidae > Planiliza > Planiliza haematocheilus. The sequence continues at coordinate 1,276,948 of SRSE01000889.1, forward strand.
TTTAAAAGCTCTTTCTGCTCTTAGTCATCATCCATGTGTTCTTATATGTTATGTTGTGGAGAGGAGGTAGAGCCCAAATGTAGACACCAGGGGAGGAAGGAAACAAAAGAACTTTACTGAAAACTGAAAATAGATGAAACAGAAAGAGCTGCAGGGTTTAACAAAAGCACAAATCCAAAAACAGGAGAAATCCAACAACGACCAACATCAACCTCCTTAGAACATGAACATGATCTGAAGATTAAATTAAATAGAAACACATTGAAATGAGAACAAACATGTGGCTGGAAAAGAATCTGATACAAACTACTAACCTCCTCCTCCATCTTCTGTCTGTAGGAACTAGACGACTGAGAAGAATGAAGAGAGATCAGGAAAGATTATAAAAGTTCTCATAATGTGATCAATGAGAAACCTGGAAGACTTGGAAGCAGGAGCCCCCCCAAATTATGCCTAATAATTATCTCATTTTGTGCAGTTATTTGATTATTTGATCTGAAGGAGGTATTGATATGAAGAATCTACTTTAAATGATGTGTGTGAATAAAATACTTCTCTCTCCATGTCTATGAGCTTGTTCTTCACCTCATCTTTTATCTCCTTCAGCTCTTTGTTTCTGGTCTCCAGCTCCTCCTCCAGCTTCTTCTTCTCCTCCTTTAGTTGATTTATCTGAGTAAAAAGGAGGTGAAGTCCAGATTGTTAACAGTCAGACAGTAACTTGTTCAGAACATATTCTCTATTATCTGCTGCAGGGAAGGTAACCTAAATGATGGAGGGGGCCACAATTTTTCATCAACACTACCAGAGGGCCACATAGCACCACACACATAACCAGATATGATAAAACTGTCATGTTAAATATGTTTGTGTGCGTGTGTATAGAAACACAATGAAATGAGAACAAACATGTGGCTGGAAAAGAATCTGATAGAAACTACTAACCTTCTTCATCTGTTTGTTGGAACTAGACGACTGTGACGAATGAAGAGAGATCAGGAAAGATTATAAATGATGGACATGCAGATTGTATCATAGTTCTTAATAATGTGATCACTGAGAAACATGGAAGAGGAAGCAGCAGCTTTGTTTTTCTCCAATTGTACGAATTGTAAGTCAAGAAAGTAAAGAAAGATTTTATCATCACTGATTCTATTTCTTCATGTCAGACTAAAGAAAAAAATGGTGAAATTGTCTTGTTTTCCAATATATTCACTGAAAACACTTATCAATTGATTGATACTCAAAGCACTTCACAGTCACACACACATTTAAACACCACTGCCATGCAACTGGGGGTTCAGCATCTTGCTCTACCTACTGAACCACAGCAACACATTTTACATTTAATCTGAAGGATGTATTGATATGAAGAAATTACTATACAACACTGTTGCATATGTTTTCATTTCTGGATGTTGTTAGACCTAGACTTAGATAAACTTTGTTCATCCACAAGGGAAATTGCATGGTCACAGTAGCTTAGTTGTATTGCTGTTGTTGTTTCTGATGAGAATGATGTGTGTGAATAAAATACTTCTCTCTCCATGTCTATGAGCTTGTTCTTCACCTCATCTTTTATCTCCTTCAGCTCTTTGTTTCTGGTCTCCAGCTCTTTGTTTCTGGTCTCCAGCTCCTCCTTCAGCTGATGGTTCTCCTCCTTTAGTTCATTGACCTGAGAGGAGGAGAAAACCTGCAGTTGTATCATTTCACCAGTAGATGGAGCAAAGTCACAGTTGAGTCTGAAGGTATCAGTATTATCCAGTTATAACATGGTCATCTAAAAAAAAAAAAAAATGTTAATGGTTGATGTGTCTCTACATGTTTATCCACCTCATCAGCCCTCTTCTTCAGTTGAAGTCTCATCTCTTCAGTCTTGTTCTTCAGTTCTTCTTTGGTTTTCTGCAGCTCTTCTTCAATCTTCTCATATTTCTCTGTCAGCTATCAGACAGACAGATGGATGATGATCAGTCAGCAGGTTTACTGATGAAACTTTGCTCAAAATGATCAAGCTAAGCCTTCATTATTTTACTTCTTGTCTCTTACATCTTTAGTTTCTTCTAAAACCTTCATCTTCACTGTTTCCTCTGTCAGGAGCTTTTCTCCTCTTTCAGCTTCTTCTCTGGATCTTTTCTTGGTTTCTGTGTAAAATCAAAGCAGCTGAATTCAACTATAAAAGACGTTTGCTGGTGTTTTAGATCATTAATGTGGTAACTCATCTGGAACTTACTGGTTGTATTTTGTCTCCACACAAAGAAGACACCTGCTAAAATAACCATGATGCTAACAGCTAAGCTAACAGCCAAACCAGTGATGATGGGAACAGCAGAACTGGACGAGGACAAGAAGAAATCATCTGAAATGATAACACACAGAGTCACATGACATTTCTACACAATCACACACAAACTGTGTCAAACTAAAATAATCTCATGGTCCGTTTTCTAAGCGTGTTCTACCTGAAACATGTAAGTGAGCCTCTCTGGTCTGGTTGATGTTGTTCTGTTGGACTCTACAGGTGAAGCTGTTGCTGTGTCTCTTGTCCACAGTCACTCTGCTGCTGACAGTATAGAGGTCATCAGGACCTCTGACTGTCTCTGGAGGTCCAGCAGAGAGCAGGTTTCCCTCAGCGTCCAGCCACAACACCTCAGGCTCTGGATACCAGCCTGCAGAATCACACTGTAACACCACTCCTCCTCTGTCTCTGTCCATCCCTGATAAACTGATGACGGGTGAAGAAACAGGAACTGAAGCTGAACACAAGGAAGAAGAAATGTGGTTTTAGGTATTTTAATCCAAATGAAATCATTTTCTGGAGGTTTACATAAACAATAAAACAGTCCTAAAGATGCACATTGTTTGAACTCACCAACATGTAGCTGAACAAAAGTCTCCTTTCCCAGAGCTGGAATAAAACATCTGTACTGTCCCTCATCAGAGAGTTTCACTTTGGAGAGTTTCAGTGAAATGTTTCCTTTCTTCAGCTCATCAATGAACAGAAATGTTCTCCCCTTAAACAAATCGTGCTTTTGACCAATAAGTTCCTCTTTGGAGCGCCAAACATAAACAAATCTGGGGTCTAGATCTGGTCTCGTCCACTCCAACGTCAAGTCAGTGCAGTCTTTGGGAGGCTGCAGGTGACATGATAAAACCACGTCTTCACCAAGAGTTGCTACTATTGGCTGAGATGAACCAATCAGTTCAGACTGACCTGGAAATCAGAGAGAGTCTGTTTAAAGTGTGAAGTTAGTTTGTCTCTGTAGACTTGATCATGAAAAAACTATCTGACAGAATCTGAAGCAGCTCTGACGTCAGTTTGTGAAAGTTTTCTCTACATTTTTAGTCCAGTTTACCTTTGCAGACGTGTGTTAGGAAAAGATGGAAAACCAACACAGTGAGAGATGAGAGGTGAAAGGTACGGTGTAGATCATCCATCTAGAAAAGAATCATGGAGCTCTGGAAGATAATTGGACCAAAAGTAGAGTGATTTATAGACAAGTATCTCAAGTATAACAGCAAACCAAAATTTACAAAAAAATTAAACACACACAGCAAATCAGTGCAAATTCCTGATGACACAGTCATAAAATCTAATGACTCATGGCTGCTCTTCACTTTCTTTCTCTCGTCTGTGATGAAACCTGTTTGGTGAGCTCTGGTTTAGTGGGAGGGAGTTCCTGCTATGGTGGCACTGTCAAATCAATTTGACAGTGCCACCATAGCAGTGTCACTTAGGGAATATTATGCATAATAAACCACAAAGACATTCAGACAGGTTACACCAAGGATCAGTAGATGAGACCCTAACCCTGACACACAACACATAATAATAGAGCCAGTCAATGCTAGATGTATTTTAGGTTTACTAGTGGAGAGGTGGACTAACAGAAATGCCTCATGTAAGAGTGCTGTCAAAACAAGAAAACTAGGGTTGAACAACCAACACTTTATTCTATTATTTTCTACAAAGCAGAATAAAAGTCAGCGGGGCCACACATAAATAAAAAGAATATCCTAACATCAAATGTTGGAACAAAACGCCTCATTAATTGATAGCAGAGTGTGATCACTGACAGCAGCCTCTCAGCCCCAACTCCTTAAATATGAAGGCTTTACCAAAGAATATGTCAGTTATTAGTATCAGCTACCTTGTTGGCTCAAACTATAAGATCGTTCCTTGGACTAATCCAATCATTGTTTTATACTTTCACTTTTATAAAATCCCTCAGCTCTCTGCTTTGTCTCTGTCCCTGTTACATACCGATCAGGCAGTTGGTTCTGATTCCAGGTTGAGGGACATCTAGAGGAGAGGACCCGGCAGAAGATAATCACCAGAGCTGAAACAGATAAATGGAAAACAACTGAGAGAGAGAAGCAGGAGGAAATGAAGATGAATGATTCACATACCTGAAACATGTTTGGTGAGTGCTCAGTGTCAGACGCTGATTGGCTGAACACCCACACCCAGCAAGTCAACAAATAACAGAGTCTCATACTTTCACCTCTTTACACTGAGTTTGGATGCTGCATATGAGTGTGTGTGTAACACATTTTTCATTTGTTATTTATTCATTTTCATTCAGTTCTTATACATGTATGTCTGACAGTGCTGTGTGCGATGGAGGTGTCAATTGCCCTGTGGGAACCTTCCCAAGGGATCAATAAAGTTGGCTATCTATCTGTCTAGGATAGTTTAATACATTCACAGCAAAGATGTTTTACATACTTGAAATGATTATCAGTCTATGTGTTTAAATGTGTAATGGGGACAAACACTATCTACTCACTTTTGTCTGCTCCTCATCCAGCCAGACTCTCACACCGTACGTGGTCGACGACACTACCTTAAATGGGCCGATCCACCTTGGCTCATTCCTTTTCTGTAGATCCTCTTTTATCTCCACTGGGCTCCTTGATCAGGATTTCCTGTACATAGGGAGGGCTGTTTCTTTCTCATGTCTGGCCAGATCAGGAATTTCTCCGCTGTGCAGGCTGTTAGTGAATGGACAGGGCATTTTTCTTCCTGTCAACAGCTCATGTGGCGAGAGTCCTATGGTATCGCTTGGGCTGGATTTCAGTGAGAACAGAACCAAAGGCAGAGACACTGTCCATTTAATTTTTGTTTCATAACCTATTTTAGCCAGTTGTTGTTAAATTGACTGATTTTCTCTCTTTACCATCCCCTATGATGCAGGGTGGTAGGCAGACCCAAAGCGGTGTTGAACTCCAAAGTACTTCTCGACTTCTTTCAAGGACTCCGCTAAAATGTGTCCCGTTATGAGAACGGACACATTCAGGGACACCGTAGCCGGGTATCAAGTCATAAATCAACCAATTTATGACTTCTTGAGCTGTTTGCAAACAAGCAAATATCTGCAGCCTTTACTCTTTGATTCATCCCCATGTCAGTAAAGTCAATCACCACTTCCTGCCTTAGTCTGTTTGGGACAGGGAACGTCCCCATCCCCATCTTAAGAGTCGCTCGAGGATTAAACTTAGAGCAACTGGAACAAGTATCTACAAAATATTTACACACTTCTGATAGATAGGGATGCCACCATGTTTGTCCTATCATCTCAGCAAGTCTTCTTCCTGATTGATGTCCCCGTTTGTGTCCTTCTTCACATTACATCATCAGCAAGGTAGTGGAGGCTACAATTCTCCCATCACGTGATCTCCATACGCCCGTTGTTTTACATTTAGTGGCACCTTTTTCAACCCACGGCTGTTTTTCATGAGGTGCTGCTTCATCCTATGCGTACAATACTTCATGATTTACTTTTTGTTCCATAGTTTCATTATTTTCATCAGTCACTCCTTTTAACACCCTCTGTAAGATTTCACAGATTTTTTTTCTTCATAGCCTGCCACCAGTATCATGCAATCAAACCTGTCCCTGTCTGGTGTCCTGAACATTTAATGATGGCTGCTTTCCAGGGTTTACAGAGAGCTTCTTGCAGCTTTATCATCTGATTCATGTATTTCAGAGGTTTGCCTGTACTGGTGAGGAAATCTGTTCTCATCCATTGTTTTAGGTCTACATGTACGTCTTTTACAGCATAAGAGGAGTCAGTGTAGATGTTAACCTGCTTTCCTTTGCTCAGTTCACAGGCTCAGGATGTAGATTTCTGCCAACTGTGTGGAGGCTGATGGTGGTATGACGTCTGCCTCCAAGGTCACCCACATGTGTTCTCTTATCAATGATGCCTGTCTGCTGACTGCAGCGTAGGAGGCTATTATTCCTCCTCCAAGCACCGTGTGGCTGTGGCCATCTGTGATTAACAGATTATCAGAGTTATCTATGGCTTCAGTAACTATGGTGGGGAAAGTCTCCATCTCTTCTCTGACCAAGGCTTCACACTCATGAGGTACTTCACTGGTTATAGGAGCAGTCATGTTATTATCTGAGCTGACATAATGCACATCTGGCTGGAGCAATATTTCCTGCATTCTGCTGGTCCTTTGTTGGTTTAACGTGAACTTTTGCCCTGAAATGTAGCCTGTTACTGCTTGGTTTGTGTGAACTGTAATGTCTTGTCCCCTTGTGATGTGAGCTGTCCCTTTCAGCTCTTTAGCTATAGCTCATAGTGCTCTGGTACAGTAGGATGGCCTTTTTCTACTGGTTCTAGTTTAGTGCTATAACAGCATAACGCCTCCTCCTCACAAAATCAGCTTAATATAAAAAAAGGTCATGAGGTAGAAATGAGGTAGCAACATATCAGCTGCTTCCTTAATCACTGTTAAACCTTTACTGTAACGTAATACTGATGAATGTGTATTTAACTCAATAAAAGATAAATCAATATGTATAATGTAAATATTCCTTTAATTATCACACTATGTCAACATTATATAACTGTACATCAGACTTCCAGAGGTCTAGGCCCAACCTGTAGCTGTATCCATCAACAGGGACTGTGGAGACGTTGTTCAGACCTATGAGTACCTGGGTCTACAGCTGGATCATAAACTGGACTGGTCAGCTGTTTCCTCAGGAGGTTGAGGTCCTTTAACGTCTGCTGGAAGCTGCTGCTGGAGATGTTTTATCAGACTGTCGTTGCCAGCCTCCTCTTCTATGTTGTGGTGTGCTGGGGAGGCAGCAGGAAGAAGGAGGGCTGGCTCTGTGGTAGGAGGAGAACTGGAGTCCCTGACGTTGGTGGAAGAGGAAAAGACTTTGAACAAACTCAGGTCCATCATGAACAATGTCTACTACCATGATCAGGCAGAGAAGATCATTCAGTGACAGGCTGCTGTCTGTTGTGTATACTATTTACACATTTCTAAACTATTTACACATTTGTAAATGGTCGGTGAAATGTTAAAAACAATAACAAACACAAACATTATTATTAATTTGATGAACATGATTAGAACTTGTTAAAAAGGGTCATAGTCCTGGCATATACATGTATTTTCTACACTTTCAGTGTAGTTTACGTGAGTACTAACATAGCAGATGCAGTAAAGCGTAATGAACAGCTGCTCAGCGTTGTTTTGAATGTTCATGAATTCCCGCTGTAGTGATACTTGAACTAGAACTCCTGCTCCATTGTTGTGACTTTTCCTGTGTGCGTTACCATATTATGAAACTTACTGGTTTTGTGAGTTTTCAGATTGCATTGTTAAGTTACGGTTAAACGTTCACTCACCATCTGTTTTGCCTTTTAAACTCAGTGATTAAGATGTGTGGGAATGACTGAGAATAATATCCAGTGATGTGGTTAGAGGTTGATATTCCTCATGAAACGATGATTTTATGCTGTATTGCACTTTGTGAAATACTGTTACATTTCCTTTTTTTTTTTTTTAGCAGAAACAATAACGCTGACAACCAACACAGAAAGAACCCAGGGAGGATGGGATGCAGTCAAAAAGAGATTTATTTACAATTTTTAAGTGAAAAGCTAAACAATGAATGCAGGTTTGAAAAATGTGGGGGGAGGGGAACAGTGAGGATTGTGCCAAACAAAATAAACAAAGTACAAAAAAATAGGGCCTAGCTCATCCTATCTGTGAGGAAACAGAACAAAAGGCCTGACTCTGATCTAAAAAACATCTGAAAGTAATAAAAACACAACGGTGGCATCAACCCATAACCTAGTGTGGTAACAGTTTGTGTCTTTGGTGTGAATGTATGGGGTACCCCAGCCTTACCTCAGTCCTACCTCCCCACCACAAACCTTCCCAGACCACACAAAGCAAGAAAGGCTCAGAGAGCAACACAAGAGACAGAGGCTTTTAAAAAGGCTTTCCTCTGTCTCTGATTGGCTGGAGGGTGGACCAATCCACAGCTCTTCTGGAGCTCACAGGTGGCAGCCAATCTTCCATTTCTCACCTGCAGAACAAAGAGAGGAGCGAGCAGGAGAGAGAGACACACATACACGTAACACTGCCATTAAGTATTGTTGTGTTGGTAATGACAAATGAGAGTTATGTTAAAGTGATTTATTGTGATTAAATTAACTCCAGAGCTGCAGTGAAAACATATCCATCTGCTCTTCATTTCTCCTGAAAAACAGGAAACAGTAATCTGCTGGCTTGTCCCTTCACACATGACAAGTATACAGGTGAACCAGATCAAGGAGAAGAACACAAGGAGAAACCAATGATGATCAAAGGAGGAAACACAGGGAGCAACACAAGACAGGAAACCATGGACTTAACAAAATAAAACAGGAAACTGAATACAACACAAAATCATGAGAGTGAACAGAATGACAGTAAATCACTGAAGAGCTTTGAGGAGATTTGAAACAAACCAACGTTCACATCAAACTTGACTCATCCAATCAAATGGAGCCAAGTGTTTCCAGAGACTTTCTCTGCAGTGTGTGGTTTCTGCAGGAAGATCTGAGTCGTGCTGTTTCTCATCTAGAATGTTTGCTGTTTGATGGATTACTGAACTTTATTGAAGGAGTTCAACTGGGAACTATTTCACTGCAGAGTGGCCTGGACTCTGTCTCCAGACTTCCAGGACTTCAGGTCCTCCCACACCTGGTCAGCAGTTACACCAAGATGCTCGACATAGTCTGGATGGCATATCTGTAAATGCAGTAAAGCCAAAGGTCACAGAGTCACAGTCAGAAAATAATAATTAGAAAAACTGAAGGAAAAGTAAGAAAATGGAAAATAGAACAACATCAATGAAACATCTAGAAAGACTCACAGTAACAGTCTTTCCAGTCTTGACTTCCATTGATTGATCAAATGTGTATGTGATGGGTTCTTCATTGTTGATCTGTACTTTTAACTGACGTCCTCCCAATGGTTTGTCCTGCAGGACGGAAATGAAAGACAAGAAGAAGAATGAGACACAGAGACAGGAACAAATGAATGTTGGTGTCTATTAAATCTGTTGCATCAATATTTTCTATGAAAAAATAAAGAAAATAGATTTTGACACTTAAAGCAACATCACCTGATCAGACATGTTTCTGAGAGTGATACATTTGTAGTCGTGATTAACGACCACAGTGATGTCTCCTGACGTCTCCTGACTGTCTGAGCTGCTGCTGTTCTGCTTTGTCAGAGAATGATGAAGATGTGTTAGTTCAGGTTTGATTTCCTCTGACTGGGAGGAGACGACATCCACAGATTAGTCCTTTCACATCAGTCAGCTTCATGTTCTATCAGTCAATCATTCAGATAACTTTTCATCATCAAACATCAATCTGATAAGGAGGTAGGACGTAGAACATGAAGCGGTTTATAAACCAATGAAAGACAGACGGCCAATGAGAAGTCTTTCTGGTCTTAGTTAACGTCCATGTGTTCTTAGTCATGTTTCTAGTGTGAGCTTTGGGTGTTTTCAGGAAGGATGTTTGTTAAAGTTGACTAAAAAGTTAGAGCAGATGATTCTGGGTAAAAAAGAAGAACCTCTGTGTTGGGTTTCTCCTCCAGAGAAACATGAAGAGAAACATTTACTTTTATTGGTATTCTGATTTAAGTTGTAAACTACTCTCTAACTGAAAGTTGTTCATTTAATCTAATAATTTATGATTTGAGGATAAAAAGACAGTAATTGTTAGAATCAATGAACCTCTGTGTTCTTGGTTTCCAGGTCGTCTTTGTCATTGTGACATTTCTCTTGTTGTTCCTCTTCTTGGTTGCTCTGCACCGTCAACTGGGAGAAAGAAGAGATGAAGAGAGATTTAATTTATTGCACTCATTGATATGAACTAAATAGTTTTTGGTTCATATTTTATTTGCAGTAAACATTGATGTAAAAAGTGCTGCAGGTTGATGTTTCTGTGTGTTTGTACTTCTCTCTCTCCGTCTATGAGTTTGTTCTTCTCCTCTTTGGTCTTTTTATCGTCCACCTAAGGAGAGAGAAGACAGAAAGATAAGATGAGATGAACAATGGACCTCCTTCATGAATGTTGTCTCATGTGTTCTCACTCAAAGCAAGAAAAGAAAAAAGATTCTACGTGGGATTCATGAAACATAAAAGAGCTGACAGACAAACCTTAGTATGTTGAACAAAATCATTTAGTGTAAGGAAACACTCTGATAGCACTTCATAAGAAACAGAAATAGTCATCATCCATGTGTTCTTATACGTTATGTTGTGTTGTCGAGACAAGGTAGAGGCCAAATGTAGACACCAGGGGAGGAAGGAAACAAAACAACTTTACTGAAAATTGAGAAAGGATGGAACAGAAAGAGTTTCAGGGTTTAACAAAAGCACAAATCAAAAAACCGGTTGAGATGAGAGAAGATGTTGACCACCAACATCAACCTCCTTAGAACATGAACATGATTTGAAGATTAAATTAAATAGAAACACATTGAAATGAGAACAAACATGTGGCTGGAAAAGAATCTGATACAAACTACTAACCTCCTCCTCCTGTTTGATGGAACTAGACGACTGAGAAGAATGAAGAGAAGACTTGGAAGCAGCAGCTTTGTTTTTCTCCAACTGGAAGAATTTATTAAAGTCAAATAAAAAGATTTTATCATCACTGATTCTATTTCTTCATGTCAGACTAAACAACACATTTAACATTTAATCTGAAGGACGTATTCATAGAAAAGGTTTTACTTTGTCTACAACTTTTTTTATATATATATATATATTTTTTACTCTATATTTAAATTGTTATCTCTTTCTCTATCGGTGTATATTACACTTATACAGTTTACTGTAGTTGTATTCTTTTTTTTTACTACTGGCTGCAGATACAACAATACATTTCACTGTGCATTGTACTATGTATAACTGTGCATGTGACCAATAAACCTTATCTTATCTATCTTATCTTTCTGGATTTTCTGATGAATAAAATACTTCTCTCTCCATGTCCATGAGCTTGTTCTTCACCTCATCTTTTATCTCCTCCAGCTCTTTGTTTCCGGTCTCCAGCTCCTCCTGCTGCTGATGATTCTCCTCTTGAAGCTCTCTCCTCTTGTTATCACCAGTTAGTTTTTCCTGTTGAGGAGAGAAAAGACAGGAAGAGTAGATAAGATTAACCCCTGACATCCCACGTCAGTGTTGTCTCATTTTCTCTTGAGCTTATTCTGTGAAGCAGTAACACACAAAGAAAAAACACGTTTGACCTGTAGATGGAGCAGAGTTGTGTTTGTGTTTGTCAAACTCCACCAGTAGTTCATTAAGAACAGAGAACTCAGTCTCTCTGAGATTAGAGTCAAATATGTGAAGCTTTCTGTCACTGATCAAATCATTTCTTTGTCTGTTCATCCAGCAGGTGGTCTACATCATACCAGTCTATTCTAGTTAGGAGATAGGACAGAGGATTCTGGCTAGAACATAGTCAGACCTTCTGACCTTCTACCAAGCAGAGAGAAGATGTTGACCATCAACATCAACCTCCTTAGGACATGAACATGATCTGAAGATTAAATTAAATAGAAACACATTGAAATGAGAACAAACATGTGGCTGGAAAAGAATCTGATACAAACTACTAACCTCCTCCTCCTTCTGTTTGTTGGAACTAGACGACTGAGAAGAATGAAGAGAGATCAGGAAAGATTATAAATGATGAACATGCAGATTGTATCATAGTTCTTATAATGTGATCACTTACCCAAGAAAACCAGGACTTGGAAGCAGCAGCTTTGTATTTCTCCAACTGGAAGAATTTATTAAAGTCAAATAAAAAATATTTTATCATCACTGATTCTATTTCTTCATGTCAGACTAAACAACACATTTGACATTTATTCTGAAGGACGTATTCTTAGAAAAGATTTGACTTGGGTAATAGGGATGGCCTCTCTCTCTCTCTCTCTCTCTCTCTCTCTGAGTGCATGCTGGGAGTTTGTGGAGAGTTTGTGAGTTTTTTTAGCTTTCCTTTCCTCTATGTGTTTTCTCATGTGTGTGATTGTGATGTGAGGCGTTTGTGGTTGTTGTCCGGGTAGATTTACTATAATTTGGTGTGTGTTTGGTGGAGCTTAAGCCATGGTTCACGGCAGGGATGGCATCTTCGGAGACGCCTTCCCTCTCAATCTGACACGGGATGCATGTTCAGGTCGACCTGACAGTGCCGGTGGAGGAGGTTGGAAGTTCATGGCTGTAGGAGACCAGGTGGGACACGCTAACCTGTCCTATGGTCCTACGAGTGGTGGTGTTTGTGTTCCCTCGTTCATTCCTAATAAGATCGCGAGTAAGTTTAAAACGGTGGGTTTACACTGCAAGAGTGACAAACTGAGACACGTCCAGTCCTTCTGGAGACAGGTGCACATGTTTCTCACCTGTCCCCAGACGCTGGAGGTGTCTTTCAGAGTCAGACATGGAGAGGGACATTACACGATGTACGCCAGCAAAGGGAATATGAAGTACATTGAGTATGGGGCGCAAGCGGATAGCTTATCCTCACGGATGGACAGTGTCCTGAGATGAGGTGGTGGATGCAGCCATCGCTAAATGGCAGAGTGGCCCCGTCCTTCTGACAGAGACTGATGGAGGACAGGACTCCAAGAGACAGACAGAGGAGCAGCCAGCTGAGACAGCAGTTGTGGACGGCTGCTTCCGAGGAAAGACCAGGAGAAAGTGAAGAGGTCCGTGGGGGACACAGCAGCTGAATCTGACCAAAGTCAGGCTGTTGGTGTAGAGGTGAGGGACTGTGACTCAGACTCTGACTGTGTCTCTGTAGCAGACTCACAGTCTTTGAGTGGAGACATGTACACCTTAGAGGACATCAACACTTTCCTGGATGAAACTTTTGGACAGTCCGTTAAAGTAAATTCATGAGAAGAAAGACCTCTACTTCCTCAGTGTCAAGGTCCTAAACTTATGCTCCCTGGCACTGGTGAAGGTGTCCAGGTGGACTGAGTGAGGTCTTTGGCGTTGGAACCTCCCTGAAGGGCTGTTGGCGGTCCCTGTACAAACCTCCTGTCAACAAATGCTTCTGCTCCCAGTCAGAGACAGTCTTCCATCTCTTTGTCCAGTGTCCCAGATTAGAGGCTTTGATCAGGTACCTACAGAGGTGGTTTCAGGGCTTAGGTGAACTGTTTTCTTTTAGTCTTTTTATTTTTGGGCCAGTTTATTGCAACAGAAAGAACTCTGTCCACCAGCTAATAAATTTTATCTCAGGGACAGCTAAGTTGGCTATCTGGAAGACCAGGAAGAACAGGGTCAAGGGTCAGGGGTCAGAGGACGTGGTGTCATGGTGACTGGTCTGCTGGCAGCTCGACTCAGGGTAGAGTTCATTTTTTATGAACTGACTGGATGAACACAGGAGTTTGTAAAGATGTGGGCTGTGAAAGATGTTCTGTGTTCAGTTGGAGGGAACTAGTTTATGTAGATTATAGGTTAATTGTCACATCACATGACTGTAGGCTTGGTAGGGTTTCTTAGTTGAACATGGCCTCTAAATGTGTTTTGCCTGGGATTTTGGCACAAGGGTCTATAACATCTTATCCCGTGTATTACTGAATTATCACTTTTAGTGGTATTTTATTTTCCTTGAGAGTATCTGCACATGTATAATAAATTGCTCTATTGCAAAATGTATACTGTGTAGCCATAGGCTTTTTTTTTTTTGTAGTTGAATTGTGCTGGGCAATAACCTTTTTATAAGTTGTCAGCCTTGTGTCCTGGTCATTCTGGACACGTACCTGTTGGTGCATAGATCATGAGCCCTAACTACGTTCACATTAAGGAGCTATTTGAATCACTACACTTGTATATCTGGACTCTGGATTTTTCTCTGGATGTTGTTGTTTCTGATGAGAAGGATGTGTGTGAATAAAATACTTCTCTCTCCATGTCTATGAGCTTGTTCTTCACCTCATCTTTTATCTCCTTCAGCTCTTTGTTTCTGGTCTCCAGCTCCTCCTTCAGCTGATGATTCTCCTCCTTTAGTTCATTGACCTGAGAGGAGGAGAAAACCTGCAGTTGTATCATTTCACCAGTAGATGGAGCAAAGTCACAGTTGAGTCTGAAGGTGTCAGTGTTTTCAAATCAAACACTGTAAAAAAAACTAGATGCCATGATGACTCCTTCACAGTGACTGGCTGCAGTACAGGTCATGAGCCCCGCCCATTCACGGCCACACTGACAAATAAGTGCAGTGTTTGAACCAACATTTCACCAGTGAGTCTAGAGGAAGTGTTGGTGGGTCATCATTAACTTGGCTGCAGTCTCAGTACTGATCAGAGATTAGAAACTTAAATAAGCTGACGCCATCTGTATCCCGGGATACTAGCATTAGTTTGACCAATGGGAGGAAATGGAGACGTGTCGTTTTTTTGTTTTGTTTTTTTGTTTTTTTTTACAGTCTATGGTTCCAGTTAGACACGCAACACTAGGTCATCTAAGAAATTATATATATAAAAAAGAATAGAAGTGTTTTGAGTGGTTGGTGTGTGTTTATATCTCTACATGTTTCTCCATCTCTTCAGTCTTGTTCTCCAGTTCTTCTTTGGTTTTCTGCAGCTCTTCTTCAATCTTCTCATATTTCTCTGTCAGCTATCAGACAGACAGATGGATGATGATCAGTCAGCAGGTTTACTGATGAAACTTTGTTCAAACTGATCAATCTAAACCTTTAATGTTTTACTTCTTGTCTCTTACATCTTTAGTTTCTTCTAAAACCTTCATCTTCACTGTTTCCTCTGTCAGGAGCTTTTCTCCTCTTTCAGCTTCATCTCTGGATCTTTTCTTGGTTTCTGTGTAAAATCAAAGCAGCTGAATTCAACTATAAAAGACATTTGCTGGTGTTTTAGATCATTAATGTGGTAACTCATCTGGAACTTACTGGTTGTATTTTGTCTCCACACAAAGAAGACACCTGCTAAAATAACCATGATGCTAACAGCTAAGCTAACAGCTAAACCAGTGTTGATGGGAACAGCAGAACTGGACGAGGACAAGAAGAAATCATCTGAAATGATAACACACAGAGTTACATGACATTTCTACACAATCACACACAAACTGTGTCAAACTAAAATAATCTCATGGTCCGTTTTCTAAGCGTGTTCTACCTGGAACATGTATGTGAGCCTCTCTGGTCTGGTTGATGTTGTTCTGTTGGACTCTACAGGTGAAGCTGTTGCTGTGTCTCTTGTCCACAGTCACTCTGCTGCTGACAGTATAGAGGTCATCAGGACCTCTGACTGTCTCTGGAGGTCCAGCAGAGAGCAGGTTTCCCTCAGCGTCCAGCCACAACACCTCAGGCTCTGGATACCAGCCTGCAGACTCACACTGTAACACCACTCCTCCTCTGTCTCTGTCCATGTCTAATAAACTGATGATGGGTGAGCAAACAGGAGCAGAAGCTGAGCACAAGGAAGAAGAGAGGTGGTTGTCATGTATTTTAATCAATCTGAAATCCCCTTTTGGAGGCATAAATAAACAATGAAACAAGCCTAAATATGCTCATCATGTCTTCACTCACCAACATGTAGCTGAACAAAAGTCTCCTTTCTCTGTACTGGAATATAACATCTGTAGTGTCCCTCATCAGAGAGTTTCACTTTGGAGAGTTTCAGTGAAATGTTTCCTTTCTTCAGCTCATCAATGAACAGAGATGTTCTCCCCTCAAACGATGCATGCTTTTTATCCACGAGTTCTTCACGAGAACGCCTCACATGAACAAATCTTGGGTCTAGATCTGGTCTCGTCCACTCCACCGTCAAGTCAGTGGCGTCCGTGGCAGGCTGCAGGTGACATGGTAAAACCACGTCTTCACCAAGAGTTGCTACTATTGGCTGAGATGAACCAATCAGTTCAGACTGACCTGGAAATCAGAGAGAGTCTGTTTAAAGTGTGAAGTTGGTTTGTTTCTGCAGACTTGAAAACTGCCTGAAACAGAATCTGCGGCATCTCTGACATCATTTTGTGAAAGTTTTCTCTGCATTTTTAGTCCAGTTTACCTTTGCAGACGTGTGTTAGGAAAAGATGGAAAACCAACACAGTGAGAGATGAGAGGTGAAAGGTACGGTGCAGATCATCCATGTGGAAAAGAATCATGGAGCTCTGGAAGATAAATGACAAGAAAATAAATATAGTTTCACTATAGATTTATACTCAAGCAGCATAAGGATAACAGCAAACCAAACTTTACAAAAAAATTACAAAAAAAATGCAAAATAAATAAATGTTGAATAAACAGACACTTAAAATCCATCCACTCATTGCTACTCTTTCTATTTCTATTTCTTTCTATTTAGTGAGCTCTGGTTTAGTGGGATGGAATTAAAAGAATCTGATCAGTAGATGAGACCCTACACTGTAACACATTACTGTCATTTCTACATTTTACAGTAACTTATTGTTCTGTCATTTTACAAAGAAAAACTGTATACAGCAATGCATCATGGGTCCAAAATAATTTTCCCACAGTAACATATTGTAAAATGAGAGACAAGTTGTATTCTGACTGTAAAATACTGTTGATAGTGGATTTGAAAGAGGAGCACATGTGCACAGGTGATGTCAGAATAGGAGCAACGCAGTGTTCAAACACTCATTAATAAAACTTAAGTTGAACGTAAATATCCTACAGAATTAAAATGTGATTAAGAGAAGATTCCAGTCAAGCAATCCTAGGCGAAACACTGTAATGGTTATTTATTTTAGCTAAGCTGTGCTTTGAGCCTGATGTTAACTGTTAGAAAGATTCAGTCTTCTCAACCGAGAAACACCGGTACTGAGGGCAGCTGCACATACTGTATCATACACCCTATAATAGCATGCTAACCATGTAGCAACATATTCATGCAGCACTGTCACCTAAAAGGAAGAAGCTAAGCTAAAAGCTCACAATATCATTTTTACCTAATCGAATGAGCATATTTGCAAAATCAGTGCTAGCGATTAAGCTACTTCATGCTAACGATACAAACAGCATATGAAAGCTGAGTTCTGATACATGTTGTAAAACTATTGCGTTTTAATAAAAGTTTAGTTTTGCAGCTATGACTTTTTTTAAAAGGTGAAGAAAATCTAATGCAGTGTTGAGGAATTTTGGAGTAACAGCAAGCCTGGTCTCATGCATATTTAGCAAAGCTGCTAATGTGAAAAACAAAAGTTAACTGTAAAAACATTCACAACAACATATTGTGTTGTGAAGTATTTACAGATATTTACTGGCAACTTTTTGTTGCCATATAAAATCTGTAATTTGAATAGAATACAAGATTAATATTGATAATAAAAACCTGCACAAGCTATCCTGTAATATCCTGTAATCCTTTTTACAATAACTGACAGAAAATTTACAACATTTAACTGGCAACTTTTTTTTTTTTTTTTTGTTAATTCTACAGTCAATTTGTTACAGCGTAACCCTGACCCACAACAAATAATAATAGAGCCAGTTAATGCCAGATGTATTTTAGGTTTACCAGTGGAGAGAGGTGGACTAACAGCAATGCCTTTTGTAAGAGTGAACAGGGAAGCAGAAAGGTCCAACCTACACGTTATTCTCTGTTTCTACAAAGCAGACTAAAAAGCAGTATCAGTGGGGCCAAACATAAACAAACAAAAAAGAATGTCCTAACTGATGTAGAACAAAAGTTTGAATAAAACCCCTCATTAATTGACAGCATTCCAGCAACAACCCCCCAAATATGAAGGCTTTACCAAAGAATATGTCAGTTATTAGTATCAGCTACCTTGTTAGTGTGACTATGCTTAGACTTTACCCTGTGAAGACTTCCTGATTTCTGCTTTAGTCACAGCCACTCTACAGATCGTTCATTGGACTAATCCAAACACTGTTTTATACTTTCACTTTTATAAAATCCCTCAGCTCTCTGTTATGTCTTTGTCTCTGTTACATACCGATCATTAAGCTGGTTCTGAGTCCGGTAGAGGGGGAGGTTGAAGGACATCTGGAGGACAGGACCCACAAGAGGACGAACGACAAAGGCACGAATAGATAGAGAGAGAGATAAGCAGGAAGATATGGAGGTGAATGATTCACTGAAACAGGTTTGGTGAGTGCTCAGTGTCAGACGCTGATTGGCTGGACACCCACACCCAGCAAGTCAACCATTAACAGACAGAGTCTCATACTTTCACTTTCGTCTCTTCACAAGTTTAGATGGTGCATATACGAACCCTGCTGTCAAGATAGTTTAAGACATTAACATTTGCAGCAAAGACGATGTTTTACATAATTACAAAGATTAGTCTATGTGTTTAAATGTGTGGCTACAAACACTCTTAATCACAGACTTCCTGCTCAAAGGAGCAAACTATCAATGGTTCTATAATTTTAAACTGTCAATATTGAAATTCACTTTGTATGTGGATATTTTTTCTCATGTGACCCCCCTTGTTCATGTTCGGTTGTGACTCCTTCTAACTCTGATTAACATCAAAGCAGATTCTCCAAAGACTGAAAAGGACAAAATGTGGAAATTTATATCTTTTGGAGGATTATATATGGACATTATACAGAAGTTTCAGACATGTTGAGGTGCGTATTACATATTTTTGCATGACTCTTTATTGTAATTTGTATTGAACACATAAAGTGACTCTGATGTACTGGATGACATTTGTTCCATCAAACCATGTGCTGCATGGGTGTCAGTCATGTTTACATGCTTAGACTTTACCCTGTTTACATGTAAACATGACTGATGCAGTCAGTCATGTTTACATGTAAATACAAATTCATGCTCAAATTATTGTGAAGTTTGTTAAGGATATGTGTATGTGTAATATAGAGAGCAGAGAGGGAAAGGAAGAAGCTGGATAAGATCATCAAGAGGTCCAGCTCTGTCCTGGGCTGCCCCTTGGACTCGGTGGGTGACGGGAGAGTTCTGGCTGAACTGTCCTCCATGCTGGACGATGAGTCCAACCCCCTGCACAGTCCCTGACAGGACTGAGGAGCAGCTTCAGTGACAGACTGCTTCACCCTCAATGTGTGAAGGAAAGACTGAGAAGGTCTTACCTTCCTGCTGCTGTTAGGCTCCACAACGAGCACTCCTAACATGTGCAATATTATTACACCTTATTCTTATTATTCTGGACACTCTGAACTCTCACTGAGATCTGAACTACTACTGAATTTATATATCATACAATGTTTTCTCCTGTGTGTTTTGTGCTAACAGGCAGTCTCATGATCTGATGTTTCATATGTATCCACTCTATTGTACCACATGAACTTCTCTCTTCTTGAAAGAATACAACTACACAGGCAACTATACTGTTCTCAATCTTTATTAAATACCAGTTTCCATAACCTATGCACTGGCTTTTGTAAACTTTTTTTGGAGCTGTCAGGTCTTAGAAGTGATTTGATCAAATTTAACGTAGACTGGACTCAGTTGTTTACATGGAAGTCTTAATTCTCATGTCCATGATGAGACACCAGATTTTAATAACTTCTGATCGTTCTGGTCTAATGAGTGTGCTGACAGAAGATATAGCAGCTCAAATAATATATGAAGAAGGAGATTTATTATAATACAATGATTGAAAATATCAGCTTTCCAAGTTCATTTTTTCTCAGGCTCAGACATGAAGAACACAGTTTATTGAGTATTGTAGGTCTACAGCTTCTAAACATGAGTTGCTTCCAGAGAACAACAGCTTGTAGTTTGAAAATCCTTCTCCTTATATTCACCAGAAACTCTTTCCTCTGGGCTGAGCTTTAACATCAGCTCATGGAATTTGATGCATTTCATGAAAAACAACATTTATCAACAACACCAACAACAAAAATATTCTGTAAATATAGTAGATATGTATCGCTGCATCAACATCTGGTTTAAACTAAACATCTGCATTTTCATCTCTTTATAAGAGAAAACAAGAAGACCTGTTACATAGAATCTAAAATACTGACCTCATCCTGTAAAAGTCTTTGAAACAAACAAACGTTCACATCAAACTTGACTCATCCAATCAAATGGAGCCAAGTGTTTCCAGAGACTTTCTCTGCAGTGTGTGGTTTCTGCAGGAAGATCTGAGTCGTGCTGTTTCTCATCTAGAATGTTTGCTGCTGTTTGTTCTGCTTTGTCAGAGAATGATGAAGATGTGTTAGTTCAGGTTTGATTTCCTCTGACTGGGAAGAGACGACATCCACAGATTAGTCCTTTCACATCAGTCAGCTTCATGTTCTATCAGTCAGTCCACTTCTTCCCCAGCCTTTTCTCTTTTCTTCTCCTCCTCTTTGAGCTTCTTCTTCCACTGAGAGTGAAGTCACATAAAGAGACATGATGAGAAACATTTACTTTTATTGAGGAACATGAGAAACTGATTTGATTAAAAACTACTTCCTTATTATTATAAATGATTTGCATTAAAGATCAACCTCTGATCAGGAGATGCGCTGAGATCACACTACAGAGGGGAGATTCGGATTCAACATGGCAGCGGCCAGTAGATAGGTCAGACTAAAATTTCTTGAGAAAGCACAGCTACTGCACCCCATTCAGA
Organism: Planiliza haematocheilus; assembly: GCA_005024645.1. Taxonomy (NCBI): domain Eukaryota; kingdom Metazoa; phylum Chordata; class Actinopteri; order Mugiliformes; family Mugilidae; genus Planiliza; species Planiliza haematocheilus. Next base: position 1,297,814 of record SRSE01000889.1, read on the forward strand.
GTGGATGACTTGGAAGATTTGATACTGATACTACTTCACTATGGAGGACGACAACAATCACCCAGACCGCCAAGCTCCCAACCCGGCCAAAAGAAAAAAGAAGGACTCCTCTACGGCATGGACGACCTAAACACCACCGACATACAGGTCAGTGTTCTCCATTCACTAAACAGAAAACTGAATATTTGGACACACTACACCAAGAAATGAAAGACCTAAGATCCAGTCACGAGTTCAGTCACTAGCAAATACGTGAACTCCAAAGAGACAACACACAACTCCAAACCTCTGTACAGCTACTCACCTCTCAGATGAACACAATTCAAAAAGGAAATAAAACACTGAAAGAAACCACCCGGCCCAGATGGTTTACTGGTAATGTATTTATTGTATTTATTTATTTTTCACACAGCACACATTTAGCACTTCCTATGTTGTTTATTTTTCTGTTTTGTCTTGTCTTTTGGTTGTTTTCTTCATCAATATTAATAACAAAAAAAAAAAGGTCAACCTCTGTTTCCAGCTCCTTCATTACTCTCTGATATTCCTCTCTCTATGAGCTTGTTCTTCACCTCATCTTTTATCTCTCCAGCTCTTTGTTTCTGGTCTCCAGCTCCTGATTCTTCTCATTTAGTCCATTGACCTGAGAGGAGGAGAAAACCTGCAGTTGTATCATTTCACCAGTAGATGGAGCAAAGTCACAGCTGAGTCTAAAGGTATCAGTGTTTTACAGTTAGACATTTATAACATGGTCATCTAAGAAAAACATGTTAGTGGTTGATGTGTCTCTACATGTTTCTCCATCTCATTAGTTGTCAGATGATGATCAGTCAGCATTTAGCTCATTTATTTAAAAAGGAGAGGAGGAGGAAGTGTTTGAGTGTCTATGATCTATGAGCTTGTTCTTCACCTCATCTTGTTTCTCCTTCAGCTCTTTGTTTCTGTTCTTCAGCTCCTCCTCCAGCTGATGATTCTCCTGTTGAAGCTTCGTTTTATCACCAGTTAATTGTTTCACCTGAGGAGAGAGAAGACAGAAAGAGGAGATGAGATTAACAACAGACCTCCAGATCAGGATACTTGAACTCCTTCACTTCACTTACTAGTGATGGGAAGTTTGTCTCTTTTCTGAGAGCTCTGTTGCCATGACTCCCAAAGAAGAGCTGACTCTTTATTTAGTATCATTTATAGCCTAATATTTTATCCCAACACAGCAAATACACATGGTTTGTGTGTTGATAAGCTCTTTTTACATTCAGTGTTTTTATGAGAAGCCTAATAATTATCTCATCTTGTGCAGTTATTCTGTTACATTATTATTTTTCTTTAAATAAACTGTAATTGTTCAAACAAATGATCAAAACACTGCAATCACATCCACACAAGCAAAATCAGAATCAAACTCAGTAAACAAACAGTAGAAATGTCCTTAGTGTAAATTAGCACTGAGAACAATCAGATGCCTCAGCTTTGATGGGCTGATGGGAATTCTTTTCTCTGTGAGTCTAGTCACATATGGTTTATATGAGACAGAGTCATGTTGATGGTCATGGTAGTTTTATGACAGTTAGGCTTTACGGTGGTAGGTTTGCTTTTCTCTTAGACTAGACCAGGTCTACTAAGTCACTAACACCATAGACTGAAATGCACCTCTACAGAAATGTAACTACATGTCATGGCGACACATACACCAAGAGCTCTGATTGGTCCACTTGGTAGTAGCATGTTTCCTCTTTAGTATTTCCGGCTGCTTCTCCATCTCTGCTATTTTCAATTTGATAGTTTTGGATCAATAAAGATGGAACACATGGGGAAAGGTGAACTGAAGAGGTTCAGAGATACAAACATTTATACGACTCATCTTGGTATTTTGGCAAAAGTTTCAGTCTCCATTGTTGAAAGTGAAGCAGGAAGTAGAAACAAAACTGAACCTGATTGGCTAAACAGACACAGCGCCATCTAGTGTTTGGGTGGAGTTGTTACAGAGAGAGACAGACTGATGAGGGCATGAGTATAAATGTCTCACACCTATGTAGCTACATACGTAGGTTACAGCGTCAATGTCCCACAGTACCATAAATGAGTCTGCTGTTGCCATAGCTACAGTGTCAGATTAACACAGAAGCCTAAAGCTCCTATGAGTGTTATGAAAGATGACATTAAATATTCTGTGATTTGATTTGTAACTCAGTCAGACACAGCTTCTCTGTCCTCACATAATGGTTTGATCCTGAGGCCTCATGTGATTGGACACATGGTGTGACCATCAAAACAAAGCTCTGCAGTGATAAAACATAATGGAGAGCCAGCTCTGACTGGATGGAGAACATCTCTTTAGATCATGACTCATCACTACTTGGAGCAGAAACTTATAACATAAACATTTTTCTGCTGTATCATAATGAAGGAAATTATTTTACTCCGAAGGAGGTATTGATATGAAGAATCTACTTTGAATGATGTGTGTGAATAAAATACTTCTCTCTCCATGTCTATGAGCTTGTTCTTCACCTCATCTTTTATCTCCTTCAGCTCTTTGTTTCTGGTCTCCAGCTCCTCCTGCAGCTGATGATTCTCCTGTTGAAGCTTCATTTTATCATGAGTTAGTTTTTCCACCTGAGGAGAGAGAAGACAGAAAGAGGAGATGAGATTAACAACAGACCTCCTCCAGACCAGGATACTTGAACTTCCTCACTTGATACTAGTGATGGGAAGTTTGTCTCTTTTCTGAGCTGACTCTTTATTTATTATCATTTATTGTCTAATGATTTAGCCAAACATAGCAAATACATCTGGTTTGTGTGTTGATAATCTCTTTTACATTCAGTGTTTTTATGAGAAGCCTAATAATTATCTCATCTTGTGCAGTTATTCTGTTACATTATTATTATTTTTTTCAATTAAACTGTAATTGTTCAAACAAATGATCAAAACACTGCAATCACATCCACACAAGCAACAACAGAAGCAAACTCAGTAAACAAACAGTAGAAATGTCCTTAGTGTAAATTAGCACTGAGAACAATCAGATGCCTCAGCTTTGATGGGCTGATGGGAATTCTTTTCTCTGTGAGTCTAGTCACATATGGTTTATATGAGACACAGTCATGGTGATGGTCACAGTTATGCTTTATGGTAGCAGATCAGATGTTTAGTGGGTGGAGTTAATCTCAGTGAAAGGTTGTGAATGTAACCCAGGTAGTCTCCTCCCTTAGCTCCTCCTCCTGCAGGTGTAGTATATCAATTTGGGACCCAAGTGAATGGACAGACAGATAGAGAGCATGCAGGATGGTAGCACGAGGGATAAAAGGCTTCAGGTGGCTCAGTGGACTCTTGCTGGTCCCTGGTGGTGGTGGTCTGAGGGTGGCTCATCTGCTGTTCTGTTTTCGTCTGTGCTGCTCTTCTGTCCCTTCTTTTGTTGTTTTTTCTTGTTAGGTTTGCTTTTCTCTTAGACTAGACCAGGTCTGTTAAGTTTGCTTCAAGTAGCCTTTTGGTTGATTCCTGGTCTTGAGTTGTATGTTTGAGTTATTGTTGAACTAGCTATGGCGACAGCTCAGAGAATACACAGATACTAACACCATAGACTGACATGCACCTCTACAGAAATGTAACCGGCGTCAGACCTCAAGAGATTAATTTGGATATTTCCATCAACATCAACAATCAACTGTTTATCTCCACCATAGAAGGAGATAAACAGTTAGATTTAAATGTCTTCCTTTGCTCTTGTCTGTTTCTATTTCTCTATGTCAGACTGAAAAACATGTTTGTCATTTGATTTGAAGGAGGTATTGATATGAAGAATCTACTTTGAATGATGTGTGTGAATAAAATACTTCTCTCTCCATGTCTTCAGTCTTTTTCATCAGTGCTTCTTTGGTTTTGTCCAGCTCTGTGTATATGGTCTCCATCTCTTTGTTTCTGGTCTCCAGCTCCTCCTCCAGCTTCCTCTTCTTCTGCTTTAGTTGATTTATCTGAGTAAAAAGGAGGTGAAGTCCAGATTGTTAACAGTCAGACAGTAACTTGTTCAGAACATCTTCTCTATTATCTACTGTGTGTATTTTAAATGCTGTTTCTTCCTGTAGTTCTATCATTTGACCAGTAATTTATGTTGTGAATAATTCTCCCCAGGGGTAGCATATAAATAGAGAAAAGCAGGGCCCCCAAAATTGACCCCTGGGGGACCCCGCAGGACAGGGGAGCATGAGAGGAACAGGCATCACCAACAGTCACAGAGAACGACCTGTTTGATAAATAGGACTTGAACCAGTTAAGTGCCACACACACCACTGATGCCAATAAAGTGTTCCAGCCAGCTAATTAAAATATCATGGTCCACTGTATCAAAGGCTGAGCTGAGGTCAAGTAAAATTAAGATGGAACAGAGCACAGAGTCAGCTGCAAACAATAAGTCATTTGTTACCGTAATACGAGCAGTCTCAGTGCTGTGCTGTGAGAGAAAGCCTGATTGGAACTTTTCAAATAAATCATTGTTGTCTAAAAAGGCAATCAGCTGTGCAGAGACGACTTTTTCTAAAACCTTTGATAAAAACAGCAACTTGGAGATCGGTCTAAAATTGTTTAAAACTGAGGCGTCCAAAGTGGGCCTTCTTAAAAGTGGATAGACCAGGGCATGTTTAAAACAGGATGGAAAAGTGATAAGTTAATAATAGTTAAAACATCGGGACCAACCGTCTGAAACACATCTTTTAAAAACCAGGTGGACAGACAGTCTGAGAGGCAGGTGGAGGATCTCGATGCTGTAACTATTCTGCTCCAGAGAGGACAAGGTGTGTGTGAATAAAATACTTCTCTGAAATCATGAAAATGATTTGATGATTCTCAGGTGAAAGAGACAAACCTCAGTCTCCAGTTTCCTCAGAGTCTTCACTTCTTCCTCAGCTCTTTCTCTTCTCTTCTCCTCCTCTTTGAGCTTCTTCTCCCACTAAGAGTGAAGTCACATAAAGAGACATGATGAGAAACATTTACTTTATTGAGGAACATGAGAAACTGATTTAGTTAAAAACTACTTCCTTAATTAGGAATTAAAAGATTTGCATTAAAGATCAACCTCTGTTTTTACCTCCATCATGTTCTTCTCATGTTTCATGTTATGTTCCTCTTCTTTGTTGATCTGCTTCATTAACTGGTAGAAAGAAGAGATGAAGAGAGATTTCATTTCTGATGAATTCTGTTTAGTGTTTCTCTGAGATGTGATCAAGTCTGGTTCATGATGTTTCCTCTGAGTGGATTTGAATGTTTTCTTTCTGAAGTATTTGTTGAAGTGAATCAACATTTATGTCATTTATTCTGATTTATATGAACTAAATAGTTGTTGGTTCATGATTTATTTGTAGTAATATATAAATCAGTTAAAGAGATTAAAGAAGAGAATCCTCTGTGGATACGTAGGTCTGACCAGGATACTTGAACTCCTTCACTTGGAGCTAGTGATGAGAAGTTTGTCTCTTTTATAATCTAATATTTTAGCCCGACACAGTAAATACATGTGGTTTGTGTGTTGATAGTATTGATATGTAGAATCTACTTTGAATGATGTGTGTGAATAAAATACTTCTCTCTCCATGTCTATGAGCTTGTTCTTCATCTTGTATTTCACTTCCTCCAGCTCTTTGTTTCTGGTCTCCAGCTTCTCCTCCAGCTTCTTCTTCTCCTCCTTTAGTTGATTTCTCTGAGTAAAAAGGAGGTGAAGACCAGATTGTTAACAGTCAGACAGTAACTTGTTCAGAACATCTTCTCTATTATCTACTGTGTGTATTTTAAATGCTGTTTCTTCCTGTAGTTCTATCATTTGACCTGTAGATGGAGCAGAGTTGTGTTTGTGTTTGTCAAACTCCACCAGTAGTTCATTAAGAACAGAGAACTCAGTCTCTCTGAGATTAGAGTCAAATATGTGAAGCTTTCTGTCACTGATCAAATCATTTCTTTGTCTGTTCATCCAGCAGGTGGTCTACATCATACCAGTCTATTCTAGTTAGGAGATAGGACAGAGGATTCTGGCTAGAACATAGTCAGACCTTCTGACCTTCTACCAAGCAGAGAGAAGATGTTGACCACCAACATCAACCTCCTTAGAACATGAACATGATCTAAAGATTAAATTAAATAGAAACACATTGAAATGAGAACAAACATGTGGCTGGAAAAGAATCTGATACAAACTACTAACCTCCTCCTCCTTCTGTTTGTTGGAACTAGACGACTGAGAAGAATGAAGAGAGATCAGGAAAGATTATAAATGATGAACATGCAGATTGTATCATAGTTCTTATAATGTGATCACTGAGAAACATGGAAGACTTGGAAGCAGCAGCTTTGTTTTTCTCCAACTGGAAGAATTTATTAAAGTCAAATAAAAAGATTTTATCATCACTGATTCTATTTCTTCATGTCAGACTAAACAACACATTTGACATTTAATCTGAAGGACGTATTCATAGAAAAGATTTTAGACTTGTATATCTGGACTCTGGATTTTTCTCTGGATGTTGTTGTTTCTGATGAGAATGATGTGTGTGAATAAAATACTTCTCTCTCCATGTCTATGAGCTTGTTCTTCACCTCATCTTTTATCTCCTCCAGCTCTTTGTTTCTGGTCTCCAGCTCCTTCTCCTTCTGTTGTTTCTCCTGTTGAAGCTTCCTTTTATCATCAGTTAGTTTTTCCACCTGAGGAGAGAGAAGACGGAGAAAGAGGAGATGAGATTAACAACAGACCTCCAACATGAATGCTCTTTTATTTTTTCTTCTCACTCAAAGCAGTCAGAGGTTAAAGAAGAAAATGCTTGTGGATATGTACGTCCTACAAGGATACTTGAACTCTTTCACTTGGTGCTAGTGATGGGAAGTTTATCTCTTTTCTGAGAGCCGGCTCTTTTATAATTTAATATTTTAGCCCAACACAGTAAATACACATGGTTTGTGTGTTAATAAGCTCTTGTGCATTCAATGTTTTTATGAGTAGCCTAATAATTATCTCATCTTGTGCAGTTATTGTTACAAAAGCATTATTTTTGTTTTCATGGAACCTTTAATTGTGCAAAGAAATGAACAAATCACTGCAATTACATCCACACAAGCAACAACAGAATCAAACGCAGTAAACAAACAGTAGAAATGTCCTTAGTGTAAATTAGCACTGAGAACAATCAGATGCCTCAGCTTTGATGGGCTGATGGGAATTCTTTTCTCTGTGAGTCTAGTCACATATGGTTTAAATGAGACAGAGTCATGTTGATGGTCACAGTTATGCTTTATGGCAGCAGATCAGATGTTTAGTGGGTGGAGTTAATCTCAGTGAAAGGTTGTGAATGTAACCCAGGTAGTCTCCTCCCTTAGCTCCTCCTCCTGACAGGTTTTTTGTTCTTTAACTTTGTTTCTCTCTCTTTGTGTTTCAGGGAGTTTTTGTTCCTTTTTTAACTCTCAGTGCGTCCTGGGTGTCATCAGGTGAGACCTTACTACCGTTGCATGCCAGTCAGCTCTGGGTCACCTTTAATGCATGTTTGAGTGATTATTTAGTGTTGTACCCCAGCCCACTGATTGTAGCTACTGGTAATAGTTATCAGAGTTATAGCCTTGTTGTAGTCACCTTTTAGATTAGTATTGTTGATAAAATCACTTTTGCCATGACTTGTGTTATCTTTTCTCTATAGTTCCAGTTTTCTTGGGTTTATCTTTGATTCATTTAAATTCAATAAATATTATTTACTTTTATCTACTGTCTCTGCTTCCTCAGTCATGGACCTGTGTCCTTTGTATATATCTACTCGTATCCTAATGTGGCCAAGGACACGACTTAATTTGGATATTTCCATCAACACCAACAATCAATTGTACATCTCCACCATAGAAGGAGATAAACAGTTAGATTTAAATGTCTTCCTTTGCTCTTGTCTGTTTCTATTTCTCTATGTCAGACTGAAAAACATGTTTGTCATTTGATCTGAAGGAGGTATTGATATGAAGAATCTACTTTGAATGATGTGTGTGATGAAAATACTTCTCTCTCCATGTCTATGAGCTTGTTCTTCACCTCATCTTTTATCTCCTTCAGCTCTTTGTTTCTGGTCTCCAGCTCCTCCTTCAGCTGATGATTCTCCTCCTTTAGTTCATTGACCTGAGAGGAGGAGAAAACCTGCAGTTGTATCATTTCACCAGTAGATGGAGCAAAGTCAGTTTAACTTCTTGTCTCTTACATCTTTAGTTTCTTCTAAAACCTTCATCTTCACTGTTTCCTCTGTCAGGAGCTTTTCTCCTCTTTCAGCTTCATCTCTGGATCTTTTCTTGGTTTCTGTGTAAAATCAAAGCAGCTGAATTCAACTATAAAAGACGTTTGCTGGTGTTTTAGATCATTAATGTGGTAACTCATCTGGAACTTACTGGTTGTATTTTGTCTCCACACAAAGAAGACACATGCTAAAATAACCATGATGCTAACAGCTAAGCTAACAGCCAAACCAGTGATGATGGGAACAGCAGAACTGGATGAGGACAAGAAGAAATCATCTGAAATGATAACACACAGAGTTACATGACATTTCTACGCAATCACACACAAACTGTGTCAAACTAAAATAATCTCATGGTCCGTTTTCTAAGCGTGTTCTACCTGGAACATGTATGTGAGCCTCTCTGGTCTGGTTGATGTCCTTCTGTTGGACTCTACAGGTGAAGCTGTTGCTGTGTCTCTTGTCCACAGTCACTCTGCTGCTGACAGTATAGAGGTCATCAGGACCTCTGACTGTCTCTGGAGGTCCAGCAGAGAGCAGGTTTCCCTCAGCGTCCAGCCACAACACCTCAGGCTCTGGATACCAGCCTGCAGACTCACACTGTAACACCACTCCTCCTCTGTCTCTGTCCATAAACTGATAAACTGTTGAACTGATGACGGGTGAGGAAACAGGAGCTGAAGCTGAGCACACAAGAAGTTTTTTTTTTTTTTTTTTTTATCAGTCTGAAATCCTTTTCTCGATGTGTACAGAAACAGTTAAACAACCTTAAAGATACTCATCATGTGTTCACTCACCAACATGTAGCTGAACAAAAGTCTCCTTTTCCAGAGCTGGTATAAAACATCTGTAGCGTCCCTCATCAGAGAGTTTCACTTTGGAGAGTTTCAGTGAAATGTTTCCTTTCTTCAGCTCATCAATGAACAGAGATGTTCTCCCTTTAAACAAATCATGCTTTTGACCAACAAGTTCCTCTTGGGAGCGCCAAACATAAACAAATCTTGGGTCTAGATCTGGTCTCGTCCACTCCAACGTCAAGTCCACGGTGTCTTCAGGAGGCTGCAGGTGACATGGTAAAACCACGTCTTCACCAAGAGTTGCTACTATTGGCTGAGATGAACCAATCAGTTCAGACTGACCTGGAAATCAGAGAGAGTCTGTTTAAAACAAGTTAGTTTGCTTCTGCAGACTTGATCATGATGAAACTATCTGACAGAATCTGAAGCAGCTCTGACGTCAGTTTGTGAAAGTTTTCTCTACATTTTTAGTCCAGTTTACCTTTGCAGACGTGTGTTAGGAAAAGATGGAAAACCAACACAGTGAGAGATGAGAGGTGAAAGGTAAGGTGTAGATCATCCATGTGGAAACGAATCATGGAGCTCTGAAAGATAAATGACAAGAAGATGAATATAATTTCACTATAGATTTATACTCAAGCAGCATAAGGATAACAGCAAATCAAACCTTACACATCAGTGCTGAATAAACAGACACTTAAAATCCATTCTCTCATGGCTGCTCTTCACTTTCTTTCTATTCAGTGAGCTCTGGTTTAGTGGGATGAAGTTAAAAGAATCTGATCAGTAGATGAGATCCCACACTGTAACACACTGATGTAATTTCTACACTAAAACTTTACTGTAACTTACTGTTCTGTCATTTTACAAAAAATAATTGTATATGACAATGCATCGAGTGTCCAAAATAATTACAATAGCATACAGCATTTTCTCACAGTAACATATTGTTAAATGAGAAACAAGTTGTATTCTGACTGTAGATGATTGGTATTAAAGTTAAATACTGTTGATATCGGATTTAAAAGAGGAGTTTTAACACTAGAAGTCCCAGCATTTTTCTGCCTACCTAGAAGACCCAGAGAGGGGTCATTTGACCCGGCTGCTTTTCTCGAATACACTAATCACTCATGTTGTTATGGTAATGAGGCCAGGAGAGGTGGTCACACCTTACAGTGGTGAAGTCATGTTGGCTACTTCTGGGTTAGGTTAGGGGAAAATAGTAGTAATCTTGCTCTTAGAGGAAGATACTAATGCACAGGCTCAGGTTGTCTCCTCAATAAATTAAAACCAGAGTCTAAAAAGGAGCTCTTCCTTCCTTCAACTTAAAGTAATACAAAATTAATTATGGGGCCCTCAGGAAGGGTCAGCCAAACACCAATCACCAGCGTCACCATTCCAATATAAATAAAAAGCCTACTCGAGGAACCAACCCCAGTAAAGTTAGATTGCAGAGAAAAAAGCTCACTCAGCAGGTCATTTGACTCAACCACGGTAAGTGATGCATTTACCAGTGTCGGTTAGGGTTAGGCATAAAATGTATCAATAATTTAAAGACAGGAATTGAGCGTAGGGTTCTAAATGGTTAGGGTTAGGTACAGGATCAGAATTGGTTAAGTTTAGGCATTTGGTTAGGGATTGGTTAGGTTTAGGCATACAGTTCAATCATGGTTAGGGTAAGGTCAACCGGTAACAGGATAAGGCAATAAATAATTTTCAAAGATGGTCTTACGAAAAAATATTTCAACATAAATATTAATCCTAAATCAACAAAAATACATAAATAAAGATAAATAAATATATGAATAAAAAGCTAAAAATAATTCATAATTTTAACCTTCCTGTTCGTTTTTGGTATCTCCCTTCCCCTCGGAAACCCTAACCCCTAACCCTAACCCACTGCTGCAATTTCAAACATATGGGGATTGTTTGTCAACAACTGCATCACATCCTACATCCCTGGTCAACACATCACCATCGACGAACAACTTTTCCCGTCCAAGACTCGCTGCTGTTTCCTACAGTACATTGCATCTAAACCAGACAAGTTTGGGATCAAGTTTTGGGTGGCGTGTGACTTGAAAACCAAATACGTCTAAAGCTTGCTCTCAAAAGAACCACCTGAGCTGTAAGGTCCCCTCCCCCCACACAGGCTCAGGTGGCTCCTGCCGTGTGCCACTAACAGCTACATTTGCATAACCAAAGGAGTCTCCACAGGGGGGACTTGGGGTCAAATGACCCTCTTGTGGGTTTTCTAGGTAAAAAGGTCAATTGACCCCTCTCCGGGACTTCTAGTGTTAAAGTAAGTTCAGCCTGGTTTGCATGTCCTCAGAGAAAGTTAGTGAGAGAGTTTTCAGAGAACATTCCAGTCAAGCAATCCTGGGCGAAACAGTGTAATGGTTATTTATTTTAGCTAAGCTGTGCTTTGAACCTGATGTTAACTGTTAGAAACAGGGGTCCCCAAACTTTTTTTGGTGAGGGCCACATCAGCTTTCCTTTCTGTGATGGGGGGCCGGGCTCAGCCTATGATAGGAAGTGATATGGGCCGGAGTGACAACCAGTATTATGGTCGAGATTATAATGATCATTTGTTGTAGCTGCCCTTCGCTTGGCCTTGGCACCACTTGTTGGTTTGCAAGAAATGCCATAAAAAGTCTTCACATGTTTATTTGAAGTACCACAGATACTCCTTTTATTTTATAGAAAATAAAAAATACAAGTTGATGCCAGGTAACAATGAGGTGATGTGATTTTGTACAGGTTAATTAACAATTGGTAGGTATTTAGAGGTAGTTATATTAATACATAATAATAATAAAAATCAGCTGACTTAAGGCCACACAGTGAAATAATATTAATACAGAATAATGAAACATCGGTGAAAGGAGGTGCCCACTTGAAAAGCCCACTGACATGCTGCATACTGCTGTTGTTTAGGTCAGGTTCCTGTTGTTTTCATGTTGCTTGGTAGTTATGGTTTGCTGCTGAGCGGGCCATACAAGCCAGCAGCGTTTAGCTAGGTATGTTTTACAATGTTTGAAGTATCCTCTGCTGCTCTGTGGGCTTACAAGCCAGCAGCTTCTATTTAGTCTATGTAGAATATAGGTTATTGGTCTTATCACATGATTGTAGGGTTGGCTTAGTCGAACAGGGCCTCTAAACGTGTTTTGCCTGGGAATTTGGCACATGGGATTGTAACATCTTGTCCTGTGTATTACTAAATGGTAAGAATCAGGTAGTCTTATCTTGTTGGGCAGATTTTGTATTCTTAGATAAATATGACTTAACAATAGTCAAATGTTTAACAGGTATGTTTACTAAGGCTACAGTGAAATTATAGGCTACAGCCCCACTAGCCCCCACAACGCAACAATCATACTCGGCACACCGTCCGTTGTGATGCTAGCCAGCTTAGACCAGGCTAAATCCAACTCTTCCGTCATTTGGCGAACTTTACAAAAAATACCCTCTCGTGTGGTAGTATCTGTGAGAACTGTAGAGCTGCCAGCTCCTCAGAAACTTAAAAAACGGAATTTAATCCCCGAATAAAAATCAGCGGTTGTGCTGTGTCCTGCATGTCATTGCTCTCGTCCATTGCCAATGCAAAACACTCAAAAACTTTAGCTTTGTCTTTCAGCTGGACATATACGTTATGCTCCATTTCTTCAATTCGCCTGGTGACTGTAGATGCGGACAGAGTCACCGTGTTCAGGGCATCTTTCTTGTCAGGATACACCTCCTCTGTGACATCATTCAAACACTTCTTGACAAACTCCCCATCACTGAACGACTGGATATTTTATCATTTTAAAAAATAGGTCATGTCTAAAGGGATTGTTTGGGATCATTAAGTGGGCCACTCCAGTTTTTGGGGCTGTAGTTTGGGGACCCCAGGTTAGAAAGATTCAGTCTTCTCAACCCGAGCACCCTCGGTACCAAGGGCAGCTGTGCATACTGTATCATACACCCTATAACATAGACATATATACATAGACGCCTCATTGAGCGCTGTCGTCTACTGGAGCGACGTGCCTACAGGACGGCCATCTTGGAACAGGGCCACTGGCTCCTACAGTGCATTACATCTATGGAGGGATGGTGTTTCTACACAATAAAAGTCATAAATCGCTCAGTTGAAGTCCAGCTTTTCTTTACAATCCTCTGTCAGAAGCTAGTCTGCTGATAACATTAAGTAGAATTTGTATTTGAGTAGTAAAACCATATTTTTTGACATAGCTACATGTGTGACGTTTTGAAACAAACCATACATTTGGAAATTGGTCCAAAATTCAGCGAATAATTCTACTTTGAGATTGAGGAGTACCTCTTTCCTTCGTATGTTCATGAACCGCTGCCTCTGCTAGCCTTGTACCAAGATGGCAGCGATTTAGGCACGTCCCTTCACAGTCAATGTGGCATCTATGTATATATGTCTATGCCCTATAAGAGCATGCTATAGCGACATATTCACGCAGCACTACCACCTAACAGGAAGAAGCTAAGCTAAAAGCTCACAATATCATTTTTACCTAATCAAATGAGCACATCTGCAAAATCAGTGCTAGCGATAAAGCTACTTCATGCTAACGATACAAACAGCATATGAAAGCTGAGCTCTGATTCATGTTGTAAAACTATTGCGTTTTAATAAAAGTGTATTTTTGCAGCTCTGACTCTTTTTTTTAAAGATGAACCAAATCTAATGCAGTGTATTTGGAGTAACAGCAAGCCTGGTCTCATGAATATTTTGCAAAGCTGCTAATGTGAAAAACAAAAGTTAACTGTAAAAACATTCACAACAACATATTGTATTGTGAAGTATTTAGAGGTATTTACTGGCAACTTTAGTTGCCAGATAAAATCTGTAATTTGAATAAAACACAAGATAATGTTGTAGTTAGTGTTGCTTTCGTCAACGAAAACTATGACTAAATATTGTCGTCAACGAACCTGTATCGCGTGACTAAAACGAGACGAGACGTAACGTAAATGCTGGTCATGCCACGATGACGATAATTAAATGTATAATGCAATATTGTTGACGAATAAAAACGAGACTAAATGTGATTTACAAAATAAAAAATATGCTAAAATGTCTCTCTATTTTCGTTGACTAAAACGAGACGAGACGAAATGTTACGACATTATTTTGTCATGTTTAGTCGCGTTATTATTATTTTGTAGTTTTTCTGTTTCCTGTGTCCAGAGCCCGTTTCTCTCGCAGGTGACGTCACTTCCTGAAGCTCCACTCGCGGCATTATTTAGTACACAGTTACTCAAGCTATAACTGGCGGCTCGCATGGTAGCTTACAGTATCACACTGCCACTTGCCTTTAATTGCAAACTGCAATCCGCTATTTACCGGCAATGCTACTTAAACTGCCAATACATTTCACGCAGCTGAATCACGGAAAGCGCGAATGAAAGTGGCCATGTGGCACTCCTCAACGAGGAGCCGGCTCCCGTCGTTCACTTCAAAGAGCCGGCTCTTGGAACCGGATCGTTCGCGACCGACACATCACTATTATGGAATGGCTGTATTCTTGAGTCTATATGGTAACAATAATATAATAAGAATCTTGTTTGAAATAGGTTTGGCTAAAAGAAAATTGTCTATACTACAGGGTACTTATGAGTGGGTTAAATACAATTGTATTACTAAAAAGAGAATAAAATACAATTTTCATTGACTAAAACTAGACTAAATGTCATCATTTTTTGTTGACTAAAACTTGACGAAAATGTGATCAGTTTTCGTCGACTAAAACTAGACAAAAATAGTCATGGATAATTCTGACTAAAATAAGACTAAAATGCTCAGACTTTTAGTCGACTGAAACTTGACTAGACTAAAAGGAGTATGAACAAGACTAAAACTAATAAAAACTAAAATGGCAGGTTGACACAAAGACTAGACTAAAACTAAAATTAAAAGAGGCCGCCAAAAACAACACTAGTTGTAGTTTACAGTTAATGGTTGTTTTTTCAAAAACAACAAATTGCTGTAATAATAACCATACATAACAATAACATCACAATAAAAACCTGCACAAGCTATCCTGTAATATCCTGTAATCCTTTTTACCACACATAAAAACAATGTCCTAACTGATGTAGAACAAAAGTTTTAATAAAACCCTTCATTAATTGACAGCATTCCAGCACCAACCCCCTAAATATGAAGGCTTTACCAAAGAATATGTCAGTTATTAGTATCAGCTACCTTGTTGGCGTGACTATGCTTAGACTTTAGTCATAAACAAACCTGTGAAGACTTCCTGATTCCTGCTTTAGTCACAGCCACTCTACAGATCGTTCCTTGGACTAATCCAATCATTGTTTTATACTTTCACTTTTATAAAATCCCTCAGCTCTCTGCTATGTCTCTGTCTCTGTTACATACCGATCATTAAGCTGGTTCTGACTCTGGTAGAGGGGGGAGGTTGAGGGACATCTGGAGGACAGGACCCACAAGAGGACGAACGACAAAGTAAATAGATAGATGGAAAACAACTGAGAGAGATAAGCAGGAGGACATGGAGGTGAATGATTCACTGAAACAGGTTGGGTGAGTGCTCAGTGTCAGACGCTGATTGTTTGTTAATGGTTGACTTGCTGGGTGTGGGTGACCAGCCAGAGTCTCATACTTTCACTTTCGTCTCTTTACAGTGAGGTGGTGGTAAATACGTGAACCCTGCTGTCAGGATAGTTTAAGACATTAACATTTGCAGCAAAGACGATGTTTTACATAATTACAAAGATTAGTCTATGTGTTTAAATGTGTGGCTACAAACACAATTAATCATAGACTTCCTGCTCAAAGGAGCAAACAATCAATGGTTCTATAATTATAAACTGTGAATATTGAAATTCATTTTGTATGTGGATATTTTTTCTCATGTGACCCTCCTGGCTGTGTTGGACCCTTGTTCATGTTAGGTTGTGACTCCCTCTAACTCTGACTAACATCGAAGCCGATTCTCCAAAGACTGAAAATGGACAAAATGTGGAAATTTCTATATCTTTTGGAGGATTACATATGGATAGTATACAGAAGTTTCAGACATGTTTAGGTGCTTATTACATATTTTTGCATGATCCTGGAAAAGACCCACACAAAAAACATTTGTGAGCAAAGCTTCGTGACTTTTCAAGAATCCGTGAAATGATTGAGGGGGGCCCAGAGAGGCGACTAATGATGATGACATTATAATACAGAAAACATAATGACACTAAGTTATTAACTAACATATAATCACAGATGTACAGATGTTTTATTTTCAGTGTCCTGGTAACAATAACTTTATTCACCACAGATTGTCTGTAAAGTAGCATCAAAAAATGTCTACGCTGTGTTGGGGGGCCCTGTAAAGATTCTTTTCATGGGGCCCAAAATCCCTAGTGGCGCCTCTGACTGTTACTGTACTGTGGCGAGTAAAAATTTTACAAAGTATACAAATCTGCACTTTAACCAATCAAAGCAAAATGCTTCCTGTTGGTTTTAGTGTATCTTAGCAAAACACACGTGTGTGGGGAATTTCAGGAGCATTAGAGAAATGTATTTCAGGGGCTTTATTTTATTTTATTTCATTTAACTCGATGGCAAATGCAGTAAAATGAAAACATTATCACCAGAATTTATAGAATCTCAGAATGGTTTTCATGGCCACGTATGTTTGAACATATGAGGAATTTGTTGTGGTGGTTGGGACAGTAAACATGAGACTGAGAACTTTCCTGACCTTTTCAGCATCTTAAGTCAGAGTATATTCAGTAAACAATAAAAAGACAACACTACGCTTCAGCTGGACCTAATGATTTGTTGTTTATCTTTATTGTAATCTGTATTGAACACATTATGTGACTCTGATGTACTGGATGACATTTGTTCCATCAAACTGTCTTCCTGGTCTTGGTTGGGGAGGTGGAGGATGGGAGAGTTCTGGCTGAACTGTCCTCCATGCTGGACGATGAGTCCAACGCCTGTGTCCCTAACAGGACTGAGGAGCAGCTTCAGTGACAGACTGCTTCACCCTCGATGTGTGAAGGAAATACTGAGAAGGTCTTTCCTTTCTGCTGCTGTTAGGCTCCACAATGATCACTCCTAATATGTGCAATATTATTACACCTTATTCTTATTCTCATTATTCTGGACACTCTGAACTCTCACATACTTTAACTACTGAGTTTATATATCATACAATGTTTGCTCCTGTTCATTTTGTGCTAACAGCCAGTCTCATGATCAGATGTTTCATATGTATCCACTCTATTGCACCACATGAACTGCTCTCTTCTTGCAAGAATAAAACTACACAGGCAACTATACTGTTCTCAATCTGTATTAAATACCAGTTTCCATACCCTATGCACTGGCTTTTGTAAACATTTTTTGGAGCTGTCAGGTCTTAGAAGTGATCTGATCAAATTTAACATAGACTGGACTCAGTTGTGTACATGGAAGTCTAATTCTCATGTCCATGATGAGACACCAGATTTTAATAACTTCTGATCGTTCTGGTCTAATGAGTGTGTTGACAAAAGATGAAGCAGCTCAAATAAGTTATGAAGGAAGAGATTTATTATAATACAGTGATTGAAAATGGCAGCTTTACAAGGTCATGTGGAAACATCCAAAATGTTCTCATACAAAAGGTGATTTTTATTTTTTGTCAGGCTCAGACATGAAGAACACAGTTTATTGAGTATTGTAGGTCTACAGCTTTTAAACATGAGTTGCCTCCAGAGAACTAGTTTTAGTTTTAAAATCCTTCTTGTTCCATAGAATTTAAAATACTGACCTCATCCTGTAAAAGTCTTTGAAACAAACCAACGTTCACATCAAACTTGACTCATCCAATCAAATGGAGCCAAGTGTTTCCAGAGACTTTCTCTGCAGTGTGTGGTTTCTGCAGGAAGATCTGAGTCGTGCTGTTTCTCATCTAGAATGTTTGCTGTTTGATGGATTACTGAACTTTATTGAAGGAGTTCAACTGGGAACTATTTCACTGCAGAGTGACCTGGACTCTGTCTCCAGACTTCCAAGACTTCAGGTCCGTCCACACCTGGTCAGCAGGTGCAGCAAAATGCTCGGCATAGTCTGGATGGTATAACTGTAAATGTAGTAAAGCCAAAGGTCACAGAGTCACAGTCAGAAAATAATAATTAGAAAAACTGAAGGAAAAGTAAGAAAATGGAAAATAGAACAACATCAATGAAACATCTAGAAAGACTCACAGTAACAGTCTTTCCAGCCTTGACTTCCATTGATTGATCAAATGTGTGTTTGATGGTTTTTCCATTGTTGATCTGTACTTTTAACTGACGTCCTCCCAGTGGTTTGTCCTGCAGGACGGAAATGAAAGACAAGAAGAAGAATGAGACACAGAGACAGGAACAAATGAATGTTGGTGTCTATTAAATCTGTTGCATCAATATTTTCTATGAAAAAATAAAGAAAATAGATTTTGACACTTAAAGCAACATCACCTGATCAGACATGTTTCTGAGAGTGATACATTTGTAGTCTTGATTAACGACCACAGAGATGTTTCCTGACGTCTCCTGACTGTATGAGCTGCTGCTGTTCTGCTTTGTCAGAGAATGATGAAGATGTGTTAGTTCAGGTTTGATTTCCTCTGACTGGGAGGAGACGACTTACAGGTAATGGGGTCTGCCTGAAAAATCAAACACTGACAAATATCGGTGTCAAACTATATGGTATCAAATGTATAAGCAGGTCATATTGTATGATAGTACAGGTACTCTTGTTGAAAATCTGTCGGATTCTTTAACCAAAATCTGCCTTCTTAAAAAGAACGACAACAACCACAACAACAAAAATAAAACAGGACAATATAAAATATTGCACAATCTAAAAAAATATAACAAAGACTTAATTTAAAGTTATTTGGATGTATTACTACTAATAAACAATAATTCTGAGGTTATTGAGGGAAAACTCTTAGTTAATGGCTTACTGGTTGTATAATTAGGCCATGCAGAATAAGGCATTAATAAGTTCTTAATAATAACTATTTAAGAGTCAATACGTTTCCAATTTGCATGCTAATAAGCAACTAGTTGATGGTGAATAGGTGTTCCCTAATATAAAGTTTACCTTTACTTTTACTGAGGAACATGAGAAACTGATTTGGTTAAAAACTACTTCCTGATTATGGAATTAAAAGATTTGCATTAAAGATCAACCTCTGTTTCCAGCTCCTTCACGTCCTTCTCATGTTTCTTTTCTTTTAACTGGTAGAACGATGAAGAGAGATTTCATTTCTGATGAATTCTGTTTAGTGTTTCTCTGAGATGTGATCAAGTCTTGTTCATGATGTTTTCTCTGAGTGGATTTGAATGTTTTCTTTCTGAAGTATTTGTTGAAGTGAATCAACATTTATGTCATTTATTCTGATATGAACTAAATACTTTGTGGGTCATATTTGATTTTTAATAATACATAAAGCAGCCAGAGGTTAATGATGTGTGTAAATAAAATACTTCTCTCTCCATGTCTATGAGCTTGTTCTTCACCTCATCTTTTATCTTCTCCAGCTCCTCCTTCAGCTGTTGTTTCTCCTGTTGAAGCTTCCCGTTATCACCAGTTAGTTTTTCCACCTGAGGAGAGAGAAGACAGAAAGAGGAGATGAGATTAACAACAGACCTCCTACATGAATGTTATCCTCATTTTTTTCTTCTCACTCAAAGCAGTCAGAGACTAAGAAGAGAATCCTCTGTGGATACGTAGGTCTGACCAGGATACTTGAACTCCTTCACTTGGAGCTAGTGATGAGAAGTTTGTCTCTTTTTTTATTTGGTATCATTTATAGTCTAATATTTTAGCCCAACACAGCAAATACACATGGTTTGTGTGTTGATAAGCTCTTTTCACATTCAATGTTTTTATGAGAAGACTAATAATTGTCTCATTTTGTGCAGTTATTCTGTTATAAAAGCATCATTATTTTTGTTTTCAATAAAACGGAGGTTCAGAGATACAAACATTTGTACGACTCGTATTCAGCAAAAGTTTAAGTATCCATTGTTGAAAGTGAAGCAGGAAGTAGAAACAAATATGAAACCAACTGGCTAAAAAGACGCAGCACTGACTAGTGTTTGGTTGGCGTTGTTACAGAGCTTTTGATCATGACACATCACTACCTGGAGCAGAAACTTATACCTTAAAAATTTTCTTCTGTATCCTAATGAAGGAAATTATTTTTATGACACTATTATCAATATTTAACAGCACCACAAGCTAGTAGTCTTTAGTGTGTAGGAGCTCTAATGTGGCCAGGGACACAATTTAATTTGGATATTTCCATCAACACCAACAATCAATTGTATATCTCCACCATAGAGGGAGATAGACAGTTAGATTTAAATGTCTTCCTTTGCTCTTGTCTGTTTCTATTTCTCTATGTCAGACTGAAAAACATGTTTGTCATTTGATCTGAAGGAGGTATTGATATTAAGAATCTACTTTGAATGATGTGTGTGAATAAAATACTTCTCTCTCCATGTCTATGAGCTTGTTCTTCATCTCATCTTTTATCTTCTCCAGCTCCTTCTTCAGCTTCTTCTTCTTCTCCTTTAGTTGATTTATCTGAGTTAAAAGGAGGTGAAGTCCAGATTGTTATCAGTCAGACAGTAACTTGTTCAGAACATCTTCTCTATTATCTACTGTGTGTATTTTAAATGCTGTTTCTTCCTGTAGTTCTATCATGTGGCTGGAAAAGAATCTGATAGAAACTACTAACCTCCTCCTTCTTCTTCTTGAAACTACACAACTGAGAAGAATGAAGAGAGATGAGAAAAGATTATAAATGATGAACATGCAGATTGTATCATAGTTCTTATAATGTGATCATTGAGAAACGTGAAATACTTGGAAGCAGCAGCTTTGTTTTTCTCCAACTGGAAGAATTTATTAAAGTCAAATAAAAAGATTTTATCATCACTGATTGATGATGTTCTTCACCTCATCTTTTATCTTCTCCAGCTCTTTGTTTCTGGTCTCCAGCTCCTCCTCCAGCTTCTTCTTCTTCTCCTTTAGTTCATTTATCTGAGTAAAAAGTCGAAGTCCAAATTCTTAACAGTCAGTGATCAAATAATTTCTTCACGTCTTTACTACATCAACCTCCTCATGTAGTAAATTGATAGCGCTGTGTATTTTTTTTTTTTTTTTTATGTAAACAGGCATCATTCATGTGAGATAGAGAGAGAGTGAATGATCATAACCTGTAGGATTATTGTAGAAATGTTTTGTTGTATGATGTGTAACATGGGTTAAGGAGGGTTATATGTGGAATTTATATGCAGTTATATTCAGGCTCTATTATTAGCCTGGTTACACTCAGTATTCTGTTTTATATTCACTAATCAGAGAGTTGAGATGGAATGTGATTGTGAATTGTTTGTGTGTCAGAATAAAAAGCAAGACGCTAACTTCAGTCCTCTCTCTGTTGATTCACAGATTCACAGGTTCAACCTATTTTATGTGTCAGTTACGCAGAGCTTCCTAGCCTGTGTAACCATTGCTGCTGGTCCAGGTTTCAACTAGGTCTGGAAATGGTAACACTTAGAACATGAACATGATCTGAAGATTAAATTAAATAGAAACACATTGAAATGAGAACAAACATGTGGCTGGAAAAGAATCTGATACAAACTACTAACCTCCTCCTCCTTCTGTTTGTTGGAACTAGACGACTGAGAAGAATGAAGAGAGATCAGGAAAGATTATAAATGATGGACATGCAGATTGTATCATAGTTCTTATAATGTGATCACTGAGAAACATGGAAGACTTGGAAGCAGCAGGTTTGTTTTTCTCCAACTGGAAGAATTTATTAAAGTCAAATAAAAAGATTTTATCATCACTGATTCTATTTCTTCATGTCAGACTAAACAACACATTTGACATTTAATCTGAAGGACGTATTCATAGAAAAGATTTTAGACTTGTATATCTGGACTCTGGATTTTTCTCTGGATGTTGTTGTTTCTGATGAGAATGATGTGTGTGAATAAAATACTTCTCTCTCCATGTCTATGAGCTTGTTCTTCACCTCATATTTTATCTTCTTCAGCTCTTTCTTTATGGTCTCCAGCTCCTCCTGCAGCTTCTTCTTCTCCTTTAGTTCATTTACATGACAGGAGAGAGAAGATAAAGTTCAGATTCTTAACCCTTCATAGGACTCATTGAAATACTTGGACGTTCTAAATTTCAACCCTAGAGTGTTATTGTAGGACATAAGAAGACTTTTTTTTTTAATTTTGAGACATTTTTCAAAATTGTTCATTTTCATGTAGACAATCAAGATCAATGTAGTTACCATATATGGTTCCTTGTCTTAAGTGGTAAACAAATGTAAACATGTATATAGACCATTAAACCACATGCTTCTTAACCTCACTATGAAGCAATTTAAAATGTGTTACCAATCATGGTTCATTTCCCCATAAAGGGTTAAAGATGAACCACTGTGTTCAGTGTGTCCAGCTCCTTAATTTCTCTCTAATGTTTCTCTTTCTGTTGTTTTTCATGGTTGAGCTTTGTCTTAAACTTGAATGAAGAAGATCTTTAATTCAGTTTGTTGAAATGTTTATAGTTTCGGTTATTTGGAGGAATTTAATCAATATTTGTGTCATTTATTGACTTTGTATTTTTTCATGTAATAAACATCTGAATAAACAGTGTTGATGTTTTCTCCATATCTAACCCTGAACCTCCTAAACTGAGCGTGTTCTTCACCTCATTCATTATCTTCTCCAGCTCTTTGTTTCTGGTCTCCAGCTTCTCCTCCAGCTTCTTCTTCTCCTCCTTCAGTTCTTTTATCTGAGTAAAAAGGAGGTGAAGTCCAGATTGTTAACAGTCAGACAGTAACTTGTTCAGAACATCTTCTCTATTATCTACTGTGTGTATTTTAAATGCTGTTTCTTCCTGTAGTTCTATCATTTGACCTGTAGATGGAGCAGAGTTGTGTTTGTGTTTGTCAAACTCCACCAGTAGTTCATTAAGAACAGAGAAGTCAGTCTCTCTGAGATTAGAGTCAAATATGTGAAGCTTTCTGTCACTGATCAAATCATTTCTTTGTCTGTTCATCCAGCAGGTGGTCTACATCATACCAGTCTATTCTAGTTAGGAGATAGGACAGAGGATTCTGGCTAGAACATAGTCACACCTTCTGACCTTCTACCAAGCAGAGAGAAGATGTTGACCACCAACATCAACCTCCTTAGAACATGAACATGATCTGAAGATTCAATTAAATAGAAACACATTGAAATGAGAACAAACATGTGGCTGGAAAAGAATCTGATACAAACTACTAACCTCCTCCTCCATCTGTTTGTTGGAACTAGACGACTGAGAAGAATAAAGAGAGATCAGGAAAGATTATAAATGATGGACATGCAGATTGTATCATAGTTCTTATAATGTGATCACTTACCCTGAGAAACCAGGAAGAGGAAGCAGCAGCTTTGTTTTTCTCCAACTGGAAGAATTTATTAAAGTAAAATAAAAAGATTTTATCATCACTGATTCTATTTCTTCATGTCAGACTAAACAACACATTTGACATTTAAAAAAGATTTTAGACTTGTATATCTGGACTCTGGATTTTTCTCTGGATGTTGTTGTCTCTGATGAGAATGATGTGTGTGAATAAAATACTTCTCTCTCCATGTCTATGAGCTTGTTCTTCACCTCATCTTTGATCTTCTCCAGCTCCTCCTGCAGCTTCTTCTTCTTCTCCTTTAGTTCATTTACGTGAGAAAAGAGAGAAGAAAAAGTTCATATTCTTAACCCTTCATAGGACACTCATTGAAATACTTTGACGTTCTAAAGTTCAACCCTAGAGTGTTATTGTAGAACATAAGAAGACTTTTTCAATTTCATGTAGAAAATCAAGATCAATGCAGTTACCATATATGGTTCCTTGTAAACATATATTTAGACCATTAGAACATCAGTGCTGTGGATTGTATGTGCATGTGTAACTGCATCTGTGGATTTCCATGACCCATCTCTCCACTTGACAAAGGACAGAAAGAAAGGTAGGACTAACAGACACAAGGGCTGAGGGGTTGATGAGACACAGATGAAACTAATAAGAGGAGGAACACAAGGACAAACCAATCATATGATCAGAGGAAAGACAGAAAGTCTGGACAAGAAGCTTAAAAAATAAAAACAGGAAACACAAGGAAAACCAAACATTGTCACAGATAATATTTCTGTTTCTAATGTGAGCCTCAAACCTGAGATCTGACACAAAGTTTATTCCCAGTTCTTCCAGTTTCTGTCTCTGGTTTCAGAACCAATGAGCAACACTTCAGTTTTAGAAACATCTCTGCTGTCCATGATCTGATAGAAAAGATGAAAATGATTTGATGATTCTCAGGTGAAAGAGACAAACCTCAGTCTTCAGTTTCCTCTTCAGAGTCTCCACTTCTTCCTCAGCTCTTTCTCTTTTCTCCTCCTCCTCTTTGAGCTTCTTCTCCCACTGAGAGTGAAGTCACATAAAGAGACATGATGAGAAACATTTACTTTTATTGAGGAACATGAGAAACTGATTTGGTTAAAAACTACTTCCTTATTATGGAATTAAAAGATTTAAATTAAAGATCAACCTCTGTTTCCAGCTCCTTCATGTCCTTCTCATGTTTAATTCCCTGTGCCTCTTCTTTGTTGATCTGCTTCATTAACTGGTAGAAAGAAGAGATGAAGAGAGATTTCATTTCTGATTCATTCTGTTTAGTGTTTCTCTGAGATGTGATCAAGTCTTGTTCATGATGTTTCCTCTGAGTGGATTTGAATGTTTTCTTTCTGAAGTATTTGTTGAAGTGAATCAACATTTATGTCATTTATTCTGATTGATATGAACTAAAGTTGTTCATGATTTATTTCTAATAATACATAAAGAAGTTAAAGAGATTAAAGAAGAGAATCCTCTGTGGATACGTAGATCTGACCAGGATACTTGAACTCTTTCACTTGGAGCTAGTGATGAGAAGTTTGTCTCTTTTCTGAGAGCTGACTCTTTTAACGTCTAATATTTTAGCCCAACACAGTAAATACATCTGGTTTGTGTGTTGATAAGCTCTTTTGCATTCAATGTTTTTGTGAGAAGCCTAATAGAACTTGTGCAGTTGTTCTGTTACATTATTATTTTTGTTTTCAATAAACTGTAATTGTTCAAAGAAATGAACAAATCACTGCAATCACATCCACACAAGCAACAACAGAAGCAAACTCAGTAAACAAACAGTAGAAATGTCCTTAGTGTAAATTAGCACTGAGAACAATCAGATGCCTCAGCTTTGATGGGCTGATGGGAATTCTTTTCTCTGTGAGTCTAGTCACATATGGTTTATATGAGACAGAGTAATGTTGATGGTCACAGTTATGCTTTATGGCAGCAGATCAGATGTTTAGTGGGTGGAGTTAATCTCAGTGAAAGGTTGTGAATGTAACCCAGGTAGTCTCCTCCCTTAGCTCCTCCTTCTGCAGGTGCAGTATATCCCTTGTGCAACCTCTGGGGTCTTTGGGACCACCAGTGAATGGACAGACACATAGAGAGCATGCAGGAGGGTAGCATGAGGGATAAAAGGCTTCAGGTGGCTCAGTGGACTCTTGCTGTTGTTTTCTTCTGTGCTGCTCTTCTGTCCCTTCTTCTGTTGTTGTTTTTTCTAGTTAGGTTTGCTTTTCTCTTAGACTAGACCAGGTCTATTAAGTTTGTTTAAAGTAGACTTTTGATTGATTCCTGGTCTTGAGTTGTATGTTTGAGATAATGTTGAATTAGCGACAGCTCAGAGAATACACAGATACTAACGATGTAGACTGACATGCACCTCTACAGAAATGTAACTGGTGTCAGCCTTCAAGAGCTTAATTTGTATATTTCCATCAACATCAACAATCAGTTGTATATCTCCACCATAGAAGGAGATAAACAGTTAGATTTAAATGTCTTCCTTTGTTCTTGTCTGTTTCTATTTCTCTATGTCAGAATTAAAAAACATGTTTGTCATTTGATCTGAAGGAGGTATTGATATGAAGAATCTACTTTGAATGATGTGTGTGAATAAAATACTTCTCTCTCCACCTCTTCAATCTTTTTCTTCAGTGTGTCTTTGGTTTTGTCCAGCTCTGTTTTGTTGGTCTGCAGGTCTGTGTTTTTGGACACCAGATCCATCTGGAGCTGATGATTCTCCTCCTTTAGTTGATTTATCTGAGTCAAAAGGAGGTGAAGTCCAGATTGTTAACAGTCAGACAGTAACTTGTTCAGAACATCTTCTCTATTATCTACTGTGTGTATTTTAAATGCTGTTTCTTCCTGTAGTTCTATCATTTGACCTGTAGATGGAGCAGAGTTGTGTTTGTGTTTGTCAAACTCCACCAGTAGTTCATTAAGAACAGAGAACTCAGTCTCTCTGAGATTAGAGTCAAATATGTGAAGCTTTCTGTCACTGATCAAATCATTTCTTTGTCTGTTCATCCAGCAGGTGGTCTACATCATACCAGTCTATTCTAGTTAGGAGATAGGACAGAGGATTCTGGCTAGAACATAGTCAGACCTTCTGACCTTCTACCAAGCAGAGAGAAGATGTTGACCACCAACATCAACCTCCTTAGAACATGAACGTGATCTGAAGATTCAATTAAATAGAAACACATTGAAATGAGAACAAACATGTGGCTGGAAAAGAATCTGATACAAACTACTAACCTCCTCCTTCATCCTTCTGTAGGAACTTGGTAGCTGAGAAGAATGAAGAGAGATCAGTAAAGATTATAAATGATGGACATGCAGATTGTATCATAGTTCTTATAATGTGATCACTGATACATCTGGAAGACTTGGAAGCAGCAGCTTTGTTTTTCTCCAACTGGAAGAATTTATTAAAGTTTTACTAATTTCTTTATTTTGTCACCACCCCAGCGTCCAGCATTATTGCTGCTCCCTTTGTTAAGAATGTTTTGACTCTAATTCACTCTCACAGCAATAAAACCTCACTTAAAGCCTTTACCATCTGGGTTTAATGTTGCTTCCTCCACCCCTACCAGAGCCGGGTTGTAACAATGACATTGGTTTAGTTTTCAGCTTTTTATATTCTGGGGTGCCCAGAATATAAAAAGCAGTCCCCAGGTCTCTCTTTATCTAACACTACAAAAACTCCCCCAACGCCTCACCACATGGACTTTGGATAAAACCCCTTAATAAGCTGAATGTTAAGAGCTGTGTGTTTGGAGCTGACAATAAAGCAGAGTTCAATCAGAGATAAGCCGTCCCTCCATCATTCTACAGTATCTGCCCTGTTCACCACTGTCTGCTGTCTAATAGTTATTCTGTTACACGCTACTACCAAGCTGAGGATTCTGGGTCACTGTGACAGCGTAGCTATGGAGACAGCTCAGAGCATACACAGATACTAATGACGTAGCCTGACTACTTAGAGTGTAGGAGCTGTAATGTGGCCAGGGACACAATTTAATTTGGATATTTCCATCAACACCAACAATCAATTGTATATCTCCACCATAGAAGGAGATAAACAGTTAGATTGAAATGTCTTCCTTTGCTCTTGTCTGTTTCTATTTCTCTATGTCAGACTGAAAAACATGTTTGTCATTTGATCTGAAGGAGGTATTGATATGAAGAATCTACTTTGAATGATGTGTGTGAATAAAATACTTCTCTCTCCATGTCTATGAGCTTGTTCTTCACCTCATCTTTTATCTCCTCCAGCTCTTTGTTTCTGGTCTCCAGCTCCTCCTTTAGTTCATTGACCTGAGAGGAGGAGAAAACCTGCAGTTGTATCATTTCACCAGTAGATGGAGCAAAGTCACAGTTGAGTCTGAAGGTGTCAGTGTTTTCCAGTTAAACATTCATAACATGGTCATCTAAGAAAAACATGTTAGTGGTTGATGTGTCTCTACATGTTTCTCCATCTCTTCAGTCTTGTTCTTTAGTTCTTCTTTGGTTTTCTGCAGCTCTTCTTCAATCTTCTCATATTTCTCTGTCAGCTATCAGACAGACAGATGGATGATGATCAGTCAGCAGGTTTACTGATGAAACTTTGCTCAAAATGATCAATCTAAACCTTCAATGTTTTACTTCTTGTCTCTTACATCTTTAGTTTCTTCTAAAAGCTTCATCTTCACTGTTTCCTCTGTCAGGAGCTTTTCTCCTCTTTCAGCTTCATCTCTGGATCTTTTCTTGGTTTCTGTGTAAAATCAAAGCAGCTGAATTCAACTATAAAAGACGTTTGCTGGTGTTTTAGATCATTAATGTGGTAACTCATCTGGAACTTACTGGTTGTATTTTGTCTCCACACAAAGAAGACACATGCTAAAATAACCATGATGCTAACAGCCAAGCTAACAGCTAAACCAGTGATGATGGGAACAGCAGAACTGGACGAGGACAAGAAGAAATCATCTGAAATGATAACACACAGAGTTACATGACATTTCTACACAATCACACACAAACTGTGTCAAACTAAAATAATCTCATGGTCCGTTTTCTAAGCGTGTTCTACCTCCAACATGTATGTGAGCCTCTCTGGTCTGGTTGATGTCCTTCTGTTGGACTCTACAGGTGAAGCTGTTGCTGTGTCTCTTGTCCACAGTCACTCTGCTGCTGACAGTATAGAGGTCATCAGGACCTCTGACTGTCTCTGGAGGTCCAGCAGAGAGCAGGTTTCCCTCAGCGTCCAGCCACAACACCTCAGGCTCTGGATACCAGCCTGCAGACTCACACTGTAACACCACTCCTCCTCTGTCTCTGTCCATAAACTGATAAACTGTTGAACTGATGACGGGTGAGGAAACAGGAGCTGAAGCTGAGCACAAGGAAGAAGAAACGTGTTTTTTAATCAGTCTGAAATCCTTTTCTTGATGTGTACAGAAACAGTAAAACAACCCTAAAGATGCTCATCAAGTTTTCACTCACCAACACGTAGCTGAACCAAAGTCTCCTTTTCCAGTGCTGGAATATAACATCTATATTTTCCCTCATCAGAGAGTTTCACTTTGGAGAGTTTCAGTGAAATGTTTCCTTTCTTCAGCTCATCAATGAACAGAAATGTTCTCCCCTTAAACAAATCATGCTTTTGACCAATAAGTTCCTCTTGGGAGCGCCAAACATAAACAAATCTTGGGTCTAGATCTGGTCTCGTCCACTCCAACGTCAAGTCCACAGTGTCTTCAGCAGGCTGCAGGTGACATGGTAAAACCACGTCTTCACCAAGAGTTGCTACTATTGGCTGAGATGAACCAATCAGTTCAGACTGACCTGGAAATCAGAGAGAGTCTGTTTAAAACAAGTTAGTTTGTTTCTGCAGATTTAAAAACTGCCTGACGGAATCAGAGGAATCTTACAGGCAGTTTGTGAAAGTTTTCTCTACATTTTTAGTCCAGTTTACCTTTGCAGACGTGTGTTAGGAAAAGATGGAAAACCAACACAGTGAGAGATGAGAGGTGAAAGGTACGGTGTAGATCATCCATCTGGAAAAGAATCATGGAGCTCTGGAAGATAAGTGACAAGAAGATAAATATAGTTTCACTATAGATTACTATAGTGCAAATCAAACCTTACAAAAAAATTACAAAAAAAATGCAAAATAAAACACACAGCACATCAGTGCTGAATAAACAGACACTTAAAATCCATTCTCTCATGGCTGCTCTTCACTTTCTTTCTATTCAGTGAGCTCTGGTTTAGTGGGATGAAGTTAAAAGAATCTGATCAGTAGATGAGATCCCACACTGTAACACACTGATGTAATTTCTACACTAAAACTTTACTGTAACTTACTGTTCTGTCATTTTACAAAAAATAATTGTATATGACAATGCATCGAGTGTCCAAAATAATTACAATAGCATACAGC
Source organism: Planiliza haematocheilus (assembly GCA_005024645.1). Taxonomy (NCBI): domain Eukaryota; kingdom Metazoa; phylum Chordata; class Actinopteri; order Mugiliformes; family Mugilidae; genus Planiliza; species Planiliza haematocheilus. Next base: position 1,327,767 of record SRSE01000889.1, read on the forward strand.
ATTTTCTCACAGTAACATATTGTTAAATGAGAAACAAGTTGTATTCTGACTGTAGATGATTGGTATTAAAGTTAAATACTGTTGATATCGGATTTAAAAGAGGAGTTTTAAAGTTGACCCTGTAAGTTCAGCCTGGTTTGCATGTCCTCAGAGAAAGTTAGTGAGAGAGTTTTCAGAGAACATTCCAGTCAAGCAATCCTGGGCGAAACAGTGTAATGGTTATTTATTTTAGCTAAGCTGTGCTTTGAACCTGATGTTAACTGTTAGAAACAGGGGTCCCTAAACTTTTTTTCGGTGAGGGCCACATCAGCTTTCCTTTCTGTGATGGGGGGCCGGGCTCAGCCTATGACAGGAAGTGATATGGGCCAAAGTGACAACCAGTATTATGGTCGAGATTATAATGATCATTTGTTGTAGAAGCGCTTCGCTTGGCCTTGGCACCACTTGTTGGTTTGCAAGAAATGTCATAAAAAGTCTCCACATGTTTATTTGAAGTACCACAGATACTCCTTTTATTTTATAGAAAATAAAAAATAAAAGCTGATGCCAGGTAACAATGAGGTGATGCGGAGAGGTGAATAATAAAAATCAGGTGACGTATTCTTATCTAGGATGAGCTGACTTAAGGCCACACAGTGAAATAATATTAATACAGAATAACGAAAAATCAGTGAAAGGAGGTGCCCACTTGAAAAGCCCAATGACATGCTGCATACTGCTGTTGTTTAGGCCAGGTTCTTGTTGTTCTCATGTTGCTTGGTAGCTAGGTTTGCTGCTGAGCGGGCCATACAAGCCAGCAGCGTTTAGCTAGGTATGTTTTACAATGTTTGAAGTATCCTCTGCTGCTCTGTGGGCTTACAAGCCAGCAGCTTCTACTTAGTCTATGTAGAATATAGGTTATTGGTCATATCACATGATTGTAGGGTTGGCCTAGTCGAACAGGGCCTCTAAATGTGTTTTGCCCGGGATTTTGGCACAAGGGATTGTAACATCTTGTCCTGTGTATTACTAAATGGTAAGAATCAGGAAGTCTTATCTTGTTGGGCAGATTTTGTATTCTTAGATAAATATGACTTAACAATAGTCAAATGTTTCATTTAACAGGTATGTTTACTAAGGCTACAGCGCCCCTAGCCCCCACAACACAACAATCATACTCGGCACACCGTCCGTTGTGATGCTAGCCAGCTTAGACCAGGCTAAATCCAACTCTTCCGTCGTTTGGCGAACTTTACAAAAAATATCCTCTCCTGTGGTAGTATCTGTGAGAACTGTAGAGCTGCCAGCTCCTCAGAAACTTCAAAAACGGAATTTAATCCCCGAATAAAAATCAGCAGTTGTGCTGTGTCCTGCATGTCATTGCTCTCGTCCATTGCCAATGCAAAACACTCAAAAACTTAAGCTTTGTCTTTCAGCTGGACATATACGTTATGCTCCATTTCTTCGATTCGCCTGGTGACTGTAGATGCGAACAGAGTCACCGCGTTCAGAGCGTAACGCATGCACTTGACGCTTGATAACGAGCATAATGCAGCACTGCCACCAAAAAGGAAGAAGCTAAGCTAAAAGCTCACAATATCATTTTTACCTAATCGAATGAGCACATCTGCAAAATCAGTGCTAGCGATTAAGCTACTTCATGCCAACGATACAAACAGCATATGAAAGCTGAGTTCTGATACATGTTGTAAAACTATTGCGTTTTAATAAAAGTGTATTTTTGCAGCTCTGACTCTTTTTTTTTAAAGATGAACCAAATCTAATGCAGTGTATTTGGAGTAACAGCAAGCCTGGTCTCATGCATATTTTGTAAAGCTGCTAATGTGAAAAACAAAAGTTAACTGTAAAAACATTCAAAACAACATATTGTATTGTGAAGTATTTACAGCTATTTACTGGCAACTTTAGTTGCCAGATAAAATCTGTAATTTGAATAGAATACAAGATAATATTGTAAACTAGTTTACAGTTAATGGTTGTTTTTCCGAAAACAACAAATTGCTGTGATAATAACCATACATAACAATAACATCACAATAAAAACCTGCACAAGCTATCCTGTAATATCCTGTAATCCTTTTTTACCACACATAAAAAGAATGTCCTAACTGATGTAGAACAAAAGTTTGCAAAAATAACACCCCTCATTAATTGACAGCATTCCTGCACCAACCCCCTAAATATGAAGGCTTTACCAAAGAATATGTCAGTTATTAGTATCAGCTACCTTGTTGGTGTGACTATGCTTAGACTTTAACCATAAACAAACCTGTAAAGACTTCCTGATTTCTGCTTTAGTCACAGCCACTCTACAGATCATTCCTTGGACTAATCTAAACATTGTTTTATACTTTCACTATTATAAAATCCCTCAGCTCTCTGTTATGTCTCTGTCTCTGTTACATACCGATCAGGAAGGTGGTTCTGAGTCCAGTAGAAGGGAAAGGTTGAGGGACATCTGGAGGACAGGACCCACAAGAGGACGATTGACAAAGGCACAAACAGCTGGAAAACAACTGAGAGAGATAAGCAGGAGGATATGGAGGTGAATGATTTACGTACCTGAAACAGGTTGGGTGAGTGCTCAGTGTCAGACGCTGATTGGCTGGACACCCTCACCCAGCAAGTCAACCATTAACAGACAGAGTCTCATACTTTCACTTTCGTCTCTTTACAGTGAGTTTAGATGGTAAATACGTGAACCCTGCTGTCAGGATAGTTTAAGAAATTCACATTTGCAGCAAAGATGATGTTTTACATAATTACAAAGATTAGTCAATGTGTTTAAATGTGTGGCTACAAACACACTTAATCCCAGACTTCCTGCTCAAAGGAGCAAAGAATCAATGGTTTTATAATTTTAAACTAGGAATACTGAAATTTAGTTTGTATGTGGATATTTTTTCTCATGTGACCCTCCTGGCTGTGTTGGACCCTTGTTCATGTTAGGTTGTGACTCCCTCTAACTCTGACTAACATCAAAGCAGATTCTCCAAAGACTGAAAATGGACAAAATGTGGAAATTTATATCTTTTGGAGGATTACATATGGATAGTATACAGAAGTTTCAGACATGTTGAGGTGCTTATTACATATTTTTGCATGATCCTGGAAAAGATCCACACAAAAAACATTTGTGAGCAAAGCTTTGTGACTTTTCAAGAATCCGTGAAATGATTGAGGGGGGCCCAGAGAGGCGACTAATGATGATGACATTATAATACAGAAAACATAATGACACTAAGTTATTAACTAACATATAATCACAGATGTACAGATGTTTTATTTTCAGTGTCCTGGTAACAATAACTTTATTCACCACAGATTGTCTGTAAAGTAGCATCAAAAAATGTCTACGCTGTGTTGGGGGGCCCTGTAAAGATACTTTTCATGGGGCCCAAAATCCCTAGTGGCGCCTCTGACTGTTACTGAACTGTGGCGAGTAAAAATTTTACAAAGTATACAAATCTGCACTTTAACCAGTCAAAGCAAAATGCTTCCTGTTGGTTTTAGTGTATCTTAGCAAAACACACGTGTGTGGAGAATTTCATGACCATTAGAGAAATGTAGTTCAGGGGCTTTATTTTATTTTATTTCATTTAACTCGATGGCAAATGCAGTAAAATGAAAACATTATCGCCAGAACTTCAGAATATCAGAATGGTTTTCATGGCCACATATGTTTGCACATATGAGGAATTTGTTGTGGTGGTTGGGACAGTAAACATGAGACTGAGAACTTTCCTGACCTTTTCAGCATCTTAAGTCAGAGTATATTCAGTAAACAATAAAAAGACAACACTATGCTTCAGCTGGACCTAATGATTTGTTGTTTATCTTTATTGTAATCTGTATTGAACACATTATGTGACTCTGATGTACTGGATGACATTTGTTCCATCAAACTGTCTTCCTGGTCTTGGTTGGGGAGGTGGAGGATGGGAGAGTTCTGGCTGAACTGTCCTCCATGCTGGACGATGAGTCCAACGCCTGTGTCCCTAACAGGACTGAGGAGCAGCTTCAGTGACAGACTGCTTCACCCTCGATGTATGAAGGAAAGATTGAGATGTCTTACCTTCCTGCTGCTGTTAGGCTTCACAGCGTGCACTCCTAATATGTGCAATATTATTACACCTTATTCTTATTCTCATTATTCTGGACACTCTGAACTCTCACATACTTTAACTACTGAGTTTATATATCATACAATGTTTGCTCCAGTTCATTTTGTGCTAACAGCCAGTCTCATGATCAGATGTTTCATATGTATCCACTCTATTGTACCACATGAACTGCTCTCTTCTTGCAAGAATAAAACTATACTGTTCTCAATCTTTATTAAATACCAGTTTCCATAACCTATGCACTGGCTTTTGTAAACTTTTTTTGGAGCTGTCAGGTCTTAGAAGTGATCTGATCAAATTCGACGTAGACTGGACTCAGTTGTTTACATGGAAGTCTAATTCTCATGTCCATGATGAGACACCAGATTTTAATAACTTCTGATCTTTCTGGTCTAATGAGTGTGCTGACAGAAGATGAAGCAGCTCAGATAAGATATGAAGAAGGAGATTTATTATAATACAATGATTGAAAATGGCAGCTTTACAAGTTCATGTGGACACATCCAAAATATTCTTACAATACAAAAGGTGATTTTTTTTTTTTTTTTGTCAGGCTCAGACGAACACAGTTTATTGAGTATTGTAGGTCTACAGCTTCTAAACATGAGTTGCTTCCAGAGAAACTGGTTTTAATTTGAAAATCCTTCTTGTTCGATAAAATCTAAAATCCTGACCTCATCCTGTAAAAGTCTTTGAAACAAACCAACGTTCACATCAAACTTGACTCATCCAATCAAATGGAGCCAAGTGTTTCCAGAGACTTTCTCTGCAGTGTGTGGTTTCTGCAGGAAGATCTGAGTCGTGCTGTTTCTCATCTAGAATGTTTGCTGTTTGATGGATTACTGAACTTTATTGAAGGAGTTCAACTGGAAACTATTTCACTGCAGAGAGACCTGGACTCTGTCTCCAGGCTTCCAGGGGTTCAGGTCCATCCACACCTGGTCAGCAGTGCCACGATAATAGATACCACAGCCTTTACACCATATCTGTAAATGTAGTAAAGCCAAAGGTCACAGAGTCACAGTCAGAAAATAATAATTAGAAAAACTGAAGGAAAAGTAAGAAAATGGAAAATAGAACAACATCAATGAAACATCTAGAAAGACTCACAGTAACAATACTTCTAGCCTTGAGTACTGCTGATTGCTGAAATGTGCATGTGATGGTTTCTCCATCATTGATCTGTACTATTAACTGACGTCCTCCCAGTGGTTTGTCCTGCAGGACGGAAATGAAAGACAAGAAGAAGAATGAGACACAGAGACAGGAACAAATGAATGTTGGTGTCTATTAAATCTGTTGCATCAATATTTTCTATGAAAAATAAAGAAAATAGATTTTGACACTTAAAGCAACATCACCTGATCAGACATGTTATTGAGACGGATACATCTGTAGTTGATATCAACCTCCACAGTGATGTCTCGTGACGTCTCCTGACTGTCTGAGCTGCTGCCGTTCTGCTTTGTCAGAGAATGATGAAGATGTGTTAGTTCAGGTTTGATTTCCTCTGACTGGGAGGAGACGACTTACAGGTAACTGGGTCTGCCTGAAAAATCAAACACTGACAAATATCGGTGTATATAAACATGTCAAACTACGTATATGGTATCAAATGTATAATCAGGTCATATTGTATGATAGTACAGGTACTTTTGTTGAAAATCTGTTGGATTCTTCAACCAAAATCTGCCTGCTTAAAAAAACACGACAACAACAAAAAAATAAATAAATAAAACAGGACAATATAAAATACTGCACAATATTAAGTACAAAAATATAAAATATTGCACAATCTAAAACATATAACAGACTTAATTTAAAGTTATTTGGATGTATTACTTACTACTCATAAACAATAATTCTGAGGTTATTGAGGGAAAACTCTCAGTTAATGTCTTACTGGTTGTATAATAAGGCCATGCAGAATAAGGCATTAATAAGTTCTTAATAATAACTATTTAAGAGTCAATACGTTTCCAATTTGCATGCTAATAAGCAACAAGTTAATGGTGAATAGGTGTTCCCTAATATAAAGTGTTACCTTTACTTTTACTGAGGAACACAAGAAACTGATTTGGTTAAAAACTACTTCCTGATTATGGAATTAAAAGATTTGAATTAAAGATCAACCTCTGTTTCCAGCTCCTTCATGTCCTTCTCATGTTTCATGTTCTGTTCCTTTTCTTTGTTGATCTGCTTCGTTAACTGGTAGAAAGAAGAGATGAAGAGAGATTTCATTTCTGATTCATTCTGTTTAGTGTTTCTCTGAGATGTGATCAAGTCTTGTTCATGATGTTTCCTCTGAGTGGATTTGAATGTTTTCTTTCTGAAGTATTTGTTGAAGTGAATCAACATTGATGTCATTTATTCTGATATGAACTAAATACTTTGTGGGTCATATTTATTTGTAATAATACATAAAGCTGTCATAGCTTAATGATGTGTGTGAATAAAATACTTCTCTCTCCATGTCTATGAGCTTGTTCTTCACCTCATCTGCTTTCTCCTTCAGCTGTTGTTTCTCCTGTTGAAGCTTCATGATACCATCAGTTAGTTTTTCCACCTGAGGAGAGAGAAGACAGAAAGAGGAGATGAGATTAACAACAGACCTCGTCCATGAATGTTTTTCTTCTCACTCAAAGCAGTCAGAGATTAAAGAAGAGAATCCTCTGTGGATACGTAGATCTGACCAGGATACTTGAACTCCTTCACTTAGCGTAGTAACGGGAAGTTCCGGCTCTTTTTTTTTTATTTAGTATCATTTATAGTCTAATATTTTAGTCTAACACATCAAATACACATGGTTTGTGTGTTGATAAGCTCCTTTACATTCAATGTTTTCATGAGAAGACTAATAATGATCTCATTTTGTGCAGTTATTCTGTTACAAAAGAATTAGCTTTTATGTTTTCAATAAAACTGTAATTGTTCAAACAAATGAACAAAACACTGCAATCACATCCACACAAGCAAAAACAGAAGCAAACTCAGTAAACTCAGGCTGAACACATGGAGAAGGGTGAACTGAGGAGGTTCAGAGATACAAACATTCTCGTCTTTGTCCAAATTTTGGCAAAAGATTCAGTCACCACTTGTTTGGAATGAGTTGCAGTCGACAGATGTTTGACTTGCTGATTCCAGCGTACAGAGCATTGCAGTTGTCAAATCTTGACGATATAAAAGCATGGACAACCTTCTCCAAGTCAGCAGAACAGAGGACAGGATGGATTATTACTAGCTGTCTCAGCTGCCTTAAACAGGATTGTACAACCTTGGTTACCTGGGAGTCAAATGAAAGCTCTGAATCGAGAATGACACAGCCTCTTTCTGTAAACAGGAATGCAGGTGCTGGAGCTAGACGGAGTGAAAAGGATGACCTCTGTTTGTGAATCGTTTAGCTGGAGAAAGTTGTTGGACATCCATGAAGGAGTTCTAAAATGTTCCAGACGGCTAATTAAAATATCATGTTCCACCGTATCAAAGGCTGAGCTGAGGGCAAGTTAAGATGGAGCAGAACCCAGAGTCAGCTGCAAGCAACAGGTCATTTGTGACCTTAATAAGAGCAGTCTCAGTGCTGTGCTGTGAGCGAAAGCCTGATTGGAACTTTTCAAATAAATCATTATTATCTAAGAAGGTAATCAGCTGTGCAGAGACGACTTTTTCTAAAACCTTTGATAAAAACAGCAACTTGGAGATCAGTCTAAAATTGTTTAAAACTGAGGTGTCCAAAGTAGGCCATCTTACAAGTGGATAGACCAGGGCATGTTTGAAACAGGATGGAAAAGCGATAAGTTAATAATAGTTAAAACATCGGGACCAACCGTCTGACACACATCTTTTAAAACCAGGTGGACAGACAGTCTGAGAGGCAGGTCTAAGATCTCAATGTTGTAACTATTCTGCTCCAGAGAGGACAAGGTGTGTGTGAATGAAATACTTCTCTGAAATCATGAAAGTGATTTGATGATTCTCAGGTGAAAGAGACAAACCTCAGTCTCCAGTTTCCTCAGAGTCTCCACTTCTTTCTCAGCTCTTTCTCTTTTCTCCTCCTCCTCTTTGAGCTTCTTCTTCCACTGAGAGTGAAGTCACATAAAGAGACATGATGAGAAACATTTACTTTTATTGAGGAACATGAGAAACTGATTTGGTTAAAAACTACTTCCTGATTATGGAATTAAAAGATTTGAATTAAAGATCAACCTCTGTTTCCAGCTCCTTCATGTCCTCCTCATGTTTCATGTTCTGTTCCTTTTCTTTGTTGATCTGCTTCGTTAACTGGTAGAAAGAAGAGATGAAGAGAGATTTCATTTCTGATTCATTCTGTTTAGTGTTTCTCTGAGATGTGATCAAGTCTTGTTCATGATGTTTCCTCTGAGTGGATTTGAATGTTTTCTTTCTGAAGTATTTGTTGAAATGAATCAACATTTATGTCATTTATTCTCATTGATATGAACTAAATAGATGTTGGTTCATGATTTATTTGTAATAATACATAAATCAGTTAAAGAGATTAAAGAAGAGAATCCTCTGTGGATACGTAGGTCTGACCAGGATACTTGAACTCCTTCACTTGGAGCTAGTGATGAGAAGTTTGTCTCTTTTCTTTTCTCTTTATTTAGTATCATTTATAGTCTAATATTTTAGCCCAACACAGTAAATACACATGGTTTGTGTGTTGATGAGCTCTTTTGCATTCAATGTTTTTATGAAAAGCCTAATAATGATGATAATATATTTGTGTTTTCACCTGTTCTAACCACCTTTTCTCTGTCCCAAGGATCAACCAGAAGTTCTGGTCCAGAACTGTGGCTGAGGCCCAATCATACAGGATCAGAGATTGCTGGCAGGTGTGTTGGATGTGGGGTATACCAATTGAACGTAGGTCAGGGGTGATGCTGTTTGTTGTATCATAAGTTAGGCTGGTTGATGTAAAATGTGTGAATACAGCGTAGCACAATATGTTAGAATGTTATGGTGGTATATGGATATTATGTTTATGTTGTCATAGGGAAATCAGGGGAGTAAATTGATTACTGTGGCGAATGGTTGGTCCAGAGGGAGGGGCTGAAAGTATAAAACATCAGGCCACCAAGGCCGCGTGGTGTGAGAGCTAAAGAGAATTGGATGGGATGTTTGTCGAACAGGTTGTCAGTTGTTTTTTATTGTGGTGAAGAGCTGTGTGTTTGGAGCTGACAATAAAGCAGAGTTCAATCAGAGATAAGCCGTCCCTCCATCATTCTACAGTATCTGCCCTGTTCACCACTGTCTGCTGTCTAATAGTTATTCTGTTACACGCTACTACCAAGCTGAGGATTCTGGGTCACTGTGACAGCGTAGCTATGGAGACAGCTCAGAGCATACACAGATACTAATGATGTAGACTGACATGCACCTCTACAGAAATGTAACTACACACGATGGCTTCAGACTACAAGAGATTAATTTGTATATTTCCATCAACACCAATAATCAATTATATATCTCCACCATAGAAGGAGATAAACAGTTACAGTAGATTTAAATGTCTTCCTTTGTTCTTGTCTGTTTCTATTTCTCTATGTCAGACTGAAAAACATGTTTGTCATTTGATCTGAAGGAGGTATTGATATGAAGAATCTACTTTGAATGATGTGTGTGAATAAAATACTTCTCTCTCCATCTCTTCAGTCTTTTTCGTCAGTGTGTCTTTGGTTTTGTCCAGCTCTGTTTTGTTGGTCTGCAGGTCTGTGTTTTTGGACACCAGATCCATCTGAAGCTGATGATTCTTCTCCTTTAGTTGATTTATCTGAGTCAAAAGGAGGTGAAGTCCAGATTGTTAACAGTCAGACAGTAACTTGTTCAGAACATCTTCTCTATTATCTACTGTGTGTATTTTAAATGCTGTTTCTTCCTGTAGTTCTATCATTTGACCTGTAGATGGAGCAGAGTTGTGTTTGTGTTTGTCAAACTCCACCAGTAGTTCATTAAGAACAGAGAAGTCAGTCTCTCTGAGATTAGAGTCAAATATGTGAAGCTTTCTGTCACTGATCAAATCATTTCTTTGCTTTTTTATTAAAGTCAAATAAAAAGATTTTATCATCACTGATTCTATTTCTTCATGTCAGACTAAACAACACATTTGACATTTAATCTGAAGGACGTATTCATAGAAAAGATTTTAGACTTGTATATCTGGACTCTGGATTTTTCTCTGGATGTTGTTGTTTCTGATGAGAATGATGTGTGTGAATAAAATACTTCTCTCTCCACCTCGTCAGTCTTTTTCTTCAGTGCGTCTTGGGTTTTGTCCAGCTCTGTTTTGTTGGTCTCCATCTCCTCCTTCAGCTTCTTCTTCTCCTCCTTTAGTTCCTTTATCTGAGTCAAAAGGAGGTGAAGTCCAGATTGTTAACAGTCAGACAGTAACTTGTTCAGAACATCTTCTCTATTATCTACTGTGTGTATTTTAAATGCTGTTTCTGACTCTTGCTGGTCCCTGGTGGTGGTGGTCTGAGGGTGGCTCATCTGCTGTTCTATTTTCTTCTCTATTCTTTCTTTTCTTCTATTGTTGTTTTGTTAGGTGTGATTTTCTCTTTGGATCAGGTCTATTAAGTTTGTTTAAAGTAGACTTTTGGTTGATTCCTGGTCTTGAGTTGTATGTTTGAAATATTGTTTAATTATCAATTGCATTGTGGGCTTTTGTTGTGGCTCTTTTGTTCTTTAACTTTTTTTCTCTCTCTTTGTGTTTCAGGGAGGTTTTATTCCTTTTTTAACTCTCAGTGCGTCCTGGGTGTCATCAGGTGAGACCTTACTATCGTTGCATGCCAGTCAGCTCTGGGTCACCTTTAATGCATGTTTGAGTGATTATTTTAGTGTTGTACCCCAGACACTGATTGTAGCTACTGGTAATAGTTATCAGAGTTATAGCCTTGTTGTAGTCGCCTTTTAGATTAGTATTGTTGATAAAATCACTTCTGCCATGCCTTCTGTTATCCTTCCTGCATAGTTCCAGTTTTCTTGGGTTTATCCCTGATTCATTTAAATTCAATAAACATTATTCATTTTTATCTACTATCTCTGCCTCCTCAGTCTCGAACCTGTGTCCTTAGTCTTTGTATCACTGTTATGGCCCCTGCCATGTTCAGCCACCCACACCCAGGTGTGGTACATTTCATCGCCACGCCCCCTGGATGGACTGATTGGACAGGAGTCCTATTTAAAGACTTTGCCGGACACTCAGAGAGAGGAGCATCCCCACCTGTCTCGCAGGATCATGGTCTGCTGGTTCGTTGACTTTTGTAACGTTTGTGAATTTGTGCTTATTGACTGTAACATTTCTGAGATACTCTGCTGAAGATCCTGTGACTCTAGTACTTAGTTTTGTTTATCCACGCTGGACTGCACTTTCACACTTATTTGGGTTCACTCTGGCTAGGATATTGCTTGTTTAGTCACATATAGGTTTGGGGTGTGGTTTTCTGATGTGTTCTGTGTTTGGGTAGGGAGATAGCCTTTTGTTTCAGATTTCATTTCTTAGAAAGCACATGGTCTGTGTGTTTAGTTTCATTTTGTTTTACTAATTTCTTTATTTTTTCACCACCCCAGCGTCCAGCATTATTGCTGCTCCCTTTGTTAAGAATGTTTTGACTCTAATTCACTGTCACAGCAATAAAACCTCACTTAAAGCCTTTACCATCTGGGTTTAATGTTGCTTCCTCCACCCCTACCAGAGCCGGGTTGTAACAATGACATTGGTTTAGTTTTCAGCTTTTTATATTCTGGGGTGCCCAGAATATAAAAAGCAGTCCCCAGGTCTCTCTTTATCTAACACTACAATAACTCCCCCAACGCCTCACCACATGGACTTTGGATAAATACCCTTGATAAGCTGAATGTTAAGAGCTGTGTGTTTGGAGCTGACAATAAAGCAGAGTTCAATCAGAGATAAGCCGTCCCTCCATCATTCTACAGTATCTGCCCTGTTCACCACTGTCTGCTGTCTAATAGTTATTCTGTTACACGCTACTACCAAGCTGAGGATTCTGGGTCACTGTGACAGCGTAGCTATGGAGACAGCTCAGAGCATACACAGATACTAATGATGTAGACTGACATGAACCTCTACAGACATGTAACTACGCGCCATGGCGATCGACCACAAGAGATTAATATGGATATTTCTATTGACACCAATAATCAATTGTATATCTCCACCATAGAAGGAGATAAACAGTTAGATTTAAATGTCTTCCTTTGCTCTTGTCTGTTTCTATTTCTCTATGTCAGACTGAAAAACATGTTTGTCATTTGATCTGAAGGAGGTATTGATATGAAGAATCTACTTTGAATGATGTGTGAGAATAAAATACTTCTCTCTCCATGTCTATGAGCTTGTTCTTCACCTCATCTTTTATCTCCTTCAGCTCTTTGTTTCTGGTCTCCAGCTTCTTCTTCTCCTCCTTTAGTTCATTGACCTGAGAGGAGGAGAAAACCTGCAGTTGTATCATTTCACCAGTAGATGGAGCAAAGTCACAGTTGAGTCTGAAGGTGTCAGTCTTTTCCAGTTAAACATTCATAACATGGTCATCTAAGAAAAACATGTTAGTGGATGATGTGTCTCTACATGTTTCTCCATCTCTTCAGTCTTGTTCTTCAGCTCTTCTTTGGTTTTCTGCAGCTCTTCTTCAATCTTCTCATGTTTCTCTGTCAGCTATCAGACAGACAGATGGATGATGATCAGTCAGCAGGTTTACTGATGAAACTTTGTTCAAACTGATCAATCTAAACCTTTAATGTTTTACTTCTTGTCTCTTACATCTTTAGTTTCTTCTAAAACCTTCATCTTCACTGTTTCCTCTGTCAGGAGCTTTTCTCCTCTTTCAGCTTCATCTCTGGATCTTTTCTTGGCTTCTGTGTAAAATCAAAGCAGCTGAATTCAACTATAAAAGACGTTTGCTGGTGTTTTAGATCATTAATGTGGTAACTCATCTGGAACTTACTGGTTGTATTTTGTCTCCACACAAAGAAGACACCTGCTAAAATAACCATGATGCTAACAGCTAAGCTAACAGCCAAACCAGTGTTGATGGGAACAGCAGAACTGGACGAGGACAAGAAGAAATCATCTGAAATGATAACACACAGAGTTACATGACATTTCTACACAATCACACACAAACTGTGTCAAACTAAAATAATCTCATGGTCCGTTTTCTAAGCGTGTTCTACCTCCAACATGTATGTGAGCCTCTCTGGTCTGGTTGATGTTGTTCTGTTGGACTCTACAGGTGAAGCTGTTGCTGTGTCTCTTGTCCACAGTCACTCTGCTGCTGACAGTATAGAGGTCATCAGGACCTCTGACTGTCTCTGGAGGTCCAGCAGAGAGCAGGTTTCCCTCAGCGTCCAGCCACAACACCTCAGGCTCTGGATACCAGCCTGCAGACTCACACTGTAACACCACTCCTCCTCTGTCTCTGTCCATCCCTGATAAACTGATGACGGGTGAGCAAACAGGAACTGAAGCTGAAGCACAAGGAAGAAGAAAAATGTCGTTTTAGGTATTTAAATCAATCTCAAATCCTTTTTTGGAGGCATAAATAAACAATAAAACAGGCTGCACATCATGTCTTTACTCACGAAAACGTAGCTGAACAACAGTCTGCTTCCCCAGTACTGGCATAAAACATCTATATTTTCCCTCATCAGAGAGTTTCACTTTGGAGAGTTTCAGTGAAATGTTTCCTTTCTTCAGTTCATCAATGAACAGAGATGTTCTCCCCTTAAACGATGCGTGCTTTTTATCCACGAGTTCTTCATGAGAACGCCTCACGTGAACAAATCTGGGGTTGAGATCAGGTCTCGCCCACTCCACCGTCAAGTCAGTGGCGTCCGTGGCAGGCTGCAGGTGACATGGTAAAACCACGTCTTCACCAAGAGTTGCTACTATTGGCTGAGATGAACCAATCAGTTCAGACTGACCTGGAAATCAGAGAGAGTCTGTTTAAAGTGTGAAGTTAGTTTGTCTCTGTAGACTTGATCATGATGAAACTATCTGACAGAATCTGAAGCACCTCTGACGTCAGTTTGTGAAAGTTTTCTCTACATTTTTAGTCCAGTTTACCTTTGCAGACGTGTGTTAGGAAAAGATGGAAAACCAACACAGTGAGAGATGAGAGGTGAAAGGTAAGGTGTGGATCATCCATCTAGAAAAGAATCATGGAGCTCTGGAAGATAAGTGACAAGAAGATAATTGGGTGAAAAGTTATATGCAAGCACCATAAGTATAACAGCAAACCAAAACTTACAAAAAAAAAAAAATTACAAAAAAATAAAACATACACACGACATCATATCAGTGCTGAATAATCAAACACTTAAAATCAATTCACTCATGGCTGCTCTTCACTTTCTTTCTCTCGTCTGTGATAAAACTTGTTTGGTGAGCTCTGGTTTAGTGGGAGTTAAAACAATCTGACAGTGCCACTGTGGCAGTGTCACTTAAGGAATATTATATATAATAAACCATAAAGGTATTCAGACAGGTTCCACCAAGGATCAGTAGATGAGACCCTAACCCTGACCCACAACAAATAATAATAGAGCCAGATGTATTTTAGGTTTACCAGCTGAGAGGTGGACTAACAGAAATGTCTCATGTAAGAGTGCTGTCATGTAAAAGTCATAAAAACAGGAAAACTAGGGTTGAACAGGGAAGCAGAAAGGTCCAACCAACATTTTATTCTCTCAGTTTCTACAAAGCAGAATAAAAAAGTCAGTGGAGCCACACTAAAACAAAAAGAATGTCCTAACCGATGTAGAACAAAAGTTTGAATAAAACCCCTCATTAATTGACAGCATTCCAGCTGAAACCCCCTCACATATGAAGGCTTTATCAAATAATATGTCAGTTATTAGTATCAGCTACTTTGTTGGCTCAATAAACTTAGACTTTAACCATAAACAAACCTGTGAAGACTTCCTGATTACTGCTTTAGTCACAGCCACTCTACAGATCGTTCCTTGGACTAATCCAAACATTGTTTTATACTTTCACTTTTATAAAATCCCTCAGCTCTCTGCTATGTCTCTGTCTCTGTTACATACCGATCATGTAGCTGGTTCTGACTCCGATACTCCGATAGAAGGGGGAGGTTGAGAGACGTTCAGAGAAGAGGACCCACAAGAGGACGATCGACAAAAGCGCGAACAGATAGATGAAAAACAACTGAGAGAGATAAGCAGGAGGATATGGAGGTGAATGATTCACTGAAACAGGTTGGGTGAGAGTGCTCAGTGTCAGGCGCTGATTGGCTGGACACACCTCACCCAGCAAGTCAACCATTAACAAACAGTGTCTCATACTTTCACTTTTGTCTCTTTACAGTGAGTTTAGATGCTGCATATATGAACCCTGCTGTCAAGGTTCAAACTGTCCAATCACTCACTTGGGGGCAAGGAGGACAGAAAGCAATAGTAATAATAATGCACAGTGTGTTTTTTTCTCTTTAAGAATGTTGTGACGATGCCTCCCACTCTCTTCATACTTTGACGCTGGTTTTCAGGTGGAGCAGGGAGGGGTCTGTTGTAAGCACCTGGTTTCTTAGAAGGGTGTAAAGGACGGCCCTTCTCATTGTCTTTGTCCCTCTCTCAGCGAGGCCTGCTGCATCCTCGTCATCCTGATCTTTTGTTTGGTTTGTTGTATCCTCCAGCATTATGCTCATTTTCTGAGAATTATCATTTGAGTTGAATTAAATAAACTAATTTGACATTTACTTCTATGTGTGGCCTCCCTCTTTGTTGCCGACTTTGAGACTAGCATTAACAATGTGCAATAACAAACCATGTACAATCACAATATTTATTAATCTTTTGGGGGTGTTGGCATTTGGTTGGTTATTCATTTGTTTTCATTCAATTCTTGTACATGTATGTCCGACAGTGCAGTGTGTGATGGAGACGTAAATTTCATTCTGAGGTGATCTTTAGACATTTTTGAAGGGCCCTGCAAAAGACCCATACAAAAAGTGTTTTACATTGTGAGCAAAGCTTCATGAGTTTTCAAGAATCCGTGAACACTGAACAACAATTCATTGATTTCAGTACAACACAGAGGTAAAATGGACATTATATGTTCTTATAGCTTTGTGTGATCACATTAGTGGCGGATCTGGTCAGTTCACTAAGAGGAGTACCGTAAAATGTGTAATTCCCTTTACCTTTCCTTGAATATGGCCACATAAATCTGATCAGACCTGGACTCTTGTCAAACATGTAAAGTTTCAGCAGCATTAAACAATGTGTATGTGATTTACATCAACTTCCTGTTTTTATGGTGAACACTAAAGTTAGAGGCGGTGTAACGTCTAAACCGTGTGACAGAGACTTTTAATACGTTTTTATCAACAACAACTGCAATGAGTACTGCAAAAGTGTGATGTGAATCGGTTTGTTACTCTAGGAGGAGTTCATTAAACAATGTCAGAAAGTGTTTAAAGATGTCATGTTGGTTGTACTGTGGCGAGTAAAAATCTTACAAAGTATACAAATCTGCGCTTTTGCCAATTAAAGCAAAGTGGCTGACTTCCTGATGGTCTTTGGGTATCTTAGCATAACACACGAATTTCATGACTATAAGTAAAATGTAGCTCAGGGGCCTTTTTATTTATTTCATTTAACTCAATGACAAATGCAGTAAAATGAAAACATTTTCACCAGAACTTACAGAATCTCAGAAACAGTCTTTATGGGGAATATGAGGAATTTATTGTGGTAGTCGGGACAAGTAACAAGAAACTGATTCCATGAACTTTCCTGACCTTTTGAGCATCTTAAGTCAGAGTATATACAGTAAACAGGAAAAAGACAACGCTACACTTCACCTGGACTTAATCTCTTGCTGTTTATCTTGTATCTTGTATGTAATCTGTATTAAAGACATTATGTGACTTTGATGTACTGGATGACATTTGTTATGTAAATACATATTTACGCTTGTGTTAAGTTTGTGGAGAATATGTATATGTGTAATTGAACTGTATGTTTTCTGGACACTCTGAACTCTCACATACTTTAACTACTGAGTTTATATATCATACAATGTTTGCTGCTGTTTATTTTGTGCTAACAGCCAGTCTCATGATCTGATGTTTCATACGTATCCACTCTATTGCACACCACATGAACTTATCTCTTATCTGCAAGAATAAAACTACACAGGCAACTATACTGTTCTCAATCTGTATTAAATACCAGTTTCCATAACCAATGCACTGGCTTTTGTAAACTTTTTTGGAGCTGTCAGGTCTTAGAAGTGATCTGATCAAATTTGATGTAGACTGGACTCAGTTGTGTACGAGGAATGCTAATTCTCATGTCCATAGTGAGACACCAGATTTTGTCTGGGACTAAGCTTTTGATAATTTCTGATCATTCAAGTCAAATGGGTGTGCTGGCAAAAGATGAAGCAGCTCGAATTAGTTATGTAGGAAGAGATTTATTATAATACAATGATTGAAAATGGCAGCTTTACAAGTTCATGTGGAAACGTCCAAAATATTCTTATAATACAAAAGGTGATTTTTATTTTGTTTTTCATCAGCATCTAGTTACAAGATTAAAACTAAACATCTGGATTTTCATCTCTTTATTAAGAAAAACAATAGATCATATCAGTATGTTAGATAAAACTGAAGTAGGTACATGTGACATATTTGCGGTAAAGGTATGTTCATTCAGCAGCTCAAACCACCAGATTTTCTTTCATACTCACAAATGTTCATGTAAAATTTCACAAATATAATGAAATGTATCCTTTGTCTGGAGTGTGTGGATTCTGCAGGAGGAGCTGAGTCGTGCTGTTTCTGATGTATAATGTTTTCTTGGTGGATAGGCCAGTCCATGAAGCTGGTCTAGAGTCATTCCATTGGGAACTGATTATGCTCCAAACCCAGAGGAGTGAATTTGAACTGAAGATGTTCAAAACAGTATGGCTCTGATTGGCTGGGGGACTGTATTCCATGCAGATGTGTTTTTATTTTTCAGTTGAAACACACCCCATATTGAAATTCCAATGCCATGTTACACCAGGCTGGTGTTACTGAACTTTATTGAAGGAGTTCAAATCGGAACTATTTCCGTGCAGAGTGACCTGGACTCTGTCTCGAGGCTTCCAGGACTTCAGGTCCTTCCATTTTAGTTCGCCAGTGTCAGGATTATGGCTACCACAGCCTTTACACCATAACTGTAAATGTAGTAAAGCCAAAGGTCACAGAGTCACAGTCAGAAAATAATAATTAGAAAAACTGAAGGAAAAGTAAGAAAATGGAAAATAGAACAACATCAATGAAACATCTAGAAAGACTCACAGTAACAATCTTTCCAGCCTTGACTTCCATTAATTGATCAAATGTGTATGTGATGGGTTCTCCATTGTTGATCTGTACTTTTAACTGATGTCCTCCCAGTGGTTTGTCCTGCAGGACGGAAATGAAAGACAAGAAGAAGAATGAGACACAGAGACAGGAACAAATGAATGTTGGTGTCTATTAAATCTGGTCTGTCTAGTAACTAGACAAAAGTTATTTTAAGTTTACATGAAAACAGTCATGGTTTTTACATTTCTACAGTCTTCATCCACAAATAAACAACATCACCTGATCAGACACGTTTGTGAGACGGATATATTTTCCATGTTGATCAACGACCACAGTGATGTCTCCTGACGTCTCCTGACTGTCTGAGCTGCTGCTGTTCTGCTTTGTCAGAGAATGATGAAGATGTGTTTGTTCCGGTTTGATTTCCTCTGACTGGGAGGAGATGACATCCACAGATTAGTCCTTTCACATCAGTCAGCTTAATGTTCTATCAGTCAATCATTCAGACTTTATTAGTGAAGCACTTAGAAACTGAATGTAACAAGTGATAAAATGGTTCATAGCAGAGAAGCAAGTCTAAAAAGTAGGGATCCGTGAGAGGTTTATAAACAAATAAAAGGATGCTGAAATGAATGCATGGGAGTCATGGAGTCATGGGATCTGTCATTCTAGTCTGGTCAGCATTCACACAGCTGAGAGCTGCTGAGCACTTTCAGTTTGAAATGACAAAGACTTGAGTTTTTTTCTCCTAAGGACACAGAAAAAAAGAAGGACCTAAAAGATGAACATTATTTTTCTAGTTTAATGTTCTCAGAGGGCAGCACAGTGGCTTGGTGGTTCGCAGATGCCTCCCAGCCAGAAGGTTCTGGGTTCTAATCCATGGGCTGAATGGGTCATTTCTGTGTGAACTTTGCATGTTCTCCCTGTGTCTGCGTGGGTTCTCTCCAGGTTCTCTAGCTTCCTCCCACCGTCCAAGACATGCTGATTAGGTCAATTGGTGATTCTGAATTGGCTGTAGGTGTGAGTGTGAATGGTTATAAACTAAAACAGAAACAAATTGGATCTGGATGGCATGACCTCAGCCTGCCAGGAGATTTTCTTTAAATTCAACATTAAAACAGGTGAATGGGACCTCAACAACATAGTTTCAACCAGGAACATCTTCCCTTAAAGTGATACTCTGAAACTAATACATGAATCTGTAAGTCATTGTGGTCAGGTTGGACAAATAATTATATAAAAAGTTGGATTCAAAATGTTCCAGAGAGATAATATTACTCCAGTTTTAGCTTCTCTTCATTGCTTCCCTGTCTGGAATAGAATTTAAAATCATCCTCCTAATATAAAAGCTCCTTAGAGGCCTAGCTCTTTCATATCTTAAAAATATCATCATCCCACATCACTTTCATCTCAAAGTGCAGGGTTACTTGTGGTTCCTAGAATTTCAAAAAAATAGAATGGAACTAATGGGTCTAATTTAGGCCAAACCATGATCTGCTCCTGGACCAAACAATTGTATTGATGACTGAACTCACCCAATAAACACAATGATTCAGTTTTTTTACCATATATTGAAAAAATACATAAATAGTTGAAATGACCTTGATGTTCAGTTTCTCCTTCAGTGTCTCCACTTCTTTTTCAGCTGTTTCTCTTTTTGTCTTCTCCTGTTCAAGCTTCTCTTCCAACTGAGAATGAAATGAGATAAAGAGACACATTTATTGAGGGACCTAATCGTATTTGGTCTTTGGTTGAAAAATTATTTCAAACTGATTGATTTAGAGTAAAAAGATTAACCTCTGTGTTCTTGTTCGTCAGGTCTTCTATCTCCTTCTTAGATTTTTTGTCAAGATCCTTTTCATGTTTGAGCTGTGTCTCTATCTGGAAGAAAGAAGAGATGAAGAGAGATTTGAGTAAATATCAGTCTACATGAATTCAGCTTCATGTTCATGATATTTCATGAGGAATTTGAAAGTTTGATGTGAATTTTCTCGTCCACTTTAACGTCTCTTTAACTTCTACTTGTGTTTGTACATGATTTGTCAGCTCATCTTTTACAATCTTCATCGCTTTGTTCTCCTCCTGCAGCAGCCACATGCTATCTTTAAGGTTCTCGTTCTCAGTCCTTAGTTCATCTACCTGAGACAAGAAGAAAACCCAAAGATTGATAAAAGAGAATTTGGTTTCTCTCAGATTGTTGGAGAGAATGTTGGTTTATTACGGGCTGCAATAACAAGATGTTGGTCACATTGATTTGTGTGGAATACGTCTAAGCATCTCAGTGTTTATTGAGGAAACACAAACATCAAAAGAGAAGAAATTCATTAAACAGACTGAAAGATGCTTGTTAATAACGTCCTCCTGTAGATGGTTCAAACCTGACAAAAACTTAAAAGATGAAGAAGTTGCAGACTTATCAGTTGTTTTTGAGGAAGAAAGAAATCCTAATGGTAAATGGGACACTAATGCCAGTTTGTTAGACCTTCTAAACTAAACCAGATCATCTTTCCCAATGATATCCTGTCAAAATACGTTTAAAAATGTATAAATTCAAGTTCAGTTGTTTCGATCGATAGATTAATCCAAAGAAAAAGTAATAGTTTGATACAGCCCTCGTTCAGTTAGTAAATGTCTTATCTGTTCAGACAGCAGGGTATTGTATGTGTAAGTCTTATTGTCTTGCACAGCCAGACTTTTCAATCCAAAGTAATGGCCGTGTCAGGAAAAAAGATCATGTGCTGTCAACATATGTGACTGTTTACGTGTCTCTTAGTCTGCTCCAGTCCTGCAGCCTTGTTCTCCAGTTCAACTCTTTTATTTTCCAGTTCTTCACTGATCTCCCTCCACTTCAAGTCAGCTTCCTGTTGGTCAGTCTTCTGCTAACAAACAGAAGGAAGATGTTGTCCATCAAAATCCTTATAACATGCAGAAAGAAATGTGTGACTGGAAAGAAAACAAAAAAAACAACAACAAATTCTGTGTAAAGGAAGAAATTGTCAAAAACTTAAAAAAAGACACCAGGAAGTAACATCAAGGAAGCACAACATGTACATTCAAGAAGACTCAACAAACAACATGACAACAGACTGAGGAGAGACAGGACAATATACAGCACCACTGAAAAGTATTTGCTCCCTTCACAATGTTTTATTTCTGCACAGAAATGGCTTAAAAGTCAATTAAACAAATGAAATTGAGATATTATACTTTTATTATGCATTTATTAATTCAAGAAAATGAATCATTTGTACATATCAGTGAGTATTAAAACTCAGATCCTCGTTTCCAGTATCTGCTGTGACCTCCTTGTAACTAAATGTTTGTGGTAACTGCTGATCAGTGTTCTCCAGCAGCTTGGTTCCTCAGAACAGAACCACTTCAGTTCTGAGATGTTGGTGGGTTTCCTCACATCAACTGCTGCTTCAGGTCCAACAACAACATTTCTATTGGATTAAGTCATGTAATATGACCAATAACCTATATTCTACCTAGGCTAACTAGAAGCTGCTGGCTTGTAAGCCCATTGAGCAGCAGAGGATACTTCGAACATTGTAAAACATACCTAACTAAACGCTGCTGGCTTGTATGGCCCGCTCAGCAGCAAACCATGACTACCAAATACCATGAACAACAGCAGTATGCAGCATATCATTGGGGTTTTCAAGTGGGCACCTCCCTTCACCGATGTTTTGTTAAGTTAGGCCCACGACACCTCAAGAAGGCTTAACAGTGATTTCCAGCGTCCTGGAATCACCCCCCTCCACACCGCCACTACACAACCCTCTCTTCCTCACCATTCGAAGTCTATCAACAACTAATGTGGAAACTAATACCCACGAGCCAAACAAACAAATCTACTATGCTCCGCTCCGTTGATGCGAGCTGAAGCACCTAACAACCTAACAAACAAACAAATCCGTAACAAACAAACAAATCTACCATGCTTCGCTCCGTTGATGCAAGCTGAAGCAACAAGCAAATCAACTGTGGCCTACATGCGGCCTACATCCTTACCTTAGTTAGCTCCCCAGCTAGCATGCTTCCTGCGCACCCATAACCAGTCACTGGCTCTCTCTGCTGCCCGGGACCTATTGCTAACCGCAGTCCTCTGGCTTCTTCCTCATATGCCCATCTCACTCAGCAGAGCAATGACCGACTTTGCCACAAATCCACGGCAGCCCACTTCTACAGGGCGGACATAAGCCTTCCATCCATTTTGCTCTGCATCTGCTGCTAACTCTGCATACTTAGATCTTTTTCTCTCGTTAGCCTCCTCAACTCTATCCTCCCACGGGACAGTCAGCTCTATGAAATACACTACTTTCTCTGGCTCAGACCACAACAGCAGATCTGGCCGTAGTCGAGTGCTAGCTATCTCACCTGGGACAACCAGTTGGCTATTTAAGTCCGCCCTCATCTCCCAGGCTCCTCCTACCCTTAGCTGTCCCGTGTTATGCCTGAACCCTACTCCTCTAGCCTTTTCTCCCTCCCGTACAAACTTAATACACCTATTCTCTCTGTTAACAGCCATGGAATTTACATTCACCCGTTTTTCCTCTATTGCAGCTGCTAAACATTTCAATACCTGATTGTGACGCCAGGTGTAACGTCCTTGGGAGAGACTAACCTTACAACCTGTCAGAATATGACTAAGCGTGCAGACACAAGTGCACAGTGGACAGGCAGCATCCTCACCTACCCACTGGTTCAGGTTCTGGGGAGCACATCATAAGTAGCCCCTAACATGAATCTAATCCTGCTAACTTCCATGCTCCAAAGCACTCTCCACTTAACCTTCCTTTTCTCAACACTCTCCCAGTTCACCCATTGACCCTGCTTAGCCTGCGACACTGCCTTCGAGCATCTAACCGTTTCCTCTTGCCTCTGTACCTCTTCCACTATCATCTTTCTCCTTTCTACTGCTGATGCCTTGCTCCACAGAGGTTTCCCTGCACACAATCCTAGGCCTCCACGCCCTTGCTGTACATGGCCTATGATATCTCTATGCTTAAGAGCTGCCTGTGCTTGCTGCACTGCCTCTTTTGCCTTCCTCCCTGTCTTAATAGTAGGCGCTATGCTCCTAACCACTGGATCCTTTGACTAAGTAAGAGTCATTTCCAGTCTAACTTTAGTGCACTTAAACTCCTCTGTTAGGCAGGTAACTGGGAGCTCCAGTATGCCTTTCCCATACAGCGCTGTGCTACTTAAGCAGCGTGGGACACCAAGCCACTTTCTGATAAATGAATTACTCATTCTTTCTAGCTTTTCTACCTTTGAAAGGGCAACCTCGTACACCGTCAGCGGCCACATTAGCCGGGGCAGTAAACCAAATTGCCAGCACCACAGTTTTAGCTTGCCTGGTAGCCCTGACCGGTCTATGCTTGAAATGCCTTGAATCATTTCCTGCCTCAACCCTTCAAACTGCGCCTTATCACTAAGACTTGCATCGTACCATCTTCCCAAACTCTTCACTGGATTCTCCAGCACTGTGGGAATTACCTCATCATTTATAAAAAACTTCTTATCTACCACTTTTCCTTTAACAATGGAAATACTCCTAGATTTAGTAGGCTTCACTTTCATCCTAGCCCACTGCAGATTGCTATTTAACTTATCCAGCAATCTTCTAGTACAAGGAGCAGTTGACGTTGTTGTCGCCATGTCATCCATGTAGGCCCTAATTGGGGGGAGGCGAAAGCCCTCCCTGCAGCCTTTCTCCACCTACCACCCATTTGGAAGCCCTAATAATGACCTCCATTGCCATTGTAAAGGCTAGCGGAGAGATTGTACACCCTGCCATGATTCCTACCTCCAGCTGCTGCCATGCTGTAGTGTACTCTGCTGTGGTAAAGCAGAGCTGAATGTCTAAGAAGTATGCTTTGACTAAGTTTTTTATACTACCTGGAACTCTAAAGAAGTCAAATGCTTCCCACAACAAACTGTGTGGCACTGACCCGAAAGCATTAGCCAGGTCTAAGAATACAACATGCAGGTCTCTCTTCTCCTGCTTTGCTGACTGGATTTGGTGCCAAATCATGCTGGTGTGCTCTAAACACCCAGAGAAACCGGGGATCCCAGCCTTTTGCACTGACGTATCAACTAGCCCATTTTTCACTAAGTAACTGGACAACCTCTGTGCCACAACACTGAAAAAGATCTTCCCCTCAACATTCAGCAGCATAATTGGTCTAAACTGGCTTATTTCCAACGAGTCCCTCTCTTTGGGAATAAAAATCCCCCCTGCCCTGCGCCATGCCTTGGGAATAACCTGTTTCTTCCATACTACCTTCATTAGTTTTTCACAAGAACCTCAACACATCTGGTGCACTCTTGTACAGCCGGTAGGGAACACCATTAGGTCCCGGGGCTGAAGAGGCCCTTGCATGTCTTACCACCTCCTGAACCTCTTTCCACCTTGGTGGGCTGTCATCACACTGGCTAACAATTTCACCAATCGGTGGAATATCTGCGGGTAGAGCCAACTTTCTAAACCTGTCCGTATCTTTATGCACCTCCTCCAAGTACTCCTCTAGCTTCTCTTTTAGTACCCTAAAGCTACCATTCTTTTCCTTACTAAACAGTGACTTCACAAACCTAAATGGGTCCTTATAAAATGCTAATCTAGCCCGCTCTTTCCTTTTCCTATTTTTCCTAATGTTCTCCACCCTTCTTAACGCTGCCAGCCGCTTCCTATCTGCCTGTAAACAATCAATACCTTCCTTCTCTTCAACTGTAGCTCTCCTCCACTGCCTCTTAAGGAGTCTCCTCTCCTGTATGAGTCTATCGATTTCTTGCTGACGCCTTGACCTAACCACCTGTCCCTTTTGCTTCTTCTGTCTTTCGGCCACACCAAATCTTTCCTTAACGTAATCATAAATGAGATCTCCCATTTTCTCCAACTTATTCTCCGCTGTCCCTTTAAGCCTACCTAGTACACAAACCAAATCACTATTGATATCTTCCCACTGTCATCCTCCGCCCCTGCTCTCGCTTACTCTAGGGGTATTTTCTCATTCATCATATTTGTAGCAAGTTGGGGTGTAGTCCATGGCTTATTAAAGCCTGGGCTACTGCCACAATGAGCTGCTGACCCACTGTAGCCCCGGTGGGGACTGTTCCCTCCTGTCAGCTGTCTTTCCATGCTGTCGCTAGGTCTTTCCCTAGTTGTCAGCTGCACTATTCGCAACAGTCACTAGCCTAGACTAGATAGAACATTTAAAATACACAGGACAAGATGTTACTATCCCTTGTGCCGAAATCCCAGGCAAAACATGTTTAGAGGCCCTGTGTAGACCACTTGTGTTCTTGGTTCTCCTTGTCTTTCTGCATGGCCCAGTTTATCTTCACATTCAGCTCATGGACAGATGTCGTCACATATTTTTGAGTCATTTTTATGCAGAAATGCAGAAAGTTCTGAGGGGTTCAAATACTTTCTAAGCAGCACTTTAATACAGTATCCACATGGAAGTAATGGGGAAATGAAACTAATGATGGCGGAGCAAACAATCAGGTGTTAGATCAGACATTAGCTAACAGACACAGGGTAAGTGTGTATACAAAATAAAATAAAAATAAACCTGGAAACTTCAGGAAAACCAAACCAGATTAGAGACGAGATGATCAAATTTCCAATGACACAAACCTCCTGCTTCACTGACTCAACTTCCTTCTTCTGATGCTTGTTGGAATTTAGTGACAACTGAGAAGGATGAGGAGGAAGATCAGAAAGATCACAAATGATGGACATGCAGACTGTATTAACATGGTGGCGATGAGACAACTTACCCAAGAAAGCAGGGAACTCTTGGAAGCAGCCGCTTGCTTTTCCAACTGAAATAAAAGAGACTATAATTCACTGGAAGATACATGTATTTAATGTATTTCTTCACCTGTGTCTGTTTCCATTTCCAGGTCAAACGTAAATCGGAAGGATGATATTTGCATTTTTTGTGAAAATTGTTGGTTTTGATGCAACATATGTGTGTGTTTCCATACAATACTTGTCTCTCCAAGCCTATGAGCATGCTCCTCTCACCTCATCTTTTATCTTCTGCAGCTGCTGCTTCTCCTGTTCAAGCTTCTTGTTATCACCCATCAGTTTATCCACCTGAGGAGAAATGTGATGTTTAACAGTAAGACACAAACTTTTGTAGAACATAATACACAAAATATACACTGCCTGGCAAAAAAAACAAAAAAAACACCACCACCTGGATTTAACTAAACAAAGAGGTACAAGCCTCTATTTGGATAATTACTGCATGGGTGACTTCTCATTTCTACTACTAAAAATGGGTTAACACATTATTAGGAACTGGAACAGCTTATTTCCAAAAGCAATATCCACCCTGAACACATGCACTGATTTATTTATTTTTTTCATAGACTCTCTTCAATCTCCACTGTCTAAAAAACCTTCTCTGCAACACCTTTTAATGTGCAATATTTCAAATCATTAATGGATAACATACATTATGTGCAACATATACAGTCAGTCAGTCATTTTCTATACCTGTTTAGTCCTGTTAGGGGTCACAGGGGCAACATATACATTTATACTTAAATACTGTATATTGACCATATTTATTTCTGCAAATCTCCTCAGGACTGCACACCTTACCTCTGTGTTTATACTCTATATATTTTCAAATATCTTTTTATACTGTATTTTTGCTTTTTTTTTTTTTTTGCACTGTTATTGGTGACAGCTTAAATCGCATTGTACATATGTATATTGACTAGTGTCTACTGTACAAGCCTGTGCTATGGGGCAGTGCTATGATCTGGGTCTAGGTTCATTAGCTGACTACCTGAATATACTGAATGAGCAGCTTATTCCATCAATGGATCATATTCCAAGATGACAATGTCAGGATTCATGGGGCTCAGATTGTCAAAGAGTGGTTCAGGGAGCATGAGATGGATTGTTCCACCACAGAGTCCAGACCTTAACCCCATTGAGAATCTTTGGGATGAGCTGGAGTAGCTTTGAGCAGTGGTCAGACTCTACCATCATCAATACAATGAATGCAACACTGGATGGAGACAAATCTGGAGACACTGGAGAAGATTATCGAAACAATGCCACAGTGAATGTGTGTCACAATCAAAGCTAAAAGCAGTCCAATTACCATTTCTTGGTGGTGACTTTTTTTTTTTTTTTTGGCCAGGCAGTGTATAAACACAGAATACATAAAATAGTGATTTAATGACATAGAATTGAGTTTGTGTGAGTTTACTTCTTCAGTCTTGTTCTCCAGTTGAAGTCTCATCTCTTCAGTCTTGTCCTTCAGTTCTTCTTTGGTTTTCTGCAGCTCTTCTTCAATCTTCTCATATTTCTCTGTCAGCTATCAGACAGACAGATGGATGATGATCAGTCAGCAGGTTTACTGATGAAACTTTGTTCAAACTGATCAATCTAAACCTTTAATGTTTTACTTCTTGTCTCTTACATCTTTCATTTTCTTCTTCCTTCCTCCAAAAACCTTCATCATCACTGTTTCCTCTGTCAGGAGCTTTTCTCCTCTTTCAGCTTCATCTCTGGATCTTTTCTTGGTTTCTGTGTAAAATCAAAGCAGCTGAATCCAACTATAAAAGACGTTTGCTGGTGTTTTAGATCATTAATGTGGTAACTCATCTGGAACTTACTGGTTGTATTTTGTCTCCACACAAAGAAGACACCTGCTAAAATAACCATGATGCTAACAGCTAAGCTAACAGCTAAACCAGTGTTGATGGGAACAGCAGAACAGGACGAGGACAAGAAGAAATCATCTGAAATGATAACACACAGAGTTACATGACATTTCTACACAATCACACACAAACTGTGTCAAACTAAAATAATCTCATGGTCCGTTTTCTAAGCGTGTTCTACCTGGAACATGTATGTGAGCCTCTCTGGTCTGGCTGATGTTCTTCTGTTGGACTCTACAGGTGAAGCTGTTGCTGTGTCTCTTGTCCAAAGTCACTCTGCTGCTGACAGTATAGAGGTCATCAGGACCTCTGACTGTCTCTGGAGGTCCAGCAGAGAGCAGGTTTCCCTCAGCGTCCAGCCACAACACCTCAGGCTCTGGATACCAGCCTGCAGACTCACACTGTAACACCACTCCTCCTCTGTCTCTGTCCATCCCTGATAAACTGATGACAGGTGATGAAACAGGAGCTGAAGCTGAGAACAAGGAAGCAGGAATTTAGTTCATAGTATTTTAATCTAACTGAAATATGTCGCTAGATACATAAATTATGTTGACCCACATCATATCTTTACTCACCAACATGTAGTTGAACAAAAGTCTCCTTTTCCAGAGCTGGAATAAAACATCTGTAGTGTCCCTCATCAGAGAGTTTCACTTTGGAGAGTTTCAATGAAATGTTTCCATTCATCAGCTCATCAATGAACAGAGATGTTCTCCCCTCAAACACTTTGTGCTTTTTACCAACAAGTTCCTGTTGGGAGCGCCAAACATAAACAAATCTCGGGTCTAGATCTGGTCTCGTCCACTCCAAGGTTAGGTCCATGGCGTCTTTGGCCTCCTGCAGGTGACATGGTAAAACCACGTCTTCACCAAGAGTTACTACTATTGGCTGAGACGAACCAATCACTTCAGACGGACCTGGAAATCAGAGTGAGTCTGTTTTAGGGTTTGTCTTGGAAATGTTTCATGGATGCTGTGTCTTTGCTGCACAAGGAGGTCATAGCAGATGCTGAAAACAAGGGTTCACTTACTTCTACTCACTCACAGATACGTAATATGGGCTCATTTGAGTTTAATTTTTCTGTTTCATCAATTTGATTGGGTTCTCCATGGCTACTCCAGAAGACGTTTTATGCAAAAATGAAGACAATTTTGAATGGGGCATAAACTGAATTGTCCATTTCTGCAGTTCTGTTATTCTTTCATTTTTTCATTTTTATCCTTTTTCTTTAAAAGTTGGCATTATTGTAATGTTTGCATGTATTTTTTATTTTTTAATCACTGAGTGTACAGTGTGTTTATGAGTAACATCTTGTTTGCATGTTTATGTCAGCACAGGTCAGTCCATTATAATGACTGACCATGACCTTTTAACCTTTTATCAACATATTATTTTGGTCTAACTTACCTCCATAGACTTGTGCATGGAGAATATGGAAAACCAACAAAGTGACACAGGTGAGATGAAAGCGAGGGTGCATGTCATCCATCTGGGAAAGCATCAAGAAGCTCTGAAAGTCAAGTGGCATGAAAAGTGAAATACTTCTGTGCAGTCAACCATAAAACAAGCTGAAACAAGGGTAAATGGACGTGTTGGGTTCCTTGTAGACGTTTCATTGGAGTAGCTCAAGTTCTAAAAGACTGGCGAAGCAAACACATGACTGAACATAAGAGAGACAATGTTTAGGTCAGGACTGAAATGTCAACTAACACCTGAAGGACAAAGGACACTCTTTGGAGGACAACAATGTCCACATTTAAGCCAGAAGAGACACACTGTACTCTTGTACAAACAATAATTTCTTGAATCGGGACCAGAGAAACCAATGTCATTCCTTCCCATGTTCCCACATGTGTTATAATGACAATAAGGAATCTTTGAATCCTTGAATCCTTAACATTTGTCCATAATTTGTTTTCAAGACTGGAGACTTTGGACGTTAACTGGTATTTAGGCTACAATTTACTTGTGAAGTGAGACTGGATCTAAACAGATTCCTCCAACTACACGTGAGTATCTGGTTGTTATTCTGGTTGTTAAATCATAAAGGCTGCCAGTAACGTTCCTATTTAAAATCCAACTCCTCATCAGTTTTTTACAAATGAAGAAGCAACTTGGATGAAACATCTTTTAGATATTCCATGGCCTAGATCTCTGACAGCTGCCATAGACATGTCCTTTAAAGTGTGGACAGTGTTGTCCTGTAAAGAGTGTCCGTTGTCCTTCAGGTGTCGGTGGACAACTGCGTGATGGTCCTTCGTACAAAACTTCAGCCAAAACGTGTACACAAGCCAGCCATAACATTATGACACTGACAAGTCAGTGTTCTGCTGGGAAACTTCTGGACCTGGCTTCATTCATTGGTGTGGATGTTACTTAGACATGTAGCACCCACCTAGACCAGACCAGACCAGGCACCCCCACCCCATAGCAATGACACTCCTTGATGGCAGCAGCCATCCCCAGCAGGATGCAGCCTCACACAGACACACACACAAAGATTCTTCAGGTACAAAAACAAACAAACAAAAGACATGAAGAACAGCACAAGGTGTTGACCTCCAAAAATCACTAGATCCCAATCTGATCTAAAGTTAAAAACTCAAATGTTGTCATATAATCAACTTGGAGAGGGATTTGAAGCTGCCACGTTTGAATATTTCAGTGCCCTTTAGAATCACACACAGTCACAAAGTCCAGTATCTCTAATACACCATAATAACAGTAAGGAGTCCAGGTTTTTCAGCGACAAAATACCAAAAACTACCGTGAGTCCAGTTAAAAAGCTTCACAGCTCAGAGCACAAACACAACATTCATAAAAAACACATTCTCTAAATCTACACATACAGTTCCTGAATGTATTTTAGAAGGAATACCAGAGACAGAGATCACATACCTGTTCGCTGCTGCAGTCTGCTCACCGTGTGATCAGTTTGTAAATCACTGACAGATTTGTCAGGTGACCTCATTTGCTCTTCACCTCGTGACGAATCTGGTGATTCATTTACCTGCAGACACCAAACTATACTGTGGTCTCTGTAGTGGATACTTGTTGCCGAGTTGATCTTTGGATCAGCTTCTACGTGGAGGTCATAAATCATCGCCGTGCAGTCAACGCTGAAGAAGAAGCAGCAACCAAAGCATGTCTGCTGTTTTACTGCAGGGGGCAGGATAGAACCTTTGAACTTGACAACCAGCTGTCGGCTATACTGATCAGCCATAACATTATGACATTATGACCATTATAAAGGGCACTGAAACATTCAAACACTGCAGTTTTACATCCCTTTCTTAGTTTACTATGTGATGGTGTTTGTGTTTTAACCTTAAACAAAGGAAAGTATAGCATTATTTCTAAAACACAGATGCAGTACTGCAATCATGCTGTCAGCTGCACCGATCAGGCTTAACATTATGACCACCCTCCTAATACTATGTAGGGTTCCCTTGTGTTGACTCATCAGAGAATGGACATGGGCCTTCTGATGGTGTCCTGTGGTGTCTGGAGAATGTTGTTCATGGGGGACCTTTGAGGGGAGGGGCCTCTGTGGATCATCCCACAAATACTTGATCAGTTTGGGATCTAGTGAATGTGGAGGCAAGGTCAACACCTTGTGCTGTTCTTCTTCCTAAAGTGTTTTTGTGGCTGCATCCTGCTGGGGATGGCTGCTGCCATCAAGGAGTGTCATTGCTATGGGGTGGGGGTGCCTGGTCTGGTCTAGGTGGGTGCTACATGTCTAAGTAACCAATGAATGAAGCCAGGTCCAAAAGTTCCCCAGCAGAACACTGAACTGTCACAAGACGGTCCATGTTATTTCCTTCTAATGTCATCGCCAGCTACCGTGTGAATGTGTTGTGCAATGTGTCAAACATAGCTCTGTGTTGAACATATGAAGCAACGTACACAGGAAGAGGAAGTTCTCACCTACACCACTTTTAGGCTGTTTTCAGTCTAGGTCTCAGATCAGTGTGCAGTAAGAGAAGATGGATGTCACAGCTATCTGCATAACATCGTGTGAGTACCGAGTGTCCCTCTTCTACAATCTCCTCTTCTTTGGTTTCATTTTTTTTTTCTTTTCTGATATATGAATGCGTCTGAGATGCTTTGTTCTTTATTTGTCTGCCCAGTTTTGTTTGAGGTGTTCCTGCTGAGTGTACACATCCAGGACGCTCAGCAACATGGTGAGTGTCAAATCACTAATCCTAAAGAGAATCTGCTTCTTTGTTTGCATCATACATTAATTGGTTTGGTCAGAATGACACCAGTTTAAAGATGTTCCATGCACAGAGACAAACTGAGCTGTGCAGCAGACGTTTGATTCTGAAGCCTTTTCTTGACACTGTTTCTCTCGTCCTGATGCAGATTTCCACATCTTTACCAACAAACAACAGTTCTTCGAATATGACTTTTTCGCTGTGAGGGTCTCAGTGACCCGACTCAGCTGAAAGGACTTAGGAATAATAAAGGACCGGTTAGGAGCTGTAATAAGTCGACCTGCACAGTTCAAGGCATCTATGTATCAGACAGTGGAGAATACTGGTGCGAGACTGAAGCAGAGAAGAGCAGCACAGTCAACATCACCATCACTAGTAAGTTTGAACCAAAACCTCCTTTAAATCCAAAAGAACCAATGGTGACAGGTGAAGTCAGTGAATCATCTGGTTGAAAAGCTGTATTTTGATGGGAAGCATTGATGAAGCAGTTCCTCACATGTCCATTAGAGGCTTTTGGTTTACCTCTAACCAGTCTATAGTAGAACCACTTGTTTGCTTGGGGTTGTTGCCTTAATGCATGACCCTGTTTAAGATTCAGCTCACAGACAGATGCCTTGATGTTTTCTTTTAGAACTAATTTGTATGATTCCTGCACATTTCTGTTTCTTATTGGTTTTATTGGCTTCCCTTTGTCTACTTCCATGTTTTACGTTATGTTAAATATTTCATTGTTGCGCCTATGTCACTCAGATGGTTCAGTGATTCTGGAGAGTCCTGCTGTTCCCGTATCGGAGGGAAACAATGTGACTCTGCGCTGCAGGAACAAGACTGACTCCCCAAACCTCACCACCCAGTTCTATAAAGACGGCTCACTCTTGGAGGGAGGTGCTTCAACAACGATGACCATTCAAAATGTTTCCAAGTCTGATGAAGGCCTCTACAAGTGCAACATCTCTGGTGGTGGAACGTCACCAGAAAGCTGGCTGATTGTGAGAGGTGAGGCACAATGCTGCTTCAGAGTCACACACAAAAAACATTTGGCTTCATTGAACATTTGTCCAGGGTTCTACACTTCCTCTGACAACTCCACAGTTGAAGAGAACTCGGCCGTTGATCGTTTGCCCTCAGAAGCCTCCACATTGGTGTGGATTGCTGTCAGGATGTCAGTGGGTGTCCTGATTCTGCTGGCGATCCTGGCGGTTTGTATGGAATTTGCTACAGCAAAACACAAAGGTACAGTAACACAGCTAAGACATCTCACTGTGACCTTAACATTGTGTTGATGGGTTAACTGATTGTTAATTTGGGAGTCTTGTGTCTGTCAATGCCTCATATTTTGACAGGGGACCTTTGAGAGAAAGGAACATGCTGATGTTGTGGTTAGTTTGGCTGTGTCTGTTTTATCTGGGCTGGAAACTGACACTGAGTCAGTTGGTCCCAGGAACAGGTGGATAGATATCTCATGCTCTGACTGTGTCCTATAAGGAGTTATGTTGACCTGTTACCTCTTATAGTCTGCTGATAGAAATAGTTCTTTTTACCCTTCAGTCCTCACATCAACATCAGTAAACTGAGGTTATTCCTCTTGTTTCAAACGCAGAATCTGGATTATCCAGCTCCACAGCAGCAGAAGACTCCAGGTCAGTGGAGCAGGGAGTGATCTTTTCTGCTGTTCTCAAGGTAAGGCTTGTTAAAACTGGTCAAAATGCTGCCTTTCTTTTCAATCATCAGCACATGAGGCAAATGTTCACCGCTCCACAACTCTGCAATGGTTAACTGTTACTTCCTGCTAAATGACGACGAAGATAATCAATTCACTGACTATTTGTGACGGTTCACCAAAGCAAATTTCCTGTATCAGCTTTGGAGTTGAAGCCAGAAGTGTAGCTTCAGATCATGGCGTTGATTAACCGCATAGTGTTTTGTCAGAACCATGCCGAACAAATCAGTGTACAAGTATAGATGTTCAGGTGTTAGGAAACCAGAGGCCGTTTAGTAGTCCATTGATTAAATCCGTTTTTGGCGAATGAGTTCTCATCTCATCTTCTGTAATCGATTGTCCCGTGGACTTGAACCCGCACAAGTTCACACAAGTTGAACGTTGTATTAGCTTTTCTGTGTTTTCTCAATATAGTTGAGCATGTGACTTTGGAAATACGTTGCTTCTAATCTCAAAACTCCCCAAATCTGCCTTCTTCGCTGAAGGAGATTTTCTGCATTTACGTGACACAATAATGTCCACACAGGGAAGTTAAGGTTTAAAGCTCTGGCAAAAGTCAGTGAACCTTAAGATGTTCCTTTATGTTTTGTCTCACAGGGAACAGAGACAATGGAATGAAGACTGGTTGTAAAGGTCATCCAGGACATGGTATTCCCTAAAAATGAGCTGAAACAAGGACATCTGGACATGTAGGGTTTCTTGAAGATGTTACATCCAAGCCTTCAGTTTTAAAAGTCTGGTGGGCATTTGGGTTTAAACAGGAACATTTGTAGGTGGTTTTCATCTTGTTTTGGGCCTCTGATGAATGGTGCTCCATCAACCCATTAACGTCCAGGCACATAAGCTGTGAACGGGAGTGAAACTTCTTGGGGGCATAGGTTGAGACAGTTTTCAAAGAACCAGAGAAAACAGGTGAGGTGAAAGAGAAGTAAAGGAAGCCATCTATGCCGATCAGCCGATCAGCCACAACATTATGGCTTCCTAATATTGCATAGGTCTTCCTCGTGGTTACTCATCAGAGAATGGACATGGGCCTTCTGAGGGTGTCCTGTGGTGTCTGGAAACAAAATGTTGTTAGTGGTGGGCCTTTGAGGGATCAGTTTGGGATCTAGTGAATTTGGAGGCCAGGTCAACACCTTGTGCTGTTCTTCTTCCTAAAGTGTTTTTGTGGCTGCATCCTGCTGGGGATGGCTGCTCCATCAAGGAGTGTCATTGCTATGGGGTGGGGGTGCCTGGTCTGGTCTAGGTGGGTGCTACATGTCTAAGTAACATCCACACCAATGAATGAAGCCAGGTCCAGAAGTTTCTCAGCAGAACAATGAATTGCCACAAGATGGTCGATGTTATTCACTTCTCCTGTCAGTGGTCATAATGTTATGGCTGATTGGTGTATGTCTCATTGTAGAACACCCCTCTAAACAATTTCTTTAGAACAGATTCAGATTCAGATTCAGATTCAGATTCAGCTTTATTTGTCCTTCACAGGAAACTTGTTTTCACCGTCGTACGAGGAAACACACACAAACCTCAAACTACACAAAAACATATAACCCATACACCCATACATGTTAAACAAACACTTAGTGGCGCAGTCTGTTCAGTTCTGTTATGGCAGAGGGGACGAAGCTTCTGCTGAACTTGACCCTCCTCCAGGTCAGGGACCTGTACCGGCGGCCAGATGGAAGCCGCACAAAGTACGGGTTAAGGGGGTGGCTGGGGTCCTGGGTGATGGTGAGTGCTCTGCGTGTTATGGCTATGGTGTTGAGGTCAGAGAGGATGGGGGTGGGGAGGCCAATGATTTTGGAAGCTCTGTGGGTAATTTGTGTCAGTCTTTTTGTGTTGAGGGATGACAACATGTTGAAAAAGCAGGAAGAACAGTAGAGGAGGATGGGCTGAACTATGCTCTTGTATAACAACAGTAGGAGATGGGGGGCCACTGAGAGGGCTCTCAGTTTCCTGATGGCCTAGAGTCTCTGCTGGCTGCGTTTATGGATGTCGTGGATGTGTGGCTCAAAGGTGAGTTTATTGTCTATGGTGAGTCCCAGGTATTTGAAAGTTTCAACCACCTCCACGGCTTCTCCGTTGATGCTGATGGGGTTGTGGGTGGGGCAGAGGGTTGGCTTGCCTGTGCTGGGGGAGATGATGACCAGTTCTTTGGGTTTGGACACATTGAGAACTGAAGCTACTTGGATAAAACGTCTCCCAGAAACTCTACAATGCAGTTGTAAGACAAAAAGAAGCAGAAGATGAATCATAACCTTTAATCATTTTTTTTAAGTTACACTCAAAGTTGTGGTTGATATATAAAAATAAAAATAAAAACTTTAAATGAAGTGCTGTCATTTCTTTAGCACGTAGACGTCAGCCACAGCATCGGTGGTTGTTCATTTCTGTCGTAGCCTGTACCATCGTTCACACGTCTGAAGATGCTGCTGCAGCTTTTTAAATACACCCTCTGTGGTCAGACTAGAAGCAGCCACCAGTCTGAAGCCACGCTGACACATTAGCTTGGTTACCTAGTTTACTTCTGTCTCTGTTTTCTCTACAGCTCCAGAATCTTTATTCACTGTTTTTTTTTCTTTGTTTTGTTTTTGTTTTTTACAGCTACCAGTATATAACAACAATTCAAGTCTAAATTAATGAATGTATTTGGTTTGTCCTGAAACTGGATGATTAACTTTAATCTTTTACAACCAACAATGTAAACATCAGATAAAAAAGACATTTGACTGATTTTAGACACACGAAGATGAGGGAGGACCTGTGAAAATATCATTAAATGCTTAATGTTATTAAATCATTTTAAACAGTCGTCCAACTCATTCCCTATCCATTGAGTGGTGGTTCTCATTGGGTGGACACTGATTCGTTTATTGATTACTTAAACTTTGTCTTTATTGTTTTAATTGTCAGTATCGATCTTCTCCTGTCCTTCCTGGAGCTCCTTCCTGTTCAGACCTTGCATTAAGAAGTTTCCAGTTTTCAATTCTAATCTGAGTTTTGCCTCTAAAGAAACCACCGTCAGGGAAGAGATCAAATCATTTCCATATGCAGATGACGTCCTGCTTTATATTTCTGTTAATCTAACTGGTGCAACCTCCACTCTGTCACTTTTATACAGTCATTTTTAGTGGATACTGATATTTTTCTACTAATTTTGTAAATTTAAACCAACAAGGGGGCAATTAAAATCCTTTGTAATGTTTTTAAAGAGTGAGAAAGACCTTCCAGTTTGTTCAGGCATAACATTATGACCACCATCCTAATATTGTGTGGGTCTCAATTAAACTAAAGCAGGTCTGTTATTTCACTGCAGGGGGCAGGATAGAACCTTTAAAGTTCAAACCAGCTTCCAGCTACGCCGATCAGCCATAACATTATGAACATATGAACATTATAAAGGGCACTAAAATATTCAAACACAGCAGCTTTAACTCACTTTCTAAGTTCATTATGTGACATTTGAATTTTAACTTATATATTATACAGCATGATTTCTAGAACGCAGATGCAATACTGCAATCATGCTGTGAGCTACACCGATCAGGCTTAACATTATCCTAATATTGCGCAGGTCTCCCTTGTTCTGCTGCATCCTGCTGGGGATGGCTGCTGCCATCAAGGAGTGTCATTGCTATGGGGTGGGGGTGCCTGGTCTGGTCTAGCCAGTTCCAGAAGTTTCCCAGCAGAACACTGAACAGTCACAAGGTGCTCAGTGACATTAACTTCTAATGTCATGGATGTGGTCATAATGTTGTGGCTGATCGCTGTACGCAAGTAAGCAGAAATGGTCAGCTGCTGCGCGAATGTGTTGTGCAATGTGTCAAACATAGCTCTGTGTTGAACACACGAAGCAACGTACACAGGAAGAGGAAGTTCTCACCTACACCATTTTTAGGCTGTGCTTCAGTCTAGGTCTCAGATCAGTGTGCAGTAAGACAAGATGG
Source organism: Planiliza haematocheilus (assembly GCA_005024645.1). Classification (NCBI taxonomy): domain Eukaryota; kingdom Metazoa; phylum Chordata; class Actinopteri; order Mugiliformes; family Mugilidae; genus Planiliza; species Planiliza haematocheilus. The sequence continues at coordinate 1,365,825 of SRSE01000889.1, forward strand.
ATGTCACAGCTATCTGCATAACATCGCGTGAGTACCGAGTGTCACTCTTCTACAATCTCCTCTTCTTTGGTTTCATTTTTTTTTCTTTCTGATATATGAATGCGTCTGAGATGCTTTGTTCTTTATTTGTCTGCCCAGTTTTGTTTGAGGTGTTCCTGCTGAGTGTGCACATCCAGGACGCTCAGCAACATGGTGAGTGTCAAATCACTAATGCCGAAGAGTTTCTGAATCTTTTTTGCATCATACATTAATGAGTTTGGTCAGAATGACACCAGTTTAAAGATTGTCCATGCACAGAGACAAAGTGAGCAGCAGACGTTTGATTCTGAAGCCTTTTCTTGACGCTGTTTCTCTCGTCCTGGTGCAGATTTCCACATCTTTACCAACAAACAGCAGTTCTTTGAATACGACTCCATCTCTTTTTTCTGTGAGGGTCTCAGTAACCTGACTCAGGTGAAAGGAGTTAGGAATAATAAAGGACCAGTTAGGAGCTGTAATAAGTCGACCTGCACAGTTCAAGGCGTCTATCATGACGAAAGTGGAGAATACTGGTGTGAGACTAAAACAGAGAAAAGCAGCACCATCAACATCACCATCACTAGTAAGTTTGCACCAATACCTCCTTTAAATCCAAAAGAACCAATGGTGTCCATTTTGAGCTATGCTCCAGACTTGGCTTACTACAGTGCAATGTGTGTGTGTTTTGTTTGTTTGGTAAAACTTTGGTAAAAGCTGTTCAGATCATTTTCTCATAGAATGTAGGCTATAGTCTTTATCTCTTACCATTTTAGACAATTATCCAATGTCAGAAGGAGAATTTGCTTTTAAAGTCAACTCTTGTACAAACGTACTTCTACGCAGACATAAAAAAGTATTTATAGACATGCAGAGTGTTTTACTTTAGTATCTCGTAAAGCTCATGAACACCGGTCAGCCACAACATTGAAACCACTGACATATGAAGTCAGTGGATCATCTGGTTAAAATGCTGTATTTTAATGGGAAACGTTTTCCTCAAACATCCATTAGAGGCTTTTGGTTCTTCTTCAACCGTTCTTTAGTAGACCGACTTGTGTGCATGGGGTTGTTGTCTTAATGCATGACCCTGTTCAAGATTCAGCTCACAGACAGATTTCCTGATGTTTTCAATACTTTCCCTTCGTCTACTTCCAGTTCTTGTGTCATAATCTGCTGATGTTTTGAGTGATTTTTACCCTCAAAACCATGGTCTGTGCAAACATGCTGTATGTTCAGTATTTCATTGTCCGTTGCACCTATGTCACTCAGATGGTTCAGTGATTCTGGAGAGTCCTGCTGTTCCTGTATCAGAGGGAAACAATGTGACTCTGCGCTGCAGGAACAAGACTGACTCCCCAAACCTCACCAGTCAATTCTATAAAGACGGCTGGCCCTTGGAGGGAGGTGCTTCAACAACGATGACCATTCCAAATGTTTCCAAGTCTGACGAAGGCCTCTATAAGTGCAACATCTCTGGTGGTGGAACGTCACCAGAAAGCTGGCTGATTGTGAGAGGTGAGGCACAATGCTGCTTCAGAGTCACACACAAACAAATGTTTGGCTTCATATAACAATTTGTCCAGGTCTCTACACTTCCTCTGACAACTCCACAGTTGAGGAAAACTCAACCGTTGGTCGTCTGCCCTCAGAAGTCTCAACACTGATGTGGTCAGCTGTCACAATGTTGATCGGCATCCTGGTTCTGCTGGCGATCCTAGCGCTTTATGTCGGATTTCTTTTGAAGAAACACAAAGGTACAGGAAGACTTCTCAGGTGGATAAATGTCCCTAAAAGTTTACAGTTACAATGTTCTAACTGCATATTGGATCATTTTCAGTTTTCCCTCTTACACAATTAGACCAGGAAAATAGACTTGAGGTTTAAAAATATCTCAGTTGTCCTTTAATTCACCACTTTATGTACGAGCAACTAATAATGTATATGGTTGGTAGACTTGTGTCTGATCTGAAGTTGTTTCCAGGTGCTCCTCGTGCTCCAGATATTGCAGTACCTGGCAATGACGGGGACAATGAAGACGGCATGGTCTACGCGGCCGTCTTCACCAAACAACGAAACAGCAAAGGTTTGTGTTTTGACTGTCGCCTTGATGAGAAGAACACTCTAGACTGGAATGAATGAGTTGACACGTCTGACGTATTTATAACAGGCTTAAATGTGGTTGCCTAAGCGGTTCAGTCAGCATATGTGCGAATCGTTTTCTCATGCTCTGACTGCGCAGTCCCTATATTGAGTTGTGTTTGAGACGCTGCAGGAGCCTGATGAAGTGAAAGCAGAAAACCACAGACTGAAGAAGGGCTGTTATCGTGTACAGTCTGCTGATAGAAATAGTTAGAATTATTTCCTCCTTTCAGAATTCTCACATCAAGATCAGTAAGTCTAAACTCCTGTAGAGGTGTTATAGGTCACTGAACTGCTGAGCTGAACAAACACCACAGACTTTTGTTGGAGAAGAGAACAGAAATGTCACCAAGCTGAGTTTATTCCTCTTGTTTTCAGACTGTAACGCAGAATCTGCATTACCCGGCTCCACAGCGGCAGAAGACAACGGACAATGTTCAGCTGAGGGGGAAGTGGTCTATTCTGCTGTTCGCACGGTAAGACTGATCAAAACTGGTCATAATGCTGCCTTTTTTTTTATCTGTCATCAGCACATGAGGGAAATATTTGATGCTCGGCAACTCGGCAATGGTTGTCATACTGGCTATTGTTTTATTGATTGATGTTTTTAAATTAAGTTACAATTAAAATTGTTATTTCCTGCTGATTGACTACTAAGATAATCAGTTAGAAGTATTGCATGGGTTGAATTGTAAAATATTGCATAGAATGGTGCCAAGCTGTTGTTTGGAGTTTTTACACTTATGGTGTAATAATATCCTGATAACTGACTTTCTGTGACAAAATTCCTATATCTGCTTTGGAGTTGAAGCCCAAAGTGTAGCTAAATATCATGGCATTGACAGACTAGTGTTTTACCAAATGACAGAACTATTCCGAAGACAACAGTGTACACGTATAGATGTTCAGATCTGCCAACTGAGTTTTAGGAATCCATTTTTCGTGTAAAGATGTCAATTATTTAACAAATTCAATGTTATATTTGTTTTCTGTGTGTTCCAAATATAGTTTAGCATGTGACTTCCTTCTTCACTGAAGGAGATTTTCTGCATTTACATGACACATTAACAACTGGATGCCCAAGCAGGGAAGTTGAGTTTAAAGAACCTTAAGATGTTTCTTTTATGTGTTCTGTCTTACAGGTAAAAAAGAAACCAGAGACCAATCAGGAAACAGAGACACCAGAATGAAGACAGGTTGAGATGGTCATCCAGGTCGTGGTGTTCCCCAAAAAAATGACCTGAAACAAGGACATCTGGACACATCTGGACACATCTGGACATACTGACTCAGCCACTCTGTAGGGTTTCTTGAAGATGTTACATCCAAGTCTTTGGTTTTAAAAGTCTGGTGGGCAGTTAGGTCAGTGTTATTCACTTCTCCTGTCAGTGGTCATAATGTTGTGGCTGATTGGTATATGTCTCACTGGAAAACACCCCTCTAAATATTTTCTTTAGAACTCAACCTACTTGGATGAAACATCTCCCAGACACCCTACAAGTGCAGTTGCTTTAGTTTCATAATTGTAGCTGTAGATTTTTTCATTGTTGCCACAATAAAGACAAACAGAAGTAGAAGATGAATCATAACCTTTAATCATTTTTTTTTAAGTTGCACTCAAAGTTGTGGTTGATATATAAGAATAAAAATGTAACTTTAAATGAAGTGCTGTCATTTCTTTAACAAGTAATCTGGTATTATTCTGCAATTCTGCAAAAAAAGCACGTAGACATCAGCCACAGCATCGGTGGTTGTTCATTTCTATCGTAGCCTGTACCATCGTTCACACGTCTGAAGATGCTGCTGCAGCTTTTTAAATACACCCTCTGTGGTCAGACTAGAAGCAGCCACCAGTCTGAAGCCACGCTGACACATTAGCTTGGTTACCTGGTTTACTTCTGTCTCTGTTTTCCTTCTCTACAACTCCACAATCTTTATTCACTGTTTTTTTTTTTTTTTTTTTTTTAAAAGACAAAAAACACAATTCAGCCACAGATTTTTTGTTTGTTTGTTTTACAACTATAGTTCAAGTCTAAATGAATGGATGATTAACTGGGTGATTAACTCTAATCCTTCACAAATAACAATGTAAACAGCAGATAAAAAGACATTTGACTGATTAACCACCATCCGGGAAGAGATCAAATCATTTCCATATGCAGATGATGTCCTGCTTTATATTTCTGTTAATCTAACTGGTGCAACCTCCACTCTGTCACTTTCATGCAGTCATTTTAGTGGTTACTGATATTTTTCTACCAATTTTGTAAATTTAAACCAACAAAGGGGCAATTAAAATCCTTTGTAATGTTTTTAAAGAGTGAGAAAGACCTTCCAGTTTGTTCAGGCATAACATTATGACCACCATCCCAATATTGTGTGTATCTCAATTAAACTAAAGCAGGTCTGTTATTTTACTGCAGGGGGCAGGATAGAACCTTTAAAGTTCAAACCAGCTTCCAGCTACGCCGATCAGCCATAACATTATGACATTATGAACATTATGAAGGGCACTAAAATATTCAAACACAGCAGCTTTAACTCACTTTCTAAGTTGATTATGTGACGTTTGAATTTTAACTTTAAACAAATAAAAATACAGCATGATTTCTAGAACGCAGATGCAATACTGCAATCATGCTGTGAGCTACACCGATCAGGTGTAGGTAATATTGTGTAGGTCTCCCTTGTGGTGACCAATGAATGCCATGTCCAGAAGTTTCCCAGCAGAACACTGAACAGTCACAAGGTGCTCAGTGATATTAACTTCTAATGTCATGCATGTGGTCATAATGTTGTGGCTGATCGCTGTACATAAGTAAGCAGAAATGGTCAGCTGCTGCGCGAATGTGTTGTGCAATGTGTCAAACATAGCTCTGTGTTGAACACACGAAGCAACGTACACAGAAAGAGGAAGTTCTCACCTACACCATTTTTAGGCTGTTTTCAGTCTAGGTCTCAGATCAGTGTGCAGTAAGACAAGATGGATGTCACAGCTATCTGCATAACATCGCGTGAGTACCGAGTGTCCCTCTTCTACAATCTCCTCTTTTTAGGTTTCATTTTTTTCTGATATATGAATGCGTCTGAGATGCTTTGTTCTTTATTTGTCTGCCTAGTTTTGTTTGAGGTGTTCCTGCTGAGTGTGCAGATCCAGGACTCTCAGCAACATGGTGAGTGTCAAATAACTAATCCTAAAGAGAATCTGCTTCTTTGTTTGCATCATACATTAATTGGTTTGGTCAGAATGACACCAGTTTAAAGATTGTCCATGCACAGAGACAAACTGAGCAGCAGACATTTGATTCTGAAGCCTTTTCTTGACACTGTTTCTCTCGTCCTGGTGCAGATTTCCACATCTTTACCAACAAACAGCAGTTCTTTGAATACGACTCTGTCTCTTTTCACTGTGAGGGTCTCAGTGACCTGACTCAGCTGAAAGGAGTTAGGAGTAATAGAGGACCAGTTAAGGGCTGTAATAAGTCGACCTGCACACTTCACGTCGTCTATGAATCAGAAAGTGGAGAATACTGGTGTGAGACTGAAACAGAGAAGAGCAGCACAGTCAACATCATCATCACTAGTAAGTTTGAACCAAAACCTGGTTTAAATCCAGAAGAACCAGTGGTGACAGGTGAAGTCAGTGAATCATCTGGTTGAAAAGCTGTATTTTGATGGGAAGCATTGATGAAGCAGTTCCTCACATGTCCATTAGAGGCTTTTGGTTCATTTTTAACCATTCTTTAGTAGAACCACTTGTGTGTTTGGGGTTTTTGCTTTAATGCATTACCCTGTTTAAGATTCAGCTCATAGACAGATGTCTTGACGTTTTCCTTTAGAATTAACTGGTATGATTCCTGCACATTTCTGTTTCTTATTGGTTTTATTGGCTTCCCTTCGTCTACTTCCATGTCTTGTGTCATAATCTGCTTTTGTTTTGAGTGATTTTTACCCTCCAAATTCTGAAGGGCACAAAAACATTTAAGCTGCACTATAAAACATGCCATATGTTTAATAATTTGTTTTTGTGCCTATATCACTCAGATGGTTCAGTGATTCTGGAGAGTCCTGCTGTTCCCGTATCAGAGGGAAACAATGTGACTCTGCGCTGCAGGAACAAGACCGACTCCCAAAGTCTCACCAGCCAGTTCTATAAAGACGGCTCACTCTTGAAGGGAGGTGCTTCAACAACGATGACCATTCAAAATGTTTCCAAGTCTGACGAAGGCCTCTACAAGTGCAACATCTCTGGTGGTGGAACGTCACCAGAAAGCTGGCTGATTGTGAGAGGTGAGGCACAATGCTGCTTCAGAGTCACACACAAAAAAACATTTGGCTTCATATAACAATTTGTCCAGGTCTCTACACTTCCCCTGACAACTCCACAGTTGAAGAAAACTCGACCGTTGGTCATCTGCCCTCAGAAGCCTCCACACTGGTGTGGTCAGCTGTCACAATGTTGATCGGCATCCTGATTCTGCTGGCGATCCTAGCGCTTTATGTCGGATTTCTTTTGAAGAAACACAAAGGTACAGGAAGACTTCTCGCTGTGACCGTAACATTTTGTTGATGGCCTTACTGATTGTTCATTGTTGACATTACTGTTGATCTACAATTCAAATACAAGTATTGGAGATAGACTGCTGAGTCAGTTGGCGTCAGTTGGATAAATGTCCCTAAAAGTTTACAGTTACACTGTTCTAACTGCATATTGGATCATTTTCAGTTTTTGTCCCTCTTACACAATTAGACCAGGAAAGGCGGGAAAATAGACTTGAGGTTTAAAAACACCTCAGTTGTCCTTTAATGCACCACTTTATGTACAAGCACTTTTTGTTTTTAGCTGATGTATATGGTTGGTAGACTTGTGTCTGATCTGAAGTTGTTTCCAGGTGCTCCTCGTGCTCCTCGTGCTCCAGATATTGCAGTACCTGGAGATGACGGGGATAATAAAAACAGCATGGTCTACACGGCCGTGGTCTACACGGCCGTCGTCACTAAACAACGAAACAGCAAAGGTTTGTGTTTTGACTGTCGCCTTGATGAGAAGAACACTCTAGACTGGAATGAATGAGTTGACACGTCTGACGTATTTATAACAGGCTTAAATGTGGTTGACTAAGCCAGCGGTTTTCAAAGTGTGAGGCGCGCCTCCCCAGGGGGGCGCCAGAGGACTTCAGGGGAGGGGCGGCATGGGAAAAAAAATACAAATAAGCGTATCATCTGGTTAGCTAACTACATTGGGGCAAAATGTATCGATTTTTAGTACCTAAGGTGAAAGTGAGACACAGAAGCGAGCAGAAAACTGAGGAAGTATGACCCTGATTATTTAAAGTTTGTTTTTTCATTCATTGGGCCTGACGATGCTTCGTTGCCACAGTGTGTTATTTGCAAAGATCGGTGCTAACTAACGACAGTATGCGACCATGTAAACTCCGGCGTCATATTGAAACTATGAACTAACCATTTCTTCTCCATTCAACTGGACGAGTCCATCGATGTGGCTAACTATTGCACAGCTAATGGTGTATGTGCTTTATTAGAGCGCAGTGTCCATCCTCTGCCGGCGCGCACTACAGCAGCAGAAATCTTCAAGGCTTTGAATTAGGGCTGAACGATATATCGTTATCGTATCTATATCTACATATGAACATTCAAGATATTAATGTGGAAAAAGCAACAATATAAACGATATAGACCAATGACAAACATATGAGGGCCGGAGTGAGGGAGACGGAGACGCACACACACTAAAACACCACGGGGAATTTAAAAAGAAAGAAAGTAAAGTGAGCGTGGTGGCGGGGCAGAATAGAGGGTGACAGTTTTTCATTTAGGTGCAGGACCTACGGGAGTCAGTTTCACTGTTGGTAACGTGATTGGGACGGGATAGAGCAAATAATCAACGGGGCCGAGATTAAATTAAAAAGTGATGCTGCAATGTGGTAAGTGCGCCCAACTTTAGACAACAACACAGGGAGCTGGACGGGATTTGGGAGTCTTTCTCTCGTGATTTTGCAGGTAAGGATTTTTTTTTGGGGGGGGGGGGCAGTCACGTGATCGGGATATGACGGGAGTATTTTTGTGGGCTTGGGATGGGAATGACAATTGATTCCCGTGTCACTAGTGCAAAATCTGATTTGGAGGTATTTTGGATTTAAAATGATGATGTAAAGCAGAGGGAGGTGTTGCGCAGGTTGCTTGGCAAAAATTGCGACAAAGCAAGATAGCACGAGAAACATGTTTCACCACATGACACAACACCAACGGTGCAATTATTATTACTTTTATTCAGGCATGGCTGCTTTTGAGTTCTCTTAGGGGAGGCCCACACTTTGAAAACCCCTGGTCTAAGCGGTTCAGTCAGCATATGTGCGAATCGTTTTCTCATGCTCTGACTGCACAGTCCCTATATTGAGTTGTGTTTGAGACGCTGCAGGAGCCTGATGAAGTGAAAGCAGAAAACCACAGACTGAAGAAGGGCTGTTATCTTGTACAATCTGCTGATAGAAATAGTTAGAATTATTTTCTCCTTTCAGAATTCTCACATTAAGATCAGTAAGTCTAAACTCCTGTAGAGGTGTTATAGGTCACTGAACTGCTGAGCTGAACAAACACCACAGATTTCACAAATGTCACCAAGCTGAGTTTATTCCTCTTGTTTCAGACTGTAACGCAGAATCTGCATTGCCCGGCTCCACAGCGGCAGAAGACAATGAACGATGCTCAGCCGAGGAGGAAGTGGTCTATTCTGCTGTTCGCACGGTAAGACTGATCAAAACTGGTCATGATGTTGCCTTTTTTTTTGTCTGTAATCGGCACATGAGGGAAATATTTGATGCTCGGCAACTCGGCAATAGTTGTCATATTCGCTATTGTTTTATTGATTGATGTTTTTGAATTAAGTTACAATTAAAACTGTTATTTCCTGCTGATTGACTACTAAGATAATCAGTTAAGAATAAGAAAAAGAAAAAACATTATTAGTCCCGCAATGGGGAAACTGCAGTTCACAACCGCTTACTGAAAATTTAGAATAAAAAATAACAAGAGTAGTTATAAAAGATAAATAATGAAATAGAATTGGATAGAAATATTGCGCGGGTTGAATTGTAAAATATTGCATAGACTGGTGTTAAGCTGTTGTTTGGAGTTTTTACACTTATGTCATAATAATATTGCACATATGATGTAATAATATCCTGATAACCGACTTTCTGTGACAAAATTCTTATATCTGCTTTGGAGTCGAAGCCCAAAGTGTAGCTAAATATCACGACATTGACACCAAATGACAGAACTGTGCCAAAGACATAGTTCAGATCTGCCAACTGAGTTTTAGGAATCCATTTTTCGTGTAAAGATGTCAATTATTTAAACAAATTCAATGTTATATTTGTTTTTCTGTGTGTTCCAAATATAGTTTAGCATGTGACTTTGGAAATTTGTTGTTTCTAAATTCAAAACTCCCCAAGGCCATTACGTTTGCCTGTGAGTTTCACGCTATTCCACTTCCTTCTTCACTGAAGGAGATTTTCTGCATTTACATGACACATTAATGTTACATGATGTTCCTTTATGTGTTCTGTCTTACAGGTAAAAAAGAAACCAGAGACCAATCAGGAAACAGAGACACCAGAATGAAGACAGGTTGAGATGGTCATCCAGGTCGTGGTGTTCCCAAAAAAAATGACCTGAAACAAGGACATCTGGACACATCTGGACATACTGACTCAGCCACTCTGTAGGGTTTCTTGAAGATGTTATATCCAAGTCTTTGGTTTTAAAAGTCTGGTGGGTAGTTGGGTCAGTGTTATTCACTTCTCCTGTCAGTGGTCATAATGTTGTGGCTGATTGGTATATGTCTCACTGGAAATCACCCCTCTAAATATTTTCTTTAGAACTCAACCTACTTGGATGAAACATCTCCCAGACACCCTACAAGTGCAGTTGCTTTAGTTTCATAATTGTAGCTGTAGATTTTTTTCATTGTTGCAACAATAAAGACAAACAGAAGTAGAAGATGAATCATAACCTTTAATCATTTTTTTTTAAGTTGCACTCAAAGTTGTGGCTGATATATAAGAATAAAAATGCAACTTTAAATGTAGTGCTGTCATTTCTTTAACAAGTAATCTGGTATTTTTCTGCAATTCTACAGAAAAAGCACGTAGACATCAGCCACAGCATCGGTGGTTGTTCATTTCTGTCGTAGCCTGTACCATCGTTCACACGTCTGAAGATGCTGCTGCAGCTTTTTAAATACACCCTCTGTGGTCAGACTAGAAGCAGCCACCAGTCTGAAGCCACGCTGACACATTAGCTTGGTTACCTGGTTTACTTCTGTCTCTGTTTTGCTTCTCTACAACTCCAGAATCTTTATTCTCAGGCTATTTAGGTAAGAAAATAAAATAATAACCGCAATTAAAAAAAAAAAAAAAAAAAGCACAATTCAGCCACAGATCTTCTGTTACAGCTACCAGTGTATACAGACAGTTCAAGTCTAAATGATTGGATCGATTTGGTTTGATCCTTGACAAACAACAATGTAAACAGCAGATAAAAAGACATTTAGACACATCACATAAAGCTCAGGAAAAACCCGTGAAAGTACTATTAAATCAAGTCATTTTAAACAGTCGTCCAACTCATTCCCTATCCATCGAGCAGTGTTTCTCATTAGGTAGATGCCGATTCGTTTACTGATTACTTAAACTTGGTCCTTTGTCTGTCAGTACTGATCTTCTCTCCTCCTTCCTGGAGCTCCTTCTTGGTCAGACCTTGCATTAAGACGCTTCCAGGGTTCAATTCTAATCTGAGTTTTGTCTCTAAAATAACCAGCATCAGGGAAGATCAAAAAAAATTCCATTTGCAGATGACGTCCTGCTTTATATTTCTGTTAATCTAACTAGTGCAACCTCCGCTCTGTCACTTTTATGTAGTCATTTTTAGTGGTTACTGATATTTTTCTTCTAATTTTGTAATTTTAAACCAACAAGGGGGCAATTAACATCCATGGTAATGTTTTTAGTGAGTGACAGAGACTTTCCAGTGTGTTCCAAAATCTGGATTATGTCTCCAAATCAACAACCAAGCTGTTCATGGTTCTGATCCAGTGGTAGGTAGACATCCATTAGAGACAGCAGCTGCTACAATATTCTACTGACCACATGATGGCGCTGCTGAAACAGATCTCAGGTACTGGCTGGAGACACATGGAGACATATTTTAATTAAGACCAGGTGTGAACAGAGGTAAATAGAGATGGACAGGTGAGATCAGATTGACCCGGACAGATAAGATGAGCTGAGCTGCTGTGTTTGCTTTTCCATAACCGCATCAACATCTGATCAGCTTATTTCTTATTTCTAGTTGTTGCTTTCGTCTTCAGTGTGTTGTCTTTCATCTCCCCCAATCAGTCTCTTTTCTACAGGTGGACTCTGACTCTTTGTCAGTTTTATTTCATTTCCTTTGTTGTTGTCATGGAGACCGTTTGTTGCCTCCCCTCCTTCGCTGGCTGCTTGTGCTCCATCTGACACACTCTGACCAGAATCAGTATTTATGTTTTGCATTTGCTCGTCTTTTCCTCTGTCTTCGTCATTATTATGCTGTTCTTCCTCAGTCAGAGCCGCTTTTTCCTCATAATTCTTTGCTTGAATTCCCTCTTCAGGATTTTGCTCTGCTTCCATTTGTTCTTCATTTGTTTCTTCTGGCCTTGCTGATTCATCGTGTGAAAATTTTAATTTATCTTTTATTTCAGGTGTCTGTGGACCTGTAGATACTTCAGTGTTATTTTTGGCCTCAAATCTTGTGTGGTCCTTGACATCCTGTGTGTCTCCTTCTGTGAGATCATGTGTCTTTTCCTCAGTTGAACCTTTTATTTCCTGATTTTTTGTTTGTTCTTCTTCTTTATTTTCTTCCTTGTCCTTGTCGTTCTTTGCTTCTACTCCTTTGATGTCTTGCTGCTGTTGTCCATCCTTCAGACTCTGCCCTGCATCTTCCTGTATTTCTTGTCTGTTATTTGAATCAACCGTTTCAGGTTCTCTTTCAGTGTCCTCTTCTCCATCCACCTTTCTTGATGGTACTTCTTCTCCATTTCCTTTGTCCTTCTGATCAGACTGCTCTTGGCATATTCCTTTGTCTGATGAACCTGAAGTTTGTGTTTCCTTGGTCTCTTTGCTGTCCATGTCACCCATCGTTCTTCCTCCACTCTGCTCCTGATTTTGTTCACCATTTGTGATTTTGTCCATCACAAATGGGCTTTCAGTTCCTGGAACTGGAATTTGTTCTGATTGGACGTCATCTTCTTTGTTCATCAGAGATTGTTTTTCTGGATCTGTACTCTGATTGATGCTAATCTGATGTGATACTTCATAATTCTTGGTCTCTGTGTGCAAATTCAGAAGACAGCAGTTTGATTAAAACTAAATGTCGCTTGCTGCACCAAAGATGTGCAAATGACAAACAATAACGTCTGATGATATGTAAAAAACACTAGTATGAAATAAAATGACCTCTCGACCAAAAAGCAAACCAAACAAGTGTAAATGATGGTTATTAGTCCAACCCGGTCACATCCACTATACTAAATCATTAAAACTTTGCTGATGACCAAATTCTATAAGCACATCTAAAACAATACTTCTTTGAAAAAGCTATTGTAAACAATTTCATTCTTGTCATCTGATGGATTTATCAGTGCTCTGCAGTCAGTTACTTTTGGCAGTTATTTCTTTCATGGACTCTCCAACTTTTTGCAGGTTAATCTTTGGTTACACTGAGAATATAATTTATGCTCTTTCTGATATTTAATACGAATATTTACTTTACCGAAGCAACCACATACTTTATACGTTGTGTTATAATAAAATCATGTTGAAAGGTTTTGTCAAAGAAAACAGACAGTCTTTTTTCCAGACTCTCCCATCATCAATACAAGATCTTAGTGAAAAATGAATGCAACACTGGATGATAAACAATGATAATAAATCTTGTGACAGTGCAGAAGCTTATCACAACAATGCCACAGAGAATGTGTACTGTAATAAAAGTTAAAGGAGGTCCGATGAAGTCTTAGTGTGTTTTGACCAGACAGTGTATATTTACCAATTCAGAGAAGAAAAATCAGAGCATATCTTTGTCTGATCGAGAACATAACCCCCCCGAACCACAATTCCATGTCAGTCTAGTAGACGGCTGACGTTTCTCATTATATAATGGCTTTGACTTACTGTTTGTTTGTCTCCACTTCCACCCAAGAAAGCCGACAACAAGGATAAAGACGAGGCCAATGAGCAAACCAATGACGGTAGAAGTAGTTGAACGAGATGACTCCTGGAAGAAATCATCTAAAACACCAAACAACATTACATTTGTTTATCACAGGCCTACAACTGTTTGTATGTCATAAATAAAGACGTCATCTCCACCTGGGACGATGATCTGTGCCTCTCTGTGCTGGTTGTTCTGTTGGACTCTACAGGTGAAGTTGTTGCCGTGTCTCTTGTCCACAGTCACTCTGCTGCTGACAGTATAGAGGTCATCAGGACCTCTGACTGTCTCTGGAGGTCCAGCAGAGAGCAGGTCTCCCTCAGAGTCCAGCCACAACACCTCAGGCTCTGGATACCAGCCTCCGGATACACACTCCAACACTCCAGTACTTGCTTTAGTTACTTTAATGACAGCAGCTGGTGATTAAATAAAAGAGAGAATAATGAAGCTTATGATATATAACTCTATCCACTCCTAGATTTGGTTTGTCCACTTACCCACAGCAAGCTGAACAGTCGTTTCTGTGTTTAATGCTGGGATGTAGCACCTGTATGTTCCCTCATCAGACAGGCTCACTTTAGAGAGACTCAGTGAAGCATCTCCCTGTTTCAGTCCGCTGACAAGCACTGATGTTCTTCCCTTGTAAAGTGGGTTCTGATCAAGCAGGTGGTCTTCGCCGGACCGCCTCACGTGGACAAATCTGGGCTCCAAGTCAGACCTTGACCACTCCACCATCTGATCCGTGGCATCCACAGCAGGTTTGACGTGGCATGGCAATAAGATGTTACCACCGACCGCTGCCTGCACATTCGGACCAGTCGTATCAGACTCACCTGAGGAAGAAACACATCACCTTACAGACTCTTGTTGTCAAAAAACAGACATCGTGATTTTTCTTTAAATTATTTTTATCGTTATTATTCAGGACTGTGAATGTCTCCACAAAACATGTGTTCTTAACATGTCTAAAATACAAAATATTTGATCCCACTTGGCCCCATGGTGAACTTGTAAGTTTGTTCAGTAGATTCTACAAGTGGGAAGTCTGGTGTGATCTGCTGATTGGTTGGTTCGTCTGCATTTAAAGGATCCAGCTAGAGGCACCTCGTGCTTGATTTCCCCCTGCTCTAGACTTGTTGCTACTTGCTAGTTGCTCTCAGACTCCTTGTTGCTTGCTTCGGGAAAGCACATGGTCCAGTCTCTGCTTGCTATCCTGCTTTGACTGTTCTATTGAGGTCTATTGCCTACTGTGTTATCAAGACGTGTTGACTCTTTTTGTACGGTTTATTTTTGTTGTGGTCACATGACACCAGTAAAATGTTATTAACTAAAAAAGTAGCTGAAATGGGGATCACGACAAAAATCAGCAAAATTCTCGAACTTCATCCTCTCTGGCACAAGAACATGCCCAAATTTTGATCTCAAAACATCAAACAGATATTTCATAAAAATGGCACTAGCCTAAAAGTCATAGGATCTCAAAATGCCAAAAAGCCTAAAAAAGGTTGACCTCATTACATCAAAGAGACGTGTTTCACAAAAACATCAACTTTACAGTGGCACTAGACTAAAAGTCATAGGATCTCAAAATGTGTCCTCTGGGGACCATGAATGCCTAAAAAAGGTTGACCTCATTACATCAAAGAGATGTGTTTCACAAAAACATCAACCTCACAGTGGCACTAGACTAAAAGTCACAGAATCAACAAAGTCGTTAGTGGAGCCTGTATAAAAATTCAAATTTGTGCTCAAAAAGTTGTTAAAAGAAAAATGTCAAGAGACAAGAGTGCAAAAATTACAAAATCAGAAAAAGTCTTCAAAATATATCTTCCTGGGACTACGAATATCTCAACAACATTTGGACAAAACCAACAGAGCTGAGTAAATACAAATGCTGAAAATTCATAGAATATGTGACAATGAAATAATGAATATAGCCTCAACAATCTCTAAACCATATTTTATATCTAAACCAGCATCAACAGGCGGCGTCCAATGACACGGATGGCTGCCTATCTGAGCTGGAATACCTTAAATTCTGAGAACCTTTGATCACTTCAACATAGCACAAAGTTAATAATCAAATTCCGTCAAATACAACATTCTTGCATCTTTCCTCTCTGTCTCACCTTCCAAGCATAACAACCCACACATTCTCACTTTCATTTTCATCAGTGACAAAGAGACGTTTCCAAGAAGGAAGTATTTCAATAGAAAATGTTGAGAAGGCAGCATATTGTGTTCATTAATGTGTATTTTGTTTCACTGAAGGCATAGCAGTATTTTTACAGTGTAAACTTTAATCTGTGTAGAGTGTATGCAAGGATACGTTACCTCCATTGAAGAGTGTCAGTAGAAGTATGATGTGTAAAATCAGTGGAGGGTCACGGCTCCGTCTGTCCGGCTGATAATGATTCAAATAAAATAAACAAGACAATAAATTTACAAGACAACTTATTGAATTAAAACAACAAAAGAAAATCTACTTTGATTTGTTACCTCGGGCATGTTTCCTCTTTGAGTACACCACCCACGATCAAAGTCAATAAAACTCAGATACAGAGCTGCACCTGTTGCTCCGCCTCCTTGTATGTTGTACAACCTGTTTAAACAGGAAGAGTTGTGCGTGTTTTTAGTTTCCTGAAACGCCGGTCGTTCAGGTGTGTTTTTCGTTGCTTCCGGAGCTGCACTTAGATGACGAGGGCGAGGACAGGCTGCAGCTCATACGCATCTACCATCTGATTAAGGGACATGATACACGCAAGAGTTCAAGACACAGTTGATCCATGTTACATGAGAGAGAGAATTTTCATTTTAAACATGTTTAGTGGTCATACAGAGCGCCCATAATGTTACTGTTGTAATGATAAACTAAAGGAAAGGACATTAAAACTGTCTGCTGACGTATTCAGAAATGGTGGAGGTGGATGGAAACGTAATATGTGGTACTTTAGTCAGAGTTTTATTGCGCTGCATTATATTACCACTTGAACTTTGCAACATCTTCTATTAGAACTGCCTCCCCCTCCTCCCTTGGTGCAGGTCGTAAAGGAAGGAGGGAGGAAGGAGGTAAGAGTGCAACAAGAAGAATTAGTCCTACTCCGCCACCTGTTGACCAGTTACCTGTATCACATGTCTACTAGCAGGTTACCAGAACAATGAAGAGACAAAAAAAGTGCTTCAGGTGAGATCACAGTGAATGGATAGAGTTTAGGCTCCCATTAAAAGCTAAAAGAGAATTTAAAATCTTTCTCCTAACATACAAGGCCCTGGAAAGCCTAACCCTAACCCCAACAATCGACCTAACCCTCATACCCCAGAGACCTTATAGAACCATGTAACGGTTATACATTTCTTGCTTGTGGTTCCTAGGGTTTCAAAAAGTAGAATAGTAAGTAGAGGTCCCTCTATATTTTTAATGCCAGGCTTCAGACTTTCCTTCATAATCAAGCATATAGTTACAGCTGGGCTCAACTGACCCTGAACCATCGTTAGGTTATGCTGCTGTAGGTTCAGGCTTACAATTATCCACTGCTTCCTCAATGTGTAATTCTCCAGCCTGCTTGTAGACATTGTTATGCCCAGCTCGTTGGGGAGCACAACCAAACGGGGAGAACATACAGCAACCACCTAAGTTAATCAGAAATTTATTAAACAAAAGAGTCAACAGAACATAACCAAACCAAATAAACAAATCTGCGCTGAGGTGCCTGGATAGTGATGGGCACGTGATTCAAAAAAGGGTTCATTACTCGAAGCTTCAGTGACACAGTGCTCTAATAGGACATCTAGTGGACAATAAAATGTAGTGCAATGGAGACGTGTCTTACTGGTTCATGCTTGTATGGGATATACACTATATTACCAAAAGTATTCGCTCACCTGCCTTTACTCATTCTATGAACTGAAGTGCCATCCCATTCCTAACTCATAGAATTCAATATGATGTCGGTCCACCTTTTGCAGCTATTACAGCTTCAACTCTTCTGGGAAGACTGTCCACAAGGTTGAGGAGAGTGTTTATAGGAATTTTTGACCATTCTTCCAAAAGCGCATTGGTGAGGTCACACACTGATGTTGGTCGAGAAGGCCTGGCTCTCAGTCTCCGCTCTAATTCATCCCAAAGGTGTTCTATCGGGTTCAGGTCAGGACTCTGTGCAGGCCAGTCAAGTTCATCCACACCAGACTCTGTCATCCACGTCTTTATGGACCTTGCTTTGTGCACTGGTGCACAGTCATGTTGGAAGAGGAAGGGGCCCGCTCCAAACTGTTCCCACAAGGTTGGGAGCATGGAATTGTCCAAAATGTTTTGGTATCCTGAAGCATTCAATGTTCCTTTCACTGGAACTAAGGGGCCAAGCCCAGCTCCTGAAAAACAACCCCATACCATAATTCCTCCTCCACCAAATTTCACAGTTGGCACAATGCAATCTGAAATGTACCGTTCTCCTGGCAACCTCCAAACCCAGACTCGTCCATCAGATTGCCAGATGGAAAAGCGTGATTCATCACTCCAGAGAACGCGTCTCCACTGCTCTAGAGGCCAGTGGCGGCGTGCTTTACACCATTGCATCCGACGCCTTGCATTGCACTTGGTGATGTGTGGCTTGGCTGCAGCTGCTCGGCCATGGAAACCCATTCCATGAAGCTCTCTGCGTACTGTACTTGGGCTAATCTGAAGGTCACATGAAGTTTGTAGCTCTGTAGCAATTGACTGTGCAGAAAGTCGGCGACCTCTTTGCACTATGCGCTTCAGCATCCGCTGACCCCTCTCCGTCACTTTACGTGGCCTACCACTTCGTGGCTGAGTTGCTGTTGTTCCCAAACGCTTCCATTTTGTTATAATAGAGCTGACAGTTGACTGTGGAATATTTAGGAGCGAGGAAATTTCACGACTGGATTTTTGCACAAGTGGCATCCTATGACAGTTCCACGCTGGAATTCACTGAGCTCCTGAGAGCGGCCCATTCTTTCACAAATGTCTTGTTTCACAGTCTGCATGCCTGAGTGCTTGAATTTATACACCTGGGGCCAGGCCAAGTGATTAGAACACCTGATTCTGATCATTTGAATGGGTGAGCGAATACTTTTGGTAATATAGTGTATGTCTATATCTTATCCGTATCTCTCTCTCTATCTTCTCTATATATAACACTATTTAGAACTATTTATGTCTATCCATTAATCTAGTGTTCTAACTATGTAACTAATTGATCTATTTCTCTCTGAATCTTACCATCTATCTCCACAAAATACGCAACTAACTCCAACTACAGCAACAAACCAACCTACTCTGCAAAGAGACATTCAAATGAGCACCATTAAATAGGGATAGGATATCCGGGATATCCCTGAACGCACTCGATCCCACCAAGTTATTCACATGACAAATCGAACCCCTGGGGTGACTCGTTTGCCACTGAAGCCTTCGAAGCACTTGAAAAGCGCCATCTTGGAAGGGCCATGCCTTTATAGATGGCCACAGGTGAGGTGGATCTCCATAACGAGATGGGAGGAAACATGCAGAAAACCTGGGAAGGGAGGAGCACAGAAGCCAGCAAAACACAAAATGGCCCAAGCCATCACAACATACAGTTGCATGCAAAGGTTTGGCCACCCCTGGTCTAAATGTCTGTTAATATAAAGTGTTACAGTCTCTTTTTCTAATTCGGCTTACAAGACACATAACATATAACAAGGACACCAAAAGCCAATAACAGGCCTAAGGGTCATCTGCTCAGGGACAAAGAAACATGAGGTCAAAAACACAACCTGGCCACAAGCGTTGTCACAATGTGCGCCAGACAAAAAGGAAAGAGAGAAAGATACCTGACACCGCTCCTCTCCCATCCTTACATAGTCTCCACCCCCTGCCGGAGCACAAATGAGATTAAAGTTATCAGCAGACCGGGGGAGGAGACTAGGAGGAGACAGCAAGAAGAGCAGCACGTAACATAAAACGAAAAGGAAAAATCACCACAGCAAAGGTTTGGGCACCATGCATAGATAATACCGTAATTCAGCAACTGAATTTTGCAAAAGAACATTTAGATAATCTAAAAAGCACACATACAATCTTCCCAGTCATCTATAAAACCATGAGGGTTAGGGATAGGCCTTTTTGGGACTCGTATATATGGAGAAAGATTTTAAATTCTCTTCTAGATTTTAATGGGAGCCTAAACTCTGATCCAGTCCAATAACTGATCACTGTGATCTCACCTGAATCACTGTTTTGTCTCTTCTTTGTTCTGGTAACCTGCTAGAAGACATGTGATACAGGTAACTGGTCAACAGGTGGCAGAGTAGGAATAATTCTTATTGTTGCACTCTTACCTCCCTCCTCCCTCCTCCCTCCTTCCTTTACTACCTGCACCGGTCATAACAACAATGAATCATCCAGTCGGTTTGTCTAAAACTTCCTGTCTTACTGTCACATGCTTTCAGAGTCCTGGGACAATGTGCAGAGGCAGGCTGCATTTACTCTGCTTTACATATTTCTTTGTGTATTTCCTTCATGTTTGTTTTATGTTAAAAACCAGTATCTTTTTAAAATTACTACAGCATTAGTAAAATTGACAATAGTACACCTTTGAACACCTTTTTCCATCAAACTCTCCAAGTCTACCTTCATATGTCTGGTGGTGTTTGTAAACCTGCCGCTAAGACCCCAGACGTATGCAGCACAGGAAGAGGAAGTTCTCTGCTACATTATATTTAGTGTTCACGCTGCCTGATGCTCAGACAGTCGGCAGTAAGACACCATGGTGGTCACAGCTCTCTGCATCAGCCTCAGTGAGTAGACAAGCTGTCTTTTCTCATTGTGTGGGTTACATATATACCGTTCTCTATATACCGTTATGCATGGAACTGTTTTTGTGTTGTGGCAAAGGTCTAGAGGTTTTATGCCAGATAATATAAATATTTAAGGCGCTCTAGTCGGTCCTAAAGACATGTGAGTTATGTGGTCGGCCTCGCTGAGTGGAATAAATGAGGCAGTAATTAACTATTTGACCTCAGAGTTGATGTTAGAAGAATGACAAATGGACAAGTGGAAGGATATGAGCAACTTTCACGAGAGCTGGACTGTAACGTTTAGACAACTGTTGGTCAGAACATCTCCAGAACTGCAGCTCCTGGTCTGTAGGGGTCAGTACTGATTAAGTGGTCCAAGGAAGGAGGAGAACCAGAAACAGCGTCATAGATGGCCAACGTTCATTGGTGGATATAGAGTGAAAAGGCTGTCCCATATGGACTGACCCAGCAGACGAGCTGCTGGAGCTCAGACTGTTGAATAAGCTGATGCTGGTTCGGACAGAAAGAAGTCAGAAGATTCAATGGATCACAGTTTGTTTAGCTTGTGTAACTGCAGGCCAGTCAGGATATCCATGCTGACCCTAGACCTCTGATGAAACCTCCAACAGTGGACATTTCAATGAGAATTGGACAGAGATGACATTATCCCTGCTCACTAACTTCACTGGGTGGTAGTTTTAATTTTGTGCCTCATCTGTGTATGCACACCAAAAAGGGGGACAGGGTAGAATGTGAAAAACATGGAAATAAAACAGGAAGAAAATCTAAAGTTGCATCTAAGACCAAAACTCTGTCTTATTTTGTTTCTGCAGTGTTGATGCTCCTGGTTGCACATGTGCAGCAAAGCTATTCAAAGACATCTGGTGAGTAACCCAGCAGGGCTACAGATTTACACCAATCAGGCAAAACATTATGTCCTAATATTGTGTAGGTCTCCCTTGTGGTGACTCATCAGAAAATGGGTTGAGGGAAATGTCCTCTGTGGATCAACCCACAGATACTTGGTCAGTTTGGCATCTAGTGAATTTGGAGGCCAGGTCAACACCTTGTGCTGTTCTTCTTCCAAAAGTGTTTTTGTGGCTGCATCCTGCTGGGGATGGCTGCTGTCATCAAGGAGTGTCCTTGCTATGGGGTGGGGGTGTCTGGTCTGGTCTAGGTGGGTGCTACATGACTAAGTAACATCCACACCAATGAATGAAGCCAGGTCCAGAAGTTTCAAATCATAGCGGTTCCTACTATACTAGAAATTCTACACGACGGTACTACGGTGGATTACTATACTACCGGTACCAGTTTCACCTCTACTCTGCTCCCGGCTTCTCAATCCATGCTACTCCCTTGTAAACAAACCCACACGGCAACTACTGCAACCGAACTACACAGCTGCTGACTGATTGGCTGTTTGCCTACTGGTGACATCCGGGGGTATGATAGGCTGTTTCCGCACGCAGGGTCCGCCCATCTGATTGGCTGTTGTGTTTCTGCCGGCAAGAACGAACTCCACGTATGTCTGCTGTGGCGTTGTCGTCAGTGGCACCACTAATTTTGTTCAAAAAGCCAAACTCCAAAAGTCACATTTGGAACTATTTTGGCTTTAAACAAGGCACAGGCATTATAAGTAATTAATAAGTATTACGTAACTTGTACAAATGCATTGCAGTTCATAAAAATAATTAAACAGACCAGAGCGGTGATACTTTGTCTCGTGGTTACCCATTTTGGTATTGTGACTACTCTAGTTTTAGTACGTGACTGCCTCTCAGTACAGAGCCACAATGAAGCTGAAACCCCCCGTCGACTCTCTATGCAGATCCTAAAAATGATGCTACCAAGCAGAGAACACGTTAGTTTCTGGTGTTTTATTTAATGACATCACAGCACGTCTAAGTTCTTAATCCTGTTTCTGTCTCAGATGGACGTTTTCACATCGTTCCGTCCAGACTGCAGGTCTTTGAATACAAGTCAGTCTCTTTCACCTGTGAAGGGTTTAATGCCTCTGCTGGATGGAGAGTGAAGAACGACAAGATGTTCCTTAAAGAATGTTCTAACGTTACAAAGACGTGCCATATTGACTACGCCTTCGTGTCGGACGGTAGACAGTACTGGTGTGAAAGTGGAGGAGAGAGAAGCAACACTGTCACCATCAACGTCACCGGTATGTTTACAGTCAGAAGAGTTCACAACTCAACCATGAACCCAAAATGACCAAATGTCCTCGTGTCCTTCAGCTGGTTCTGTGATCCTGGAGAGTCCTGTCCGTCCTGTGGTGGAGGGAGAATCTGTGACTCTGCGCTGCAGAAGAAAGACAAACTCCTCTGACCTCGTCGCTGATTTCTATAAAGATGGCGTCCTCATTGGGACAAAGTCTACAGGAGAACTGACCATGGACAAAGTTTTAAAATCTAATGAGGGATTCTACAAGTGTAACATGTCTGGAACTGAGATATCACCAGAAAGCTGGATGTCTGTCAGAGGTAAAAACTATTGTGTTTATAGATGTTTTCAGTTATTGACTGTGTGTAAAGATAGAAAGAAAAATCTGTGGTTGAGGCTGTTCTGGCTTCGGGGTTTGTTTCTCCGGCCATCTCCTAACTCCCAGCTAAAATTTTCAAGGTGGAGGTGGAGCTTGAGTAGGTCCACAGTGGTTGAATATTGCGATAAAAAAACTGAACTCTTGTTTCAAATGTTTGTTGGCTCTCAAGACAGCTCGCAAAAGAGATGCAGTCACCACTTGATGCATAACTTTAAGCCATGATATAATTTAAATTGTCCTCTAGAGGCCATTAGAGGAACTGCAGTCATTAGTTTCTGTGTATTGCCGTCATCATTAGCCCCCGAGGTTGTTGCTTGCTTTCAATAAGCAGCTTGTTAGCGTAGCACCAGATTGCTGTACTTACTTACTATACATTTAAATGATAAATTGATCTCTCAAATGTTTTTAACAACTGTCTCATGAATAATGAGGGATTGGTACAAGCCAATGGTCAGCTATGTTCAGGCATCAGGAAGTCACTGAGCATCTGTAACTCTAGTTTTATTGGTCCTAGATAGTCAGAGAAGGGTGGCTTGTGTAGTAAATATCTAATATCCCTTCCAGTTGGCAGTGTGACCCTGAAGAGTCCTGCTGATCCTGTTAATGAAGGTGAGGTCACCTCATTTGTTGTGGTTTAAAGAAATGCTGCAATTTACTGAACTCAAACTTTTTAAATCGCAGTCGACATCTTGAAGAATGAAGACTCCCTGGAAGACAGTGAGGGTGTACATAGAACAGGTAAGAGAAATGAAGAGGTTTAAATGCATTATTGTTCATTAGTGATGAGTTAAACAGGCAAGATAAAACGGAAGCTAAAATATGATACTGATTTCAGAAAGTCAGTGATTGGATTTCTTTGATCTGAGGTTGTATGAGGTACTACAGTAAATGGAGACCATGGAAGTCAGTCCCATGGACCGAGAAAATCATTTTTAATAATCAACATCATTTTAAATTCAGGCTCTATATATAGAATATTACCATATAGTCAACCATACCATATACCATATACCATATACCATATATGGTATATGGTATATGGTGTACCACCTTCAGTTCCATGCAGTGAACTGAAGGTGGTACACCACTCTTTTCAAAGACAACAAACTCCTTTCACAAAAAGAGTCGTTCTACCTCACATGGCATAGAAGTTGCCGGTTACTCTGTGTACCTTTGATGTTTTAACTTGAATCCAAACTAATGTGGTTGACGCACCAAAGTCACACAAGAGCAGTAGCAAACTATTAAAGCTCCTGAAATTGGTGTATGTGGAAACAGCACCGTCTAAAGCCTCTCTGCCTGTGCTCTCCAGTATCATCTGTGGCACTAAGACACTAGGCGGCGAGTGGTCGGTCCAATGGTAAGTTAAACGGAAAAGTTGAAGTTAATGAATGAGGCTCAACCGTTAGAGGCACAATAAAATAGAGAAGATGCCTGATTAGATGGTTTGTAGGAGTCTGAACAAGGAAGTACTTTCTGAGCTAGTCTAGTCCCACCACTGTCTGTGACACTGATGTGTCATTCATAAATAAGAGGCTGTGGGTTTTGAAGCATATCCAAAGAAACCAGCTGAAACAAGGTCAACTGGTCTTCAGTTCTTCAGAAACTCACAAGGGCCTGTTAGCAGATACTTACCTGGAATTGGAGGAAACTGTTTTGATCCCACTTTGGAGTCCAGTCGTCCTTGTTGTAGTCCAGCTTGTTTTTTAGGAAATACTATGATGTGGACAACTGAGAGCCTTCACACACTGTCTGACTCCAAAGAAAAGTTTTGATAATATTCGACAAATCATTACCTCATACAACCACGATTCAGATAAACCAAGCTTTCTCTCCAAAGACTAAACTTTCTGTCCTCTTTCCAGTGACTGACACTCAGTTTCTTCGTCTTTACTGCATCCTGCTGTGGACCTCTGTCTCTGTTGCGGTGGTTCTGCTGGTGCTGGTGTTGGGACTGCTTTACTGGAAGAAAAAGCTAGGTAAATAAATCAACCTTGTAATAATACACAATTATGGGGTACGGGGTTATTCTGTGGGTTTTGATCATTATTAGTGGTTGGGAAGAAGTTTGGATTTTTCTCTCATGGGGAAAAATGAGACCTATTACCTGTTTAAAATGAGTAAATAACCATATTTTCAAATTTGATTTCCACAAACCAATCAGCTGAAACACGATATAGTTTCCATTTTGTCACTAGAGAATGATTCCAACAAGGACCTGTATGCTGTCCCCATGAAACACCGGACGGAGAAGGAGGAGGAGAAGACAGGTGAGATACTGAACTCTTTAATTAACAAACCGCCACTGACTTGAATTGTCGTTATTTTGGGGACTGTGAGAAACTGATCTGGTTTGCTTTAGACGCTGCAGACACAGCTGATCGTGTGAGCCTCAGCCTCGACTCAAACCCACGCAGAGAGGAAGAAGGTGAGTTAAAACCCTGAGGTGGTTTTAGTCTCAGCGTCTTCTGTGGTGCAGCACATATAACCAGCCTGTGTTACTAATATCAACCGCTGTTTCTGTCTCTATTTCAGAACCACCGCCTCACGTTTTGCACAGCACATTCTTTGTGGGTGACTCCGCTGTGAAATGGTTACTGACGCAGTTTATTTAAAGCATTTCAGAGAATCTCTAAGTCATATATTTCCACCAAACATGAACATGAAGGGCTTATCACTGGTTTAGCTGACATGCGCAGCTTAGAATGACGATTTGAAACAAGACCTTGTGTCTTAGTAGCTGTAGGTCAGTTCAGTGGATAGTATATCTGTTGGAGGAAATTACAGTTTTGGTTCTGAGATGCCTGAGATTGAAATACACCAAAAGGTGATTCTAGTTTTCAACCCTAACCCGAGCCCAGACATGGAAACGCTCAACAGCAACTTGAGTTTCCAGCATGGGGGATTTCTCCCGTGGGGCAACTGGGCAACGCACCATGAAAACAAGG
The DNA here is from genome assembly GCA_005024645.1 of Planiliza haematocheilus. Taxonomy (NCBI): domain Eukaryota; kingdom Metazoa; phylum Chordata; class Actinopteri; order Mugiliformes; family Mugilidae; genus Planiliza; species Planiliza haematocheilus. The sequence goes on from SRSE01000889.1 coordinate 1,391,550, forward strand.
AAGAAAGATTTTATCTACTACATTAATCCACAGTGTTTGGCCAGCTTCCAGTAGGCAAACACTACGGCTCCAACTCTCCATTTCATGCAGTTAGTCCTACAACCACATATGTGTCATTAAGCATTCTCAACAAAGGCCTTAGTCACTCTTTGTTGTTCATTCTTTAAAGTTAATTCGCTGTCAGTGTCTATTACAACAGATGTGATAGTGGAGTCTAAACTGTTCTCAGAAGTCTTAGCTGTTACTCTTCTGTCCGTCATCACATTAAGCCCCACCCCTAAACAATCTGATTAGCCCAGAAGATCTTTGCTGAAGTAGAATCAGTTCCCTAAAGACAGTCCAGAACGATTTTCACCCTCAAAATATTGATAGGAGGGGAAGTTGGTCTGACCTCCAGGCTACCCCAGCGTCCTCACACTCAGTGTCCAATCAGAGTCGATTTTTTCATGAATTTGAGTTTAGCTACACAAATCATCCATGTTGTTCTCGTGGCCCCTCTGTAAGTCCAATAGTGAGTTATGTGAGTGAGCTTAAAGTATTGATTAGGAGTTTATTGAGTAGTTGTCATTAGGTCTAAGGCTGCTGAGCTAGTCAATGTCGCCATCTAGTGGTTACTACGGTGATACTACCACTTGGGTACGAGGAACCAAATTGTTTAATGTGACAATGTCTAGCCTCCCTTTTATTTACCTGTTGACCAGGTCAGCTTTTAGTCAAAGCCAGCACTGATCACAAGGATGAACTGATTAAAATGCAACCACGACATCACACAACATGATTTGATTTTGGCAACAAATCAAACCGTTCTATAATTATTAGTAAAAAACTGTAGGCGTAATATGATGTGACCAAAACACTGACCTTTTATTAGACAAATCAGCCATAACATTATGACACTGTGTTACCATTACTCCAGTCAGTCACATGTTCTGCTTAAAACTGATCCTAGGAGATGACAGGCGAGCTACCGTAACTCAGGTTGTTGAAAAGGTTAATGCTGGTTCTGATCCGGGCTCAGGGTGGTTTGATTAGTTTGAGGATGTGTCGCAGACCAGTCAGGGTGTCCATGCTGACCTATGTCCACTGATGAAAGCTCCTACAGTGGACACCAGGATGCATTATGGGTACAAGACAAGCTGGTGGAGACGGTTTGATGCTTTGGTCCATGTCTGCTGAGAGATCTCAGGTCCCTCCATTCATGTGGATGTTCCTTTGACTCAGCATTGCTGTAGACCATGTCCACCCTTTCATGGAGACAGGATTCCCTGATGGACTGTATCAGTAGGATGATACTCCAGGAATAGTTGGAGTTGAAGGTGTTGACTTGGCCTACAAATTCCCCAGATCTCAGTCTAATCCAGCATCTTGTGAAAAATTCCAGATCAATGGATTTAAATGATCTGCTGCAGATGTCTTGGTGCCAGATACCACAGCTCCACCTTCATAGGTCTACGGGAGTTTAGGCCTCGATGAGTCAGGAGCTCCACTAGATCATAATGTTATGGCTGATCTGTATATCTTTGGCCAGCCTCTAGTGGAAGGATCCAGAGCATCTGTACACAGTTTTGTTCTATATTTAGTTTAGATGAGAGCAGAGCTGTCAGTCTGGTTGTGTTCCGCTTTAACAAAAACCTGTTTCTCTCTTTTTGTCACAGATCACTGAGAGATGACTCACCTGATAGAAGGACACGGTTGCGTCTGAAGACATTTTGTGTGTTTTAACAGTGTCTCTCCCATGATCTACATTGTTTTTTCTGCATTGTTGTGTAATATTTGACAATGAGTTAGAAACAAATTTGAAAGTGTAAAGAAATCAGAATAATTTTATTTCTTGCAACTTACATTAAAGTCTTACAGACAGACATAAATATTTTTTTTTCATATTTGCTTTGCTTTTGTCCAAAAACATTTTTATTGAAAATTCACTTTAACAAAATAATAATCAACGAGAAGCTTTTCAGTTTATAAAGAGTAGAAATAAGTGCACAAAAGCTCTTGAATGCGTTTTCAATGACCCTTGATCAGATCAAGTGAGACAGATCAAACACTGGGACTGATAAATATTCAAAAGGTAAATAAAAAGTGATTTTCTGCTCTTTGCAGTTAATCAGTGGACATGTGTTAGCATGTGTTAGCTCATGTTTAGGATGAGGATGAGCAGTCACAGAAAATGAATGAATAAAGATCCTGACTTTTTGTGGTTCCTGCAAAATTCCTGCATCTGCTTTGGAGCCGAAGCCAGAAGCGCAGCTACAGATGTTTCTGAAGCCTTGAAGTCAATCCTGAATTTGACTGGGAGCCTGAAGTCCCCAGCTAATTTCACTGACAATCATAAGATAACATATCTGAATGACAACTTTAATAATTTCTAAGCATCAGTGAATTAATGATGTCAGGTTCCTCGTTATAGAAGATATTTTACTAATAAATGAAAAATGAATCATAACCTTTCATGATGTTTTTTTTTTAAAAGCTGCACTCAAAGTTAGGATTGATATATAAGAATAAAAATGTATCTTTAAATTAAGTGCCGTTAAGTTTTGCTATTCTCATAGCACATAGACATTGTCCACAGTTTATAGAGACAGTTTAAGTCTAAATGAATGGATGGATGTGGTTTGTCCTGAAGCTGGATGATTAAATCTAATCCTTCAGAAACAATGTAAACAGCAGATAATCTTTATGTGATTATAGACATATCACATAAAGATCAGGGAAGACCTGTGACTGTATGGTTAAATGCTAAATGTTACTGAAGTCATTTTAAACAGTCGTCCAACTCATTCCCTATCCATTGAGTGGTGGTTCTCATTAAGTGGATGCTGATTTGTTTACTGATTACTTAAACTTTGTCCTTTGTCTGTCAGTATCGATCTTCTCTCCTCCTTGCTGGAGCTCCTTCCTGTTCAGATCTTGCGTTAAGGAGCTGCCATGGTTCAGTTCTAATCTGAGCTTTGTCTCTAAAATAACCACTGTCAGAAAATGAATTTCCATATGCAGATGACGTCCTGCTTTACGTTTCTGTTAATCTAACTGGTGCAACCTCCACTCTGTCTCTTCCATGCAGTCATTTTTAGTGGTTACTGATATTTTTCTAACAATTTTGAAAATGTAAACCGACAAGGGGGCAAATAAAGTCCTTGGTAATGTTTTTAGTGAGTGAGAGAGTCTTTCCATCTTGTTCCAAAATCTGGATCATGTCTCCAAGTCAACAACCAGCTGTTCATGGTTCAGATCCAGGAGTAGGTCCAGATCCATTAGCGACAGCAATATTCTACTGACCACATGATGGCGCTGCTTATTTACAGACACACACACTGAGATCAGATCTCAAGTGCTGGCTGGGGAAGAATGTCGAGACACATTTTAATTAAAACCAGGTGTCAACACTTTTCCATAACCTTATCCACATCTGATCAGCTGTGTTCGTATTTATTTGGCTGACACCAATCTCCCCAATCAGTCTCTGACCTGCTTGTTGTCTGTGTCCATCTGTCAGTCCCTGATCTGGTTCATGTTCATGAGTTTCCTCTACAGGTTGAAGTCTGACCATTTGTCAGTTCCGTTACATTTTTTTCTTTGTTGTTGTTATGCAGACCGTTTGTTGCCTCCCTTTCTTCGTTGCCCGGTTGTCCTCCATCCGACGCACTCTGACCAGAATCAGTCTTTCTGTGAATCGTTCGCTCGTCTTTTCTTCCGCCTTCATCATTATTGAGCTGTGTTTGGTGTTCTTCTCTTGCTGAATGTTGTGTTTTTTCACTTTTATTTTTAATCTCTTCCTCAGTCAGACCCACTGTTTTCTTATCATTCTTTGCTTCTACTTCATCTTTAGGAGTTTCCTCTTCTTCTGTTTGTTCTTCCTTTGTGTCTTCTGGACTTGCTGGATCATTGTGTGGTGAATTTAATTCATTTTCTCCTTCATCTTTCTGTGGACCTGGAGATTCATCAGTTTTACTTTTGATCTCAACTCTTGTGCTGTCCACATCTTCCAGTGCCTCTCCACCTGTGGGATCATGCGTCTTCTCCTCAGTTGAACCTTTATTTTCCTGATTTGTCATTAGTCCTTCTTCTTTATTTTCTTCTTCGTCCTTATCATTCTTTGCCTCTTCTCCTTTGACGTCTTGCTGTTGTTGTCCATCCATCAGACTCTGCCCTGGTTTTCTTGGCTCCTCATGTGCATCTTTTTGTCTTTCTTGTCCATGAGTTTCAGGTTCTCTTTCAGTGTCCTCTTGTTTTCCATCCATTGTTCTTGGCGGTGCTCGTCCTTCATTTCCTTTGTCCTCATTCTGATCAGGCTGCTCTCGGCATGTTCCTTTGTCTGATGGACCTGGCATTTCTGTGTCCCTTTTCTCTTTGTTGTCCATGTCAACCACCGTCTCTCCTCCTCTCTGTCCCTGAATTTGTCCACTCTTCATCACAGACAGACTTTCAGCTCCTGCAGACCGCTCCTCAGTGTGTTCTCCTCTGTTGGTGGGAATACTATCTGTCTTTAAAGTCGTTTCCTTCACTTTCTGGCACAAAAGTTCTGTCTCTGGACCAGAACATTCACGTTGTTCTTCTACTTCGTTCTGTGTTGTGATTCGTTCTGCTTTGACTTCATCTCCTTTGTTCATCAGAGATTGCTTTTCTGGATCTGTACTCTGACTGATGATATTCTGGTGTGGCTCGCTGTCATTCTTCTCTGTGTGCAAATTCAGAAGACAGCATTTTCATTAAAATGAATTATTGCTGGCTGTACCAAAAATGTGCAAATGACTGAGCAGACATGAGCAGTAATTATCTTCATCCATACGACAACAGCCAACTGAAAACAATAACTACTGTTCTAATCACAAGTAATTGAAATGTAAAGTTTAGAATGATAATTAAAAAACACCAGTATGAAATGAAATGACCTCTCCAACAAATATTAAACCAACAGGTGTAAATGATTGTTATTAGTCCAACCCAGTCACATCCACTGTACTACATCATTAAAATGAACGGATGTTTCAAATTATGTCTCTTTGCTTATGACCAAATTATATTAACACATCTAAATAAAAACTCTAAAACTAAAATTCAGGATTTGTAACAAAATAGTTTATTAGGTTACTTGAGACTTTCTGAGACTTCTACTGATCAATACTTCCTTGAAAAACCTGTTGTAAACAATTTAAAGCTGGCCCTCTGCCCCTTGATGGATTTATCGATGTTCTGCAGTCAGTAACTTTTGGCAGTTATTTCCAAGACGGCCTCTTTCATGGATGAAAGCTTTTTGCAGGCAAACCTTTGGTTATGTTAAGAACATAATTTATGTTGTTACTGATATTTAATATGAATATTTACTTCACTGAAGCGAACATGTCATACTTTATACATAATGTTATCGTAAAATCATGCTGAAAGGTTTTGTCAAAGAAAACACAGATGGTGTAATTATTTGGTATTTCTTGTCCTTTTTATGTAATTAAAAAATGTGTGATATTTAAAAGATTACAATGTATCCTCAAAATGTGCATTCATTTATTCCATAGTCGCCCACACAATTTATTAAATTATTCAAATTATATATAATGACCAGTTCAGAGAAGAAAAATCATGATATATATCTGGCTAATGAAGGATGTAAACTGTTTTTGTTTTCTCCCCTATCCCAAGTCATACAAAAAAATGCCTGAGGCATCAAATATGACACAAAACAAAACTCGTATGTTGATATGGTCATCATTTTTTTTGATTTAAAGGTCCTATAAACACTTCAGTTTGATCACAATTCCATGTCAGTCTAGTAGACAACTGAAATTTCTCATTATATAATGGCTTTGACTTACTGTTTGTTTGTCTCCACTTCCATCCAAGAAAGCCGACAACAAGGATAAAGACGAGGCCAATGATCAAACCAATGACGGTAGAAGTAGTTGAACGAGATGACTCCTGGAAGAAATCATCTGAAACACCAAACAACATTACATTTGTTTATAACAGGTCTTCAGCTCTAGCATGTCATAAATAAAGACGTCAGCTCAACCTGGGACGATGATCTGTGTCTCTCTGTGGTGGTTGTTCTGTTGGACTCTACAGGTGAAGCTGTTGCTGTGTCTCTTGTCCACAGTCACTCTGCTGCTGACAGTATAGAGGTCATCAGGACCTCTGACTGTCTCTGGAGGTCCAGCAGAGAGCGGGTTTCCCTCAGAGTCCAGCCACAACACCTCAGGCTCTGGATACCAGCCTCTGGATTCACACTCCAGCTCTCCAGTACTTGCTTTAGTTATTTTAATGACAGCAGCTGGTGATTAAAGAAAAGAGAGAATAATGAAGCTTATGATATATAACTCTATGCACTCTTAGATTTTGGTTTGTCCACTTACCCACAGCAAGCTGAACAGTCATTTGTGTGTTTAATCCTGGGATGAGGCATCTGTATGTTCCCTGATCAGACAACCTCACTTTGGAGAGACTCAGTGAAGCATCTCCCTGTTTCAGTCCGCTGACAGGCACTGATGTTCTTTCCTTGTAGAATGGGTTCTGATCAAGCAGGTGGTCTTTTCTGAACCGCCTCACGTGGACAAGCCTGGGGTCCAAGTCGGGCCTCGACCACTCCACCATCCGGTCCGTGGCATCCATGGCAGGTTTGATGTGGCATGGCAATGAGATGTTACCACCGACCGCTGCCTGCACGTACAAACCGGTCGCCTCAGACTCACCTGAGGAAGAAACACATCACCCTCTACATTTAGAGTAAGAATGGAGGTACAGATTCTTGATTTTTTTTTTGTTTGTTTGTTTGTTTGTTTGTTTGTTTTTTATCCAGGAAAATTAAGACCTTAACCTGTCTAAAAGATGTTGTGATATTTCATCAAAACCAAAAATTATGAAATGACACCAAAGGAAAAGTTATAAAATCCAACAAAGTCCTCAAACATTATCCTCTTGGGACCTCTTGGGTTTGCTCAATATTTGATCAGTTGAGCTAGTTGTTGATTTAAAAAATAAATCAAAATCATGGTGGGATTACAGCAAAAGTCATCAAAATCATTTTATCCTCTAGGGACCACGAATGTCATAAAACAGTATATTTCATTACAACTATAGGTTGTTGAGATATTTCATAAAATATTATCAACTTCACAGTGGCACTACACTATATGACATAGAATCAACCAATTGAATTCAAAAGCCTCAGAAAACTATCCCAATTTGTCAAAAAGTTGTTGATATTTCACCCAAAAAAGAACAACAGTATGTGACCTCAATAGAAACTTTACAGAATTTGACAAAGTCCGTAAACTTTGTAAAATCTGGGTGCCACAAGTGTCTGCGCAAGATTTGACCTCAGTCCATCAAAAAGGTGGGAAGATATTTCTCAAAAACATATCAGCCACACAGTGGAACTAGACTAAAAGTGATAGAATCAACAAAGTCACTGAATATATCCTCTGCGGACCATGAATTCTGCATAAAATTTGATCTCAATTGTTCAAAATCTTGTTGGAAGAGTAAATTAAAAACAAAACAGCAACAACAACATTTCATCTGTGCCATAGATGTTGGACTAAACAAGTAGTTGAAATGGGGATCAAAACAAAAATTAGCCTTAATTTTGTGAATAACAGCTGGTGTACAAATAGGATTACTGCGAACCACTGCTATGATACAGTCTATTCTATTCTATTCTATTCTAAAAGCCATAGAATCAACAAAGTCATTGAATGTAATGAATGAATGCCTTCACAAAATCTGATCTTAACCGCTCAAAAAGTTGTTGAAAGAGTTAATTAAAAAGAAAAATGTGACACTGAGACACCAGCAATGTATCCTCTGGGGACCATGAATTATGATGATCTTTCAGCTGGTAACAAGTTATTTATAAACTCCAACTGATGCAATGAGTAGCTTCTCATTTATTAAACAACCATGTCTAAAGACACATCCTGTGGTCATGGAAAAGATGTTAGTCTGTTTGAGAAAGGTGAAATCAAATGGAAGAAAACTGGGGAAAAAGGTTTCTGCTAGGGAGCATAAAGATTGGACTCTGGAGCAATTACCCAGTTCCAGAGTGATGGGGGCATCAGGGTAAGAAGAGAGGCAGATGAAGTGATGCAGCCATCATGCCTAGTGCCTATACAAGCCTGTGGGGGCAGTGCTATGATCTGGGGTTGCTGCAGTTGATCAGGTCTGTAATAAATCGTAGGCTTTCACTTCTAGCTCCCCTTGACGTGTGCGGGTAATTTGTGGAATGCGTGATTGCAGCGCTGTGATTTAACCTGGCAGCAAGAAATACTATTCTCGGAATGGCTGATAGATAATTCAGGCAGAGCGGTATGCCTTCTCACCTAGTCATGGATTACTAATCTATTTTAGATTTAGATAGCAAGTATTATCACTTTTCAACATGAGACATGTCATATGTGGCATGTAAATTGTTAACATGAGCCCTGCTGTATACCGTAATTTCCGGACTATAAGCCACACCAGCTAAATTTTGGGGAAAACACAAATTGTTCCATATATAAGCCGCACCCGACTATAAGCCGCTGGTGTTTTAATGTTTAATTACCGTAAGGGTTTTTTCTACCACGGAGGGGATTGTCAGGACAGAAATGACCGCAAAGCGTTATTTACATTTGAGAAACACAATAAATCTTTCAATTAATCAAACAATCAATCGATTAAACTTTCACATCTTTGACATTACAAACAGCATTCGTGCAGTGCACAAATAATACAACAGTGCGCTCCTAGTATAACAAAAAACAAAGCTTACAACGCTTGACGAGGCAATAACGTTAATTCGTTTTTGAAAAAGCTTGCCTGTAACACGGCAGTAAAGGTGCAGTAACACGGTCGTTTACTGTATCAAAATAACCAGCCTGCTATACCAGAAAAGTCAGTCAGATCGATCACCTTTAACTTAAAAGCAGCATCATATGCTCCGTTTGTTTTCCATAATGAGGGTGTGTGCATGAACACTTCCTTGGCACTAACTGTCTTGCCCTCATGTCTCTGTCACATGCTTGCATATTTTCTTTTATTTCCTTTGTGTTTGTGTTATGTCAATGGAAGAAGAACATTAACATGCCACAAAGAACCATCTAAAGAACAAAAGTAGAACTTAGGGCTATGTCTAATACTGAAAATAAGAGCATTTCCACATGTACAATGTGCAGCAGAACCTTTGATTACTTCAACAATGCACATAGTTAAATATCAACTTCCCTCAAAAACAAAATACATCCCTGCATCTGTCCTTTTTGGCTCATCTTCCTAACATACCACAGCACACGTTCTGACTTTCATTTTAATCAATGAGCTCACAGTCATAAGACACACTGACCTCACCTCTCTTCAACAGAAAAGGTTTCATTTATTTGAGACGACAGAATATAGTGTGTATATTAATGTATATTCTGTTTTACTGAGGGCATAGAACGGGTTGTATAGTGTAAATTTGAATCTGTCTGGAGTGTATGTGAGGATACTTTACCTCCACTGAAGACTGTCAGTAGAAATATGATGGGTAAAATCAGTGGAGGGTCATGGCTCCGTCTGTCCGGCTGATAATGATTCAAATAAAATAAACAAGACAATAAATTTACAAGACAACTACTTGATTTAAAGCAACAAAAATTGACTTTGATTTCTTACCTCAGGCATGTTTCATGTCTCAGCATGCCGCCTGCTTGTATGCTGCAAAAACTGTTGAAACATAAGGCATAATGTGTGTTTTTAGTTTCCTGAAATGCCGGTTGTTCAGGTGTTTCTTTACGCATCATAGCGTGTGAATGAAATGAACAGATTCAGTTTAGACACGTCGGCCTGTCAGTGGCACTTTAAACTGTCTCAAGGTCCCAGAAACTGCAACCTTAGCTGCACTAAGATCCTTTTTACACGAGAGATTGATGAAGAAAAAAAAAGGAGAATATTCATTGTTAACACATTTACACAGACGGCCCATAAAGTTGCTGTTTTAGTGATAAACTAGAGGAAAGGATATTAAAACTGCTAGTATATGTTATGAGTGTCAGAATTGTCACTTGTGCACATGCAAATCTTGCATATTTTGTGCTTATATTTTTATTTTGTTTTTATTTTGATCATGAAGTAAAGTCTCAAGGAAACTCACATGTAAACCTGAACTTTGAGAGAGAAATGATATATAAGCCAGGGCTCTCAAGTTTTGTTGTTGTTGTTTTTGTTTGTCAGCCAAATAAATAGTTTTCTTTACTACTTTCAGCACAAAAAAGATAATTAGAAAAAATACATTTGGCCAAAAGGGGCCCCTTGAAGCGCATTGGTCATTGTCTGCATTCATTAGCTCCTGTGTTCAGACAGCACAAGGGTGTGTATACATTTAGCCTCATCTAACCATAACCCTCCAAAGTTGTTTAAATAAATGATCCATGAAGCAAATATCCTGCATAGTTCCTCCTTCCTTTAATAAGCAGCTACTGTAATAAAAATTACGTGATTACCTGATTGCGGGCTTTCACTTCCAGCTCTCCTTGACATGTGCGGCTCATTTGTGGAATGCATGATTGTGGCGCTGTTGTTTAACCTGGCAGCAAGAAATACTATTCTCTGATTGGCTGATAGCTTGCTAACTCAGGCAGAGCGGTATGCCTTCGCCTCATTCTCACTTATTCGTAGATTACTAATCTATTTTAGATTTAGATTGCGAGTTTTATCACTTTTCAGCGTGAGAAATGTTATGTGTGGCATGTGAACTTGTTAACATGAGCCCTGCTGTTCTATAAGGTCTCTGAGATACAAGTGTTAGGTGAAGGGTTAGGGTTAGGGTTAAGCCTTTCAGAGCTTTGTATGTAAGGAGAGAGATTTTAAAGTCTTTTCTAGGTTGTAATGGGAGCCTAAACTCTGATCCAGTCCAATAACTGATCAATGTGATCTCACCTGAAGCACTTTTTGTTTTTCTTTTCATTGTTCTGGTAACCTGCTAGTAGACATGTGATACAGGTAACTGGTCAACAGGTGGCAGAGTAGGACTGATTCTTCTTGTTGTACTCTTACCTCACTCCTTCCTTTACTACGTGCACCGGTCACAACAACAACGAATCATCCACTCAGTTTGTCTGTCACATGCTTTTAGAGTGCTGGGAGGCCAGTGGCATTTACTCTGCTTTGCATATTTTCTTTATTTCCTTCATGTTTGTTTTATATTACCAACATATTACGTTTCCATCCACTTCCACCATTTTTCAAATGGTCAGCAGACACGATATAACTTGTTAACTTGGGACTTAAAGAGTCCGTTTACGAGACACCATTTAAATTTTCCCTAATTTGTATTTGAAATTTCATTTTTAATGTTGTCTTTTGAAAGGCTGAAATTTGAAATGGACCTTTGACTCTCCAAGTCTACCTTAATATGTCTTGTGGTGTTTGTAAACCTGCCGCTAAGACCTCAGACGTGTGCAGCACAGGAAGAGGAAGTTCTCTGCTACATTATATTTAGTGTTCACGCTGCCTGATGCTCAGACAGTCGGCAGTAAGACACCATGGTGGTCACAGCTCTCTGCATCAGTCTGCGTGAGTAGACCAATCCTATTTTCTCATTGTATGGGCTACATATATACCATTATCTGTGTGAAATTGTTTTTATGTTACGGCAAAGATCTGGAGGTTTTATGCCAGATTATATCAGATTATATGAACATTTAACCCTTGGATGCACAACATGGGTCAAAAGTGACCCGACTGAGTTTTTAAGTGCTATATCTTGTCAAAATAAATAAATAATTTCATCATATAGTATTCCAGGAATTCCTCAATTAACTTGTTTTTGATCATAAAACATCCTTATTTTATTTTTTATATTTTACTTTTCAATTGAAACCATTTTGTGTCACTACCCCTTTAATGCACAACATGGGTCAAAAATGACTCAGATTGATTTGCTGTTATTTCATGCATGTTATCATTTACTATTCCAAGTATGAAGTACATTTTATTTGTTTTGTTCAGCACAAATGATCATAATCACTTTTATTTGCTTCCTTTATGACTAAGCGTAGCTTTTGTATGTCTATGAAATTTACAGAGTCAGAAATGACTCACATGAATTCAAGTGTGAACCTTTAAAATTTGTGCATATTTGCAACCAGGAACATATCTAGACTGTAGGTGAACATCTGGAACATGTAAGTCAATCATTATAATCGCCTGATCAGACATTTGATGACATCTGAAAGATAACAGTGCACAACTAATGATTGGGATTTGAGAATTTAGTAGCTACATTTCTTTTCAGAAATGCTATTAGCTAGATAGCTAACTGTTGACATTTGATGACCTGTGAAGTTAATGTATAATAATTGATTAGAGTTTAAGTTGCCTTGAGAATTGGTCATACAATCTATGGAATAAGAAGCTAGATTACATGTCAGAGAGGAAATAATACTATTAGCAGACTAGCTAGCTACTGTAGCTAGTTTGTGAAAAATGCAGGCTAACTTAGTGTTGTAGTACTTGAGACCGGTCTTGGATCTGCATTTTCACGGTCTTGGTCTTGGTCTTGTCTCGGAAACGACATCTTTACTCTGTCTTGTCTCAGTCTCGGTCAAGCTGGACTCTGGATTTTTTGTCAAGACCATGTGATTTTTGTAATGACGTGAGCTTGCCTGGAAGGGCCAACATGTCTGTGGTGTGGACATAGTCAATATATCTGAGAAAGACCCACGGATAGGGATTTGCAAAATGTGTAATGCTGACATTTGACCGTAGTGAATATGAGAGGGATGTGGCAGCGGCACGGAAAAGGAAAATCCCTCGGAGCACGCCCATCCACAATTAGAACGCCAGTCATTTAGATTAAATTGCAATAAAGTTACACACGACCCACAACATGAATAACAAAGAGCATAAGCTCAGGAATAGAATAATAATAAAAATACATCTGAGGATTTTCAAGAGCAGCGCAGGTGGCTCAGCAAGGTGTGCACATACAATATGTAGAAGAAGATAACTTATTGGTTTCCTCATTTTTGGTTTTTGGTTTCGGGCAAGAATGTTAATTTCAGTACATGCCTAATATAAAGCAATAACATAAAGATAATTAAAATTGTTCAACCAATGTTGTTGGTTATATCCAGGGCTTTCAAGTTATGTACTTAACTTGGAGTGAGATTTAATTCAATGTCACATTTGGATAAATAGGTAATTTTTGACCCATATTTAACTAGGTGTAATAACACAAAGACTATATTTTTTCATAAAATAAAAAAGGGACAGTGGAAGCATGACCGTATACTAATGAAAAACAAGATATTAAAAGAGTAATTGGGACATTTAATCATAATATAAATTGATTTCAAAAGATACAACAAACAAAAACGTGAAATGAAATGGAAAATGAATACGGGTAATTTTTGACCCATGTTGTGCATTAGAGGGGGTATGCATATGTTGTGCATCAAAGGGTTAAGGTGCTCTAGTAGGTCCTAAAGTATGTACGTTATCTGTGCACTTGTGCAGATAATCCAAAAGCTAACCAGATTATAAACGAAGACAAAACACATGTAGAAAGAGAACACAAGGATATTCAAAATTATATTGTATATTGTATTTTGTCTCTGCAGTGTTGATGCTCCTGGTTGCACATGTGCAACAAAGTTATTCAAAGACATCTGGTGAGTAACCTGACAGCAACCCCATAGCTTTACAACAATCAGGCGAAACATTATGACCACCTTCCTAATATTGTGTAGGTCTCCCTTGTGGTTACTCATCAGAGAATGGACATGGACCTTCTGATGGTGTTCTCTGTGTCCGGCAACAGGATGTTGTTAGTTGGGGGAGGGTGGGCTTTGAGGGGAGGGGCCTCTGTGGATCATCCCACAGATACTTGGTCAGATCCAGTGAACTTGGAGGCCAGGCCACCTTGCGCTGTTCTATGCTGTAGGGTGGGGCTGCCTGGCCTGGTCTAGGTGGGTGCTACATGTCTAAGTAACATCCACACTAACTTACCAGCAGAACAGTGAATTTTTTCACAAGATGGTTATTCACTTTTCCTGTCCGGTCATAATGTGAGCAGCACTCAAGATTCCATCACATATTTGAGAAGCGAAACTCAATCATTGTTTTAGTACATAACTGCTTCTCAGTACAGACCCACAATGAAGCTGAAACCATCAGTTGAGTCTCTGTGCAGATGCTAAAAATGACATCACAGCACGTCTAAGTTCTTAATCCTGTTTCTGTCTCAGATGGACGTTTTCGCATCATTCCGTCCAGACTGCAGGTCTTTGAATACGAGTCAGTCTCTTTCACCTGTGAAGGGTTTAATGCCTCTGCTGGATGGAGAGTGGAGAACGACAAGATGTTCCTTAAAGAATGTTCTAACGTTACAAAGACGTGCCGTATTGACTACACCTTCGTGTCGGACAGTGGACAGTACTGGTGTGAAAGTGGAGGAGAGAGAAGCAACACTGTCACCATCAACGTCACCGGTATGTTTACAGTCAGAAGAGTTCACAACTCAACCATGAACCCAAAATGACCAAATGTCCTCGTGTCCTTCAGCTGGTCCTGTGATCCTGGAGAGTCCTGTCCGTCCTGTGGTGGAGGGACAATCTGTGACTCTGCGCTGTAGAAGAAAGACAAACTCCTCTGACCTCATCGCTGATTTCTATAAAGATGGCGTCCTCATTGGGACAAAGTCTACAGGCATATTAACCATCGAAAGAGTTTTAAAACCTCATGAGGGATTCTACATGTGTAACATGTCCGGAAATGAGACATCACCAGAAAGCTGGATGTCTGTCAGAGGTAAAAACAAAACAGGAGTAGGCATGTGACATCTCTTGTATGTTTTCTGAAGACTGTTTTTGAATTTCAGTGAAGTGTCTTTGTAGCCTGGCCTGTCTCTGTTGATTAGTCGTGTATGAGTCGGTTAAGTTTGGTTTCTCTGCGGCTGAGTAAGTGGCTGCTGACTCGGTTAATCAGGGATCCACGAGCAGCGGTTATGAGTCGGTTAAGTTTGGTTTCTCTGCGTATTGTTTGCTGGTTCAGTCTGGTCGTACGTTTAGTTTCTCTGCAGAGTGAGATGGAAGATGTTTGAATGGAGCAGTTTATTGATGATCAATCAAACGTGGTAGGACTCAACTGAGCCGGTTAAACAGATTCTAGATTTATGATTTGAGTCGTCGTTTATTGCCACCACTACTGAATTAATTAAAAATTAATGAAATTTAAATGCTATTGAATATGCCATTGTTATCATTTAATAAATAAATAAATAAAATGATGGATAAAAAATGGGTTATGACGGGATTTTTATGACCCTGTCAGTCAAAATGACAGACAACAAAAAAGTCTAGCGCACTGCAGCAGAGCCACATGACAAAACATCAGAGCGATATAAATAAATAATGGATGCAGCTCAGCACAGTTGAGAAGTCTGGGTAGAATAGGTTAAAAAAAATAATAATTATCGATAACGACTTATATGAAACATTTATATCGTGATATGTTTTTCAGCCATATCGCCCAGCCCTAGTCCTAGATAGTCAGAGAAAGGTGGCTTGTGTAGTAAATATCTAATATCCCTTCCAGGTGGCAGTGTGACTCCGGAGAGTCCCGTTGATCCTGGGAATGAAGGTAAGGTCACCTCAATTGTTGTAGTTTTAATGAAATGCTGCAATTTACTGAACTCGCACTTTAAACTTTAAATTGCAGTCGACATCTTAAAGAGTGAAGACTCCCTGAAGGACAGTGATGGTGTGTATAAAACAGGTAAGATAAATGAAAAGGTTTAATTATGTTATTGTTTATTAGTGGGTGGAGTTGTGAGTGAGTAGAACAGGCTACCTAAAACGGAAGAGAAAGAAGGCAAAAAACAGCAAACAACTTGTAGCAACAACAAGTTTTGTAATGGGGTCTGAGTCAAGGGTTTTAACAGATTGAACACTCATGATGGAGTGTATGTCTACTACCACAGCTTTTGGATGCAGGGTGATATCGTGCTCTGACTCATTCTTGAGAATGACCAGCATGGCATCTTCGGAGGTAGGCTTGTTAGGCTATCTATTACCAGGATGCCATCTGGCAAGGAAGCTGATTTTGGTGACCCTAACATCATCTGCTGATCCTTCAAGAACTTTGGTGCCTGTCAATATAGATGACAAGGTGGAGCGCATATCAGGCACAACCAAAGCTAGTGTGGGTACCTCAAGAGCTGCTTCAAGTGAGCTCTTTGGGAACTTGATGGTGGTTTCAACATAGCCTAAGTAAGGGACACCCTGACCAGCAGGTCATTTAATGAATTAATAGGTAAGTGAGACAGGTTCTCTAGGTAGAAAGAGTTGGGGATTGTTGTTGCTTGAGAGCCTGAATCTAACAAGCAACTGCAGTCTTTTTCACCTATGGTCACTTGCGCTGTGCTTGTAGCTCCAAACAGTGCTTTTAGCAGGGTCACTATCTGTTTTTTGGTCTGAGAGCACATGTAGGCTCTGCTCTGGTTCTCTTTGGGACACTTTGTCTGTATTCCAGTCCCTAATTGTCCCAAAAAACCAAACCAAACCAAACCAAAAAGGAACCGGCTGTAGTTGAAATGATCAGGCTCTGAGGCGCTATTTTCTACATCCCATGCTAGCTGCTTTTCTCTTAGCAGCTTCCTTTTTCAGGCTACTAGAGGGGAGTTTGGTTCGCTTTCTTACTGGGGCTTAATATGTCCATCTTCTCCACATCTCGGTCGTAAACTTGTGGCTTCTGAGATGAAGATTTTCATATTACTGGCTTGAGGGCTGATTTAGTTTTTCTGCTGTCTTTCTGTGTGATGCGTGTGATCTGGGACTGTAGATCCACTATTTGTTTGGATCTGTGATCAAGAGTCTGCTGAGATGAGTTGTCTTCTTCTTCACACTGCACATAAATGCTTTGATAATGGGATGACAATTTTGGTTTGGACGGGGTTGCTTATTTCAGATATTGCAGTGTTGCCCCTGCAGCCACTTGCAAACCGCCTCAGAAGCTGCCTCAGGGTTTCTCACTGTTATCTTGCATTGTGTTAAGGAATTTAGCAAAGAGGTCATTTCCATCTTCAAAAGTACCAAAAGCAGAGTCCAAGATCTCCAAATTTGCATTAATGGGAGATTCCGTTGTCAGATACTTTACAATCTCAGGTCTGACTGTTTTGTGCCTTTAAGAAGAAGTTTTGCATTAGGACACCATGCCTCATAATCCGCTTCATTGCTGGGGCGGAATTTGAGTCTCAAGGATGTATAGCAGAGTCTTCACATACAATGTGTTTAAAATGTGCAGTTAATTCTGACGTCCTGAAATCGCCATTGGCTCTATATATTTTTCCTGTTTTCCTGCCAATATGGCTCTCATGTCTTTCGTCTTTTTTGTCTTTTCATAGTCATGGTTTAGTTCGGCTTCCTGTTTTATTTTGTTAAGTTCTGGTTATCTGTCATGTTGTCCGTCATGTCTTTCGTTTCTGTCTTGGTTTCTGTTCTGTTTCCTGTTTTATTTTGTTAAGTTCCTTTGTTAAGTTGGGATTTTGGGATTTTGGACGCAAGTGCAGGACTTAAACGAAGGCTGAGGCAGGAGTAGGCGACAGGATCTTTAATAAACAACAGAAACGAACTTACAAAACCCAAGGCGCTGCAGACATGGCAGGAAATCCAAGAAAAAAGCAAAACTCAAAACTATGACTTGGCATGGCAAAAACTCTATGGCATGGTTACTGGCAAGGAACAGGCAAAAAACAAGACATACAGACACTGAGACATGAAGTGACATAAGATATGACGCGACAAGGAACAAAGGGAAGGCAGGGCTATATATACACACGAGGAACAGAGTGATGACGAGACACAGGTGAAGCAAATCAACAGACGAGACCAGGTGACACCAATTAACTAATCAAAAGGAACACACAGACAAACAGGAAATCAAGGAACTTAACCAGAACTTAACAAAATAAAACAGGAAGCCCAACTAAACCATGACTATGAAAAAAGACAAAAAAGACGAAAGACAAGACATGACGGATGACATGACAATGGCAGTGTCAGCAAAAAAAAGTCACATGACGCCCGGAGCTCTATAGCCGTCTACAGCGATGTGTTTCAGAGTCATTTAATTCCATTGAAATACATTACAAAACTATGCATGGCACATGGATGGAGGAAGTTAGGACATGAATGTTTAACCACATTTAGAGGGTAGTTGATAGTTGAATGACAATACATTTTGTTATTTTGAAAGTATTTCTGGGTCTTTCTGGGATTTTCCTAATTTTTTAAAAAAGGTCTTACAAAGTCTTAAACCAACGCTGAGTGATTGGCACAGTCTTAGGGCCATGACACATCAACAAGTCACTGAGCATCTATAACTTGGTCCTAGCCTTATGCAGTAAATATCTAATATCCCTTCCAGGTAGCAGTGTGACTCCGGAGAGTCCCGTTGATCCTGGGAATGAAGGTGAGGTCACCTCATTTGTTGTAGTTTTAATGAAATGCTGCAATTTACTGAATTCACACTTTTTAAATCGCAGCTGTCATCTTGAAGAATAAAGACTCCCTGAAAGACAGTGAGGGTTCAAAGACACAACCTCCACATACAACAGGTAAGAGAAATTAAAGGTTTAATTGTATTATTGGTTATTAGTGTTGAGTTGAACATGCATGGTGGTATGGAAGATAAAGAAGACAAGCTTGTAGCAACAACAAAAAGAGATTTTTTATGTTTTCAGTTAATTGGTGTCTGTTAAAAATAAATGAAACAAGCTAGTCTATACATGTGTGACATTGTGTTGCTTTTTTCCCATTGTACCGAACCTTTCCAAACCGTGACCACCACACCGAGTTACGTACCGAACTGTGAGTTGGGTATACTGTTACACCCCTAGAAAGGTGGCTTGTGTAGTAAAGATTTAATATCCCTTCCAGTTGACAGTGTGACCCCGGAGAGTCCTGTTGATCCTGTTAATGAAGGTGAGGTCACCTCAATTGTTATGGTTAATGAAATGCTGCAATTTACTGAATTCACTCTTTTTAAATTGCAGCCAACAGCTTGAAGAATAAAGACTCCCTGAAAGACAGTGAGGGTTCAAACACGCAACCTCCACATAAAACAGGTAAGAGAGATGAAAGATTTAATTGTACAACAACAAAAGAAGAAGTGTGAAGAAGTGTCCATCTGATTTCAGAAAGTCTGGTCATTTCAATGGCAAGTTAAACTGAGAGGTTCATGTGAGGAGACAAAAAAAATAAGTATATACCTTCTGTCAAAGTTTGATATATAACCCTAATGGCCCAGGTCAAGGGGAGGGGGGATGGGGTGGAGTTTCGATCTGGTTGATAATCGTAAATGGGATTTATTTATGCAGTGAAAGGTGAAACTCTGTTGTGTGTATCAGTATTTTGATCGTTTTGAACGTGTCCTAAAGATAGTTTCAGTCTGTGACTGATAGAGCATCATTAATTGAGCAGACCAGATTTTAAAGATAAAATGATCAAGACAGCTTACACCTCCACTATCATTAGTGAGACGCTTGTGAGCGTTATTCATTAAGCACCAGGATGAAAGGCGCAGAGAAAATTGATGGTTGCTAGCAGATTTCAACAGCTAGCAATGGGTTCGCTCCTGGAAGAGTGGCATTTGGAAACTTTCAGCTATCACATCACTAAACTGTGTGTGTATCACCTCTATCCAGGAAAGACCTTCAGTCCTAACACACCAAAAACTGTAATCACTTTAAACGACTGAGTATTGAACAGCTTGGTGGTCAGATGCATGAGAGGCAAAGCCTTTCCATCTTTTGTCTTAAACAAAGAGAGAAATCCGTTTAAAGGAGGAGCAATCCGTCCATGAGGGAGAAGAAATCAGAAAAGTTATCAAGATAATAAGGGAGACCAAATGTGACAGCTCCGGCAAATGGTTTTACTGAGTAAGTTTTGAAGTGCATGGGAAGAAAAGCAGTGCTGGTGACAGAGTGGATGAAGATCAATCAGCTGATCACATTACCGCTCTATTCCGCAATAGTCGCAACTCGAAAGACGTCACAGTGATTAGAAAAAAAATGTTCTTGTTTTAGATTTGTGGATTTTTTGAAAAGCTCAAAGCCTGATAAGACAGCAACTTTGAGTCTTTGATTCACTTTGGAATACGCCTTTCGAGATGGTCCAGGTATCCACACCATGTCTCCATGTCCTGCGTTGGCCATAGAAAAGGAGAGCTCTGTGGCGTGCCTCTTCGAAACAATGACTAGAGACCAACCATAAAGTGTGCTGTCTATTGTTTTTTCCAACAAAATGTTAAGGCTATTAAAAAGTGTCTTGAGCCAGCACCTAAGATTGAAACAACAGTAGAGTTTCAATTCTCTTCTGGATTTTAATGGGAGTCAATGACGAGAGTCTAAAATTAAGTCTTCTTTTTTTTGTCTGTGTCACCAAAACAAAAAAAATTACTAAACTTTGATCCAGTCAAATAACTGATCACTGTGATCTCACCAGTGTATTATTTCTCTTCATTGTTCTGGTAACATCCAAAGACATGCTGGTTAGGTTCATTGGTGATTCTAAAGTAGCCGTAATAGAAGGCGTTGCAAATTTCAAGTGCTAAGACAATGCAGCGCAATAAAACCCTGTGTGACTAAATTCCTCCACCGTTTCTGGAAACATCAGCAAACACATTGTAGCTCATTAATGTGGGACTTAAAGACGAGCCCACTTACGAGGTTGTGAACACCACAAGAGGCTGCCGTATACGTAGACAACGATGACACCATTTAAAGGTTCTCTAATATGTATTGGGAATCTCATTTTTAATGTTATCCTTTGAAAGGTTGAAATTTTTACCAAAAAATAGTTTTCAAGTCAAGAAAGTGATGACATCTGTAATATCACATAGTCATATAATAAAGGATGCCGTATGCTAAAGGTTTCAACCAGAACGTGTTCTTTTCTGATGTTTTATTTAATGACATCACGTCTAAGTTCTTAATCCTGTTTCTGTCTCAGATGGACGTTTTCGCATCGTTCCGTCCAGACTGCAGCTCTTTGAATACGAGTCAGTCTCTTTCACCTGTGAAGGGTTTAATGCCGCTGCTGGATGGAGAGTGGAGAACAACAAGAAGTTCCTTAAAGAATGTTCTAACGTTACAAAGACGTGCCTTATTTACTACACCTTCGTGTCGGACAGTGGACAGTACTGGTGTGAAAGTGGAGGAGAGAGAAGCAACACTGTCACCATCAACGTCACCGGTATGTTTACAGTCAGAAGAGTTCACAACTCAACTATGAACCCAAAATGACCAAATGTCCTCGTGTCCTTCAGCTGGTCCTGTGATCCTGGAGAGTCCTGTCCGTCCTGTGGTGGAGGGACAATCCGTGACTCTGCGCTGCAGAAGAAAGACAAAGTCCTCTGACCTCATCACTGATTTCTATAAAGATGGCGTCCTCATTGGGACAAAGTCTACAGGAGAACTGACCATGGACAAAGTTTTAAAATCTAATGAGGGATTCTACAAGTGTAAGATGTCCAGAGATGAGACATCACCAGAAAGCTGGATGTCTGTCAGAGGTAAAAACAAAACAGAAGTAGGCATGAATCTTTTCTAATTGTGTTTATAGATGTTTTCAGTTATTGACTGAGTTTTTCAGCACTTTCCATTTCCCAACACCTTGATTTCAATAAAAGCTTGTTAGCTTAGCACTACATTGTTGTAGTTACTTACTACACTTTAAATGATAAACTGATCACTCAGAGGTTTTTTTTAAAAAACATTGTCTCCCCAACACTGTCATGCTCAGTGACTTTCTGATGCCTGTTCATGGCTGACCATTTGCTTGATGCATCAGAAAGTCACTAAGCATCTACAACGCTAGTTTAAATAGTAGTAGTAAATATCTAATATCCCTTCCAGGTGGCAGTGTGACCCCGGAGAGTCCTGTTGATCCTGTTAATGAAGGTGAGGTCACCTCATTTGTTGTGGTTTAATGAAATGCTGCAATTTACTGAATTCGCACTTTTTAAATTGCAGCCGACATCTTGAAGAATGAAGACTCCCTGAAAGACAGTGAGGGTGTACATAGAACAGGTAAGAGAAATGAAAAGGTTTAATTGTATTATTGATAAAGAAGACAAACTTGTAGCAACAACAAAAATAAGACGTGAGATTGTGCATCTGATTTCAGAAAGTCAGTGATTGGATTCCTTTGATCTGAGGTTGTATGAGGTAGTACAGTAAATGACCATGGAAGTCTATCCTATGGATGGGTTTGGGGGGAAATGTATTATAACCACTTTAAGTAACTGACATTGGTTTAAATGCAGGCTATATTTAGAATATTATCAGAGCTTTACATTATAGTCAAACAGCCTTTTCTTCTGATATCTGAAGGTGGTATACCTCTTCAAAACTACAATTCTTTAACAAGACTTTTAAAGTATTATTTTATTTTATTATACAGGGAGCTATTTCATGCAGCTATTTCAAAGCTTGCATCGTCGAGAGGTTCAACCGTACACTACAAACTACAATGTAGAGATACTTTATGTCTAGAAACACACGTTGACATGTAGATTTTTTGCAGGAGCTGCTGAAAAGTTACAAGAATGAAACCGAACCACCTCACAACCGAGAACACGCTTGTGGTATTTCAAAACTTGTACAGGACATTTCCACTTCAGACGAGCTATTCACCATATTGGAATGTCTTTATATCTTAGCATTTTTAATATACTTAACAATGACATGGAATATAGTAAACATAAGACCTGTTAAACATCAGCACGTTCATTTTGGCATTGAGGCCATGCTAGGGACCAGGCATCTGGAAAAAAAGTAGAACTGAAACCCACCACAAACAGAGGACACAGGTAGCCGTGAAGATGAAGCTATTAGCTCAGTGGCTAGGAAGCTAGGGAGAGCTACAAACCATCGTAAAGAGCAGGTATATCCTCGATCAGCTAAACTGTTGGTCTACACTTTATTCTTTCTTGATCATCATGTTGATGTTGAAATATATCTGGATTTGAATGTTCAGATAAAGAAGACAGAGGATAAGAAGTCTTCTGTTGATCTTTGAGCTTTGTTGTTTTGTTTGTTGTCATCACTTGCTGGTTCTGTCGCATGATGTAGTTCAGCCAATAAGAGTGATCTCTCTGAACGACTTACTCCTGACAGTTGATAAACATCCAACTTGGAACAACTGTACAGAACACAAACCAAAAACTCATGTCACTGACTAACTGATGGGCCGACCATCGTCTTGCTTTACCATGGCCCTAAGAATAACTAACAAAGCCATAGACAGTTTAACCCATTGAGAATTAATAGTCACGTTACAGGGAATAAAATAATCCAGTGACCTTTAGTAATTCAACTTGTTGTCTTCAACAGTATACATATACAAGTATTTCTGATTTCTTCTTCTCAGTTTTTTTTCTTTACCATGGCTAGAACAGGCTTCCAGAATAATATCAAAGACTTGTCTCCATTGTCCTCCAGATGCTTCAGAGCGTCCCTCTTTATCGTATCCAATGAATGTCATCAGGTTGACTCTGGTTGTGCTGATGTTTATTCCACTGTCCATCTTGATTCTGTGGATGAGGTAAAAGAATAGTAGATTTTCTTTAAGTTTATGAAACATAAATTTGATTTTCTTAAATACTGAGTTTGTTTTTGATGGTTTTCAATCCAGGAAGAAGAGAACTGTGAGCTCCAAGGCTGAACAGAATGGCACTCTAGATATGATAGAGGTGATTAAATGCTTATAATGTTGTTTTTAAAAAGGTGTTATTGTTGTAATTGTTAAATATAAGTTATTTACTGTAGAAATATGACATGAAACATGAAAGAAGATTTAAAGAATTAAGCTCTTTTAATCTCACCGTTTCTTCTCTCATCATCAGTTAACCTCATCCTGATTACGAGAACATGAATTTCGACAGAGAGGTGTGAAGTTCAGTCGTCCACTATAAATTATGGGGGAATGACAACAATGAGAGTGAAAATATATGTAGGTTATGGATTGGTTAGTTTTCCTGGGTTTCTTATTATTGTATTTTGTTAAATTCTTGGATTTTTATAGTCATGGTTTCATGTATAGTTTTTCTTTTTTCTGTTTCCTGTTTTATTTTGTTAAGTTCTTGATTTCCTGTTATTGCTACTGGATGCTTGAATATCTATCTATCTGTCTACCTTCGCCTTTGTTCCTTGTCGTGTCATACTGTTTTCTATGCTGTGTTCGTGTCTTACATGCCAGAGTTTTCATGTCTTGTTCTAGTTTTCATAGTGTTTTGATTTTTGTTTTTTGGATATCCTACTACATCTGCAGCTCCTTTGGTTTTGTGTTTCTTTTTGTGTCATTAAATACCTTTTTGCCTACTATTGCCTCAGTCCTCTAAGTCCTCCATCTAGGTCGTAACCTTCTTACCTGCTACCCCTACTTGAAAATTAATTTTACTGAGCAGGATAGCTTCTCATATATATATATATATATATATATGTATATATATATATATATATATATGTATATATGTATATATGTATATATATATATATATATATATGTATATATATATATATATATATATATATATATATATATATATATATGTATATATATATATATGTATATATATATATATATATATATATATTATATATGTATATATGTATATATATATATATGTATATATGTATATATGTATATATATATATATATGTATATATATATATATATATGTAAGGCACAGGTGAGCAGCTTAACGTGCAAGTACAGACATTTTAAGGTACAAAAAAACCAAAAAAAAAAACAAGCAAAATACAAAGTATATTACAAATCAGTCTTGTAGTAATATATAATGAATATTTAGTACGAATGGAAATAATTTGGATTTTGGTCTCATGAGGACACTTAAAAAATAGACCTCTTCCCAGTTAAAATTACTGAATAACATATTTTCAACTTTGATTTCCACTCAGTTGAGTTTCCATTTTGTCAGTAGAGAATGATTCCAACAAAGACCTGTATGCTATCCCCATGAAAGACCAAACAAAGAAGAAGAAGGAGAAGAAGACAGACAGACAGACAGATCTCAAAGCAAATTCAAGCATCCAGTAGCAGTACCATACACTGAACAAACATTAAAGTCAACTTATAACACAGTAACCATACGCTGAAAGAAAACAGGTGAGATACTGAACTCTTTAATTAACAAACAAGCACTGTCTTGAGTCGTCGTTATTTTGGGGGCTGTGAGAAACTGCTTCAGACGTGAGCCTCAGTCTCGACTGAAACCCACGCAGAGAGGGAGGAGGTGAGTAACTTTAGTCTCAGCATCTTCTGTGGTGCAGCACATACAATCAGCCTGTGTTACTAATATCAACTACTGTTTCTGTCTCTATTTCAGAACTGCCACCTCACATTTTGCACAGATCATTCTTTGTAGGTGTCTCCTCTGTAAAATGGTTTCTGACGCTATTTATTTAAAGCATTGTGAGAATTTCTCAGCCACATATTTTTCACCAAACAAGAATGTGAAGGGTTTACTAGTGGTTTAGCTGACGTGCACAGCTGACAATGACAAGAACTTGTGTCTTAGTAGCTGAGCTTAGTAGGTCAGTACAGTGGGTAGTGTATCTGTCGGAGGATACAGTTACAGTTTTGGTCTGATTTGTCTAAAATCTGAGATGCCTGATGTTGAAATACACCAAAAGGTGATTCTGGATTTCAACCCTAGCCCAGGAATGAGAAACTCAACAGCAACTTGAAATTCCAGCATGGGGGATTTCTCCCATGGGGCAACTGGGCAACGCACCATGAAAACAAGGAAGAAGGAGATTTTATCTACTACATTCATCCAGTGTTTGGCCAGCTTCCAGTAGGCAAACACTGCTACGGCTCCAACTCTCCATTTCATGCAGTTAGTCCTACAACCAAGTATGTGTCATTAAGCATTCTCAACAAAGGCCTTAGTCACTCTTTATTGTTCATTCTTTAAAGTTAATTCGCTGTCAGTGTCTGTTACAACAGACGTGATAATGGAGTCTAAACTGTTCTCAGAAGTCTTAGCTGTTACTCTTCTGTCCGTCATCACATTAAGCCCCACCCCTAAACAATCTGATTAGCCCAGAAGATCTTTGCTGAAGTAGAATCAGTTCCCTAAAGACAGTCCAGAACAATTTTCAACCTCAAAATATTTATACGAGGGGAAGTTGGTCTGACCTCCAGTGTCCTCACACTCAGTGTCCAATCAGCATCGATTTTTTCAGTCAGTTTCAGTTTGGCTGCACAAATCATCCATCATCATCATGGCCCTCTGTAATTCCAATAGTGAGTTATGTGAGTGAGCTTAAAGTATTGATTAGGAGTTTATTGAGTAGTTGTCATTAGGTCTAAGGCTGCTGAGCTAGTCAATGTCGCCATCTAGTGGTTACTACGTTGATACTACAACTTGGGTACTAGGAACCAAATTGTGTGACAGTGTCTAGTTAGCCTCCCTTTTTATTTACTGGTTGACCAGGTCAGCTTTTAGTCGAAGCCAGCACTGATCACAAGGATGAACTGATTAAAATGCAACCACGACATCACACAACATGATTTGATTTTGGCAACAAATCAACAAACTGTTTCATATTTATAACTAAAAACTGTAAGTGTAATGTGACGTGACCAAAACATTGGCCTTTTATTAGACTAATCAGCCGTAAAATTATTACTACCGAGACGCAAAGAGGACACTATCTGGTTATCATGACTCCTGACAGTGGGTGTGGGAACATTTTCTCCTCAAAACTGATCCTAGAAGGCAACAGACGAGCTACTGTATCTCAGATTCTAAATGAAAGTTAATGCTGGTTCTGAAGTCAGTCTGGTTGTGTTCCGCTTTAACAAAAACCTGTTTCCCTCTTTTTTGTCACAGATCACTGAGAGAGGATTCACCTGAGAGAAGGACACGGTGTTTGGTTTCATCTGAAGACATTTGATCATTTTACTACGTGTGTGTTTTAACAGCCTCTCTCTCATGATAGATTACATGGTTGTGTAATGTTTGACAGCGAGTTAGTAACATGTGAAAAGAAGTCAGAAGAATTTTAATTCTTACATCATACATTAAATTTTTACAAAAACAAAGCATTTCATCTTTTCTTTTGCTTTTAAGAACATTTCTATAGAAAATTCACTTTAAACTAAATAATAATCAACATAAAGATTTTCAGTGAATTAAGAGTAGAAATAAGTGCATAATGCTGCCCCCTGTCTGTACTGTGAAGTATTAAAGACAAGCTCTTGAATACAGTTTGAATGACATTTGATCAGATACAAACACTGGGACTGATAAATGTCCAAAGATAAAAAAAAAAAAAAAAAAAGTGATTTTCTGCTTCTTCAGTTTAAATGATCCATGTTAATCTAGACCCAACAATAGATCCAACATTTTATCCTGAGGCCACAGCAGCTCCAGAGCTGTTCAGTGTCACCTGACATCAACAGCTGGCATTAACTTTCTTCTTCTTGCTCATCTTCTGTAATAAAGACATCAACATGTCAAACAGATTACATTGTAGTAGAAGCAAACAGACACAGATACAAGACTTGATTTTTACATATATATTATTGTCATAATACAGGATGTTTCTGACGTCCTTGTTTCTCCAGATTTAGTCTTTCTTACACAAGTAACCCAGGGAATGCGTTTGAGTTTTACCTGTTGTGTCCAGGTTCCTTCGTCCTCTGTCATTGAGAGGCAGGACGTCATGGTTGGTAGAGGTGGAGTGGTTGTTGTTTATCGACCCTTGTTTTTGATAATATATATGTGTTAACATGTGATTTAATAACATGGAGATAGTGAGTGAAAGCGTACGACATACCTTGGTTTGGTCTCCGTTTACACATGACTAAGGCAACATTGAGAGCAATCACGAGGCAAATAATGACACCAACCATGACAAAAGTGGATGACATGGAATTTGATGGCGTCTTAAAGAATTCATCTGAAATTATAAAACACAAAATAAGACAGAGTCAGTTTCATAATAAAGGTCTACTTCTAAACTGAAGTCATAATGAACCATGTTCTACCTGGAACATGTATGTGAGCCTCTCTGGTCTGGTTGATGTTGTTCTGTTGGACTCTACAGGTGAAGCTGTTGTTGTGTCTCTTGTCCACAGTCACTCTGCTGCTGACAGTATAGAGGTCATCAGGACCTCTGACTGTCTCTGGAGGTCCAGCAGGGAGCAGGTTTCCCTCAGCGTCCAGCCACAACACCTCAGGCTCTGGATACCAGCCTGCAGACTCACACTGTAACACCACTCCTCCTCTGTCTGAGGTGGACTTGGTGATGTTGACAACAGGTGAGGAGACAGAACCTGGTGATATGAGCAAGAAGAACCATTAAATGGGCTTTGAAGCATTATTGTTAGACCCATATTAATGCAAAAGGTACATTTTGTATGCGTATGTGTTTCTTTCTTTAATTGACATTGTTTATTGCTTATTAACTTCACTGAAGCTACCATTTGTCTGTGCAGAAATTATTTGTGCATTTATTTTATCACTGTCGTCTGTGTGTGCTATAACACATGTACGCGTGTCTGAGTGACAAATCAGATCTGGTTGTCCTACAAGGAGAAGCACGTGACTTTGAAGTTTGGAAATGTCAAATTGTAAATGATTTAAATCATAGATATAAAACTGTTTAAGCTTTACACCAATAGTTTATATTAGAAAACATCATTTCATAATGATGAGGCCTGCTGATATAGGACAAAAAGGTACAGACAACTGTTGTTGAGCATCTGTCGTAGGAGTTGTACCGACTCGACGAATTTACTGCTGTGCCACGATACTTTAGGCAGGGAGACACACATGTGTTTATGTTCAGTTCTATTGTGTTCTATTTGTTAACATTGCTGTGGTTGTAGAGTGTGTTTTTTGTCCTAGATGTCAGTGAATGCATCATGTGGGAGACAGTAGTTATGGTAGAGCTGAGAGCTGCATATTCAAAGTGTCAGACTGATAGTGTTTATGATGCGGTCTACGGCCAACAGTAGCTTGAGTTCAAGTTTCAGTTACCTTGCAGAAAAGCTTCCGTAGATTCCTTTGTGTGAAACGCTACAATACGTATTCAGATCAAGAATATACATTTCACTATCACGAAGCATTGTTTTCTACTGGGTTTATATTAGTGTCGTCACTGACCAGTCGACGTCAACTCCTCTTTCAGTACATATTAGTATGTCTGTGTAAATCTAAACACACCGGTTTAACTATACCTGTGCAGGAGTGACGTGTTTGGAGAACCGAAGCAGTGAAGACACAGAGCCACCATGTATCCATCCCACTTTAGATCCTAGCAGCATCCTACACAAACCACAACATGATCCAGATGAATGAATTCAAACATCAATGATATGACACTAAATAAAGACGATAGAATCAAGTTCACATGCAGACAGTTGAAATGATCAACTAGAAAAGGTTCAGACACTCACCTTCTGTCTGTGACAAGCTGCTGCACCAGAGACCTGGATCATTCTGAGCCACTGCTCTGTGCCACATATGCAAATTGCCTGATGCAAATCAATTAAGGGGAGTTTGGTAGTTCCTGTACCTGTAGCAGAGTGCATTGAAATGACCTTTGGGAAACAATGTTAAAAAAAGGGAACTATTCAAATGCAGGACACAAGAGGAATGACAACTGCATCAAAAGAGAGAGAGTTCAAGCTACGTAACACAACAAATATAATGGATATAAATTCACACGACACAAGGGAAACAGGACACAGGGGACGTTAATGAGAGAAGAGCTAACCAACAGGTTTATATGCTCATTCATAAGCTTTTCTATAAGATGTTTTTCCTTGTTTAGATCATTTAGAAAGAGTAATGTTTCCTGGACGTTTACAGAAAATGTTAGCTTCCTCACAAACAGCCGTCAGTCTGTCAAGCTCGGCTCCCTCACTATCATGGTTTTGTTTTCCTGGGTTTCTGTTTCCTGTTTTATTTTGTTAAGTTCTTGGTTTCCTGTCTTGTGTTACTCCCTGTGTTTTCCCCCTTGATTCATCCGTCCTGATTTGTTTCACCCGTGTCTCGTCACTCCTCTGTCCCCTGTGTGTAATTATAGCCCTGCCTTCCTCTTTGTCCTCTGTCACGTTGTACCTGTCTGTATAAGTGTTACTTGTCTCATGTATACCTGTCTCATATAGCCCACTCTGCCTTGCATTTAGGTCCTACCCCCAGTATCCCGTAAACCTTCTTGACAAACAATCACGTGGGATGACTGGACACACATCCATACCTCCAACTCCATCATAAAATTTGCAGATGATGACGTGGGGATGAACTCGTTTGCGAAACATTTTGACGGCGTGGACCTTCACAAATGATATTTTTGGACTTCAGGAAGTACTGGGCTGACTCTGCCTCCCATCTTCACTTATTGAGACTGGAAAGGGTTGTACTGGGTCTGTACTTCCTCAAAGTCCTGAAGAAAAACAACTTGAGTATTAAACACCAACAGAGAACATGTTAATAAACTGTCTCAATATAACACCCCCAAAAAACATTAAGGACTCTTCTCACCCTGTCCACCTGTTTGACCTTTGTCCTCTGGGAGGCGCTACAGGCCCATAAACAGATGATGGTGTCCATTTACATGGTGTCCTGTATACAGTCGCAATATGTGTTCTCATCTTCACTTCAGTCGCTGCCCAAGTACTGCTCCAAGTCAAAGTACCATGAGACCAAATACAGCCCAAATGCTGAATGATTGTCCTTTGTCCTTTAATCCTAACCCTCTAAAGTCCAACAGTCCACAGACTCTTTCAGAATCAAACTTGTCGAGTCTAAACTTTTAAGACCAGAGATCTAATACCTGGTGTTCATGAAAGGCCTCAGAGCCTCAAGAGAGTTTAACCAACTCATAGGCCTCAGCCTGTAAATCAAACTAACCTTTGGATTGGACTAAAAGAAAATGAACGTCCTCAAGACAGCTACTATTACTCACCTGAGTGAACGAGACCTGAGTTTGGTTTCTATGAACATTTGGTCACTTTGGTATGTGTGTGTTTTAACAGCATCTCTCTCATGACAGAGTTCTCCATAGTTGTGTAACGACAATGAATTAGAAGCAAACCGGAAAGTGAAAATTCACAAAGTTGTAACCAAAAGCAGTAACTGAGGCGACGCATGAAATCACAGGTTTTCATTTATTTGAGTTAAAACATCCTGACTTTCAGTTTATAAAAAGTAAAAAAGTAGAAATAAGTGCAACAGTATTAGACAAGCTCTTGAACATAGTTGGAATGACCCAAAACAAAATTGTTTAAGAAATTTCACTTTAAACTAAATAATAATCAACATAAAGATTTTCAGTGAATAGAGAGTAGAAATAACTGCATAATGCTGCCCCCTGTCTGTACTGTGAAGTATTAAAGACAAGCTTTTGAATACAGTTTGAATGACATTTGATCAGATACAAACACTAGGACTGAAAAATGTTCCAAAGGTAAATAAAAAGTGATTTCCTGCTCTTTGCAGTCAATCAGTTGACATACGTTAGCAGTTAGCTCATGCTTAGGATGAGGACGAGGGTGTTTCCCATCTTAGCTTCATAAATGACCCATGTTAATCTAGATAATAGATCATAGCTCAACGTTTTATCCTGAGGCCACAGCAGCTCCAGGGCTCCAGAGCATTAATGTCACGTGTAGATAAAACATTGAAAAGACAAAATCAGTCACTGCAGACATTGAAGGTGTTCTGGATTGGAGTGTAACTCTGACAGACACAAGTACAGAACATGATGTTTTTATAGATTACTCGTTGTTCAGTCTTTGAGTTTCTTTCTCTTCCTTACACAAGTGATGCAGGAAATCTATTTCAGTTTTACCTCTGGTGCCTCTGGTATTGTTCAGCAGACGGACTGCGGATGGGAAAAAAACTGTTAGCCATGCGAGTGGTCCTACACTCGATGGATCTCAGCCGTCTGCCAGAGTGGGGTCTGTTAAATAGTCCATGTCCAGGGTGAGAGGGATCAGCGACAGTCCTGGAAGCGTACAGCTCGTCGAGAGACTGCAGACTGCAGCCAATCACCTTCTCTGCAGAGACAATGACACGCTGCAGTCTGCTCCTATCCTTAGCAGAGGCTGCAGCATACCAGGTGGTGATGGACTCAATGATGGCAGTGTAGAAGTGAACCATCATTGTCTTTGGCAGGTTGAATTTCTTCAGCTGCCGCAGGAAGTACATCCTCTGCTGTGCTTTTTTGATCAGGGCGCTGATGTTTAGCTCCCATTTGAGGTCCTGGGAGATGATGGTGCCCAGGAAACGGAAGGACTCCACAGTGTTGACTGTAGAGTCACACAGGATGATGGGGAGGAGTGGGGCTGTGTTCTTCCTGTAATCCACAATCATCTCCACTGTTTTGGAGGCGTTCAGCTCCAGGTTGTGACAGCTACACCAAGTCACCAAGCGGTCAATCTCCAGTCTGTAGGCGCTCTCATCTCCACCTGAGATGAGCCCGATGAGGGTGGTGTCATCCGCAAACTTCAGGAGCTTGACAGACTTGTGACTGAAGGTGCAGCTGTTGGTGTACAGGGAGAAGAGCAGAGGAGAAAGGACACAGCCTTGAGGGGAACCCGTGCTGATGGTACGGGAGTCTGAGATGTGTTTTCCCAGCCTCACATGCTGCCTCCTGTCAGACAGGAAGTCTGTGATCCACCTGCAGAGGGAGTCAGGCACGGTCAGCTGGGAGAGTTTGTCCCGAGCTGAAATCCACAAACAGGACCCTGGCATATGATCTGGGGAGTCCAGGTGCTGTCCAGGTTCCATCAAGAGAACTCATCAAGTTCTCTCTCAATCCTCTGAAAAGCAGATTTCACTTTTGCATAGTGTCCAGGCTGTTCCGTCCTCTATTGTTGAGAGGCAGGACGTCATGGTCGGTAGAGTTGGACTGGTTCTTCTTTATTGACCCTTGGTTTTTCTTTTTCTCTGTGGAACAGAAACAGTGTAATAATAAAACTGTAAAAGCTTCACAGTTAAAAGATCAGAACAAGTTAATAGAGATTTAACAACATGGAGATAGTGGAGTGAAAATCTGTGACGTACTTTGGTTTGGTTTCCTTATGAACATGAATGAGACAATGATGAAAAAAAGGATGGAAATCACAATGCCAGTAACTATAGCAATGATGTCAGAAGTAGGTAAACTGGAACTTGATGGTGTCTTAAAGAATTCATCTGAAATGATAAAACACAGAATGAGTCATTATCAATGTATTATCGAATGTCTTCATCTAAACCGGTGTCATCATAAAATCATGTTCTACCTGGAACATGTATGTGAGCCTCTCTGGTCTGCTTGATGTCCTTCTGTTGGACTCTACAGGTGAAGTTGTTGTTGTGTCTCTTGTCCACAGTCACTCTGCTGCTGACAGTATAGAGGTCATCAGGACCTCTGACTGTCTCTGGAGGTCCAGCAGAGAGCAGGTTTCCCTCAGCGTCCAGCCACAACACCTCAGGCTCTGGATACCAGCCTCTGGATTCACACTGTAACACCACTCCTCCTCTAATGGAGGTGGAATTGGTGATGCTGACAACAGGTGAGGAGACAGAACCTAAGAAAAAAATCAGCCGATTTCCACCATCATTCATTTTGAATGTCTTTTTATAACATTTCATTTAAAACTAGCACTGTAGAATGGCCTCTATAGCAGTATCGCTCAGTTTAGCTTTGTTTTAGCAACTTCAACTAATTCCCTCCAACTTCCATCTTTTGAAACGTCACATTGTCTGACTCACCAACAATGAGTTGGATGGAAGCATCCTTCTCTATTGATGGAATGATACAGATGTATCCTCCTCCATCAGACAGTATCACCTTCATTATCTTCATGGAGACGTTTCCATTCTTCAGTTCATCTACAAACAGTCGTGTGCGGTAATGATAAGATGGATTTTGACTCTGGTAGATGAGTCGTCCATCTTGATGGTAATGGACGTATTTTGGTTCCAGACCAGGTTTGATCCACATGATTGTCATTGAATCGGCTCTGATGGAAGGTTCAAGACGACATGGTAGAATGACATCATCACCAGGCAGGACTGTGATTGGTCCACGGGAACAAATCAGATCTGGTTGTCCTACAAGGAGAAACATGTGACTTATAACTTTGTAATAACTCTGGAAATGTTAAATTGTACATTGTGTCAGCTGTGGCTCAGTGGGTAGAGCAGGTCGTCAAAGAATTCGAGGGTTGATGGTTTAATCCCTGAAGGGTCTTTGAGCAAGACACTGAACCCCCAGTTGCTCCTAGTGCTTGGCAACATGTGTCACTGTGTTTGGAAAGCTCTATATAGGAACTAGACCATTTACAGTATTTGAATTACATGTAGAATGTAAAGTAAAATGGCTTCTTTCAGTTCCTCCCTGAGAGGGACCATTTCCTGGCCTTGCAGCTGTTTTGTGTTTTGTTTTTTATTTCTTACCCCCTCAGCTGCTGTTTCCAGCGCCTTAGGTTTTCCCTTTTGCATTTTTGTTTTTTTTGGTCTTAGGTTTACTTCTCTGCTGAGTTTTGGTATATAAACTCAACCTTGTTTGCTGTGACCAGTGGTGGACAGTCACAAAGTATATTTACTTGAGTACTGTACTTAAGTACAGCTTTTGAGTATCTGTACTTTACATTAATATTATTTTTGGGGGATACTTTTACTTTTACTCCACTACATTTGAAGGACAAATATTGTACTTTTTACTCCATACATTTCTGTTGATGCTCTCGTTACTACATTTGAGCTTACGTCAGCTGATAATTTTTTTTATTTTATTTTTTTCAAAATTCTGAGAAACTGTTTCTGGTTCCCAGGGCCTTACCTCAAACCCATGTTTGAGATTTTTGCCACAAAAACTGACTCGTTTCAGTTTAAATGTCCGTTGAGCTTACCGCGAACAAATGATATCACGGCCTACAAGAACTCGTCTTCCAACCTGAAAAAGTACGTCGCGGTACGTAAAGTAGCTACTGACGTTAGTTAGCTTAATGTAAAGTAGCTACTGACGTTAGCTAGCTTAATGTAACGTAGCTACTGACATTAGCTAGCTTAATGTAAAGTAGCTACTGACGTTAGTTAGCTTAATGTAAAGTAGCTACTGACGTTAGCTAGCGTAATGTAAAGTAGCTACTGACGTTAGCTAGCTTAATGTAAAGTAGCTACTGACGTTAGCTAGCGTAATGTAAAGTAGCTACTGACGTTAGCTAGCTTTATGTTTGTTAAAATGCTGATGAACATTTTAAACGTATTTGTATGAGCTTGTAGAGAGAGAGAGAGGCTGTGGATTATAGAGTGGACTGTATAATGACAAAAAAGCTACGTCCCTTTCCTGTATTTCCTGAAATACTTTTTAAATACTTTTACTACTTTTACTACTTTAGTACTTAACTTAAGTACATTTTTGACTAGGCTACTTTTACTTGTATTGGAGTAATATTTGACAAGGAGTATCTGTACTTTTACTCAAGTAGTGAAGGTGTGTACTCTGTCCACCTCTGGCTGTGACACACAGTGATTTAGTCTCTTGCTTTTTGGTCCAGCCTCCAGCTGGACAGACCTTTACAGCCAACATTAAATTCTACATGTCATCATTTACTGATTTATTTTCATGTTGTCTGGTGAGAATTTCTTCTACTGTAAACCATCATATTACATGTTAGACGTCAGAGGACACCAGCTAGAGATAAATGATCTCTAGCTTCTGTTCTATGTGTCGTGTTCAACAGTTTTTGTTCCCTAAACATCAGAGGTGATATAAATGAGAATAAAACAGAACATTTCTATCTAAACACACCTGGTTCATCTATGACTCTGTTTAGTTACCTGAGCAGGAGAGAAGAGTTTGGAAAACCAGAGCAGTGAAGACAGAGAGCCACCATTTATCCATCGTAGCAGCATCCTACACAAACCACAACATGATCCAGATGAATGAATTCAAACATCAATGATATGACACTAAATAAAGACGATAGAATCAAGTTCACATGCAGACAGTTGAAATGATCAACTAGAAACTCACCTTCTGTCTCTGAGAAGCTGCCACTCTTGATAACTGAAACATTCTGCCTCCTGTGGGACCAGATTAGTTTGTGCATGATATGCAAATGGAAATTAGATATGGATACAGTTCATTGACCATGTAGCAGCGTGTACTGAAATAACACTTTGGATTAAATTTTGCTTGATGATGTAAAAGTTGTTATGCAGGGCGCCAGAGTAAGGAGACCAGGACAAAGAATGAGCTGAAATGAGCTGAAACAGTCCAAACTAAATAACACAATCAATAGAATGGACATAAATAGACACGTGCAGTTAATGAGAGGAGCAAACCAACAGAGATGAGTGAAACAGGAAGTAAATGCAAACGCAGCAGTAACTTTAATATAAAACACTTTCCATTCACAGACTCAACTAATTACTTTCAATTTACTATTAATACATTCATGGTTAAGAGGCTGCTCTGTTGATCCCAGGTCTCCAGCCAGTAGTTAGTAGCTGTACGTCAGTTCAGTAGAGAGTAAACAGTGTATCTGTCATAGGAGAGTTTCCAACCGTAACCCTAAGTCAGAACTGAAACCCAAGCAGCAGCTTGAGCTGAGTTTCCCTCCACTCCCCCAAGGCAACATCTCATGAAAAAGAGTAGGGGCTTTCTGTTATTCCAACAGTTACTTGAGTGACTGTCTCTGAGAAGTGGCCACAACAGCACGAGCTTCTCTTTATTCTGGATCAGCTGCAGCTAAAATAAATCAATGAACTGGATCCTTCACTAACCCTTTACATCCAAGGCTGCTGAGCTGATCCATGTCACCGTCTAGTGGTCACTATGGTGCTACTACAACCTGTACTGTAAATACAAACAGTTTTCTGTACTTTTTACCTGCACACTTGTTTCTTTAAGTTATAAGAACTTGTTTCAAAGCCGTGCACCTGCACCCAGTAGAGGTGTGCGATATTGCTAGATTTGGTATCGATCCGATACCATGTACATGCAGGGCTAGTACCGCCGATACCGATATCGACACTTCTTAAAAATTACGGTGGATGCATCATCAGTCTGAATCTAATCTAAATCTGACATATTGACATCTTTATGACATTTAAGCGTTTTCGTGATTTGCCTTTTGGATTATTAATTAAAATTAAAATTAAAATCCAGTAGAGAATTTGGGCGAAGTTTATAAGTAAATACAAAATACACACGAGCGGGAAGAGGAGCAAAATGAGTCTGATCTGCTCTGTGACAGCAGCGGCATTTAGACACAGTCAGATCGCCTTTTTTAATGAAACAAGAGAAACCGAAACTAAAGTATCGATCTCATTACACTGGTGTTGGTTTTGAGATTGCTGATATTTGGATCGATCCGCCCACCACTAGCTCCAGGCAGCAGAATTTATAAGTGTGTCAGGGTGCAGTCATGCTGGTGCTGCTGGTAAAGATTAGCTAAGGTCAATCATCTTTACACTTCTTTATAACGACAGTATTTTAATAAATGCTGACGCCTGGCAGAGTTTAATGACTTTACCCAGTTTGGTTTATTTCATCCAGGTGGTTTGACCCTAAACACTAAAACCAACAAACCAACATAGAAGAAAGGAGGCAGGTGGGTACTGCTTTCATTTAGACATGGTCAGAATAATTAGTGATGCTTATCCTTAAGTAATACATTGCTGCTGTCTGTTTTAATACACTAATCTGAAAACATTATTGATGTGGTAACACATGACTGTTAAAGCTGTTCATATTTAATACTTTTTGTCTGTTTATTTTTTTCCATATAGCCTACCTTAGGTGGTGTCTGTGGCAGCTAGAAGAAGACGACTGCACTGGCCACCATAGAACTATCGTAGCCAACAGTTATCTGATACGCTGCGCCTCTGCCCTCTCTGCTGCTTTGCTGATAAGAAGCTTTCTCAGTCGATTGGACCAAAATCCAGTGGATCTGTAAGCTCTGCACTTTTATCTCAACGAGGCCAGCTATTAAAGCATCAGCCAGACTCAACGGTTGACGATTTCTTTCTAGATAAGATTCCGAATGAACATGATGTGGATTATTATTGATGTTGTTTACAGATACTGAAATAAAAAAAAAACATGTTTGTAATGCCATTTTTGAATTCTTATTTTTTGGCTAAACTAAGGTATATTAAGTGCATTTGTTTAAAGTGCTGCTCTCTTACTCTGGCACAGTGTATTAAGTTAATGTGACTTATCTTTATTACGTTTCGGTCAAGTTGAGTTTACTTAAAGATATTTAGGAAACCGATTAACCACCTCGTATCAGGGCTGCTCCAGATTTTAAATAATAATAATAATAATATTTCACGACACTCAAATACACAAAATAAACACAATGAAAGTACACACAAGCAAATATAGAACATATAGTGACATACAAATAAATTACAGATAGCATGGGAGATAGAAGTGAGACTAGTGTTCAGGGAGGGTGTTCCAGAGGCAGGGGGCTGATTGGGAGAAGGCTCTAAACCCCATGGTGGTCATAGAGCAGGTGGGATGGAGAGTTGCTGTGATGAAGATGACCTAAGAGTGCGGGCAGGAATGTTTATGTGGAGCAGGTTGGTGAGGTACTGAGGGGCAAATACAGTCA
Organism: Planiliza haematocheilus; assembly: GCA_005024645.1. Lineage (NCBI taxonomy): Eukaryota > Metazoa > Chordata > Actinopteri > Mugiliformes > Mugilidae > Planiliza > Planiliza haematocheilus. The sequence continues at coordinate 1,430,165 of SRSE01000889.1, forward strand.
GCGTTCATTTAATGATCACACTAAGCTGTCAATGCAAAAGAAATAAAACAAGAAATATAATAATCACCATAATGACTTTCAGTATATAAAGAGTAGAAATACAGTAAGTACAACAGTGCAGAATGTGCAACTAAGTATTAAAGACAAGCTCTTGATACAGTTTGACCCTGAAACAAACACTGGGACACAGAAATGTTCCAAATGTAAATAAAAAGTGATTTCCTGCTCTTTGCAGTTAAGCAGTTGACACGTGTTAGCTCAAGTTTAGGGTGAGGATGAGTGTGTTTCCTGTTTTACCTTCATAAAGGGCCTATGTTAATCTCATCGCATCGTTACTGTCTTCGTCTTGCTCCTCTCCTGTAAGAAAGAAAGAAAGAAAGAAAGAAAGGTAGGTAGGTAGGTAGGTAGGTAGGTAGGTAGGTAGATAGATAGATAGATAGATAGATAGATAGATAGATAGATAGATAGATAGATAGATAGATAGATAGATAGATAGATAGATAGATAGATACTTTATTAATCCCGGGGAAATTCAAGAAAGACACCAAAGAGGTTATATGGTAGTAGAAGTGCACAAACACAGGTACGAGACTTGATTAATATATATATATATATTATTATCATAATACAGGACGTTTCTGGTGTCCTTCTTTGTAAAGATTTAGTCTTTGAGTTTCTTGCTTCTGCATCTTTCTTTCAAAAGTAACCCAGGAAATCTATTTGTGTTTTACCTGTGGTGCCCAGGTTCCTTAGTCTTCTGTCATTGAGAGGGTGACATTGTCCTGTCCAGAGTTGGACGTGTTGTTGTTTACTGACCCTTGTTTTTTATAGAGGGTTCAGACACTCACCTTCTGTCTGTGACAAGCTGCCACACCAGAGACCTGGATCATTCTGAGCCACTGCTCTGCGCCACATATGCAAAATGCCTGATGCAAATGACTTAAGGGGAGTTTGGTAGTTCTTGTACCTGTAGTAGAGTGAACTGAAATAACCTTTGGGAAACAATGTGCTTGTGTTCTCAGGGCTTAAAAAAAGGGAACTATTCAAACGTAGGACACAAGAGGAATGACAACTGCATCAAAAGAGTGGTGACCAGGGGCCTCGTGTACGAACGTTACGTACGTACAAAAACGTTCCGTACTCGCTCACGTAAAAGTTCAGATGTATAAAGAGTGAAATGTCCGTGAACTTTGTCCGTGCCAACGCCAAGGACGTGGCTGGCGTACGTAGGATTCTACAGATGTGGATCCTTTGACACTTAGAGGTGATGCTGGGAAACTGTCATCAATGTGAAAACTATTACTCCGACCGATCGGGACTGAGCCAGTCGACCCTGAGCAGAGCCATGCAAGCCGTGTGGGACGGAGTTCTCCTCATGTCAGCCAGGTAGATCAGATTCCCACAATGCATCTGAACAGGTCAACATTAAAGAGCAATCTGCAGCCAGAGACGGTTTCTGAATGGAATCAGAGCTATCGACTGCACACACATTGATAGAAAAGCACCATGGCATGAATTAGTAAATGTCAACAGGAAACATTTTCATTCATCAGTGTACAGATCATACGTGATGAACTAATGCAAGTAAACATTGTGGCAGCGTGACAAAGAGACATTTATGAGCATCTCCACTCCAGTGAGCAGCGTCTCCAATTCACTTTCTGTCAACTTCTTCTTTTTTCCCGTCTTACTCATTCTTATGTTTTCGTTTTCTGATCGCACAGAGAGGGGAATCTCAGGTGCAGGGTCAATTTAAATATAATTTACATATTTTAAAGGGGCGTGGACAGGGAGGAGTCAGGTACTGTTAGTACATGAGGCCCCAGGTTAACTCATACGATAGGTATTTCAAAGCCAGCCTCCCTCTCTTCCTCCCTTTGGTAGCCACCAGTCTGCATACAGGGACACACATGTCCACTGAGCACCACTTTTTAGAGGAAATGCAACTCATGCTGTTACCGATAAAGAAACTGCTCCACCTCTGCTCCGTTATCACAGACTTCCTCACAAACAGCCGTCAGTCTGTCAAGCTTGGCTCCCTCACTATCATGGTTTTGTTTTCCTGGGTTTCTGTTTCCTGTTTTATTTTGTTAAGTTCTTGGTTTCCTGTCTTGTGTTACTCCCTGTGTTTTCCCCCTTGATTCATCCGTCCTGATTTGTTTCATCTGTGTCTCGTCACTCCTCTGTCCCCTGTGAGTAATTATACCCCTGCCGTCCTCTTTGTCCTCTGTCACACTGTACCTGTCTGTATACGTGTTACTTGTCTCATGTCTCTTAGAAGTTTTACCTCATCACATTAAGCTTGCCTGCCGTGTTCATGTTGCTTTTCTAGATTCAGGTCTCAAAGTTTTCTTTTTTATCTTTTTGTTCTTGCCAAGTTAGGAATTCCTTCCGTCTCTGCAGTGCTTCTTCTTTTGACTTGTTTTTTTTTTTTTTATGGAATATATTTTTATAACAACTCCTGCCTCAGCCCACTCTGCCTTGCATTTAGGTCCTACCCCCATTATCCCGCAAACCTTCTTGACAATAACGTGGGACGACTGGACACCCATTCATACCTCCAACTCCATCATAAAATTTGCAGACGATGACGTGTGGATGAACGTGATTTTGAAACATTTTGACATCGTGGACCTTCACAAATGACATTTTTGGACTTCAGGAAGTACTGGGCTGACTCTGCCTCCATTCTTCACTTATTGAGACTGGAAAGGGTTGTACTGGGTCTGTACTTCCTGAAAGTCCTGAAGAAAAACAACTTGAGTATTAAACACCAACAGAGAACATCTTAATAAACTGTCTCAATATAACACCCCAAAAAACATTATGAAGGACTCTTCTCACCCTGTCCACCTGTTTGACCTTTGTCCTCTGACAGGTGATTATGGGCCCCATAAACAGATGATGCTGTCCATTTACATGGTGTCCTGCACACAGTGACAATTAAAGGTTTTTAATTTAACACTGAAACACTGATGCTGTGTGTCCTTGTTCTCATCTTCACTTCAGTCGCTGCCCAAGTACTGCTCCAAGTCAAAGTACCATGAGACCAAATACAATCCAAATACTCAGATGTGTTCTTGCCTCGCCCATTTTATGACACACCTGGGGTGAACTTGTGTGAACTTGGGACTACCAGGTGTCCCAGACTGCATTTCGTGATTGTCATCAAGTTGGAAGTGACAGAATGATTGTCCTTTGTCCTTTAACCCTAAACCTCTAAAGTCCAACAGTCCACAGACTCTTTCAGAATCAAACTTGTCGAGTCTAGACTTTTAAGACCAGAGATCTAATACCTGGTGTTCATGAAAGGCCTCAGAGCCTCAAGAGAGTTTAACTAACTCATAGGCCTCAGTCTGTAAATCAAACTAACCTTTGGATTGGACTAAAAGAAAACGAACGTCCTCATGACAGCTACTATTACTCACCTGGGAGAAGGAGACCTGTGTTGGTTTCTATAAACATTTGGTCACTTTGGTATGTGTGTGTGTTAACAGCATCTCTCTCATGACAGAGTCTACAGAGTTTTTTTTCTCCATGGTTGTGTAACAACAATGAATTAGAAGCAATCTGGAAAGTGAAAATTCACAAAGTTGTAACCAAAACCATCTCCCATGCTATCTGTAATTTATTTGTATGTAACTATATGTTCCATTGTTGCTTGTGTGTACTTTCATTGTGTTATTTTGTGTATTTGAACTGTGTTTATTTTAACGATTTTGTACGGTGACCTTAAGTGTCGTGGAAGGCGCCTATAAATAAAATGTATTATTATTATTATTATTATTATTATTATTATTAACTGAGCCGACGCATGAAATCACAGGTTTCCATTTATTTGAGTTACAACATCATGACTTTCAGTTTATAAAAAGTAGAAATAAGTGCAACAGTATAAGACAAGCTCTTGAACATAGTTTGACTCTGAAAGTGAAAATAAAAAGTGATTTCCTGCTCGTTGCAGTCAATCAGCTTATTAGCTCATAAATGACCCATATTAATCTAGATAATAGATCATAAATCAGCATTTTATCCTGAGGTCACAGCAGCTCCAGGCCTGCTCATGAGGAACGAGCATTAATGTCACGTGTAGATAAAACATTGAAAAGACAAAAACAAAAATCAATCATTGCAGATATTGAAGGTGTTCTGGATTAGAGTAACTCTGACAGACACAAGTACAGAACATGATATCTCATAGATTATTTGTTGTGATGCAGGAAATCTATTCCAGTTTTACCTCTGGTGCCCAGGTTCCTCTGTCTTCTGTCAGTGAGACGCAGGGCATCATGGTTCATAGTTTAGCTTCTTAGTTGCACTGATGAGATCTTTAGCTTCCATCAAGAGCTGCTCTCAAGTTCTTTTTCAGTCCTCTGAAAAGCAGTTTTCAGTTTTACGTAGTGTCCAGGTTCCTCTGTCTTCTGTCATTGAGACTATTTCATGTCTTAATTTCTTCAGTTTGTACTTCATCGTCTAACTTCTTAGATGCTATTTTACTTTTCCTTCCATCAAGAGCTGCTGTCAAGTTCTCTCTTGTCCAGGCTGTTCCGTCTTCCATCATTGAGAGGCAGGACGTCATGGTTGGTAGAGTTGGACTGGTTGTTCTTTATTGACCCTTGGTTTCTCTTTTTGTCTGTGGAACAGAAACAGTGTAATAATAAAACTGTAAAAGCTTCACAGTTAAAAGATCAGAACAAGTTAATAGAGATTTAATAACACAGAGATAGTGGAGTGAAAATCTGTGACGTACTTTGGTTTTGTTTCCATATGAACACGACTGAGACAATGAGAACAATGGGAATCATGATACCAATAACTATAGCAATTATGTCAGAAGTGGATGAACTGGAACTTGATGGTGTCTTAAAGAATTCATCTGAAATGATAAAACAGAATAAGTCAGAATCAATGTATTAATGAATGTCTTCATCTAAACCATAATGAACCATGTTCTACCTCCAACATGTATGTGAGCCTCTCTGGTCTGGTTGATGTCCTTCTGTTGGACTCTACAGGTGAAGCTGTTGTTGTGTCTCTTGTCCACAGTCACTCTGCTGCTGACAGTATAGAGGTCATCAGGACCTCTGACTGTCTCTGGAGGTCCAGCAGAGAGCAGGTTTCCCTCAGCGTCCAGCCACAACACCTCAGGCTCTGGATACCAGCCTGCAGACTCACACTGTAACACCACTCCTCCTCTAATGGAGGTGGAATTGGTGATGCTGACAACAGGTGAGGAGACAGAACCTAAGAAAAAAATCAGCCGATTTCCACCATCATTCATTTTGAATGTCTTTTTGTAGAATGGCCTCTATAGCAGTATCACTCAGTTTAGCTTTGTTTTAGCAACTTCAACTAATTCCCTCCCCTCAAACATCTTTTGAAACGTCACATTGTTTGACTCACCAACAATGAGTTGGATGGAAGCTTCCTTCTGTATCGATGGAATAAAACACATGTATTTTCCTCCATCAGACAGTACCACCTTCATTATTTTCATGGAGACGTTTCCATTCTTCAGTTCATCTACAAACAGTCGTGTGCGGTAATGATAAGATGGATTTTGATTCTGGTAGATGAGTCGTCCATCTTCATGGTAATGGACGTACTTTGGGTCCAGACCAGGTTTGGTCCACATGATTGTCATTGAATCAGCTCTGATGGAAGGTTCAAGACGACATGGTAGAATGACATCATCACCAGGCAGGACTGTGATTGGTCCATGGGAACAAATCAGATCTGGTTGTCCTACAAGGAGAAACATGTGACTTATAACTTTGTTATAAATTCAGAAATGTTAAATTGTACACTGTGTCAGCTGTGGATCAGTGGGTAGAGCAGATTAGGGTTAGCAGTGTTTGGCACTGGTAGATGTGTCACTGTGTTTGGAAAGCTCTATATAGGAACTAGACCATTTACAGTATTTGAATTACATGTAGAATGTAAAGTAAATGGTTTAAACTGGTTTACATGTGAATTATACTATGGTCTGTGTAATATTAATTCCTGATGATATGGTCCTGGGTTTCCTGTGCATCCAGTGCCTTGTTCTTTGTTCTCTCTCTCATGAGGCTCACCTTGGCAGGAAACTAGCAGCAGCACCTGACTCAGCTGCAGCCTATCATCAATCAACTCTCTTTGAACAGTCAGAGCTTTCATCCAGAGCCAGATCATTCTACATCTTATGTTTTGTGTCAGCACTTGAGTCTTGCCCCTATTTTTTTGTCGTGTTTGCCTGCAAACATATATTTAATCTCTTGTGGGGTTTTTTTTTTTTTCCCTGAAAGAGACGGTTTTTATTTGCTCTTGGATTTACTTTCCAGCTGAGTTTTATTAAATAAACTCAAGCTTATTGACTTTAACACATAGTGCTTTAGGCTCTTGCCTCCAGCTGGACGAACCTGTACAACCATTATTAAATTTTACATGTCATCATTTACTGATGACGTCTGCTGACAGGACGGAAAAGTAGAGACGTGATCTGTTATCAGATAACAAACTGTTGTTGTTCATTTATTTTCATGTTGTCTGGTGAGAATTTCTTCTACTGTAAACCATCATATTACATGTTAGACGTCAGAGGACAAATAAAACCTGAACAATGAGTCCGTCAGACTACTTTGAGCAAAGATAAATGATCTCTAGCTTCTGTTCTATGTGTCGTGATCAACAGTTTTTGTTCCATAAACATCAGAGGTGATATAAATGAGAATAAAACAGAACATTTCTATCTAAACACACCTGGTTCATCTATGACTCTGTTTAGTTACCTGAGCAGGAGAGAAGAGTTTTTAAAACCAGAGCAGTGAAGACAGAGAGCCACCATTGATCCATCCCACTTTAGATCCTAGCAGCATCCTACACAAACCACAACATGATCCAGATGAATGAATTCAAACATCAATGATATGACACTAAATAAAGACGATGGAATCAAGTTCACATGCAGACAGTTGAAATGATCAACTAGAAAAGGTTCAGACACTCACCTTCTGTCTGTGACAAGCTGCTGCACCAGAGACCTGGATCATTCTGAGCCACTGCTCTGTGGAACCAGATCCTTTTTTGCATATCATGCAAACTGACTGATGAAGGCAGAGAAGAGAAGCGTCATAGTAGTTCCTGGAGCAGTATGTGAAATAACTTTTAGATTTAGTTTGTTTAACTGGTTGCTGGAGGAAGGAGAACTGAACGAAGAGTGAGCTGAAATAAATAACACAATAAATATAATGGGCTGCTCTGCTGATCCCAGGTCTCCAGCCAGTAGTTAGTAGCTGTACATCAGTTCAGTAGAGAGCACATAGTGTATCTGTCATGGGAGAGTTTCCACCCCTAAACCTGAACCAGAACTGAAAACATAACAAGCAACTTGAGCTGAGCTCCCTCCACTCCCTTGAGGCAACACCTCAGCTGTCTCCTCCTCAACTACCTCATCACTGACCACACCTACCTGGACCACACCCCCCTACTTTATATAATCCGGCCCTTCAGCCCTTTGACCCCTTCTCTTTTCCTTCCAAACCATCCCATGAGAACAGAGGGATATTGGACGTGAGTCGTCTGGGTTTTCACCTTTCTAATATTCATTTGGTTGATGTTGCATAATTGTTTGACGTGTTCATTGTTTGTGTTTCATTATAATAGATTCCTAAGTTTAATCCTTTACCGATAGGAAAAGCTGATTTTGGATGCATGGCTGATGTAAGTGTAAAGACAACCTAATTTCTTATAATATATTTGATTTTCTCTAGATTTATAATACCTCATTTATTTTTTCTATAGACATAATCATCCACCTTTGTCACCCTCCTCTACCATTCACCGTTACCCTTCATCACAACTGTTAAGCTTCATAAAAATAAACAATTGGAAGTTGGAACGCTGTCTGGATCCTGATGTTCAGTGAATCAGCGACATAAGGATACATCTAGTTTACAGTTTTTTCATGGTTTGGCTTGTGACCGTATAGGTGTCAGAGTTTTAGGCCCCGTCCACGCGTACGAAAACGATCTTTTTCTTATCCGTTTTCGCTCTACGGTTTCAAAAAAATCCGCGTCCACACCTGATCCGTCTTTACACGACTGAAAACGCTACTTCATATCCCAGGTCTATAGGCGGCGCTGTTTCAGTTTCAGAAATTCACCAAAAACGGAGAGGAAGAGGTGGCGCATGCGCATGAAGCTTGAGCACTGTTTACAAATCGGCTTTAGAAGAAACCAAAAATTAGATTTTGCCCTAGTAACCATAATAGGCTCAATATGTTCTCCAGTAGTAACGCAAGCATGTAGTCCGCCATTGTTGTTGATGTTGTTATGAGACGTTTCGCGAGATATACGACGTGGAAGACTGCTCGAGGGGGGTGGCCATGGTGGCCATGGTGGCTATGGTGGCGATGACGTCATCGTTTTCAGAAATCTCCGGATTCAACCGTCCACACCGATTCGGGAGGAGTGTGTTTTCGAATTGCTATGCATTTACGGGATTCGTGTGGACGATAGGCCAAAACGATTAAAAACATGTGCGTTTACGAAAAAATGCGTTTTCGTGTGGATAGGGCCTCAGTCTGGTAACTCTCCATGTGGATTTCATTAAGGGGTGTTTGTCAACAATCAGAGCGATTACGTATGTGACCCGGCCCCAGTTGGCCGATTGAAATTTCTTGCTGTGAGACATCAGTGCTAACCACCACGTCACTATGCCTCCTCTCACTGGGTGTGATGTATTAGTCAGCAGGGGAACATTTTGTGTCTGTGAAATGGTATTGACTTACAGCTTTTCAGAGAATTTCTCAGCCTCATATTTCCATCAGACATGATCATGAAGGGTTAATTAGTGGTTCAGGTGACTAGTGGTTTAGAGCTATGAAAGAAGAATGATTTGAAACCAGAGCCTGAGTCTCAGCAGCTGCATTTCAGTTCATTAAATAGCTTCTAGTGTATCCGTCACAGGAGATTGCAGTTGTGGTTTTATTTGTCCAAAATTTGAGATGGCTGAGTTTCCAATACACAAGAGGGTGATTGTAGTTCATGATGAGCCCAGAGCTGAGAAACTCAATAATAACCTCTTTGTCCCTAGGCATGCTGGGAGATGAGTCTGGCCTTAAAAGAAACATCCAAAATGTTGATAGCTGTTATAAAGCTAAATAAAAACGGATCTTCAGCTCTTTGCAGTAAACCAGAGGACATGTTGTCTTTAGGATGAGGATGAGCGACAGCGATCTGTTCATCTGGAGACGATCACGGCTCATCCATCACCTGGTGTTAGTGAACGTTAATTATACTTGAGGCCAGAGAGAAGAACATGAATCAGTTGCTGCAGATATTTATTATAAAAAACAGAAATCAATACAAAAACAGCAGAAAGTCATAAATACGTCCAGAACATTTTCATACTTCAGTGCTTTAAAGGCAGCAAACACAACAAACACCAGGAGACACATTCAGCTTCACATCTGAACTGTAAGACCCACAATAAATACTTTACACACATTTTTAGATTCTGTTGCAGTAGAGTCTGATAAACATGATCTCTGAGGTCACTTCTGTCCAAACCATCCTTCTTTCTCCAGATTTATTCTTCTCAATCTACTGCATGTCTTGATTTCTTCAGTTTCTACTTCATTATCTAACTTCTTAGATGAGATTTTACTTTTCCTTCCATCAAGAGCTGCTCTCATTTTTTTTATAATTATGAACTAGAAATTCAGACACTCACCCTCTGTCTGGGAGCAGCTGCTACACCAGAGACCTGGATCATTCTGAGCCACTGCTCTGTGTTGCTGATGCTGATGTAATTAGCTGATGTAATTAGGCGGGGCATACAGGAACTGACCATGAGCCAACAATGAGCCTCTAGTCTGACAGTTTGTTGCATCTGCAGCAGTTTGTACCAAACCTTAGTGTTTTTGAGTTCATAAGAAAAACAGTTTAAATGGTAACAGACCATGACAGGCTACAGCTGATATATATCAAAGCCTTACTCCCCCCATCTTTGATTATAACCAGTTTGCATGCAGGGGAAATAAAAATGTCTCCTGAGGACACCACACCTACTGTTCTGTTACTATTTTTTGCTTTATAGTTTTAAGAGTAAGTTCATAACACCGCCACCAGAGGGCAGTGTTCGCTTAAAAGACACAGGAGGTGGCTACAGGAAGTCATGTTTGAGATCTACAGGAAACACGTTAGAGAACAGAGATGCTGTTTGTTTACATGAGCAAATAACTGTTAATAACATCTTATGTTATACGGAGCATCGTCCGTATGTTTCATTGCAGTTCATTATTTGTCATGACAAAAGGTTGTGAAGTTTGAGGAGAAATGCTGATAACAATTGTCAGCTGATTTCAAGCTAGTTGCTACTAAGCTAGTCTCTATGGATTTCATTTAACATGTGCTACGTGTATAGTCAGCAGGAGTTTATAGTACAGTAAAAGATCGAGAACATGAAAGTTATAGCTAACTAGAGTGATAGTTTAAGATAGAAACATGAAAACATTTAAAAAGGTTTAAAAGTGAGTGACTTAGTTCATGATAAAAATATGTTTACAGCGTATGTACAAGAGATTTACAGTAAGCAGTTTGTTTGATTCTGCCATGTTTGCGTGTTCTCAGTTCCCTCTTTCAAGTCAATAAACCTGTGAATGACTGTCTCCAGAGTTTTGATGAGAAGAAGGCGTTTAACTTAGTGCCTAGATATATTCAGCGCATATATTAAGGGCGGCACATCCACGGTCTCTTTGTCGACTACAGCTCCACCTTTCACTGCCATACGTGTGTCAAAACGGCTGCTGAGGCCATGGACAAAGAAGACAAGATGGCTGACCGAGTAAGGACACTCAGACCAGGTGCTGGCTGAGTGTATGTGTAGAATTTGATGAGAGTGTTTTATGAGGTTCCAGGTTAGAGGGAGGATGGTTAGCTTAGCATGCTATAGACCCTGAGTCTATGTGTTGCATAATCTAAACTAACATCAATTTAACAATGTGACATAGCTACAGTAACTATACTATAACCTTATAACCACAACAACTCAATAAAAACAAATATCACATCAAATCAACGTTTATAGTTGTATGCTTAGCTTAGCTTAGCTTAGCTTAGCTTGACTGGGATCAGGTCATACTACCAGTTTGGTGCTCTCTGGTGTATTACTCTTTTAGCTGGGAGTTCCTTGTGAAAGGGGAAAGCTGGGAAAAACTAGTGCTTCCCTTTGTCTTAAAGACAAAGAAAGCCATGCGGTTAAAGCTTGGTTATGTATGGTGAGTTTCCATCGCTCCCCAAAAGGTTCAGGTCCCAACACTGATAAAGAAACTGTTCCAAATCTGCACCTCAGTCTGTCAGTCTCCTGGATGATTACCACCACAGCAGGGCCTGAACTATACAAGTATTAAACACCAACAGAGAGCGTCTTAACAAACTCAATGTAACACACTAAAACAAAAAAACAAAGACATTATGAAGGACTCTCCTCACTCTGTCCACCACCTGTTTGTCCTGCTGTCCTCTGGGAGGCGCTACAGACCCATAAACACTTCCATCCAGTCACACTATGACTAGATTACTCATCAGAGCCTCGAGTGACTTTGACCAACTAATAGGCCTCAGCCTCTGAATCAACCCAACCTTTGGATTTTACTAAAGGAAAATGAATTCAAACCAGTAACTGAGACGACGCATGGAATGACAGTTTTATTTGAGTTAAAAATAAAACATGTTGCATGTCTTATCATGTCCTTGTTGTGTTTTCCTTCATAGCATCAGTGTGTCATTAGTTTATCAGAGCTACAGTTTAACCATCTTGTGTCAGAGCTGCTGCAGATTTTAAATACAGTCACTGGGTTGATCTGTTAACATTGAGGAGATGATCACAGTGACTTTAAAGTGTCAATGCAAAAGAATGAAAACAAGTAATATAATAATTAACAAATATGGACTTTAAGTATATAAATAGTAGAAATACAGTAAGTGCAACAGTGCAGAAAGTGCAATGAAGTATTAAAGACAAGCTCTTGAATACAGTTTGACCCTGAAACAAACACTGGGACACAGAAATGTCCAAAGATAAATAAAAAGTGATTTTGTGCTCTTTGCAGTTAATCCGTTGACCTGTGTTAGCATGTGTTAGCTCATGTTTAGGATGAGGATGAATATGTTTCCTGTTTTAGCTTCATTAATGACCTGTGTTAATCTAGACCCAGATAATAGATCCAGCGTTTTATCCTGAGGTCATAGCAGCTCCAGGGCTGTTCATGAGGAACGAGCATTAATGTCACCTGACATCAGCAGCTGGCAGTTACTGTCTTCTTGCTCCCCTCCTGGAAAAAAGACATCAAAATGTCAACCAGATTATAACGTAGGAGAAGCACATAGACACAGGTATGAGACTTGATTTTTATATATAATATTATCATAATAGAGGATGTTTCTGATGTCCTTGTCTGTCCAGATTAAGTCTTTGAGTTTCTTTATTCTGCATCTTTCTTACACAAATAACCCAGGAAATGAATTTGACTTTTACCTGTGGTGTGCTGGATCCCTTTGTCCTCTGTCATCGTCTCCATTTCCACACGACTGAGGCAATATTGAGAACAATCACGATGAAAATAGTGATACCAACCATGACATAAGTGGAGAACTGGGTACTTGTTGGTGTCTCAAATAATTCATCTGAAATTATAAAACACAGAACAAGACAGAACAAGACAGAATCAGTTTCATAATAAAGGTCTGGTTCTAAACCAGAGTCATTATAAACCATGTTCTACCTGGAACATGTATGTGAGTCTCTCTGGTCTGGTTGATGTCCTTCTGTTGGACTCTACAGGTGAAGCTGTTGTTGTGTCTCTTGTCCACAGTCACTCTGCTGCTGACAGTATAGAGGTCATCAGGACCTCTGACTGTCTCTGGAGGTCCAGCAGAGAGCAGGTTTCCCTCAGCGTCCAGCCACAACACCTCAGGCTCTGGATACCAGCCTGCAGACTCACACTGTAACACCACTCCTCCTCTGATGGAGGTGGACTTGGTTTTGGTAACAACAGGTGAGGAGAAAGAACCTGGTGATATGAGGAAGAAGAACCGTTAATGGGCTTTGAAGCATTATTGTTAGACCCATATCAATGGAAAAGGTACATTTTGTATGCATTTTACATTTCTTTATTTAATTGACATTATTTTTCACTTATCCACTGAATCTTACATTTGTCTGTGTTTGGTCATTCCTTTTATCACTTTGTGGACTATATTCATACTCGTACACTGATACTTTGACTGAGTTTGACTCACCAACAATGAGTTGGATGGAAGCTTCCTTCTGTATCGATGGAATAATACAGATGTATTCTCCTCCATCAGACAGTACCACCTTCATTATCTTCATGGAGACGTTTCCATTCTTCAGTTCATCTACAAACAGTCGTGTGCGGTAACGATAAGATGGATTCTGACTCTGGTAGACCAGTCGTCCATCTTCACGGACATGGACGTACTCTGGGTCCAGACCAGGTTTGGTCCACACCACTGTCATTGAATCAGCTCTGATGGAAGGTTCAAGATGACATGGTAGAATGACATCATCACCAGCCAGGACTGTGATTGGTCCATGGGAACAAATCAGATCTGGTTGTCCTACAAGGAGAGCAGATATATATCTATCTGTGTAAAATCTAACATTTCTATGTAAACACACCTGGTTCATCTATGACTCTGTCTAGTTACCTGAGCAGGAGTGAAGAGTTTGGAAAACCAGAGCAGTGAAGACAGAGAGCCACCATTTATCCATCCCACTTTAGATCCTAGCAGCATCCTACACAAACCACAACATGATCCAGATGAATGAATTCAAACATCAATGATGTGACACTAAATATGTAAGGATCCTTATGTAAGGATTTGCAAATGGCTTTAAGGCAGGGCATATAGGAATTGAACTTGTTCCAGTAATTACTGTCCTTTAGTTGGACAGTTTGTTGCACCTGCAGCGGTATGTACCTAACCTTTGTGTGTTGACTTCATTAGAAAAGGAATGCTAACAGACCTGTGTTTATTGTTGACAGACTATCACTGATGCATATCAAAGCCAGGAGCCGCCTCGGACACCACAGAAGAAACTAACTCACACAAACATTTGAACTACACTATATTACCAAAAATATCTCAGTCACAACAGGTGGCTGACAACTTATGAAATATAAAAGTTTATGACAAAATAGAACCCAAACTAAAACGGGACGACAATATGTGGACCTGTAGCTACACAGGAGCAATTTTGATAAAGTGCAACTTGTTAGGCAAGGTATGTGTATGATAGGATAACGCTAAAAAAAAGGGCAAATAGAATCAACTTACATTAAGGACCACACACAAAGTTGTTGTGAAAAAAGCCACCCATCCAAAATAAAAAAAAAAAGGAAGACCGAACATCAGAAAGAAGAATCAAAAACTAATTTAAAAACAGTGACAGACACTGCACCCGCTGACAGTCCTACAAACACAGTCCTGGGTGTTTAGCTGTGTTCAACATGTCATAAAACAATATTCTTAATAAAATAATTGACTCAGTATCCTGTAAAACCTACCTCGACAACTGGTTGGTCCCGTCTGCTGCGTCTGCCCGCACTTCCTTGCCAACACAGGTAGGTAGGTAGGTAGGTAGGTAGGTAGGTAGGTAGGTAGGTAGGTAGGTAGGTAGGTAGGTAGGTAGGTAGGTAGGTAGGGAGAGAGAGAGAGAGAGAGAGAGAGAGAGAGAGAGAGAGAGAGAGAGAGAGAGAGAGAGAGAGAGAGCTGCTTCCACTCTACCTCCCCTGGGTCCTAAAATACTACAACATTACAGAAACCACAACGAAATTTCACACTAGGAAAAGGGTAGAGACACCACTTTTTGTTTCTGATTGGACAGAACCCAACATTGCAAAGTCATTTCCTGAGAAATATTTTGAAAGAGGACATACAGGTAATGTCATTCTTGATATGCTTTCAATCCACCGTGACATTAACATGTTCCTCTGAACCCTGAAAGCACGGCTGAAGGAGTTACGACTGAGGAGACGGGTCGACTACGTTCTACTTTCTTTCCACAATGTGGACAGGACATGTTGTCTGCTTTCATAAAGGCAGGGGCAGCAGAACCCGTGCTAAAATATGAGCTGATGTGATTGGTTGTTTCACTGCGAGTCAACAAATGACACTTTGTGAATGGTCAGCTATGTGAAGTGTAGACATGATGAGCAATGTTGCTGTGTTTTCTGTAATGTCGTTGTGTTTTGACCTTCAGGGCCATCTTACTAAAACCATCCCATTACACAAGTGCAGTCCAAATACCTGGATGTGTTCCTGCCCTGCTTTGAAGGTCCACCGATAGGGCTTGTGCGAACTTGAGACAGCAAGGTTTCCCAGAATGCTTTTTCAAAATTACAGAATGATTGTCCTTCGTCCTCCCGTCCTCCAGAGTCCAACAGTCCATAGACTCTTTCAGAATCAAACTTGTCTTAATCTAAACTATTAAATATCATACCTGGTGTTGATAGACGGCCTCACAGTCTCAAGTGACTTTAACCAGCTCATAGGCCTCAGCCTCTGAATCAACACACATTTGGATCGGACGAAAAGAAAATGAACGTCCTCAAGACAGCTACTATTACTCAGACAGAAGGAAACCAGTGTTTGGTTTCTAAAACATTTGATCACTTTAGTACATGTGTGTTTTAACAGCATCTCTAGGGTATGTTTTCTACGTGGTTGTGTAATGTTAGACAATGAGTAAGAAACTTGAAAGTAAAAAGAAGAATAATTTTATTTCTTACATTAAAAGCTTACAAAAATTAAAGCATGTTTTTTGTCTTTTCCTTAACTTCAAGGACATTTTAATAGAAAATTCTCTTTAAAAAATAATAATCAACATAAAGATTTTCAGTGTATAAAAGAGTAGAAAAAAGTGCACAATGCTGCCCCCTGTTTGTACTGTGAAGTATTACAGAAAAGTGCTTGAATACATTTTAAATGACATTTGATCAGATACAAACACTGGGACACATAAATGTTCTAAAGATGTTTCCATGAGTAATACACATTAATATCATGTGTACATTACACGTGGGGAAAAACAAAAACAAATCAGTTATAGCAGATATTGAAGGTGTTCTGGATTACAGTGTAACACTGACAGACACAAGTACAGGACATGAATTTTATTTATATTACAATCCTAATATAGTTTCTGATGTCCTTGTTTGTCCAGATTTAGTCTTTGAGTTTCTTTATTCTGCATCTTTCTTACACAAGTAACCCAGGAAATCAATTTCAGTTTTATGTATTGTCCAGGCTGTTCCATCTTCTGTCATTGAGAGGCAGGACGTCATGGTTGGTAGAGTTGGACTGGTTGTTCTTTATTGACCCTTGGTTTCTCCTTTTCTCTGTGGAACAGAAACAATGTAATAATAAAACTGTAAAAGCTTCACAGTTAAAAGATCAGAACAAGTTAATAGAGATTTAACAACATGGAGACAGTGGAGTGAAAATCTGTGACGTACTTTAGTTTTGTTTCCTTATGAACACGACTGAGACAATGATGATGGAAATCACAATGCCAGTAACTATAGCAATGATGACATTAGTGGATGAACTGGAACTTGATGGTGTCTTAAAGAATTCATCTGAAATGATAAAACACAGAACAAGACAGAATCAGTTTCATGACAAATGTCTCCTTCTTAACTAGAGTCATCATGAACCATGTTGTACCTGGATCCTCAGTGTCCTCAGTGATGGGTGTAGAGACTGAACCTGATGAGGAGACATTTTTCAAACAGTGAGCTTTGATCTAAACTAAATATGTCTCAGTTAATGTTCTCAAACAGTCTGACTCACCAACAATGAGTTGGATGGAAGCTTCCTTCTGTATCCATGGAATAATACAGATGTACTCTCCTCCATCAGACAGTACCACCTTCATTATTTTCATGGAGACGTTTCCATTCTTCAGTTCATCTACAAACAGTCGTGTGCGGTAACTGTAAGATGGATTTTGATTCTGGTAGACCAGTCCTCCATCTTTAAGGACATAGATATACTTTGGTTCCAGACCAGGTTTGATCCACATGATTGTCACTGAATCAGCTCTGATGGAAGGTTCAAGACGACATGGTAGAATGACATCATCACCAGGCAGGACTGTGATTGGTCCATGGGAACAAATCAGATCTGGTTGTCCTACAAGGAGAAACATGTGACTTATAACTTTGTAATAACTCTGGAAATGTTAAATTGTACATTGTGTCAGCTGTGGCTCAGTGGGTAGAGCAGGTCGTCAATGAATTGGAGGGTTGATGGTTTAATCCCTGAAACATGTCGTATGCTGAAGGGTCTTTGAGCAAGACACTGAACCCCCAGTTGCTCCTACTGTGTCATTGTGTTTGGAAAGCTCTATATAGGAACTAGACCATTTACATTATTTGAATTACAAGTAGAATGTAAAGTAAAATGGTTTAAATTATATACCAGTGGTGCACAAGAGAATTATACTATGGTCTGAATTAATACTAATATTTTTTCTTGGTAATATTGTCATGGTCCTGGGTTTCCTGTGCATCCAGTAACTTAACAATGTGCATTAGTCTTGTGACCTTGTTCAACCCCAGGCGACTTCGTTGCCCTGTTTTGATTCAGTTCTGTATCAGCAGTGTGAAAGCCAGATCTTTCCAGGGATTCAGATCATTCTGAGTCACTCACGATATGAGTCGGGTTGTTGAGTCACTTGAGTTACTTGACCCAAAATGGGTCGATTACGAAAGAAAGTGTTCCCAGTACATTCACTGGAGACATAATAAAGCTTATTAAACACCTAAGAACAGATTAATACAGTTACCTGTGATTGCCCATTTATCAGCTGGTTATGTTTTGTTTCTCTACAGTACCTAAGTCAGTGAGCAACTGTCAAGTCAGGTATTACATTTTGTTTCTCTGCCGAGTGAGATGTTTGAATGGTGCCATTTATTGATTATATATCAGTCGAATGTTGTAGGACTCAACTGAGCCAGTTAAATAGTCTCTAGATCCATGATTCTTGAGTCTTCTTTGATGGCTTATATGAGCTGGCACACTGGATCACGCAGACTATCTTAGCCAGTTTAGTTCACTCTGGGTAGATTTTGCTGAAATCTCAGATGAGAACTTCACAGGTTGTTGAGAGGTTCAAGTTTCTTGCTATTAGGTTCCAGCCTCCAGCTGGACAGACCTTTACAGCCATCATTAATTCTACATGTCATCATTTACTGATGACGCCTGCTGACAGGACGGAAAGGTAGAGACACATTCTGTTATCAGATAACAAACTGTTGTTGTTCATTTATTTTCATGTTGTCTGGTGAGAATTTCTTCTACTGTAAACCATCATATTACATGTTAGACGTCAGAGGACAAATAAAACCTTAACAATGAGTCCGTCAGACTACTTTGAGCAAAGATAAATGATCTCTAGCTTCTGTTCTATGTGTCGTCTTCAACAGTTTTTGTTCCATAAACATCAGAGGTGATATCAATGAGAATAAAACAGAACATTTCTATCTGAACACACCTGGTTCATCTATGACTCTGTTTAGTTACCTGAGCAGGAGTGAAGAGTTTGGAAAACCAGAGCAGTGAAGACAGAGAGCCACCATTTATCCATCCCACTTTAGATCCTAGCAGCATCCTACACAAACCACAACATGATCCAGATGAATGAATTCAAACATCAATGATATGACACTAAATAAAGACGATAGAATCAAGTTCACATGCAGATGCACCTCCAGCAGTACATTTGACTTATTTCCTAGACAGTCAATGCTTATTAGAAAAGCAGCACAGATCACAGCTGGGGATGGATGGACAGGTCAGTCAGAGATTCTACTCAACAAGAATAGCTCCAAGCTGCTCATTTAATAAAAACAACGAATGTGACCTGTTCATTGTGGAGTCTATAAAATGTATTCAAAAAAAATAAAAAAATAAAGAATATGAACTATGAACTTTGAACTAGTTCTTGTTTAGTGTGAACTTGTACAGCACTGTACAACATAATTTCTTAACACTGATGCTACTTTTACAATGACCAAGTCAAAGTGATATATTTATTTTTGTCATATTAATAGTTGCTACAGTGTTAAAATCTCTATCCATCTTTGTTTGTATTTTTATCAAGAAAAATATATGCCTTTACAAAAGTAACGCTGTCTCTTTAAGAAAGACAATAGGAGTTGTTGAAGTTGTGCGTGGCTGTGGATGTGTGCGATATCGAAAGTAAACCAGGAAGACCAAACATCAGAAAGAAGAATTAAAACTAACTTAAAAACAGTGACAGTCCTACAAACACAGTCCTGGGTGTTAAACTGTGTTCAGCATGTCATAAAACAATATTCTTAATAAAATAATTGACTCATGCCGTGTATCTTCCGGTCGCGCCCCTCAGACCATGTCGCAGTAAATAAATCATTATTCAAGGTTCGCACCGATTGATGTGCAGGTGGCTAGAGGCTGACAGAGGACTCTGTTTAACTCTGACAATAAATACATGTTCTATCAGTCTCTCTTGATGCTGTAAATTAGATCTTTTTCAGTAAAACCTACCTCGACAACTTTTTGGTCCCGTGTGCTGCATCTGCCCGCACTTCCCTGTCTACACCGTTAGGTTGGTAGAGAGAGAGAGAGAGAGAGAGAGAGAGAGAGAGAGAGAGCGAGAGAGGAACCAGATCCTTTTTCAACATGACATGCATGTTTACCTTAATGAGAGCAGCAAACCAAAAGACATAACACGTGAAACAGGAAGTAAATACAAATGTTTAATGACGGCAGCTGCTTTAATGTAATGTTTTCATTCACAGACTCAAATACTTTTTCATTTGTTATTAATACATTCATGGTTTTGAGGCTGCTCTGCTGATCCCAGGTCTCCAGCCAGTAGTTAGTAGCTGTACATCAGTTCAGTAGAGAGCAGATAGTGTATCTGTCATGGGAGAGTTCCCATCCCTAAACCTGAACCAGAACTGAAAACACGACAAGCAACCTGAGCTGAGTTTCTCACCACTACCCTGAGGCAACATCTCATAAAAAAAGAGGAAGAGCTTTCACATACCACAGTGTTTGACACCTACACAGTCACTGGTGGCTAGCCAGAGTTTTAGTCTGGTAACTCATGTGGATTCCACTAAGGGGAGTTTGTCAACAATCAGAGCAATAATGTATGTGACATTCTCCATAAAGGCCTTATTCACTCTTATCTTACTGTCTGTATCTTTCGTAACAGATGTCATAGTGGAGTCTAAATTGTTCTCTTCTCAGACAGCTGCTGCCATTTAGTTGATTGACTACTGTTACCCATCTGTCCATCACCACATTAAGTCCCGCCCCCAAACTATATGATTGGCCCATAAGATGTATGCAGGAGCAGAATCACTTCCCAAAGGAGAGACTCCAAATAAACATTTATAGGAGGGCAAGTTGGTCTGACCTTCAGGATACCCCTGTGTCCTCATGCTTTGATCCAGCCATCCATATTGTTCTCATGGTCTCTCTGTTATTACAACAGTTACTTGAGTGACTGTCTCTGAGAAGCTGCCACAACAGCACGAGCTTCTCTTTATTCTGGATCAGCTGCAGCTAAAATAAATCAATGAACTGGATCCTTCACTAACCCTTTACCTCCAAAGCTGCTGAGCTGATCCATGTCTCCATCTAGTGGTCACTATGGTGCTACTACAACCTGGGAGGAACATCAGAAACCAAAGAGTCACCAAAACATGATTTTAATTTGGTCACAATTCATCAAACCGTTCTATATTCATTAAAGTTAAAGTTTAATGTGATCAAACTGATCAGCCATAACATTATGACCACGGACAAAAGATTCATTCATGTCCTGCTTGGCCTCTAGAGCGTCCACACAGAAAGGCCGATTGTTTCAAACCTTGAACTTTCTGCTGTGAGACATCAGTGCTAACCACCGCACCACTGTGGCGACCTATGTCTCTCTCAGTGGGTGTGATATATTTGTCGGCAGGGGAACATTTTGTCTCTGTGAAATGGTTACTGACGCTATTGACTTTAAGCTTTTCAGATAATTTCTCAGCCTCATATTTCCATCAGACATGAGCATGAGAGTTTATTAGTGGTTCAGGTGACTAGTGGCGTAGAGCTATGAAAGAAGAATGATTTGAAACCAGAGCCTCGGTAGCTGTAAGTCAGTTCAGTGGATAGCTGCTAGTATAGCTAGTATAGCTAGTATAGCTAGTAGCTGCTTGTCTTTAGGATGAGGATGAGCATCCTGTCCACTGAAGAGCTCATGACTGATCCATCTCTGTGTCCTGTCCCTCTCTGCCCCCTGCTGGTCTCACAGCGCCATTACAAGAGACACTGGATGAGTAGAACCACAGCTCATCCATCACCTGGTTCTCCAGTTCTAAAGTCTTCACCTGATGCTGCTGCAGAACCAGAGCTGTTCATGTGTTAATGAGCGTCAATGATACTTGAAGCCAGAGAGAAGAACGTGAATCAGTTGCTGCAAATATTTATTATAAAAATCAAGACAAACACAGCAGAAAGTCATAAATACATCCAGAACATTTTCATACTTCAGTGCTTTAAAGGCAGCAAACACAAGAAGCACCAGGAGACACATTCAGCTTCATATCTAACATGTAAGGTCCACAATAAATACTTTACACATCTTTTAATCAATGCTGTGAGGTTGTGAGCTTTTAATCAATGCTTGTTCCCTCTGGTAATAAAGATGAATAGATTCTGTTGCAGTAGAGTCTGATAAACATGACCTTTGAGGTCAGTTCTGTCCAAACCATCCTTCTTTCTCCAGATTTATTCTTCTCAATCTACTTCACGTCTTAATTACTTCAGTTTCTACTTCATTATCTAACTTCTTAGATGAGATTTTACTTTTACTTCCATCAAGAGCTGCTCTCAAGTTCTCTCTCAGTCCTCTGAAAAGCAGATTTTGGTTTTATGTATTGTCCAGGCTGTTCCGTCTTCCATCATTGAGAGGCAGGACGTCATGGTTGGTAGAGTCGGACTGGTTCTTCTTTATTCACCCTTGATTTCTCCTTTTCTCTGTGGAACAGAAACAGTGTAATAATAAAACTGTAAAAGCTTCACAGTTAAAAGATCAGAACAAGTTAATAGAGATTTAATAACACAGAGATAGTGGAGTGAAAATCTGTGACGTACTTATGAACACGACTGAGACAATGATGAGAAGGATGAGAAGCACAATGCCAGTAACTATAGCAATGATGACATAAGTGGATGAACTGGAACTTGATGGTGTCTTAAAGAATTCATCTGAAATGATAAAACACAGAATAAGACAGAAATTTATAATAAAGGTCTGGTTCTAAACCAGAGTCATCATAAACCATGTTCTACCTCCAACATGTATGTGAGCCTCTCTGGTCTGCTTGATGTCCTTCTGTTGGACTCTACAGGTGAAGCTGTTGCTGTGTCTCTTGTCCACAGTCACTCTGCTGCTGACAGTATAGAGGTCATCAGGACCTCTGACTGTCTCTGGAGGTCCAGCAGAGAGCAGGTTTCCCTCAGCGTCCAGCCACAACACCTCAGGCTCTGGATACCAGCCTCTGGATTCACAGGATAAAGTTGTTGTTCCATTCTTGTCTGCAGTGACATTAATGACGGGTGTAGAGACTGAACCTGATGAGGAGACATTTTTCAAACAGTGAGCTCAGATCAAACTAAACCAAATATGTCAAGTCTTTATTAAATGTCCTCAGTTAATGTTCTCAAACAGTCTGACTCACCAACAATGAGTTGGATGGAAGCTTCCTTCGCTAATTGTTCAACAATGCACTTATATTCTCCTCCATCAGACAGTACCACCTTCATTATTTCCACAGAGACGTTTCCATTCTTCAGTTCATCTACAAACAGTCGTGTGCGGTAACTATAAGTTTGATTTTGTATCTGGTAGACCAGTCCTCCATCTTCAAGGACATAGACATAATTTGTTTTCAGACCAGGTTTGATCCACATGATTGTCATTGAATCAGCTCTGATGGAAGGTTCAAGACGACATGATAGTGTGACATCATCACCAGCCAGGGCTGTGATTGGTCCATGGGAACAAATCAGATCTGGTTGTCCTACAAGGAGAGCAGATATATATCTATCTGTGTAAAATCTAACATTTCTATCTAAACACACCTGGTTCATCTATGACTCTGTTTAGTTACCTGAGCAGGAGTGAAGAGTTTGGAAAACCAGAGCAGTGAAGACAGAGAGCCACCATTTATCCATCCCACTTTAGATCCTAGCAGCATCCTACACAAACCACAACATGATCCAGATGAATGAATTCAAACATCAATGATATGACACTAAATAAAGATGATAGAATCAAGTTCACATGCAGACAGTTGAAATGATCAACTAGAAAAGGTTCAGACACTCACCTTCTGTCTGTGACAAGCTGCTGCACCAGAGACCTGGATCATTCTGAGCCACTGATCTGTGGAACCAGAAGCAGATGTTCTTCATTATGGAAGAATTTGCAAATTGCCTGTTGTTATTGTAACAAAGAGTCTTGACGGACTACAACTGATGCTTATCAATGCCAGAACCTCCACATCTTTGATAACAACCAGTTTGCATGGAGGGGAAATCTGTCCTCTGAGTAACTGAGCTCCATCAGAGAGCATCTTAACACATACTGTCTCAGTGTAACACACCCAAAAGACATGGACCTTTCTCAGCATGTCCACCACCTGTTTGACCTCCTGTCCTCTGGGAGGTGGTACAGGCCCATAAACACTTGTCATCGAGTGCCTTAATAAGCACACTCAGTGACTAGAAAACCCTCCTCCTTCATATTTACACATCTGTTCAGTAGATTTAAAGTATGTATTATGGTCTTTGTCTGTTTGTTGTGGGCAGTGTTGAGAATGAACAGTGTTCATTGAACACATTCATATCTTTGTGAACTGAACGCATCATTTTTCCAACTGTGAGCATAGACGTGACTTTCACTCAGTCTGGAGGAAAATAATAACGTTCCCACACAAACATTTGAGTTATGTCCTAGTAAAGACAGGCAATGCTTATTAGAAAAGCAGCACAGATCACAGCTGGGGATGGATGGACAGGTCAGGTCTACTCAACAAGAATAGCTCCAAGCTACTCATTTAATAAAAACAACGAACGTGACCTGTTCATTGTGGAGTCTATGATTAAAAATGAACTATGAACTTTGAACTAGTTCTTGTTTAGTGTGAACTTGTACAATACTGTACACCATTTAACACTGATGCTGTGCGTCATAGATTCGTTACGTGTTCTCGTCTGTACTGCAGTTGCTGTCCAAGTACTACTCCAAATAAAAGTACCACCAGACAATATGTGAACCTGTTTTTAAAAAAAGTGTAATTCGTTAGGCAAAGCATGTGTATTCATTAAAATAGGAGAACTAGAGAAATAGAATTTACTAACACATTTAGGACCAATACACTCCACAAGGAGGATAAAATGTCACTACACACGGTAACAAAAAGAAAGAAAGAAAAAAAAAACACAGTATGTTGTTGTGGAAAAAGCTATAATATGAACACAAACATTCACAATAGCTCCTAAATATTGCACCAAGTCCGTCTTCAATCAATATCGAAAGAAAGTAAACCAGGAAGACCAAAGATCAGAAACAAGAAGGACCAAAATTAAAACGGACTGTTAGGAAGGAAAAAACAACAGTGACAGACACTGCGCCCGCAGACAGTCCTACAAACACAGTCCTGGGTGTTAAGCTGTGTTCAGCGTGTCATCAAACAATATTCTTAATAAAATAATTAACTTAATACGCCGTATCTTCCGGTATTTTTAACTAGCGCCACCGGACCATGTCGCAGTAAATAAATCCTTACTCAAGGTTCGCACCGATTGATGTGCAGGTGGCTAGAGGCTGACAGAGGACTCTGTTTAGCTCTGACAATAAATACATGTTCTATCAGTCTCTCTTAATACTGTAAATTAGATATTTTTCAGTAAAAACCTACCCCGACAACTTTTTGGTCCCGTCTGCTGCATCTGCCCGCACTTCCCTGTCTACACCGTTAGAGAGAGAGAGAGCGGGGGGTCTGTACCAAATATGAAGCTGGTCTCAGAGAACCTTATAAATTTACAGCTAAAAAGTTAAAAATCCCGTGAGTCTTGTACACTCAGTGAAAAGATTGACGACAGTCACATTCAGGTCACAAAAAGACATTGGTAACAGCAGGGTTAATAACAGAGATAAAAGCGTTCAGTCAAGTCCATACCTGCTGCATCCACCTGCTGCTTCAGGCACAAGGTCTTAGTTTGGCGCAGCGCCACCATCAGCCCGGGGGTAGTGGCGCTGCACACATCCAGCCTCGTCCCGTGGATCAGTGGCTCCTACAACAACCAGTGCAGAGAATTAGACTTTTAAGGCTACAAAGAGTCCAGGATCTAAAACAGAGATAAAACCCCTCAAATTTAGGAATTTAGAATCAGTTAGAAACAGAGCAGCATCCAGGCCCGCACTTCCATGTCTGCCAACACTGCCAACACCGTTACATAGGTAGGTACAGAGAGAGAAAGAGAGAGAGAAAGAGAGAGAGGATGCTGCTTCCTCTCTACCTCCCCTGGGTCCTAAAATAGCCTAGTGGTGGCTCTGGTAAAAACACAACAACATTACAGAAAACACAACGGCATTTCAGATTACAGACAGTGTAGGGACACCACTTCTTGTTTCTGACTGGACAGAACCTGACAGCTGTGTCGAGTTTTAAAGTGTTGGAAAGAACGGAGAACGAGATGGCATTAATAGAGGAATATTGTGAAAGCGGACATACGTCATTCCTGATATGCTTTCAGTCCACCATGACATTAACATGTCCCTCAGTTAGGACTGAGGAGATGGGGTAACTACGTCCTCATCATGCATCCCCACGGCCTCTTTAAATAATGCCAATGTCTTTCCACAAGACATGCAGAGATTTGGCAACGACTCATACTCTCTTTCCACAATGTGGACAGAACATGTCTGCTTTCAAAGCTCCTCACAGTGTCTACACTTACACATAGCTGACCAGTCACAAAGCATCATTTCTTGAAGCAACCAATCACATCAGCTTATGTTTTGGCACAGGTACTGCCCAAAATGTTGTGTTTTCTGTAATGTTGTTGTGTTGTTGTGTTTTGACCTTCAGGGCCACCTTACTAAAACCATCCCGTTACACAAGTACAGTCCAAATACCTAGATGTGCTCCTACAACATCTTTTATTTATGTATTTATTTTATTTAACCTTTATTTAACCAGGAAAAGTCCCACTGAGTTACAGTAACTCTTCTCCCAGGGAGTCCTGGCCAAGACTGGCGGCAAAAAGTTACAAAAAAAGAATATGTATAAAGACAGGACAGAGGTTCCATATTACACCACAAATCTCTGTACATACATTAAACATACTAAAACACAAACAAGACATTACACTTGACTTAAGCTAATACAGACGTCGTTTGAGGGCACTTAGTTAAAAACACTTACACTGTTCTGTCAGAGTTGACTTTAACAGGTTTTTAAAAATACTGAAAGGTGAAAGTGATTCTAGATTTATGGTGTTTTGAAGTTCATTCCAGAGTTTTGGTGCATAACATGAAAAAGCTGTTTTTCCAAGTTCTGTTCTTGTTGATGGAGTAACCAGAAATATCTTTTCTGTAGACGGGTAGTTTACCCATAAGAGCTTTGGCAGTGAAAATCAACAGATGACCTTTTCCTTGCTGAATAAGGAAAACGCTTCTTTAATCTCAAATAAAAACCTAACTTGGGTCTGAGTTTTTTTTTAAAAGGCTCTCAATAGGGGGGCTTGTGTGAACTCAAGACAGCCAGGTTCCCCAGAATGCATTTTCAAAATTACAAAATGATTCTCCTGCGTCCTCCGTAGTCCAACAGTCCATAGACTCTTTCAAAATCAAACTGATCAAGTCTAAACTGTTAAATCCAGACTTCACAAACTTTGTGTTGATAAAAGGCCTCAGAGCATCACGTGACTTTAACCAGCTAATAGGCCTCAGCCTCTGAATCAACCCAGCCTTTGGACCGGACTAAAAGAAAATGAACGTCCTCAAGACAGCTCCTATTACTTACCACTGGGAGAAGGAGACCTGTGATTGGTTTCTAAAACATTTGATCACTTTAGTACATGTGTGTTTTAACTGCATCTCTCTAGGATATGTTTTCTACGTGGTTGTGTAATGTTTGACAATGAGTAAGAAACTTGAAAGTGAAAAGAAGAATTTTATTTCTTACATTAAAACCTTACAAAACAAAATGAAGCGTGTTTTCTTTGCTTTTTTCCAAAAACATTGTTATAGAAAATTCACTTTAAACTAAATAATTATCAACAAAGATTTTCAGCGACTAAAGAGTAGAAAAAACTGCACAATGCTGACCCCTGTTTGTACTGTGAATTATTACAGAAAAGCGCTTTACAATTTGAATGACATTTGATCAGATACAAACACTGGGACTGATAAATGTTCTAAAGTTGTTTCCATTAGTAACAGGCATTAATGTCACGTGCACATAACACATGGAAAAAAGTTATTGCAGATATTGAAGGTGTTCTGGATTACAGTGTAAGAGGCAGGACATCATGGTTGGTAGAGTTGGACTGGTTCTTCTTTATTGACCCTTGGTTTCTCCTTTTCTCTGTGGAACAGAAACAGTGTAATAATAAAACTGTAAAAGCTTCACAGTTAAAAGATCAGAACAAGTTAATAGAGATTTAACAACATGGAGATAGTGGAGTGAAAATCTGTGACATACTTTGGTTTAGTTTCCATATCAACACGACTGAGACAATGATGATGAGAAGGATGAGAAGCACAATGCCAGTAACTATAGCAATGATGACATTAGTGGATGAACTGGAACTTGATGGTGTCTTAAATAATTCATCTGAAATGATAAAACACAGAACAAGACAGAATCAGTTTCATAACAAATGTCTCTTTGTTAACTAGAGTCATCATGAACCATGTTGTACCTGGATCAGGTGTGTGAGTGGTTCTCATGTTGGACGTGTCCTCAGTGATGGGTGTAGAGGCTGAACCTGATGAGGAGACATTTTTCAAACAGTGAGCTTTGAACCAAACTAAATATGTCTCAGTTAATGTTCTCAAACAGTTTGACTCACCAACAATGAGTTGGATGGAAGCTTCCTTCTGTATCGATGGAATAATACAGATGTATTTTCCTCCATCAGACAGTACCACCTTCATTATCTTCATGGAGACGTTTCCATTCTTCAGTTCATCTACAAACAGTCGTGTGCGGTAATGATAAGATGGATTTTGATTCTGGTAGACCAGTCGTCCATCTTCATGGTAATGGACGTACTTTGGGTCCAGACCAGGTTTGATCCACATGATTGTCATTGAATCAGCTCTGATGGAAGGTTCAAGACGACATGGTAGAATGACATCATCACCAGGCAGGACTGTGATTGGTCCATGGGAACAAATCAGATCTGGTTGTCCTACAAGGAGAAACATGTGACTGTTTAAGCTTCACACCAACAGTTTATAATAGAAAACATCATGTCGTAAGTGTTGGTGTATAACATGAATGACAAATGAAAAGATCTGTCTTTAAAATGCTGAAGTACCAGAAATGACACAAACACAGTGTTATCTATATCACAAATTATATTATAGATTCCTGGTAATGATGCCACCCAGTCCTCTCTACATAACCAAAGTCTCCATGTTATACCATCATTTAATGATTTCTACTGAGACTGGATCTATTGGTGTTCTATGTGTCATGTTCAACAGTTTTTGTTCCATAAACATCAGAGGTGATATAAATGAGAATAAAACAGAACATTTCTATCTAAACACACCTGGTTCATCTATGACTCTGTTTAGTTACCTGAGCAGGAGAGAAGAGTTTGGAAAACCAGAGCAGTGAAGACAGAGAGCCACCATTTATCCATCCCACTTTAGATCCTAGCAGCATCCTACACAAACCACAACATGATCCAGATGAATGAATTCAAACATCAATGATATGACACTAAATAAAGACGATGGAATCAAGTTCACATGCAGACAGTTGAAATGATCAACTAGAAAAGGTTCAGACACTCACCTTCTGTCTGTGACAAGCTGCTGCACCAGAGACCTGGATCATTGTGCTACCACAGCTCTGTGAAACCAGATCCCTTTTCACCATGACATGCATGTGTAGCTTAATGAGAGCAGCAAACCAAAAAAGACAACACGTGAAACGGGAAGTGAATACAAATGTTTAATGACAGCAGCAGCTTTAATGTAATGTTTCCATTCACAGACTCAACTACTTTTTCATTTGTTATTAATACATTCATGGTTAAGAGGCTGCTCTGCTGATCCCAGGTCTCCAGCCAGTAGTTAGTAGCTATATGTCAGTTCAGTAGAGAGCAGATAGTGTATCTGTCATTGAGTGAGTTCCCATCCCTAACCCTGAACCAGAACTGAAAACCCAACAGCAACCTGAGCTGAGTTTCTCACCACTACCCTGAGGCAACATCTCATAAAAAAAGAGGAAGGGTTTTCACAGACCACAGTGTTTGGCTAGCCACCAGTGACTGTATAGGTGTCAGAGTTTTAGTCTGGTAACTCATGTGGATTCCATTAAGGGGGGTATGTGACATTCTCCATAAAGGCCTTAATCACTCTTATCTTACTGTCTGTATCTTTCGTAACAGATGTTATAGTGGCAGAGGCGATTCTAGAGTCTGTGGGGGCCCCAAGCAAAAATTCCTAGGGGGGCCCTACCAACCAGTGTTCATCACCATTATGTTAGGCTATAAATAATCTGACACAACGAAAAATGCATGAAATAACCTTTTTTAATTCCAAATGTTCTAAACATGAACAACCTTGTTATTTAGGAAAATATAAAATAATTGCATAATAAAATACAGTAAATTGCTTTAACAACCCAATATAAACTCTTTTCACTACCAGATAGATAGCTCCTCTTTATTTTCCTGCATCTAATTTTCCAATTTAGGTTACTGAATGATACAACGTCACCCATTCGCTACGTTCATTTTCGAAACGGAGAAGTTATCCACCCGGGCTGGATTTTGACTGAGCAAAGCCAATGTCAATCAACATTCCATCCAATCGGAATTTTGATATGCACTCGTGTTAAGCAGGCACTTTCTACGTATTCATATATGTATTATTTTAGCTGGCCATCAGAGAATCAATGTGTTCATTAAAAGATGTTTGTGACAATCATATTCATATCGATTACATAAGTATGTATCATGATACTTAACTATGATGAGACAACATCTCTGTGTGCACTTCAGCCGTCTTGACCAATGAACGTTAGCAACTATCTTCTAGCTTTGTTGCTAAATTAAGCAAAACATGGCAAGAATATCGTGCATGTCTGTCGTTTTAAAAAAATATATATGTGTGGATTCTTTGAACTTGTTTGAACACAGTCAGATAGCATACATGTACAGTATTGTTTGTACAACAGGAGAGGAGCACGCACAATCATGTAATCCATCATTCAATCCCTATGGACGCAATTCTTGTTTGTCCCACCGGCAATCGGGGCCCCCTAGTGGCACGGGGCTCCAAGCAATTGCCTGCCTTGCCTGCTGACAAGGTGCACCTCTGGTTAAAGGGAGGGGCTGCAGAGGGAAGAGGACAGCGCTCTGTTCATCTGAAGGCTATCACGACTCATCCATCACCTGGTGTTAATGAGCGTAAATGATACTTGAGGCCAAAGAGAAGAACAGGAATCAGTTGTTGCAAATATTTGTTATAAAAAACAGAAATCAAGACAAAAACAGCAGAAAGTCATAAATACATCCAGAACATTTTCATACTTCAGTGCTTTAAAGGCAGCAAACACAACAAGCACCAGGAGACACATTTAGCTTCATATCTGATCTGTAAGGTCCACAATAAATACTTTACACACATTTTTAGATTCAGTTGCAGTAGAGTCTGATAAACATGACCTCTGAGGTCACTTCTGTCCAAACCATCCTTCTTTCTCTAGATTTATTCTTCTCAGTCTTCTTCTGAAACCAAAAGCTGCTCATTTCTAAAACTCTCAGAACGGCAAAAAGATACCTGGATGAGAATCAAACACCTTTCAGTTTCTGCTTCATTGTTTAGCTTCTTAATTGCTCTGATGAGATTTTACTTTTGCTTCCATCAAGAGCTGCTCTCAAGTTCTCTCTCAGTCCTCTGAAAAGCAGATTTCAGTTTTACGTAGTGTCCAGGTGTCACTGACAGGCAGGCCATCATGGTTTCCTTTTCTCTGTTTAAATGCGTCACCATTCAGATCAGAACAAGTTGACAGAGATGTAGTAACATGCAGATAATGGAGTAAAAATCTGTGACGTGCTTTGGTTTGGTCTCATCAGCAAGACTGGGGCACCTAAGGCAATGATGATAAGCAGGAGAGCACAATGCCAGTAACTATACCAATGATGTCAGAAGTGGATGAACTGGAACTTGATGGTGTCTTAAAGAATTCATCTGAAATGATAAAACAGTTGATGATAAAACATCAATGTATTAATTAATGAATGTCTTCATCTAAACCAGAGTCATTATAAACCATGTTCTACCTGGAACATGTATGTGAGCCTCTCTGGTCTGGTTGATGTTGTTCTGTTGGACTCTACAGGTGAAGCGGTTGCTGTGTCTCTTGTCCACAGTCACTCTGCTGCTGACAGTATAGAGGTCATCAGGACCTCTGACTGTCTCTGGAGGTCCAGCAGAGAGCAGGTTTCCCTCAGCGTCCAGCCACAACACCTCAGGCTCTGGATACCAGCCTGCAGACTCACACTGTAACACCACTCCTCCTCTGATGGAGGTGGACTTGGTGATGTTTACCACAGACGATGAAACAGAACCTAAGGGAAAATTCAGACGGTTTTCAACACCATTCGTTTTGAATGTCTTTGTAACATTTCATTTAAACACATTGCAGATCGGCCTCTGTATCTGCAGTGTCATTCAGTTTAGCATTGTTTTGGAATTTTACCTACAGGTTGTTTAAGGTCTCACCGATCATCTCTTCAGACCTGATATTTACATGAGTCCTGAGAGATGCTATAGCTTAAAGTACATGTCCCATTACTTGGTCCCATTAACGGACCGCCTTCTCAGCTGACGTCTCTTGTGTAAGCACAGTTTTGCATCATTAATTCAGACAGAAACACCACTCATTGTTTTGAATGATCACCACAAAAGGAAAAGCCTGTTAAAGCCTTTTGATACCTTTAGTCCTTGTAGCTGTGAACTAACTGAACAACAAAGTAATCCAGACAAGAATTAGTGAATGTGAGTAAATATATCAACATGTCACGTCACGGTGGCCGAGAGGTTAAGGCGTTGGACTCGAAATCGCACAGGTTCGAATCCTGTTCGTGACGGAATTTCATTTATGGGGCAGCCGTGGCCTACTGGTTAGTGCTTTGGGCTTGTGGCTGAAGGGTCGCCGGTTCGAACCCCCGACCAGTAAAAAGCAGCTGAAGTGCCCTTGAGCAAGGCACCTAACCCCTCACTGCTCCCTGAGCGCCGCTGTAGCATGGCAGCTCACTGCTCCGGGTTAGTGTGTGCTTCACCTCACTGTGTGTTCACTAATTTCACGGATGGGATAAATGCAGAAATCACATTCCATGTATACACAAGTATACATGGCCAATACCACTAATTATTATTATTATGATTACATGCAGGAAGAATTACAGTAGTTCCATCTACATATCTCATTCAGTAATAGGCAACTTGAACTAATTCCCTCCAACTTCCATCTTTTGAAACGTCACATTGTTTGACTCACCAACAATGAGTTGGATGGAAGCATCCTTCTGTATCGATGGAATAATACAGATGTATTCTCCTCCATCAGACAGTACCACCTTCATTATCTTCATGGAGACGTTTCCATTCTTCAGTTCATCTACAAACAGTCGTGTGCGGAAATGATAAGATGGATTTTGATCCTGGTAGATCAGTCGTCCATCTTGATGATAATGGACGTACTCTGGGTCCAGACCAGGTTTGATCCACATGATTGTCATTGAATCAGCTCCGATGGAAGGTTCAAGATAACATGGTAGAATGACATCATCACCAGGCAGGACTGTGATTGGTCCACGGGAACAAATCAGATCTGGTTGTCCTACAAGGAGAAACATGTGACTCATAACTTTCTTCGGAAATGTTAAATTGTTGAAAAAAAGGAACTCATGCTGGGTTTTTGGCCAAGGAATAAAAATGGACGGTGAGTGGGCTTGTCTGATGTGGAGTTGTAGGTCGTTCTACAATTTGGGAGCAACAACAGAGATAGCTCTGTCCTCTCTGAGCTTCTGTTTAGACCTTGGTACCTCTAGGAGCAGCTGATCAGCTGACCTGAGACACCGAGCAGAAGTGAAAGGACAGAGAAGCTCAGAGAGGAAAGGAAGAGCAAGACCATTTAAAGATTTAAAATGCAATGAAAAATCTTAAAATGAACTCTAAACACAAGCAGCCATTGGAGGGAGGCCAGAATGGGAGTCATGTGCTCCTTCTTATGTCCTCCAGTTAAGAGGCAAGCAGCGGTATTCTGGACCAACTGGAGACATGTGAGAGAGAACTGGCTTACCCCTAGATCAGGGGTCGGCAACCCGCGGCTCCAGAGCCGCATGCGGCTCTTTAGCACACCCCTAGTGGCTCCCTGGAGCTTTTTCAAAAATTGGTGAAAATGGAAAAAGAATGAATTTTTCGGGCTCCACTTTTTTGGGGGAAACCTGACACAAACATTCTTATGCTGTAAAAATGTATGTAATAAATACCGAATTACAGAATTGCCAAATAGCAGAATTGCGTCATAGCCTGCGACACATCGTGTAGCACGGTGACAGGCTGGTGTAAACAAACGGGGGGGTGTGATAGTCCATGGAATGTGAACTCTGATGGGCCGCAAGAAGAAATGATCGAATTAATATCACTGAAAGGCCAAACACGGGGGGAGGTCATGGGGCGACTGTGGCTCAGTAGGTAGAGCGGGTTGTCCACGAACCAGAGGGTTAGCGGTTCGATCCCCGGAATGTGCCACATGTCGAAGTGTCCTTGAGCAAGACACTGAACCCCCAGTTGCTCCCAGTGCATGGCACTGGTGTGTGAATGTGTGCGTGAATGTGAGTGAATGGGTAGATGTGTCTCTGACTGTAAAAGCGCTTTGAGTACCAATAGTAGAAAAGCGCTATATAAAAGCAGGCTGTGCTGCAGTGTTTAAATGAGAAAGGAATAAACACTGATTTCAGTGGCTACAGACGGCGCACCGAGTATAAGAGGATCGCAAAAAAAAATGTTTTTCTCGAATCCTCAAAATAAAAAAATGACACTAAAAATCTGTATTTCTATTTCTATAATTTAATCAATGCAACAAAACATAAAACATAATATTGTAATGGAAGTTAAACTTGAAGCACCAAGTATCGTACAGCAGCGTAGTCACGTGGTGCGTCATTCTCTCCAGGATGCGCTGCAGGGAAAATAAACATTTAATCATTAATGCTCATTTTGTATTTGTACCCTACTTAGTCATTTTAATAGTAGGCTTATATAGCTAATATACTGACAGCCTATGTTGCCTTCATATTAGGCTTATATAAGGCTTTTAATTTTTTGCGGCTCCAGACAGGTATGGTTTCTGTTTTTTTGGGCCAATATGGCTCTTTGAACATTTCGGGTTGCCGACCCCTGCCCTAGATAAAGTGCGTTACAGTAATCCAGCCGGGATGTGATGAAGGCATGGATTATTGTCTCAAAGTGCTGATGTGTAAGGAAGAGCTTAACTTTTACCAACTTCTTAAAGTGAAGGGGCCCAAGTCAACAGGGTAAGGTTCACAGATCCTACTGGGACGAAACACCATCACTTCTGTTTTATTTTCATTGAAATTTAAAACGTTTAAGGCCATCCAGGTTTCAATGTCTTCAAGACACAACAGGAGAGGTTTGAGCAAGAAAGCATCCTTCTTTTTAATGGCATATATATCGGACTATCATCAACAAAACAATGAAAGCAAATGCCATAATATTGTCATGGTGCATCCAGTGCTTTGTTCTTTGTTCTCTCTCTCCCTCTCATTAGGCTCACCCGGGCAGCACCTGACTCAGCATTTGACTTGTAGCTTCCCTCCAGAGCCAGATAATTCTGCATGTTATGTTTTGTGTCAGCACTTGAGTCTTGCCTCTTGTTTTTGTGGTATTAACCTGTTGCAAACATAGAACTCATCTCCTGTTCTATGATTTTAAAACAGGAGTTGTTTTTTTGCTCTTGGCTCAACCTTGTTGACTTTAACATGCAGTGCTTTAGTCTCTTGCTTTTAGGAGAGACCTTTAAAACTATCATTAAATTCTACATGCCGCCCTGCTGACAGGACGGAAAGCTAGAGACATGATTTGTTCAACCAGCTGTTGTTCATTCATTATCATGTTGTCTGTTGAGAATTTCTTCTGTAGAATATCATATTACATGTTAGATGCCAGAGGACAAATAAAACCTATGATCTCTGGCTGGTGTTCTATGTGTCATGTTCAACAGTTTTTGTTCCCTAAACATCAGAGGTGATATAAATGAGAATAAAACAGAACATTTCTATCTAAACACACCTGGTTCATCTATGACTCTGTTTAGTTACCTGAGCAGGAGAGAAGAGTTTGGAAAACCAGAGCAGTGAAGACAGAGAGCCACCATTTATCCATCCCACTTTAGATCCTAGCAGCATCCTACACAAACCACAACATGATCCAGATGAATGAATTCAAACATCAATGATATGACACTAAATAAAGACATAGATAGAATCAAGTTCAC
Organism: Planiliza haematocheilus; assembly: GCA_005024645.1. Lineage (NCBI taxonomy): Eukaryota > Metazoa > Chordata > Actinopteri > Mugiliformes > Mugilidae > Planiliza > Planiliza haematocheilus. The sequence goes on from SRSE01000889.1 coordinate 1,466,055, forward strand.
ATGCAGACAGTTGAAATGATCAACTAGAAAAGGTTCAGACACTCACCTTCTGTCTGTGACAAGCTGCTGCACCAGAGACCTGGATCATTCTGAGCCACTGATCTGTGGAACCAGATCCCTTTCTGCATGGCAGTTCATTTACCCTGCAGCAGTGTCTCCTGAAGTAACCCTTTGGATTAAATTTAGCTTGATGACATAAAAGGTTGTTGGGCAGGACACAAGAGGAAGGAGAACAGGACAACGAATGAGCTGAAATAAAACTGTGTCCAAACTAAATAATACAATAAATATAATGGATATAAATAAACACATGGGAAACCAGAGGTGTAGTTAATGAGACGAGCAAACCAACAGAGACGAGTGAAACAGGAAGTAAATACAAATGCAGCAGTAGCTTTAATGTAAAACACTTTCCATTCTGAGACTCAACTACTTTTTTATTTACTGTTAAAACATTCATGGTTAAGAGGCTGCTCTGCTGATCCCAGGTCTCCAGCCAGTAGTTAGTATCTGTACGTCAGTTCAGTAGTAGATAGTGTAGCTAGAGTAGTGTACTGTATCTGTCATACATGGGAGTTGAGTGTCCAACCCTAACCCTGTAACCCAGACCTGAAAATCCAAACAGCAACTTGAGCTGGGAGCAATGTGGGGGTTAGAGTCTTTCTCAGGGCTCCACAGCCATGGACACAGCAGGAGGCAAACCTTATACTACAGAGGTTATAGTGGAATCTAGACGGTTCTCTTCTTAGACAGTGGCCATTTAGTTGAATGAATGAATAAATGTTACCCTCCTGGTCAGATGGTGACTCTTAGAAGATGTTCACACTTTTAACTGTCCATGCAAACCCATAATAATCAGAATAATCATGATACCGATTTTCAGTGTATAAACAGTAGTGAGTTCCATAGTGCAGAATGGCGCCACCTGTGAAGGAAAACTCTTGCAGCCAGTTTGAATGACCCCTGATCAGTTCCAAACACTGTGATGATCACATTACAGGAATGTCTGCACATGAAGCTGATTAAACAGCACTTTGCTCCATACTTCATGCTCCAGTTTTATAACCTCTTTGTCCCTAGGCATGCTGGGAGATGAGTCTGACCTTAAAAGAAACACCTAAGATGTTGATAGCTGTTATAAAGCTAAATAAAACTTGATCTTCATCTCTAAACCAGTAGACATGTTGTCTTTAGGATGAGGATGAGCGTCCTGTCCACTGAAGAGCTTGTGACTGATCCAGCTCTGTGTCCTGTCCCTCTCTGCCCCCTGCTGGTCTCACAGTGGCAGTACAAGAGACTCTGGATGTGGGTTAAAGGGAGGGGCTGCTATCTATCTATCTATCTATCTATCTATCTATCTATCTATCTATCTATCTATCTATCTATCTATCTATCTATCTATCTGTCTGTCTGTCTGTCTGTCTGTCTGTCTGTCTGTCTGTCTATCTATCTATTAATGATACTTGAAACCAAAGAGAAGAACATGAATCAGTTGCTGCAGATATTTATTATAAAAAACAGAAATCAATACAAACACAGCAGAAAGTCATAAATATGTCCAGAACATTTTCCCACCAGGAGACACATTCAGCTTCATATCTAACATGTAAGGTCCACAATACATACTTTACACTTCTTTTAATCAATGCTGTGAGGCTGTGAGCTTTTAATCAATGCTTGTTCCCTCTGGTAATAAAGATGAATAGATTCTGTTGCAGTAGAATCCAATAAACATGACCTCTGAGGTCACTTCTGTCCAAACCATCCTTCTTTCTCCAGATTTATTCTTCTCAATCTACTTCATGTCTTAATTTCTTCAGTTTCTACTTCATTATCTAACTTCTTAGATGAGATTTTACTTTTCCTTCCATCAAGAGCTGCTCTCAAGTTCTCTCTCAATCCTCTGAAAAGCAGATTTCAGTTTTACGTAGTGTCCAGGCTGTTTCGTCTTCTGTCATTGAGAGGCAGGACGTCATGGTTGGTAGAGTTGGACTGGTTCTTCTTTATTGACCCTCGGTTTCTCCTTTTCTCTGTGGAACAGAAACAGTGTAATAATAAAACTGTAAAAGCTTCACAGTTAAAAGATCAGAACAAGTTAATAGAGATTTAATAACATGGAGACAGTGGAGTGAAAATCTCTGACGTACTTTGGATTAGTTTCCTTATGAACATGAATGAGACAATGATGAGAATGATGAGAATCACGATGCCAATAACTAGGCCAATGATGTCAGAAGTAGGTAAACTGGAACTTGATGGTGTCTTAAAGAATTCATCTGAAATGATAAAACACAGAACAAGACAGAATCAGTTTCATGACAAATGTCTCCTTCTTAACTAGAGTCATCATGAACCATGTTGTACCTGGATCAGGTGTGTGAGTGGTTCTCATGTTGGACGTGTCCTCAGTGATGGGTGTAGAGACTGAACCTGATGAGGAGACATTTTTCAAACAGTGAGCTTTGATCTAAACTAAATATGTCTCAGCTAATGTTGTCAAACAGTCTGACTCACCAACAATGAGTTGGATGGAAGCGTTCTTATCTATTGGTGGAATGAAACACATGTATTCTCCTCTATCAGACAGTACCACCTTCATTATCTTCATGGAGACGTTTCCATTCTTCAGTTCATCTACAAACAGTCGTGTGCGGTAATGATAAGATGGATTTTGATTCTGGTAGATCAGTCGTCCATCTTCATGGACATGGACGTACTTTGGTTCCAGACCAGATTTGGTCCACATGATTGTCATTGAATCAGCTCTGATGGAAGGTTCAAGACGACATGGTAGAATGACATCATCACCAGGCAGGACTGTGATTGGTCCATGGGAACAAATCAGATCTGGTTGTCCTACAAGGAGAAACATGTGACTGTTTAAGCTTCACACCAACAGTTTATAATAGAAAAAGTGTTTCTGGTGTATAACAGGGATGACAAATAAAAAGATCTGTCTTTAAAATGCTGAAGTACCAGAAATGACACAGTGTTTCCTATATCAGGAATTATACGATAGATTCCTGGTAATGATGCCACCCAGTCCTCTCTACATAACCACAGTCTGCATGTTATACCATCAGGTCATCATTTAATGACGAGGCCTACTAAGACTGGACCTGTTTTCAGATAACCAACAGTTCTTGTTCTTTTATTTTCATGTTGTCTGGTGTATATTTCTTCTGCTGACTTCTCCAGCACTCTACGAAGGCGGACACATCTCTCTCCCGCCTCTCCCTTATCTTCCCTGCTCTGCTTCTCATGTCTCGTCCTGTCTTGAATCCCTCTCGGGAGCCTCTCTCTGCATTGCTCTCCAAATTTAAAATGATGGAATTGGTGAACTGGTTTCTCAATGCAATTGAAAGACTCTTCTTGACGAGAAGCTCCGGTTCTGGGGAACCTGTCTGCCCTGACGGAACATTTGCTGCTGGATACACGATGGACTCCTGGGAGAAGTGGAGGTCATGGGCCTGGTGATTCTTTCCGTGGAGGACATCGAGGATCTTTACATATTGGAAACCATGATGACAGGCTTTCTGCTGATTGGATTAGGCACTGCCCTGGTGTATCGGAAAATTAGGAAGATAGGGTCAGCAGTCCAAAGCCCTATGAAGCTGCCCAACATGACTGATGGAGTAAGCAGAGATGTTAGCGCTCTGTGTTCAGCAACCGCAACATGGAAAACATCTTAGAGAAGCGTTTGGCTTTGCAAAGACGAATGGATCGATTTGAAGACCAGAATAGACAAATAGAGTAACTCGTGTCTATTGAAATGCGAGTACTCGCCCTAACCCTAACCCTAACTGCATTCCGGCCCCTCAGCAGCCTGGAAGAAACCCCAATGCAGTGATGGGTATAATTACATTGGAAAGTAGTTAGTTAGGTTACTACGTTACCATCAATTAAAAGTAATCTGTTGTGTTAGCTATGAATAACAGTAACGCGTAAGAGTACTCATGCATTACCAAAAATTAAAAGTCGTTTGCAGAGTCTCTCACATGCTGCAACTCAACGACACACAGCCTCCTTTAAATGCACGGGAAGTCCTGACATGAAGAACGTCATTCATCCAACCACATTAACTCTGCAGGAGAACAACAGCAGAGTGACAGAGTGGTGCTTCCTGGATACAAGATGTTTTTTAAATTGGAAGTGAGAAGCTTTTCACCAACGCAGAGTGAACATTTTACCGTTATGTTGTTCTTCTCCTTTTCGCTGGCGAATTGAAAACAATGTGCGTACTTCCACGATTCAAGAGCTGTCCTCTCTGCCATCTTGGCAGCGGTTCAAAAACACACACACACACATACAGGTAACGTAGGTCAGCAGGGGACAGACTCATCATCACAGCGCTGTGCTTCCACTGACACATCCACAGGTGGAACAGTACTGTCTGACAAAAAGCAGCTGTAGTCTGAATTTTTCGAATGCGTGACATTACAAGTTACACGAATAAAGTAATTAGAGTACTCGTTACCCACAGCACTGCTGATTGGGAGGCTAGACGAAGCAACTAACCAGGCTTATGATAAACCCATGGACAATTACACACATGCACATATGCAATACACCTCCCTACCCCCAATCCCACGCCTTCTCTCCCCCCCCCAGGGCTCTCTCCTCTTGTTTTTCTTCCCCTTTTCCTCCCCCCACTATCTGCAATTTCACCGTTGAGTGAATAATAAAGGTTTTCCATGGCTCTGACAGAGACAGTGTTTGAACAGGTGCAGTTTTAATGTGTACCGTAAACAACAGGTGATAAAACTGAAACTAGGCTCAGTCTGAGAGTAAGATAGATGAGTGGATAGATAGAGAGCCTATGACATATTTAATCATATCTTATAAATCATATATATTAGATGCATTCAATAGATATATACATTCTAGTATACTTTTTGTCTTTGTATATTTATATATATTTAATATATTTTTTATATTTATTTGTGATATACTTTTGTATATTTCATATATTTTCATAAATTTATTTTCCATACCTCATGACAGGTTTACTTTTTTTCCTTTACATTTGTTTGACACTAACTGCTCTTGTCTCTGCGAAATGATAGAATGATGAATTTGATGCAGGATAAATAACTCAATTGTCTTAGATATAATATTTCTATTTCTATCTAAACACACCTGGTTCATCTATGACTCTGTTTAGTTACCTGAGCAGGAGAGAAGAGTTTGGAAAACCAGAGCAGTGAAGACAGAGAGCCACCATTGATCCATCCCACTTTAGATCCTAGCAGCATCCTACACAAACCACAACATGATCCAGATGAATGAATTCAAACATCAATGATATGACACTAAATAAAGACGATAGAATCAAGTTCACATGCAGACAGTTGAAATGATCAACTAGAAAAGGTTCAGACACTCACCTTCTGTCTGTGACAAGCTGCTGCACCAGAGACCTGGATCATTCTGAGCCACTGCTCTGTGATGCTGATTTGCATGATTGATTTGAGTGAGGCGGGGCATATAGGAACTGACTTTGAGCCAGTTCATTGTCCTCTAGTCTGACAGTTTGTTGCCCCTGCAGCACTATCTATCTAACCTTTGTTTGTCTGAGTTGATAAAAAATGACAGTTTAAATTCTAACAGACCTTGATGCTACAGGCCCATTAACACTTCCCATCCAGTCACAGTCAGTGACTAGAAAACCCTCCTTCATATTTACACATCACAGCCTCTAGTGACTTTAACCAATAGGCCTCAGCCTCTGAATCAACCCAACCTTTGGGTCAGACTAAAAGAAAATGAACGTCCTCAAAACAGCTACTGTTACTCAGCTGACAGAAGGAGAACTGTGATTGGTTTTTTATAAACATCTGATCACTTTAGTATGTGTGTGTGTTAACAGCATCTCTCAGGGTTTTTTCTCCATAGTTGTGTAATGTAACAATGAACTGAAATCACAATTCAAGTTGTAACCAAAACCAGTAACTGAGGCGAGGCATGAAATCACAGTTTTCATTTATTTGAGTTAAAAATAAAACATCTTGCATGATTGGTTTTGCTAAAGAACATTTTTATATGAAATTCACTTTAAACATGAATCTAGAAGCTCTGATGATATATTTCTTTGTTCATTGACTCTGTTTTCCTTCATAGCATCAGTTACAGTTATTAGTTTATTGGAGCTACAGTTTAACCATCTTGTGTCAGAGCTGCTGCAGATTTTAAATACAGTCACTGAGTTCATTTGTTCACATTGAGGAGATGATCATTCTGGCTTTAAACTGTCAATGAAAAAGAATGAAAACAAGTAATATAATAATCAACATAATGACTTTCAGTATATAAAAAGTAGAAATACAGAAAGTGCAAAAAAGTATTAAAGACAAGGTCTTTGACCCTGAAACAAACACTGGGACTGATAAATGTTCAAAAGGTTAATAAAAAGTGATTTTGTGCTTTTTGCAGTTAATCAGTTGACACATGTTAGCTCATGTTTAGGGTGAGGACGAGTGTGTTTCCTGTTTTAGCTTCATAAATGATCCATGTTCATCTAGACCCAGATAATAGATCCAACATTGTATCCTGCAGTCACAGCAGCTCCAGAGCTGTTCATGAGGAACGAGCATTAATGTCACATATAGATAAAACATTGAAAAGACAAAAACAAAAATATATAGATATATAGAGAGATATATCGATGATAATATAGTATGTCTCTGACTTCTTTGTCCACAATCAATAACAATAATCAATAACTTTTTTTTCTCCATTTTCACATGAATGAGGCATTAATGAAAACAACAGGAACAATCACAACTCTCAAAACCATAGTAATGTTGAGAGACATGGATGAACTGGAACTTGATGGTGTCTTAAAGGAATCATCTGAAATGATAAAACACAAAACAAGACAGAATCAGTTTCAAAAGGAATGTCTCCTTCTTAACTAGAGTCATCATGAACCATGTTGTACCTGGATCAGGTGTGTGAGTTGTTCTCATGTTGGACGTGTCCTCAGTGATGGGTGTAGAGACTGAACCTGATGAGGAGACATTTTTCAAACAGTGAGCTTTGATCTAAACTAAATATATCTCAGTTAATGTTCTCAAACAGTCTGACTCACCAACAATGAGTTGGATGGAAGCTTCCTTCTGTATCGATGGAATAAAACAGATGTATCCTCCTCCATCAGACAGTACCACCTTCATTATCTTCATGGAGACGTTTCCATTCTTCAGTTCATCTACAAACAGTCGTGTGCGGTAATGATAAGATGGATTTTGACTAATGTTAATCAGTCGTCCATCTTCATGGTAATGGACATACTTTGGGTTCAGACCAGGTTTGATCCACATGATTGTCATTGAATCAGCTCTGATGGAAGGTTCAAGACGACATGGTAGAATGACATCATCACCAGGCAGGACTGTGATTGGTCCACGGGAACAAATCAGATCTGATTGTCCTACAAGGAGAAACATGAGACTGTTTAAGCTTTACACCAACAGTTTATAATAGAAAACATCATGTCGTAAGTGTTGGTGTATAACATGAATGACAAAAAGATCTGTCTTTAAAATGCTGAAGTACCAGAAATGATACAAACACAGTGTTATCTATATCAGGAATTGTACTATAGATCCCTGGTAATGATGCCACCCAGTCCTCTCTACAAAACCACAGTCTACATGTTATAACATCAGGTCATCACTGGACCTGTTATCAGATAACCGTTGTAGATTCCTTTTCATGTTGTCTGGTATTTCTACTGTAAACCATTACTTGTTAGACCTTAGGACAAATAAAACCTTAACAACGGGTCTGACAGATGTATGTATGGCTGTTTTGTGTTTGAACAGGTGCTCACCAACAGTTGCACTGTAACATAAACAGGTGATAAACCGGAAAGTCGACTCAGCCTGAGAGTAAGATAGATAGATGTTAGTTACCTGAGCAGGAGAGAAGAGTTTGGAAAACCAGAGCAGTGAAGACAGAGAGCCACCATTTATCCATCCCACTTTAGATCCTAGCAGCATCCTACACAAACCACAACATGATCCAGATGAATGAATTCAAACATCAATGATATGACACTAAATAAAGACATAGATAGAATCAAGTTCACATGCAGACAGTTGAAATGATCAACTAGAAAAGGTTCAGACACTCACCTTCTGTCTGTGACAAGCTGCTGCACCAGAGACCTGGATCATTCTGAGCCACTGCTCTGTGGTGCTGCTCTGGATGAATGGTTCACAAACTGCCTGAGGCGGGGCATATAGGAACTGATGTTGAGTCAGCAATCATTGTTCTCCAGTCTGACAGTTTGTTGCACAAGCAGCAGTACATACCTCACCTTTGTTTGTTTAAGTTGTCACAACCTGAATCAAAGTATACACAAAGTACAAAGTATATAATAATGTGAATTTATTGAAGCACAATAGGTAAATAGTGGTGTGCCTTAATATTTACACATCTGAGCCTCTAGTGACTTTAACCAACTCATAGGCCTCAGCCTCTGAATCAACCCAAGCTTTGGATCAGACTAAAGGAAAATGAACGTCCTCAAGACAGCTGCTATTTCTCAGCAGAAGAAGACCTGTGTTTGGTTTCTAAAACATTTGATCAATTTAGTATGTGTGTGTGTTAAGAGCATCTCTCTCTCTCTCTCTCTCGCAAACTTGAAAGTGAAAACTCACAAAGTTGTAACCAAAACCAGTAACTGAGGTGATGGATGAAATCAGTTTTATTTAAGTTAATAATAAAACATGTTGCATGTCTTGTCATGTCTGTCAGACGTCTTTGAGCCTAGATCAGTGATCTCTAGCTGGTGTTCTGTGTGTCGTGTTTAACAGTCTGAAACATTATGAGTTACAGCTCTGGGAAACGAGGAGCAGAAACCATTCTGCGTTAATGATTTGCAAACTGTCTGTGGCAACGCAGATAACAATGTTTTTCCCCTAGAGTGTTTGCCAGAGGCATGATAACAGTTAACAGTTGAAATACAACTGTAACCAAATAGCACAATAAATATAATGGACATAAATAAACCCATGGGAATCAAAACACAGGTAGTTAATGGAAGGAGCAAAGCAACTGACGAGTGAAACAGGAAGTAAATGCAAATAACAAAAATGACATCAGTAGCTGTCAACATTTCATATTCTCAGACTGTTACAGAAACAGTGTTGCTTTTACTCCAAATACCTTGTTTTCAATTTATTATCCAGTAACCTAAATGAAAATTACATGAACCCTTAATAACTAGTGTGTAAATAAAGTATGAAAATATCACTATTAAACACGTTATACAGAAATTTACGAATAAATCATTTAAAACTATGTGTATAACTGCTGACCCCCCTCCCATCTCTAATAGCTCAGGGAACCCACATATCTGACGACCTCTACTGGTAGATTAGGGTCACAGCAGTGCATGCACTTCCTGGAAGTCCTGAATAAAAACAACTTGAATATTAAACACCAACAGAGAACCATTATGAAGGACTTTTCTCACCCTGTCCACCACCTGTTTGACCTCCTGTCCTCTGGGAGGCACTACAGGCGCATAAACATTTGCCATCCTGTGCCTTTATAAGCACACTCTGTGACCAGAAAACCGTCCAGTATATTTAAAATACATGTTATGGTCTTTGTTGGTTTGTGGGATTAGTTGTGAATTATTGGAGTAAAGGAGAGATTGGAGAGAAAGCTGTGATGGCTACTCACAGTTTCAAGTAATCCTGTATACCAGTTAAAGGTTTAAATTTGATTTAATTCCTTAACACTGGTGCAGTGTGTCCTGGACACTGTATGTGTTCTTGTCTGTAACGTCAGTTGCTGTCCAAGTACTATTCCAAATCAAAGTGCATCAGACCAAGTACAGTCCAAAGACCCATCTGGGGGGGGGGGGGGCTTGTGTGGACTTGGGAAAGTCAGGTCTCCCAGAATGCATTTTTGCGGGCGTCATCAAGTTCAAAATTACAGAGTGTCCGTCCTTCGGAATCAAACTTGACGAATTCGAACTTCCAAGTATGCAAGTCTAGTTCTCATGTTTGGTAGCCTCAGAGCCCCAACCCAACCTTTTGATGGGACTAAAAGAAAATCCTCAGCTACTAGTAACAGTTAGCGTCTGGTTGGAGGCCGGGACGTGAGAGCAGAGTGTCAGCGCTGAGCAGGTAGAGAGTAAATAGTACCCTATCTATCTTTTTAACCTTTGAGGTTCATCTAAAGCGACTATTTCTGCCTCCAGATCGTTTCTACTTCTGACAAGAGCGTCAACGCTGCGTGAGAACTAAAACAACAGGAAGTGGCTCTAAGCTCTCATTTGTCTGAAGACTTGCAACCACTCAGTCAGAACTGAGCATGGAGGCAGGAGCTGTGAGCATCAGACCGTGTGAGTACTCAGTCTTCCTTTTACCGCAGTTTGGTTTTAATTGCCCTAACAGTTTGTCAATTAACTGCTCTCTGTTGCCTGGATTCATCTGCATCTAACAACAGCTAAGAGCTCCCATGGTTTAACATGTCGTGGCGTGTCTGATGTGCAGCTCTTTGTCCGTCCAGTGCTGGGAGTCTTTCTGCTGCTGCTGCTGCTGGCTGCACATGGTCGCCTCAGTTGTGCTCAGAAACTCAGTGAGTAACAAACATCCTTGGGAATTTGGGGGTAATGGTTGGGAAAAGGTGTGAAATAACTGTGCACGCATCGTTCTCACTTCGTCTTAGATGCAGCTTCCCTTCACATCTCTCCGGACAGACTGCAGTTCTTCGAGTACGAGTCAATCTATTTCAGCTGCTTGGCCAATAACGGCTGGCCCAAGTGGATGGGGGTGAGGAACACCAAGGAGTTCATCTCGATGTGTGCGTGGCTGCCGGACCCACCCTCTCCAGCTCCAGCACGCCGTGTTCCTCACGCCATCCCCTCGGTGAACTGCACCATCTCCAGCGCCTTCGAACCCGACAGCAAAGAGTACTGGTGTGAAACCGAGGAAGGAGAGAAAAGCAACACGGTCAACATCGTCGTAACCGGTAGGTTCAAGGATTCTGCTCTGGAACCAGCTCTAATGGTGACCAGTGTGATTTTTCTAAGGGATGTGCTTGATGTGTGAAAACAGGTGGCTCCGTGATCTTGGAGAGTCCGTCTTTTCCCGTGAAGGAGGGACAATCTGTGACTCTGCTCTGTAGACAGAAGGCAGCTCTTCAGAGTCCCATGGCTGACTTCTATAAAGGCGGCGTCCACCTCTGGACCAGCCACGATGGGAAGCTCGTCATCGACAACGTCTCCAGATCTGACCAAGGACAGTATAAGTGTAACATCTCTGGAGCTGGAGCGTCGGCAGAGAGCTGGCTGTTCGTGATAAATAACGAAGACAAAAAAGGTATTTAGCTTTTCCTTTGAGAGTTTATTTGTAAGGCAGAGTCAGACTTTCTGCCCTTCTTTGGACTTGTTGGTCAGATCTAAAAGACTGGTGGGGCATTAAATGGGAACATCTTTGGGTGTTGCACACCTGTATCATACTTGACTAGGGTCTGTCTTTGGGACGAGCAGCTTTCTACTCATAAAAGATAAGAGAGGACATCAAGGAAACTTCCAGATTACAGGTACCCCAACTCCCCACCAGTCTCCAAAAAGTAAAGAAGCTACTTGGGCGGAATCTCATCCCAAAAAAATGGACTGAAACAAAGGCTTGATTTAGCAGGAACATGCTCAGAAGCACAATATTCATTGCAGCATCTCACCAGACCTCCTTCAGTCTGATGTTTTACCACCAGAACATTCGTTTCTGTGGTTTCTGTGTCGGTTTGTTATTTACTAAAGCACTAAACCTTTGCGTGTGCTTCAGTTGCATCAGTAGTCCTGAAGAGTCCCGCCGTCCCCGTGATGGAGGGCGACCCGGCGACGCTGAGCTGCAGAGACGAGACGTCGTCCGCCACCCTCCCGGCTGCCTTCTACAAAGACGGCATCTTCATCGGTACCGGCTCCGCGGGAAACATGACCATCCGCACCGTCTACAAGTCCCATGAAGGACTCTACAAGTGCAGAATATCTGGATCTGGAGAATCGCCAGGAAACTGGTTGTCTGTCACAGGTTGGACAACTTTACCGTGCATTCATACTACTTTATAAACACGCTCATCGGTTTCTCTGACGGCTTGTGAACAACTCTCTTTGGTGTCTTCGCAGCTCTTCCAGCAGAGTCATGTCCACACGTCTTCCTCCACTTCCTCCTGAGGACTGGGATCCCCGTGGTGATGATGGCAATGCTGCTGGTGCTGCTTTTCTTCCTCAGAGGTCAAGAAAAGAAAATCCCTCGCAAGAAAAAGGATCCCGAGGAGAACACAGAGAGCCCCTAGAGAACCTTTAAAATCATTTTCAGCTCAGTATTAAATGTTCTACAGACGTTGGTGTAATGCATATTTTAAGAAACAAGAAAATGACTATTGTAAACATATCTTGTAGCTGTTGTCTGCGGCCTTCTCACTCTGCAGTGGCTGACACGCAGTTTAAAACCACAGCGGCTGCAGACACGAGTGTGTATTTTAAAAGGCGTGCACTGAGTTTTTCAGGGGATTAATTTAAGTGCGGCAGATATAGATAATAATAGTCCACATCAGAACAGCAACGGACGAGACGTTTGTTCACTTTATAGAGAAACTGAACACGTGTCTCAGCTTGAACAAGCTTCAGCTTTGGTAATGTGCTAAAATAATTCCTGGCCTTGCTGCATACCTTTTTATTTTTCACTATTAGTCTTATTAAAGGCTAAACAAGGAAATGATGGAAGGAGAACTGTATTTACAGAATATGTTAAAATCTGTTAACTATTTATTACAGTGTGAGGCCATGGTTTACAGTCTAGTCAAATCAGCACAAAAGTCTATGCAGCTCATTTTTGAGAACTTGTAACCAATGGCCTTGGATAACAAATAAAAATATTAAGATGTACAAGCAAGCATTTTACAGTTTATTTATGTTAATTAACATCTGCAGGTACACAGGCCACAATTTTTCAAAAGATAAAAGAAACCAAATAGTTGTGTCGAGTTAAAATATTACACAATAACAAAGCAAACCCTTTAGATTGTCTGTGTTTTAACACTGTGTTATTATCATCAAGTTTATCGATTGTCCACTAGATGCTGGCTCTAAGAGTGAGCCATTGACCTCCATGTTAAAATAATTTTTACAAAAAAATAAACACAATTAAAGCTTGGTATGAACACACTTCTCTCAAGGTGATTTCTACATTCAGTGAAACTTCACTGGACAGTTTAAATGATATAAAGTTGCTGGCCACTACCTGTCACTTTTCCTGCAACATTACTATGTTTGATGTCTGTTTTGCTAAGGGCTGTCTATTAATCCATTCATAAAATGAACAGATAAAGCATTTTGAGCTTGTGATCGATATCAGATGAAGCTGTATAAACTCTCTTCGAACGCGCCTCAAAGTAAAATGTCATTTGAGGTCACAGTCTGTGGCGTGACAGCTCATGTTCGAGCATTTGCTCATTCTAACTCACAAAAACCCTCCAGCTGTGAGATCACATTAATACGGGCCAATTATCTGTCATGAGAGTAGGGTAATCCCCTTCTGAGCCAGTTTTTATTCAAATACCCTCCAGCTGATGACTGAGAAAAACAATCTAATTAGTCATAATAAGAAGAAACTTAAACATATTAAGGTTGAACTTTTTTAAACCTAAAGTTGAGTTCAGTTGTGTGTTTGACCAAATTCTATTCTGTTGTTCTTTCTTTCCTGACTGGATGTGGACTCACGAGAATTAGTACTGTAACTCATATTTTTGTTCTTTTCTGCCCCGCGGCCTTTCCATGTTCTCCAGTTCCTCCTCTTCTTCCACCAGTTGAAGCTCTTTGTCTCCATGTTGTTTTGGGATTTCTCTGAATCGCTGCACACAGGAAGGAAAACAAATGTTATTTCCTTTTTTATGGTGTAGGGAGACTATTTATTTGCTCTCAGAATAATAAGCTGTAACATTTTCCACCTTAAATAAATATCGTCAATAATAATAAATAAAAAAGAATTAATCTGCAGGACTCACAGTATTTTTTTGTTTCCATTTCTGATAAACAAAGATCAGCACAAGGCAGAGAAGAAGGAAAACCACTGAGCCAATAACAGCCGTGATACAAACAGCTGGACTCTTCTGAGCCATAAAGAAATCATCTGAAAAGATACAACATTTGATTATTGGTCGAACAATAAAATGAGCGTTTATCCTCTAGCGCCCCCTTCAGGATCGATATTACACTCATTGAGTCTTGTTACCTGTTATCCTGATGTGAGTCTCTCTGGTCTGGTTGATGTTGTTCTGTTGGACTCTACAGGTGAAGCTGTTGCTGTGTCTCTTGTCCACAGTCACTCTGCTGCTGACAGTATAGAGGTCATCAGGACCTCTGACTGTCTCTGGAGGTCCAGCAGAGAGCAGGTTTCCCTCAGCGTCCAGCCACAACACCTCAGGCTCTGGATACCAGCCTGCAGACTCACACTGTAACACCACTCCTCCTCCACTGCTACTTCTATCAATGCTCACTATGGCAGGTGAGGACGCTGCACCTGCATGAGAGGGGACAGTGTAGTGACTTTTCCTCATTGTAGACATTTAGTCCTAGTTCCTCTAAATATTTGAGACTAAGTACTTGAGGCCGGCTCGTTTATGGTGATTTAAATGTGTCTGCAATCCCTCAGATTGTTCTCATGTGGAGGTAATATTTGTCCTAACTGTAGACCAGTTCTAGGGGATCATGCACTGGAGCAGGGGTGACCAATACGTAGACTGTAATCAACAGATAGATTGCGAAGGTGGCGCCCGTGTCTATCATCTACCCAATCAAACAAATGCAGCTGAAATATGTTGCCATCGTGTTTATTTAATCAAGAAAATGAATCATTTGTTCATATCTGTGCTTGGTTTCAGTATCTGCTGTGACCTCCTTGTGCAGCAGTTACCCGCAACTAAATATTTCCGGTAACTGCTGATCTGCCGTCTACACCAGCTTGGAGGGATTTTAGCCCATTCCTCAGAACAGAACCACTTCAGTTCTGAGATGTTGGCGGGTTTTATGAAAATCCACTGATGTACTGATTGATTTGTTCCATTTTTACTGCTTTGAAAGAACAGGTGCAACAACAACTGGACATAAATGAAGACGTTCATATTTTGGGTAAATCTTGAGTCAAATGAAGACGCTTCCTCTTACCAACAACGAGTTTGATAAACGTTTCGCCCACATTTGGACTGAGGCATTTGTAAGTCCCCTCGTCAGCCTGTCTCACTTTGGACAGTGTCAGTGAAATGTCTCCGTGCCTCAGTCCCTCGATGGACAGTGACGTGCGCCCTCTGTAGGACGGATGTTTCTTACTCGCCAGCTCGTTGCCGTCGCGCCACACGAGGACGAATCTGGGGTCCAGGTCCGGTCTCGCCCACTCGACGGTCATGTCCCAAGCGTCAGCGCCGTTGCCCAGGCGACACGGCAAGGTGACGTAATCGCCGATTAGCGCTGCTATTGGCTGAGATGAACCAATCACCTGCAACTGACCTGATGAAGGAACATCATGTCTGAGCTGCTGCATAGAGAAGGGACAGTGATATTTTTATCTTTTTTTTCTTACATTATTATTTTCATTTGACGTTTCATTGTATTTGTTTGTTTATGGTTTTTACTAAATAGCGAAAAAAATCTTTTCTTAATTTTATTTTTTTTTAAATCTTAATATTTTTACCTTTTTAGAATAAAATAAAATTGTACATAAAATTGTATTTTGTTATATTTTACATTTGCTTTTATGTGTTTTTAAGTGTAAGTTTATTAATTTATGAAAGTATAATTATTTTATATTTTTTTGAATTTATTTTCTTTGTTGATTTATGGATTTACTTTATTATTCATTTATTTTTATTTTTTATTTCCTGACTATTATCATACACAGACACAGTACACAACCTCCTGTATTTTGTAGATGTTGTGCACTGATCATTTTGGCCCTGTCCCGTATAAGGGATGTTTTCAGGCTGCAGATAATAAAATGAGCTGCTGAACAGTTGGTAGAGTGAACTAAACTTTGCTTATGCAGATGTGAGCAGATATCTGGCTGCTAGCCATGTAAATTTAAACCAGCGAATGTACCTCTCTTAAACCCAGATGATTATTTGAACTTTGGCACATACTGAACGCTGTGTTTGTGTTTGTGTAAAGTTACCTTGATCGCTGAATACTAGGAGAAGAAACGATGAAAGGACAAGGTGAAGATTTAGGGCTCTGTTCAGGAAACACATCCTGGGTGTCTGCAAGGAGAGGATTGATAAGTTATTACATCAGGAACAGAAATAAAGACACATAGCGAAAACTAAACTGTACGGCAGTACGGTGTGGTTTCAGCTTCAACACATAGATGAACAATGAAGAAAATTATTATGTGACACTTTCATATAAATGACTGGTTGTACTAACAAGTTGCCTCACAGTTCAGAAATATACAGACATATGAGGTGGTCGGAAGAAACTTTAAAAGATTCAGCTGCTGCAACGTTTAATCATTTAAACATGAAGAACTCACCTGCCGTAGATCTCTGAGTCCTTATACTCCACACACGACAAATGCCTTTAGTCGTTCGCTCCTGTTTGAATAGTCATATCTCTCTCTGTGAATTTGCATTTGAGGTCATAATCGGGTTTTACACTGTTTAAACTCTGTGATGTTTATATATACCTAATTTTTTAGTGTTTGCACGTCAAAACATCTGATATGTTTCTGTTCGGTTTCTTTATATTTGAAATTGATTGATGAACAATTATGCAAATAATTACTGAGGACCCTGGTTAGTTCATTAACAGCTAGTCAGAAACATGTAGCTCTGCAGCCAGAGAGGCCTGCGAGAAGCTACAGACGGAGATGACTTGCATTTAAAGGGAAAGCTTGTGGTCACACGGAGGAAGGAAACATCTGACATGAGTGATGATTTACTGCAGAGGGCAGACTAGGACTAACGAGTAAATCTGAAGCAGTTTTCTGTCCACATTACAGTCTTATTTAGACCCAGTTATGCAGCTAAAGTTGCCTGTGGCTTAATAAAATATCAAACAGTGTTGCTGACAGTTTGTGGCTTGTGTTTCTGCAGAGTTTGAACTTAAAGCTTAATGATTTTAACACGTTCTTATTTGAATTTGTTTTGGCCTTACTTTCTACTCTGAATGTTTATTGTTTCACCATATGCAACAAAATAGCTCCTCCAAAGTACAGAAGTCATTTTTTTATGTCTTCCTGAGAAAAGCTGTCTTGGTTTGATCTACTGTGACGTCTTCTCTAGAAAACCCAGCAGGAAGGGGAGGCTCTTAGTCTCACACTTCATTCTGTATTTCAACCTGATGCTCAGAAAGTCACAGCGACATGGAGGTTACAGCTCTCTGCTCCAGACTGTGTGAGTACTGAGTCTATTCAGTCAATAATCTAAGACTAGAGATTTATTCCCTCAACCAATGAATGAAAATAAATAAAGTAGAAAGATAAGGAGGAAATCCAGGCCTGGTGTAAAGTCGAAACTTTCTCAATTGAAGTCGTTAAAATGTACAGAGCAGTAAAGATATACAGGAAAATAGATTTAGAGTACTAAAACTGTATGAATTTGTATTTGTGCTGATAGAGGGAGAATCACGTCTGAATTACCTGGTAAGTCTGTTGCCACTGTAACGCAGCTTCCAATAAAACAGATGGATTGATTTGACACATATATAAATGAGTCGTCGGCGTATAAAGAGAACATTATTTTGCACGCTGGCCAAAGATTGTTTCAAATGGTGAAAATGGAGGCCCTAAAGTTGATCTTTGGACATGAAGAGTATCGCATGGATGCTACTTAGAGTAATTAGAGTAAAACCACAGTGATGCATGATAATATAGTGCAATAGCTTCATAAAGAAGAAACGCAAGAAACTGCAGGAGACAGGTCTTTCATTTGCTTTCAATACAAAGCTGATCACAAAACTCTAATGTTTGTCTCTCCAGTGATGAACCTGTTGATGCTACTTGGTGCACAGCCTCAAAGTTGTTGGTGCGCTCAGAAAGCTGGTGAGTAGCAGCGACTCAGGATGCTTTTCAATAAAAGTATTTATTTCATTTATTTACAGCTGTAGCCCGAATGGCGTTTGACGTCTTGTACTCTGCTCAACTGCAGGCTGGTCGGGTCTCAGTCTGTGAAGTTTTGGTATTTTAAGTTTAGTTTGGGACTTCTAAAGGAAGTCTAAAGGAGAAAAAAGTCATTTTTTACAGGTGAAGAATAAGAAGAAGTTGTTTCAATCAGTCGATGATTTCAAATCTTTTCTCTTGGTCTAAACGGAGCACAGACATGACTCAGGTTCATTTAGTGCTCAACAAAATGATAGATGCCTGTTGGAGTGCTGGAAATTCAACATATTGGCCACTTCCTGGTTCACTGAAGGAAAATACAACATTATTTTTGATTAGAAAGAAAGAAAATGAAGTAAAATATTTACTTTCTCTGTTTCATTTTAGCCTACAGAATAAAAGAAAAGTTTCTATATTGGCCTTGCAGCACTGTGGGAGACATTTTTCACTCACTCACTAATACTTCTTTATAGTTGTTTTATTTATATCAATGTGACATTTGTTAGGCCTTTCTAAGGAGGCTGGACTTTTTTGAGCTGCCTTGAAGATGTTTCCTGCTCATCCAACTGGTTTATTCGGTTAATTTCTTCTTCTTCTGTTCTCTGTTCTCAGATTCGTCTTTTCCTCGTATCGAACCGAACGCACTGCAGTTCTTTCAAAACGCCTCCATCACTGTGAACTGCAAGGAGGTGGATGGCAACTGGACGGTGAAGAGAAGGCTGAAGGACGAGCCAACAGTTATCACGAGGTGGGAAACATCGGAACGGTCCGTCAGTATTAAATCTGCCTCAACATCAGACAGTGGAGAATACTGGTGTGAAAATAAAGACGGGGAAAGAAGCAACGGCATCAACATCACTGTCACTGGTGAGTTTTTTTATGTGTCTGCAGTTGGATGCATTTCAGTCAGAGGTTTATTTTTAACATCTGTCATGGTGCTCAGCTGGGGATGTGATCCTGGAGATCCCTGCTGCTGTGACAGAAGGAGACAACGTGACCCTGTACTGCAGACACAAAACGGCTTCGTCCAACTTCACGGCTGATTTCTTCAAAGACGGCCTCGTCAAAGGGACTGACCGTACAGGAAGGTTCCTCGTCAACAATGTTTCAAAAGCCAGCAAAGGATTCTACAAGTGCCTTAACCATAAATACGGAGAATCAGCACAGAGCTGGCTGACCGTGAGAGGTAAGAGAAGAAGAATGACAGACAACCACAAAAGGCAGTGGTGGGCCATCAGTGACAGCAAAGTCTTCTCTGCTGGCCTAAACTAAACTAAAATCACTGACTTCCATTTTTATATGTTCTCATTAATTGTACTAAATTATTCCTAGCGTCTCTAAAAGTGTTTCTTCCAATGATGTTGCAGCAAAAACTATTTCACCAACTCCAGAGACTCCTTCCGTGGATGCCTCCCCTCCGCCCTCCAGCCATTCACTATATTATGTTCATATCATATCGTCTGTGTCCGTTCTTCTGTTGGTGATGGGGCTCGTTTACTGCTGCAAACACAAGGGTAAAGATTATTTTTATCAAGAAACGGATATAGAAAGATAAAATACACAGGAATCCGCACAGGCCAGATTATTTCACACAGGAACTCACGCAATCTAGATATAAATATGCAGCTGATGTCATTGATGTTCTTACTCTAATCACTTTAACCATGCTTTTCCTGGACTTTAGTTTCCTGCTTTTCTTCAGAGACAACGACACCTGGTTAGTCTAAAAATAGATTAAAATATATGACACTGTTTATCTACAAGGCCCAAACTATAATATTTTATTAATTTTTCATATATTATGTTCCAGTTTCTGAGGAGGCGAGTTTTGCTGATTCCCAATCAGTGATATATGCTCAAGTTACAACACGCAGCAAGAAAAGAGGTAAAACTTTATTCAATTCGATATTCTGTTGTGTTTTTATCGTATTAATTGACGTTTTTTATTCTTGCCGCTGATGAAGCGAGCTGCTCGCGAACCACAACAAAAAAACACAAACAGGAAAACCCCAGTGAGACATGAGAACTTACTCCCACGGCTTCTGTACTTACAAACAACTCAAATGCCTCGTTCAGACGTTGCATTAATAGCCATCAGTAGAATATTGTACCAGCTGCTGTCTTTGATGGATTTCTGCCTACCGCTGGATCAGAACCATGAACAGCTGCTTACTTGTTGGTTTAAAGTTACAAAATTATAAGAAACACATCAGTAATCATGAAAAACTACTGCATACAAGTGACTGTGCGATGGTGCTGCCGGTTAGATTAACACAAATATAAAGCAGGACATCGTCTGCAAATGGACGGAAAATGTTTTTCCATGTGTTTGATCAATGCATCAAGTTTTAGTCAGATTTTTAAGTTTGTTTGAGTTTATTTGGACAATCTTAACTGAAATATGTCAGACATGGATGAGATAATGTAGAATGTTAATAATACTATGTGTACTTTTTATCATTTAAAAAAAATGACACCTCATTTTATCCAAATCAGAACCCGAATCATCCAGCAACTCAGACAGACCACAGACAGAAGTTGTCTACGCCACAGTCCACAACAGGTAGGATTATAAAAGCCTCTTTAAAGCATCTTTGTTTCATTGCATTAAACAATATTGAGGTAGAAATGGGCTGGGCAGCTGGAGAGTGGTAGATGTGATTAATTTTATTTTCCAAACAGACCAACTTCACCTGAATAAAACAGACACTGCACGACAATTCAGGGACTTACACCGAGCCAACAGTTTTATTTTATTTTTCTTCTTTCAGGTCCACACCTGCTTAGAGAGGAGTCTGAAATAAAGACCAAGCAACCGCATTCAGACTGTCTACAGTAAACCAGCGGCTGTCTAATGGCCTTGCAAAATGCGGCTTTATGCGGCAAACACGAGTCGAAGAGGAGCAAAAACCACATTTTATCACCTCTGCAGCATTTTCACGAGGCCGTGGAGGATGTGTGAAAACGGAAGTGCAAGTGTGAAGTGTAGGGATTTCACAAACACACACACACAAAACCACACAGACAGTGGGCCAAAAGTGTCAGACAGTTTAGTGCTAACTTTAATTTATTTCTACATGACTGTCAGGATTGAAATGTGTTAAATATAGAAAACACAATGAAGTAATGCAATCAACATTGTTTTAATTTTAAGCGTGAAATGTGTTATGTTCAAAAGACGCTGTATAGTTTTTGTTTGGTTTTCATTGTGTTTTCTGGTTTTATTTTGTAAATTTCTTCCTCAGTGTTTCTTGTCTTGTTTTACTTCCTGTGTTTCCCCCCTCTGATTGGTTGAATGGTTTCTCCTTGTGTCTTGTTAACTTCTCTGTCCATGTGTATATATAGCCCTGCCCTGGTTTAAGAGTTTTTTTTTGTTTTGTTTTTTTAAAGTCATTTAATTTCCTGCTCCTCCCTCCCCTCTTTCATGTGGGTTCTCCCTCCCTTTATAGAATCATCAGGTCTATAAATGTACACCAAGATAGATCTTCAGGTTGCTAAGTTTCTAGTATATGTAGTACGTAATTTTCAGTTCAAACTCTGATAGATATTCCGTTAAATTATTGACCTTTAACATCTAAGAGCAAAATAAGGAGCTGTGTGCTAATGTTCTCTGCAGCTCTTTGCTGCCATCCTCTGACGGTTGTTTGCTGGTTCTGTTTCATAATAATCTTTTCTCCATTGCATTTCACAGAACAGTGTAAAGAAGAGAAATGTTTAAGTGTTTCAAGCTGCACATCTTAGTGAAGATCCTGGAAAAGGATCGGCTTTGATGTAAATGTCATCTGTGCAAAAGCAGCTTTGTAGTCATCAAACTCCTTCATACAACCTGTGAAGAGGTAGAGCTGTACCTGCTGTTGCACACTTAGGCCAGGAGAGGTCTCTGCTTCTGTTTCTATAAACCATTCACAGGCACAAGAGTAAGAAGCACCTTGTGGCCAGGGCAAGGAAGTGGGGACACATTGTCCATATTCATACAGTCTATGGTGTCATCTAGTGATGTAAAGTCTGGCTCTTTTCAAAGATTTGGCTCTTAAAGCTCAGCTCCCATAAAAAGAGCCAGCTCTCATGGCTCCCAGACAGTTCTTCATTTAGTTTCACTCTGAGCCTTCTATTTTAGCCTATTTTAGCAATTGTGAATAGTTTGTGTGTTAGCAATTCCTCATTTGATGTTTTAATAAAAGTCTTGTAACCAAAAAATAAAATAAAATAAATACAGATACTATTGTTTAACATTTTAATTAAAGCTTTACATGATCAACTGAACCACAGCAAACAAATCAAATACACACAGGCCAAAGTCTAAACATTATGACACAGCTTGGATGTCCATTTCTTCTCTTTTTCTCGACACTGTTGCATCAGCTTTTAGAGGTGGCTCGTTTGTGAACGTCACATCTCTAGAGTCATCGCTGTTGGTCGTAATTTAAGCCTGAGTGAATGTTGTTCAGATTAATTCCAGGTGAGTTTTGCAGACGTTCGTGATAAAATAAATTTACTCCTGTTCCCGTCTTCTTTAACTCTTTTTGTCAAATACAATAAACTGCAGTACCTCACATGAGAAGAGACTGATTTCAGCATTGAGTCAGTCCCCATAGACCTCCATGTTAAAATGTTCTAGTTTCACCTTTAACCAACCTGGTGCTGTTAATGTTTTAGTCTGTGTAGATAATCTCTTCATTAATGACAACTACACAGGGAGATTTCTCTTTTAAAACTCACCAGTTTAAATCATGTCAAGGTTTAGGCATCCTCACAGGTTGAATTATTGTTCTACATTTTTATTTTTAGAATTGATTTGAGAGTATTTACTGTCACCTGATTCTCTTTAAACATAATATCGTTTGATTGTTTTTACACGAGAAAATTAAAAAAAATCATTAAAAAAATAACAAAAAGATTGTCAGTAGCACGGTTCGATCCCCGGAATGTGCCACATGTCGAAGTGTCCTTGAGCAAGACACTGAACCCCCAGTTGCTCCCAGTGCGTGGCACTGGTGTGTGAATGTGTGTGTGCTTGTGTGAGTGAATGGGTAGATGTGTCTCTGACTGTAAAAGCGCTTTGAGTACCAATAGGTAGAAAAGCAAGGCCATTTACCATTTACCATATATAAAGTGCGAATATTTAATTAATCATATCCAGTTACAGTTTTTTTTCAGTCGCTAACAAGCGTTTGTCCAATCAGTGGTCACATTTTCAAAACTCTAAATACAATTAGCACAGCATCGGCCTTTTGTGGCCATACCATTCACACATTTCATGTCGTTTTCAAACAATATGCAGTCAGTGAACACATTTCCACAATGCTTACATGTTCTTAACAGACCAGCTGTACCTCCCAACAAAATTATGGATTGTTTTTGTATTATTTACGAATGTTAACACACAACATACCACAATAGCAAAAGCAATATTCCAAACCTTAGATACAGTATAAAAACCTCTTCTCTGCAATGATATCAGTTCAAAAACAACATATCTCAGCTGATAATAGTTTTTTTTTCAATTGCTAATTGCTTGGTTTCAAGTCCACTGTTGAAGAATAAAAACAATCCAAGTCTAGTTCCAAGTTTGCTGAAGTGGTGCAAGTTTATTGGAGTTTCAGGTCATGGTGAGCCTACCGACACAAAGTGGGTCTGAGACCAGAGACTGACCCTGAATGTAGGACCAGAGCACAGATATACCCTGTCTCCAGGTGTGGTTGCATATTGGTCAGTCGAGGGCAACTTTTAACAGGAGGGTGAACTCAGTGGAGGGGCAGAGATTGCTCCAGACGTGGTCAGAACAAAAGGACAAAGGAGTGACACTCGGGTAGTATGATCAGGAAACTCTGATCAACAGGGGAGCAGAGGCAGGAGAGGTCAGCATATGGCTGGATTGCCTCAGACGTGTCAATTTCAATGTCCCTTCAAAGTTTACTCCTTCTACCCTATTCACCGTTCCTCAACCCCATAGATGAGTTCTTTCTGCAAGGAGGTGGAAGGTTTATGACCATCAGCCACATGGCTAGATGTTCCTCCTTGAAGCCATGGATGCTGGCTGCAGGGACATCACAGATGGTGATTGCCAAGGGTGGATCCACCATACCAAGCGCTTTTATCCCAGGTGCATCGCCTTGGATAATATCAGATGCAATGTTGATGAAAACATGTGGCCTTACCGTGGAGATCGCAGAGATTAGATACAGTCATTTTGCAATACTGTTATTTTTGTTTCTGTTCTATCATACTGTAAACAGTATTTCTACTGTGTCTCCTGTAGTAAACACTAAAGGAAAAAATGATTTGCTTTTTACTGGAATGCTTTTGAATGTGAACAATACAGGGTTCCCAACGAAGAAATTTTGTGTAAAAAACAATGGATTGCATGTTTGCATGCAAATACCTGTAAAACTAAAGCATAAAAGTCTAGTAAGTTTTTGTAATATCAGCAATAGCCAGTTTTTTGAAACCTGGTGTACTTTGATTCACTGCATGTACCATGTGAAGAGTTATTCTTTGACAGAATCATTTCATTTTGAGTCATATTTCCAGTGTTTTGGTAAGTTGGTGTGTGCAGAGAAAGATATGTTCTATTTTGAAATGAAGAGTTAGTATATATTTAACAAAATGTGTTTTTGAGAAGAAATTATCCATTTGGCCAGTTGTGTTTGTGAGAGCCTGTGTTAAGAGTTTAGGAAAAATATCTGAAGTATGGGTAAGCGCTTGTTAGCGATTGTAAAAAACTGTAAGTGGACCGACAATGTTTCAGTCTGTCCCCTCCTCAAGACAAAGAATCAGCTCTTAGAGGCGGCTTGTTCGCATATGTCACATCTCTAGTGTCATCGTTGTTAGTCATAATTTAAGTCTGAGCAGATTAATTCCAGGTGAGTTTCACAGATTTTCCTGATAAAATAAATTTACTCCTGCTCCAATCTGCTTTAACTCATTTTGTTGGCTGATGCTGCGGTGGCAAATCCCAAGAACGATGAGCAACCTGTTGGACTGAAAAAGGAAGCTCATGCAGGAAATAAAAATTAATAAAAAAACAAAAAATAAAATCAAATAAACTGCAGTTCTTCAAATGTGAAGAAGTTCATTTTTAGAATTGATTTAGAGCGTATTTAATGTCACGGAATAACCTGATTCTCTATAAACATAATATCATTTGATTATTTACACTAGAAAATAATAATAATAAAAAAAATAATAAAAAAATAATAAAATAAAATCATTCCCAGCAGCACTAAACATGATATTTAAATCTGCATAGATTGGAATCAAACAAGTGCGATTATTTATTAGGAGTACATGTGGTGTAGATCTGTCTCCTCCTCTATCTCCACCTGCTCTGCCAGCTTCCTCTCCTCTTCCTCCACTTGTTTTTTAATTTCCTCCATCTGATCTTCTACTTTCTTCTGTCTCTTCTTAACTTTAGTGATCACGCCTTCTGTTTTCTGTATCATGTCCTCTGTGGTCGACAAAGACATCTCATGGTTTGCTTTAATCTTGTCTAGTTCCACCCTGACCTCTAATAGTCGATATTTTATCCTCAAGTGCATTTTCCTTCCTCTACTTTCTGCTTCCTGAAGTTTCTCCTTGTTCTTCTTTCTCCATTCCTCCACCTCTTCCAGCTGAGATTTCTGTTTTTGTCTGTACATCTCCAGGTCTTTGTTGTGTCCCGTTAATAATGAAATCAGATCATTCATGTCTTCCTTTTCTTCCTCTTTCATCTGTAAATTTTTTCTCATACTTCCTTTGAAAAGAGGCTCTCGTTCTTCTGGTGTTTCCTTGTCACAGAGCGTCTCGTTCCCTGTACAAGCCATAAAATCTGCTTTAATTACTTGTGTTTTTAACAGAAACATGTGACTTTTAAACAACACCATGCCATCCAACAGGTATTTAAAGCTGAAGCTGTTGAGATGTATTCATTACTCACTGGCTGGTTTTTGTCTCTGCTTCCACAAAATGAAGACAACTGCAACAAACTGCATGAAGCCGACACACAAGATCAAAACGAGCCGAATAGTGGAAGAAGACGGGAAGGCGAATAGTTGCTCTGTAGAGACAAACCAAAGAACCAGAAGATGATTTCATGAAAGTGAACTTTATCAAAGTTGAAAAACAGAGCAAATTCGCAAACTTCATCTACCTGTTATCCTGATGTGAGTCTCTCTGGTCTGGTTGATGTTCTTCTGTTGGACTCTACAGGTGAAGCTGTTGCTGTGTCTCTTGTCCACAGTCACTCTGCTGCTGACAGTATAGAGGTCATCAGGACCTCTGACTGTCTCTGGAGGTCCAGCAGAGAGCAGGTTTCCCTCAGCGTCCAGCCACAACACCTCAGGCTCTGGATACCAGCCTGCAGACTCACACTGTAACACCACTCCTCCTCCACTGCTGTTTCTATCAATGCTCACTATGGCAGGTGAGGAGGCAGCGCCTGATGGAGAAGATAATCAATATGTTTAATGGCTCCCTTGTTGGTTTAAAGTTACAAAATTATAAGAAAAATATCAGTGACCACAAAAGATGACTGCATAAAAGTGACAGAGTGAAGCTTGCACTCGTTACATTACCAGCAGAATTAAAGCAGGACATCATCTGTAAAACTTCTATACATACTGTAATTTAACCACTGTGCTATGAATGAGTTACAGTTTTTTACAATCGCTAACAAGCGCTTACCCATACTTCAGATATTTTTCCTAAACTCTTAACACAGGCTCTCACAAACACAACTGGCCAAATGGATAATTTCTTCTCAAAAACACATTTTGTTAAATATATACTAACTCTTCATTTCAAAATAGAACATATCTTTCTCTGCACACACCAACTTTATACCAAAACACTGGAAATATGACTCAAAATGAAATTATTCTGTCAAAGAATAACTCTTCACATGGTACATGCAGTGAATCAAAGTACACCAGGTTTCAAAAAACTGGCTATTGCTGATATTACAAAAACTTACTAGACTTTTATGCTTCAGTTTTACAGGTATTTGCATGCAAACATGCAATCCATCGTTTTTTACCCCAAATTTCTTGGTTGGGAACTCTATGTCCACATGTATTGTTCACATTCAAAAGCATTCCAGTAAAAAGCAAATCATTCTTTTCCTTTAGTGTTTACTACAGGAGACACAGTAGAAATACTGTTTACAGTATGATAGAACAGAAACAAAAATAACAGTATTGCAAAATGACTGTATCTAATCTCTGCGATCTCCACAGTAAGGCCACATGTTTTCATCAACATTGCATCTGATATTATCCAAGGCGATGCACCTGGGATAAAAGCGCTTGGTATGGTGGATCCACCCTTGGCAATCACCATCTGTGATGTCCCTGCAGCCAGCATCCATGGCTTCAAGGAGGAACATCTAGCCATGTGGCTGATGGTCATAAACCTTCCACCTCCTTGCAGAAAAGAACTCATCTATGGGGTTGAGGAACGGTGAATAGGGTAGAAGGAGTAAACTTTGAAGGGACATTGAAATTGACACGTCTGAGGCAATTCCAGCCATATGCTGACCTCTCCTGCCTCTGCTCCCCTGTTGATCAGAGTTTCCTGATCATACTACCCGAGTGTCACTCCTTTGTTCTTTTGTTCTGACCACGTATGGGAGCCAGTAAAAACTGTAAACTCCTCTTTCACAGATCAGCCCTGTTGAGCAGGTGGTCTTTAATGTAACTCAGGACTCATTGTGTATTTGCACTACTAACTAAAAGTTTGGGCACCCCTTAGGAAAATCATTGCATCAGTTTGTCAGTTGCTGAGCTTTTGAAGCATCAACTTTATTTTAACAAATGTTATACCTTATGGAAACAGAAACATCTCAGTAGTGAAATCATTTTCATTGGTCCAACAGAAACATTTTTATGTATATTTAAACAAAAATTGGCATGTGTATAAATTTGGGTACCCCAAAGAAATAATTCCATTAATATTTAATAGACCCTCCTTTTGCTGCAAGAACAGCCTGTAGACGCCTCCTATAGCCACTGAACTGGGATGGCCATTCCTGGAGATTGTACTTGTGCTTCTGCATGAATTCCTTGGTGGATTTTGAACAGTGCTTGGGATCATTGTCCTGCTGAAAAATCCAACCCCGGCGTAGCTTCAACTTTGTGACAGATTCTTGAACATTCTTGTCAAGAATCTGCTGATACTGAGAGGAATTCATGTGGCCCTCAACTTTAACAAGGTTTCCAGTCCCTGTGCTAGCCACACAGCCCCATAACATGATGGACCCTCCACCATATTTCACAGTAGGCAATAAGTTCTTCTGTTGGAATTCAGTGTGTTTTTTTCTCCATGCATACCTCCTCTTGTTCTGACCAAATAACTCCATCTTAGTCTCATCTGACCACAGTATTTTTTTTTCCAAAATGCTTCTGGCTTGTCCAGATGTGCTTTTTCATACCTCATGTGACTCTTCTTGTGACGAACACTCAGGAAAGGCTTTTTGAGCATCAGCCTTCCAAAGAGCTTTTCCTGGTGCAAAGTGCGCTGGATTGTGGAACGATGAACAACTCCACCATCAGTAGCCAGATGTTCTTGTAGTTCTCTGGAGGTGGTCTGTGGCTTGTCTGTGACCATTCTAACCATCCTTCGTCTGTGTCTTTCCAGTATTTTTTTTTTCCTACCACATCTTTCCTTCACAATGACTGTTCTTCTGGCCTTCCATTTCAGCACCACATTTCTGACTGTGGAAATAGACATCCCAAACCTTCTTGATAATTTCTTGTACCCTTCTCCTAATTCATGATAATGAATTATCTTAGTTTCTTGGTCAGTGGAGAGTTGTTTTGATGCCCCCATGTTGCCAGGAGCCTAGGACAAGCACAGCCAGCAATTGCCTCTGTTAAATAGCCTTTTTCATGATTGGTTTTACCTGTCTTTGTAATTGAAGGTCTCACAAGCTAATCACAGCAGTTTTGGGCTGCAACATGTCAGCTACAAATCCCTACAGGTCTTGAAATCATTGTGATTAAAAGGGTGCCCAAACTTTTGCACATACCATTTTTTACATTTTAATTTATTATAATAAAACTTTGTAATGATACTCTAAGAAGTTTGGTCTGGAAAACACTCAAATGTCTACATCTCTGTAGGAAATAAAATCTTGTTGCTGTGATTGTCTTTTATAAAGTTAGAGCAAATTATTATGAAATCTTAGAGGGGTGCCCAAACTTTTTCATACCACTGTATTACAAATACACGTTAACTTACCAACAAAAAGCTGAACCATAGCCTGGCCAACATTTGGAATGTTGCATCTATATTGTCCCTCATCAGAGACCTTGACTTTGGAGAGTTGTAGTGACATGTCTCCAAGCTTGAGGCTCTCAGTGGACAGTGATGTTCTCCCCCTGTATAATGAATTCTGACGATTCAGCAGATCCACCTCGTTTCGTCTCAGATGGACAAACTTGGGATCCAGGTCAAGTCTCGCCCACTCCAGCAACTCAGTAATGACGTTATGGGCAGGTTTCACTTGGCATGGCAAAATGATGTCTTCACCGACCGTCGCCAGCAGTGGCCCAGGAGGGCCTACCATCTGAGACTGACCTGAAGAAGAAACACAAGACATTAATACTCTAATAGTACATATGATGACATGTGATGGCATGTTTGGAGTAGGTGGTGGCTGAACTAAGAAAGTACCCAACTCCAATGCCTTGATTTGTGTGTGGTGGACTCACAGGGAAATGTTTCCTAATCAAAACGTCTTTGAAAGTCTACCCTGACCTGAATGGACACATAGCTGGCCTGCATCCAGGAACCAGGAAAAGATCAACACTGACAAACCAATTCCATACACATTATGCAATATCAGCTTCAAGGATTATACCTGTGCAAGACTAATTGCATCAAATACGGGTAATGCTTACTCCTCTCACCATGGCGCAATATGTATATATTTATGTATATTTTTGATATTCTACATAGTTTTCTTATATTTGATTCTTGCACTAATTATTGTCAGATGTTGTGTTTTATTTTCATGTCGGTTTATTTCAAAAGAAGTGGAGCTGCACCTCCAATTTTGACGTTGCTCTGCTAAAATGACAAAAAGACGCTTCACTTTTTACCTACTGCTTTAATATATTCTGTTGCTAATTCTGCTGAGAATACTTCTTCATTTAGGTCAGGTTACTCACACAAGATGCACACACTAGTAGATATGGTTGTAGAATATTACTTTTAGATTGGCCTCAAATAGTAAGACTAAGAGAATACAGC
The DNA here is from genome assembly GCA_005024645.1 of Planiliza haematocheilus. Classification (NCBI taxonomy): domain Eukaryota; kingdom Metazoa; phylum Chordata; class Actinopteri; order Mugiliformes; family Mugilidae; genus Planiliza; species Planiliza haematocheilus. The sequence continues at coordinate 1,496,393 of SRSE01000889.1, forward strand.
ATAAGGGAACACACTGTCAAGTATTTAGGGCTTGGGGGAATTTCAGCTTTTTTTCAATCACTAACAAGCACTTACCCACGCTTCAAATACTTTTTCTAAACTCTTAACACAGTCTCTCACATACAAAACAGAATTGGCCAAATGGATAATTTTCTTCTCAAAAACACATTTTGCTAAATATACAGTATACTGACTCTTCAACTTTACCAAAACACTGAAAATCTGACTCAAAATGAAGTTATTCTGTCAAAGAATAAAACTTGTTTTCACTTCACAAGGTACATACTGTACAGTCGAACAAAGTACTTCAGGTTTCAAAATATTGTTACATTAAATATTATTGCATTGTTGACATTACAAAAACTGCATACAGTTTTACAGGTATTTGCATGCAAGACATGCAATCCACCGTTTTTAGTCTATTTCTCGGTTGGCAACTGTATGTCCACATGTAATGTTCCCAATCAAAAGCATTCCAGTCAAAAGCAAATCATTTTTACCCCTTTATTGTTTACTACAGGAGGTACAGTAGAAATACTGTTTACAGTGTGATAGAACAGAAAAAGTTTTACAGTATTGCTTACAGTAAACAAAATATCCATGAAACACACAAGAGCATTCTGAACAAAACATACAACACTAAAAAGCACAGAACTTACAGTTTTTACAAACGCTATGACCCGTTTGTCAGAACCTGAAACACTTTTTCAAAACTGTTAACGCACGTCACACCTGAAACACACAATTCCCCAAACAGTTAATTTCATGCTCAAAATCACGCAGTGTAACTAAACACAGACACACACTTCCAAAATACAATAATACACTAACACAGTTCACCAGATCTACCAAAGCACTGACACACGGTGTCTTCCAACAGAAACATTTAGTCAGTCACAGCACAGTGTCATAAAAAACACTGACAACTGATGGAATAACACAAACTGAATCAAACTGCATGTGGCAAATCTACTTTTTATTTTACAATGAACAGATTATTGTATTGATCATACATGTAAATGAATGTCTGTGATGATGTTCTTCATTTTTCATTTGTTGGGCATAAATTTTGTTCTTTTTTTTTGTACAACACTCAGAACAAAAAGTGAACGACCCATGTCAGAGCAGCTTTGCAGAATGTTTATGAAAGAAGAAGACAGTAAATGACAGGATTTGCGGTAAACGCTTTACTGTATTGCAAATGAAAATAACTTACAGTAAAGAGGGGAAAAAAATCAACATTTAGCTGTCATTCATTACTGTTTTGTCAAATACACAAAAAGAAAAAGGAGCAGAAGAAATCACTGTAAAATAGCAAGAAAGAAAAGCTAATCTGCTCTGTCGTCAGCATTGGGCCACATATTTTCATCAACATCACACCTGATCATGTTTAGTTACACTGCATGATTTTGAGCATGAAATTAACTGTTTGGGGAATTGTGTGTTTCAGGTGTGATGTACGTTAACAGTTTTGAAAAAGTGTTTAAGGTTCTGACAAACGGGTCATAGCAGTTGTAAAAATCTGTAAACATGTTTGCTGTGTGGAAGTATTTTACTGTGGAAAACAAAGTCAGACAGACTAAAAGTTTACGCTGTTCATACTTAAGATCATGACAGTTACCTCCTTTAAACAGCTTTGGACCTGTTTGTGTGTCACTTACCGCTGCAATAATGTGTCAGAAGAAGAAAGACTCCTATTTGAGGAATCACCAGAGTGCCGATGGCGCTAAGACGCAAGGCAAAGAAGCGTCTGTTCCCTCGGTAAAACATCCTGATAATAGAAATGATCAGCTTTAGAAAGGGAAAGATTGGTTTTTAACATTTTTTTTTTTATTATTGAGTGAAAAGGGACTCCAATCAGTCCATCAACAACTACAAGTTTCACTACATAGTGCTACAGCTACAGGATAGATTGGTGAAATGCTAGCCTACAAGTCTTGTCTAATGAGTTTAACAACATCTGTAAGGGCGGAACAACTCAACAACAAAAATAATTACATTTCATCCAGTAATACATTACAACATGTTTTGTAACTGGGATTGAGTTTAACGACAAAAAGCTTGGAGAAACAGAGAATACATCATTGTTACTAAAACATTTATTTTTACGTACATACCTGTTGTGTGTTTCCGAGAACCACCTCAACTGCATAAAGTCCTCCAAGTAATAAGTGGACTTTGACCCCTACCTACTGTAAATGGATAACGTGTGGGACACATGCCAATCTGCTACTGCCGTATCACAGTGAAAGACGTTCACTTCTAGGCTCTTCTGATATCTTGCATTTTATGACTGAGGTTTGTACTGAGTAGTTTCGGTTCTGAATTAGTGAATGATTGACCAAAGATAGAAAACACAGCAGAACATACAATATGGTGATAGGTGTGAGTGTGAATGGTAGTCTGTAGAGGTGGAAAAAAGATTCAGGATCTGGCTCATTGAACCGGCCACCAAAGACGACTCAAGAATCATGACTCTAGACATCTATTGTACCGGCTCAGTTGAGTCGTACCACCTTTGACTGATATGTAATCAATGAACGGCACCATTGAAACATCTTACATATGTACATTTTGTTTTTCTGTTGAGTGAGATCACAAAATGTACTTGAACACTAGCGAGCAGCGCCACCTGCACTCAGCCAGCAGGGACTCATGAGTAGTGAATCCGCTACAGATTCACTACTCATGAGTCCCAGCTTAACCGAGAGCAGTGTTTGTGTTTTACCTGTGTCTCGTTAACACCTCTGTCCATGTGTTCATAATGCTCTGCCTTTCCTTTTGTTCTCTGTCAATCTGTCTGTTCCATTTCTGTCCTGTTACCTCTTTGGAGTTTTCCTTGTGGTTCCTCCTTGATTTTTGGTGTTTTGCTGTACCTGCTATTGCACAGTGGGGCCAGGAGAGGTCTCTGCTTCTGTTTCTATAAACCATTTACAGGCAGAAGAGAAAGTGTGTCATCCATAGACAGTATAAAGATGGATGGATGAACTGCTCCTCAAAAGTGAAGCCACAGCAGGTAGAGGCCAGTGGCCAGGGCAAGGAAGTAGGGACACATTGTCCATATTCATACAGTCTATGGTGTCATCTAGTGATGTGAACTATTTTTTTCAAAGATCCGGCCCTTACAGCTCAGCTCCCGTAAAAAGAGTCGGCTCTCATGGCTACCAGATGACTCTTCAATTAGTTTCACTCTGAGCTTTCTATTTTAGCCTAATTAAGTAATTGTGAATGGTTTGTGTGTTAAACAATTTTTCATAAAATCTTTCTGATTTTTTGTTCATTACCAAATAAAATGCAGCTACTATTGTTGTTATTACTACTAACATTCTAATTAAAGCTTTAAATGATCAACTGAACCACAGCGAACAAATTAAATAAACACAGGCCAAAGTTTTAACATTATGACAAACATCTTTAGTGTAGGATAGCATTCAGAAATACCAGATGCCTCAGCTTGGATATCCATTTCTTCTCTTTTTCTCGACACTCTTGCATTTAAATCTGTGGAAACGGCTCTTCTCATTGATGACAAAGATTCAGCTCTTAGAGGACGCTTGTTCGCATACGTCACATCTCTAGTGTCATCTTTGTTGGTCATAATTTAAGTCTGAGCAGATGTTGTTCAGATTAATTCCAGGTGGGTTTCACAGATTTTCCTGATAAGATAAATTTACTCCTGCTCCAATCTGCTTTAACTCATTTTGTTAGCTGATGTCACGTTGCCAAATCCCAAGAACGATGAGCAATCTGCTGGACTGAAAAAGGAAGCTCATGCAGGAAATTAAAATAAATTAAAAAAAATAGCGTATTTAGTGTCACAGAATAACCTGATTCTCTATAAACATAATATCATTTGATTATTTACACTAGAAAAAAAAAATAAAAAAATATATATACAAAAAATAACAAAATAAAAAGATTCTCAGCAGCACTAAACATGATATTTAAATCTGAAAAGACTGGAATCAAACAAGTGTGATTATTCATTGGGAGTGTTGACGGTGTTTAGATCTGTCTCCTCCTGTATCGTTGCCTGCTCTGCCAGTTTCCTCTTCTCTTCCTCCTCTTGTTTTTTAATTTCCTTCATCTGATCTTCTACTTTCTTCTGCCTCTTCTTAACTTTACTGACCACGCCTTCTGTTTTCTGTTTCATCTCCTCTGTGGTCGACAAAGACATGTCATAGTTTGCTTTTATCTTGTCTAGTTCCTTCCTGACCTCTAATAGCTGACTTTTTTTCTTATGGCCCTTTCTCATTCCTTTACTTGCTTTCTCAAGTTTCTCCCCGTTCTTCTTTATCCATTCCTCCACCTCTTTCTGCTGGGATTTCTGTTTGTCTCTGTACGACTCCAGGTCCTTGTTGTGTCCCGTTAATAATGAAATCAGATCATTCATGTCTTCCTTTTCTTCCTCTTTCATCTGTAAATCTTTTCTCACACTTCCTTTGAAAAGAGGCTGTCGTTCTTCTGGCGTTTCCACTGGCATTGCACTGTGCGTCTCGTTCCCTGTGCAAACCATAAAATCTGTATTTACTTGTGTTTTTAACAGAAAACTGTGACTTTTAAACAACATCATGCCATCAAACAGGTATTTAAAGCTGAAGCTGTCGAGATGTATTCATTACTCACTGGCTGGTTTTTGTCTCTGCTTCCACAAAACAAAGACAACTGCAACAAACAGCATGAAGCCGACACACAAGATCAAAATGAGCCGAATAGTGGAAGAAGCCGTGGTGGCAAATAGTTGCTCTGTAGAGACAAACCAAAGAACAAGAAGATGATTTCATGAAAGTGAACTTTTTCAAACTTGAAAAACGCAGCAAATTCAAAAAAGGCATCTACCCGCTATGCTGATGTGAGTCTCTCTGGTCTGGTTGATGTTCTTCTGTTGGACTCTACAGGTGAAGCTGTTGCTGTGTCTCTTGTCCACAGTCACTCTGCTGCTGACAGTATAGAGGTCATCAGGACCTCTGACTGTCTCTGGAGGTCCAGCAGAGAGCAGGTTTCCCTCAGCGTCCAGCCACAACACCTCAGGCTCTGGATACCAGCCTGCAGCCTCACACTGTAACACCACTCCTGCTCCACTGCTGGTTCTGTCAATGCTCACTATGGCAGGTGAGGAGGCAGCACCTGATGGAGAAGAGATTTTATGAATTTGACTTGTTGCAACAACAGCGTTTAGTGGGAGTGATTCTAAAAGTGTGTGTTGGTGGTGGTGGTGGTGGTGGTGGTGTCCAAGTCGGTTATGTTCTACTGCTCAACTCGCCTCATATAAAGCTGCCTACAGAGTTGAAAAAACGCACTTGTAGCAGAGGAATTACTTCCCTCTGCCATGAGTATGGTTTCAACGACTGGTGGGTGAAGTAACAGCGAGCTAAAAGCTTCCTCCATCAAACAATATAGTCATGAGGCACATATCTGGTCTGTGGAGGAGCAACTTAATGACAACATACGAGGAAGACGCCACTTTAATCTACAGATGAATGAAGAGACTGACAACAAAGACTGTTTACTGACAATGTCAGATATGTATATTCAAGTTGAACTGGAAAATTGAACTCCAAAAATATTCATATCTGAAAAAAACTTGGGGAACCACTGCTCTGAGGTCTTGTTCACACCTTCCCGATTTCATCTGCATCTGTTCATCTTTAAATTCCTGTGTTGACACCTGGTCTTATATAAATGTGTCTCCACATGCGTCCCTAGCCATGGATGTGATCTCAGTTTGTGTGTCATCATGTGGTCAGTAGAATATTGTACCAGCTGCTGTCTCTAATGGATCTCTACCTACTGCTGGATCAGAACCATGAACAGCTGCTTGTTCACAAGGAGACATGATCCAGAATTTGGAACAAGATGGAAAGTCTCATAAATCATTGATCAGAGGATTGATGATTATTACTATTTTTTTTTTTTTTTATCTGAGTATTATTTTGGCCAAAACCACATCATTATGTTAGCGTTATCCAGATGTTTAATGGCTCCATTGTTGGTTTATTGTTACAAAATATCAGTAGAAAAATATCAGTAATCACAAAAGATGACTGCATAAAAGTGACAGAGTGGAGGCTGTACTCGTTAGATTAACAGCAGAATTAAAGCAGGACATCATCTGTAAAACTTCTATACATACTGTAATTTCACCGCTGTTCTCTGAATGAGTTAAACTCCTCTTCCACAGATCAGCCCTGTTGAGTAGGTGGTCTTTAATGTGACCCAGGACTCATTGTGTGTTTGCACTACCAATTTCTTAATTCAATTAAATCTGTATATATTAGAAATACATGTTAACTTACCAACAAAAAGCTGAACCATAGCCTGGCCAATCTCTGGAATGTTGCAACTATATTTTCCCTCATCGGGGACCTTTACTTTGGAGAGTTTTAGTGACATGTCTCCAAGCTTGAGGCTCTCAGTGGACAGTGATGTTCTCCCCCTGTATGATGGATTCTGACTAAGCAGCAGATCCACTTCGTTTCGTCTCAGATGGACAAACTTGGGGTTCAGGTCAAGTCTCGCCCACTCCAGCAACTCAGAAATGACGTCGGTGGCAGGTTTCACTTGGCATGGCAAAATGATGTCTTCACCGACCATCGCCAGCAGTGGCCCAGGAGGGCCTACCATCTGAGACTGACCTGAAGAAGAAACACAACACATTAATACTCTAATAGTACATATGATGACATGTTTGGGGTAGGTGGTGGCTGAACTAAGAAAGTACCCAACCCCAATGCCTTGATTTGTGTGTGGTGGACTCACAGGGAAATGTTTCCTAATCAAAACATCTTTGAAAGTCTACCCTGACCTGAGTGGACACATAGCTGGCCTGCATCCAGGAACCAGGAAAAGATGGACACTGACAAAACCAAAAAGGTTAGGTTTGCTTGCCACCATCTGTTTCAACTGCAGCCCTCTGGCTGGCGCTACAGGTCTGCCAAGGCACGCACCTCCAGCCTATTCCATACACATTATGCAATATCAGCTTCAAGGATTATACCTGTGCAAGACTAATTGCATCTAATATGGGTAATGCTTACTCCTCTCACCATGGTGCAATATGTATATATTTATGTATATTATTGATATATTCTACATAGTATTCTTATATTTGATTCTGCACTAATTACTGTCAAATCTTGTGCTATTCTTGTGTTTTATTTTCTGTTTTTTGCACACCAAGTGGAGCTGCACCTTGTTCCTTTGCTAAAATGACAAAAAGGTGCTTCACCTTTTACCTACTGCTTTAATATATTCTGTTGCTAATTCTGCTGAGAATACTTCTTCATTTAGGTCAGTTTACTCACACAAGATGCACACACTAGTAGATATGGTTGTAGAATATTACTTTAAAATAAGCCTCAAATAGTAAGACTAAGAGAATACAGCATAAGGGAACACACTGTCAAATATTTACGGCTTGGGGGAATTAATTACCAACCAAATGAAGCTAACGCAAGTTCTAAAGGGAAGACCTGTCATCAGTTCCCCTCTGGTGAGCATAGCCTCACTAGGGATGTCCGTATCTGTATCATGGATGATCCAGGCATTTTTAAGCTGGAATCAGTGTCAGTGTTGTGCTTCAGCCAAGCCTAATCTTTTACAGTTACTTATTTACAGTATGCCATAAATCAAAACCACTTCCTTGTAGCTTTAAAACATCTTTGTCCTCTAATAGCGACTGGCTAAAGAAAAGTCACCCGTGATTAAACATGTCTGCTGTGTGGAAGTATTTTACTGTGGAAAATGAAGTCAGACAGACTAAAAGTTTATGCTGTTCATACTTAAGATCATGACAGTAACCTTGAAACAGCTTCGGACCTGTTTGTGTGTCACTTACCTCTGCAATAATGTGTGAGAAGAAGAAAGACAAAGGCAAAGAAGCGTCGGTTCAGTCGGTGAAACATCCTGACAACATAAATGATCAGCTTTAGAAAGGGAAAGATCAGTTTTTAATAGTTTAATAGTGACTGCAATCAGTCCATCAACGATCAAAACAAACAAACAAACAAACAAAAAGAAACATGAACTGCAACTACAAATTTCACTACATAGTGCTAAAGCTACAGGATAGATTGGTGAAACGCTAGCTTAGAAGCCTTGTCTAAGAACAACTCAACAACAAAAACAACTGTGCTTTTCTTTCATCCAGTAATACATTAGAGCATGTTTTGTGACTGGGATTAAGTTTAACAGCAAAAAGTTCAGAGAAGCGAGCGGAGAAAACATCATTATCAGTTACTAAAACATTTATTTTTACGTACTTACTTGTTGTGTGTTTCCGAGAATCACCTCAACTGCACCAGTCCTTCAAGTAATAAGTGGACTTTGACCTCTACCTACTGTAAATGGATAACGTGTGGGACACATGCCAATCTGCTACTGCCGTATCACAGTGAAAGACGTTCACTTCTAGGTTCCTCTGATATCTTGCATTTTATGACTGAGGTTTGTACTGAGTAGTTTCGGTTCTGAATTAGTGAATGATTGACCAAAGATAGAAAACACAGCAGAACATACAATATGGTGATAGGTGTGAGTGTGAATGGTAGTCTGTAGAGGTGGAAAAAAGATTGGGGATCTGGCTCATTGAACCGGCCACCAAAGAAGACTCAAGAATCATGACTCTAGATGTCCGGCTCAGTTGAGTCGTACCACATTTGACTGATAGATAGACAACTTTATTGACCCCTTTGGGAGGTTCCCGCAGGGAAATTGATATATGTAGTGCACTCAAATGGTGTCACCACATTTATGTAGATAGTGAATGAGAAAAAATATTTCCTTCTTTTTTTATTTTTGTTTTACTCGTCGAGTGAATTTCCCTGTTTAAATATGTGTCAGTCACATTTTTATTTACATATCTCACAAGATAGTGGAAAAAGGATGCAAGCAGAACCTTTGTGGCCGGAGCTGTTGTGGTTCGGGTGGTCTTAGGTGTGTATTTCCGCTCACACCTCGGATGCGAATGGGTTTTAAGACAAGTTTTAAAAATGGACAGTGAGGGCGCTTGTCTGATGTGCAGTGGTAGATCAGAGAAAGCTCTGTCCCCTCTGAGCTTCCGTTTATATATAGGAGCAATAGGAGCCAGTGCATTGGCACAGATGATTAAGGATTATTACACTTACTGTTATTGCCATTTGTCAGTTGTGATACATAGCCACCGAATGGCATATCAAGTACCTTACATAAGCCTAAACCTAAAGCTCAAACTTAAGCTGTCAAACTGTCTGTTCTATTTCTGTCCTGTTACCTCTGTCGAGTTTTCCTTGTCTTTCCTCCTTGATTTTTGGTGTTTCCTCCCTGCAGCATATTAAGTTTAGGTTGCTTAAGTTGGTTTATGAGTTGTTGTATGTCCTGCTCCTGTCTCCCCTAAGAGTCTTCCATTTGGGTTCTCCCTCTCTTGAGACTATACCTGACAAGACCAGCTGTAACCTGAAATAGAATCATCAGGTCTATAAATTTTCACCAAGATAGATATATAGGGCTGCTAGCTTGTGGAGTACGCTATTTTCAGTACAAACTCTGATAGATATTCTGCTAAGGAAGGACAGGGACCTTGAATTTCATCCATCGGCTTTCATGTAAATGTGATCTGTGCAAAAGCAGCTTTGTAGTCATCAAACTCCTTCATACAACCCGTGAAGAGGTGGAGCTGTACCTGCTGTTGCACACTGAGGCCAGGAGAGGTCTCTGCTTCTGTTTCTATAAACCATTCACAGGCAGAAGAGTAAGAAGTGTGTCATCCATAGACAATATAAAGATGGACAGATAAACTGCTCCTCAAAAGTGGCCAGTGGCCAGGGCAAGGAAGTGGGGACACATTGTCCATATCCATACAGTCTGTGATGTCGTCTACTAATGTGAAGTCCAGCTCATTTCAAAGATTCGACTCTTGCAGCTCAGCTCCCGTAAAAAGAGTCGGCTCTCATGGCTCCCAAATGGCTCTTCAATTAGTTTCACTCTGAGCCTTCTATTTTAGCCTGCTTTAGCAATTGTGAATGGTTTGTGTGTTAAGCAATTTTTCATAAAAGTCTATTTTTATGCATTTGTCCGTTACCAAACAAAATATAGCTACTACTGTTTTAATTACTTATAACATTTTAATTAAAGCTTTAAATGATCAACTGAACCACAGCAAACAAATCAAATACACACAGGCCAAAGTCTAAACATTATGACACAAGTTTTTAGTGCAGGTTAGCTTGACTCAGCTTGGATGTCCATTTCTTCACTTTTCTCCACACTATTTCATTTAAATCTGCAGAATCAGCTCTTTGCTACAAAGAATTGGCTCTTAGAGGCGGCTCGTCGAAGACTTCAGCACTGAGTCAATCTCCATAGACATCCATGTCAAAATGTTCAACTTTAACCTTTAACCAACCTGGTGCTGTTAATCTTTTCATGAACTGTACAGGGAGATTTCTCTTATAAAACTCACCGGTTTAAATCATATCAAAGCTTTAAGTTCGTCTTTAGGCATCCTCACAGGCTGAATTATTATTCGACTTTTTTTTAGAATTGATTTTGAAAGTATTTGTTACTCTATGAACATAATATCATAATATTTTTTTTTTTTTAACAAAAAAAATCATTAAAAAAAATAACAAAATAAAAAGATTCTCAGTAGCACTAAACATGATACGTAAATCTGCATAGACTGGAATCAAACAAGTATGATTATTCATTGGGAGTGTTGACAGTGTTTAGATCTTTCTCCTCCTGTATCGTTGCCTGCTCTGCCAGTTTCCTCTTCTCTTCCTCCTCTTGTTTTTTAATTTCCTTCATCTGATCTTCGACTTTCTTCTGCCTCTTCTTAACTTTAGTGACCATGCCTTCTGTTTTCTGTATCATGTCCTCTGTGGCTGACAAAGACATCTCATAGTTTGCTTTTATCTTTTCTAGTTCCCCCTTGACCTCTAATAGTTTACTTATTTTCTTATGGTCCTTTAACATTCCTTTACTTTCTGCTTTCTCAAGTTTTCCCTTGTTCTTCTTTATCCATCCCTCCACCTCTGTCTGGTGGGATTTCTGTTTCTCTTTGCATGAATCCAGTTCTTTCTTGTGTCCTGTTAATAATGAAATCAGATCATTCATGTCTTCCTTTTCTTCCTCTTTCATCTGTAAATCTTTTCTCACACTTCCTTTGAAAAGGGGCTCTCGTTCTTCTGGCATTTCCACTGGCATTGCACTGTGCGTCTCGTTCCCTGCACAAACCATAAAATCTGTATTTAGTTGTGTTTTTAACAGAAACATGTGACTTTTAAACAACATCATGTCACCAAACAGGTATTTAAAGCTGAAGCTGTTGAGATGTATTCATTACTCACCGGCTGTTTTTTGTCTCTGCTTCCACAAAACAAATGCAACTGCAAAAATCAGCATGAAGCCGACACACAAGATCAAAATGATCCGAATAGTTGAAGAAGATGTGGTGGCAAATAGTTGCTCTGTAGAGACAAACCAAAGCACAAGAAGACAATTTCATGAAAGTGAACTTTTTCAAACTTGAAAAACGCAGCAAAAACTTAATTTACCTGTTATACTGATGTGAGCCTCTCTGGTCTGGTTGATGTTGTTCTGTTGGACTCTACAGGTGAAGCTGTTGCTGTGTCTCTTGTCCACAGTCACTCTGCTGCTGACAGTATAGAGGTCATCAGGACCTCTGACTGTCTCTGGAGGTCCAGCAGAGAGCAGGTTTCCCTCAGCGTCCAGCCACAACACCTCAGGCTCTGGATACCAGCCTGCAGACTCACACTGTAACACCACTCCTGCTCCACTGCTGGTTCTGTCAATGCTCACTATGGCAGGTGAGGAGGCAGCACCTGATGGAGAAGATAAGAGATTTTATGAAGGCGACTTGTTTTGGCCAAAACATGACATCGCTATGTTAGCGTTATCAAGATGTTTAATGGCTCCCTCATTGGTTTAAAGTTACAAAATTATAAAAAAATGTCAGTGACCACAAAAAAATGATGCATAAAAGCGACAGTGTGTAGGCTGCACTCGATACATTGACAGAAATATAAAGCAGGATGTCGCAGAGATGTAATTTTGGCCAAAACCATATTCACATAAAAAAAAAATCCTCTAATCATTGATTCATGAGACTTTCCATCTTCCCTGCAAATAGAAAACATACATAATTGTAATTTAAGGATGCCTCCTGGGAGAGATCAGCCCTCTTGAGTGTGTGGTCTTTAATGTGACCCAGGACTCATTATGTGTTAGCACTACAAATTTCTTGCAAGTAAATCTGTATATATATAAAAATAGACATCAACACGTTAACTTACCGACAAAAAGCTGAACCATAGCGTGGCCAACATCCGGAATGTTGCATCTGTATTTTCCCTCATCACGGACCTTGACTTTGGAGAGTTTTAGTGAAATGTCTCCAAGCTTGAGGCTCTCAGTGGACAGTGATGTTCTCCCCTCGTATAATGGATTCAGACTATGCAGCTGATCCACTTCGTCCTGCCTCAGATGAACAAACTGGGGATTCAGGTCAGGTCTCGCCCACTCCAGCACGTTAGAAATGACGTTACGGGCAGGTTTCACTTGGCATGGCAAAAGGATGTCTTCACCGACCATCGCCAGCAGTGACCCAGGAGGGCCTACCATCTGAGACTGACCTGAAGAAGAAACACAAGACATTAGTACTCTAATAGTACATATGATGACATGTGATGGCATGTTTGGAGTAGGTGGTGGCTGAACTGAGACAGTACCCAAGTGCCTTGATTTGTGTGTGGTGGACACACAGGGAAATGTTTCCCAATCAAAACATGCACCATTGAAAATCTACCCAGATCTGAGTGGACACATGGCTGACAAGCATCCAGGAGCCAGGAAAAGATGGACACTGATGAAACAAAAAGGGTAGGTTTGGTTGACAGGTGACTTCAGAGACCACTACATTTCTTCTCCACCACCACGCTGAGGATGCTCAGGAGGAATAACCTGGAGAGGAAGCTGCTCACGGCCTTTTAACAGGCAGCTGCTAGCTGCTAGCTGCTTGCTGCTAGCTGCTCGGCTACTGACGACAAGGCTCTGCAAAGGGCAGTGAAGTCAGCCCAGAAAATCATTGGCTGTTCACTGCCCTCCTTGGAAGATATTGCCACCACACGCTACATCAGTAGAGCCAGAAAAAAATCAACAAGGACCCCATCCCTCCCTGGGCACCATCTGTTCTCACTGACACCTTGAGCCACTTTGAGTCTAATCACTTGGGATGTCCGTATCTGTATCGGGGACGATCCAGGCATTTTTAAGCTGGAATCAGTGTCAGTGTTGTGCTTCAGCCAAGCCTAATCTTTTACAGTTACTTATTTACAGTCTGCCATAAATCAAAACCACTTCCTCGTAGCTTCAAAACGTCTTTGCCCTCTTCTTTTTTAATGGCGGCTGGCTAAAAGCAAAGCTGCTGAAATAAAAGAGGAAGACTGAGACGCCCATGACTAAACATGTGTGCTGTGTGGACGTATTTTACTGTGGAAAACAAAGTCAGACAGACTAAAAGTTTACGCTGTTCATACTTAAGATCATGACAGTTACCTTTAAACAGCTTTGGACCTGTTTGTGTGTCACTTACCTCTGCAATAATGTGTTAGAAGAAGAAAGACTCCTATTTGAGTGCCGATGGCGCTAAGACGCAATGCAAAGAAGCTTCTGTTCCCTCGGTAAAACATCCTGATAATAGAAATGATCAGCTTTAGAAAGGGAAAGATTGCTTTTTGTTATTTTCTTTTTTTATTGAATGAAAAGTGACTCCAATCAGTCCATCAACGATCAACACAACAAATTTCACTACGTAGTGCTACAGCTACAGGATAGAGTGGTGAAACGCTGGCCTCGTTTAACACGTTTAAACACATCTGTAAGGGCGGAACAACTCAACAACAAAAATAACTGTGCTTTTCTTTCATCCAGTAATACATTACAACTTGTTTTGTGACTGGGATTCAGTTTGACAGCAAAAAACTCAAAGAAGCGACCAGAGAAAACATCATTAGTTACTAAAACATTTATTTTTACGTACTTACCTGTTGTGTGTTTCCGAGAATCACCTCAACTGCATAAAGTCCTCCAAGTAATAAGTGGACTTTGACCTCTACCTACTGTAAATGGATAACGTGTGGGACACATGCCAATCTGCTACTGCCGTATCACAGTGAAAGACGTTCTAGGGCCTGTTCCCTTGGATTTTATGACTGAGGTTTGTCCCGAGTAGTTTCGATACTGAATAAGTTAATGATTGACCAAAGATAGAAAACAAAGCAGAATAGTTGTCTGTCTCTCGACAAAGGACACCTGGGATATGCTCCACCCCACCCCCACCCTTCAGAAGCTGGAAATTAATGATTAAATGAACTCATTAAACACTGAATTTGATATAATGCAAACCCAACATGTTAAAATAGGTGTCATGACTTAAACACGAATCATCATAATATTAAATAAATGTCTTTATTCAGCTGGCCCTGTGACCATGGAGGGTCCTGTCCTAACCTGTGACTCTGTGAGGAGACATTCCTCAGACTTTGTGTTAAGACTGTTTATCACCGTCTTTCTGTCTCTCTGTCGCTGCTCACATTCGGATGATGTGGAAAAGAGGTAAGAGGTAAAGTGTATTTTAAACAGCAGTGGGCGTGGTTAACGCTGAATGAGTGGCGTGATCCAAAGTCGTCAAAACAACTGGCCAACATCCGAAAACAGTTGTCCATCTTGTATGCTGCAGTGGGCGGGACCTGAGAGGACGGCCTCTGAGTTTGACGCTTGAGATTCTCATGAAGTGTAAATGACCTTTGCTTTCAGATCTAATGCTGTTCACACACAACCGACAACAAAGCAACAGGAAATTAGTCAAGTAAATGGTCTATAGCGGCCTTTTACCTTAGCAACACTCAACACGTACTGTGGAGCAACCACAGCCAAAAATGAATGCTGGTCGAGGCCCAACGCTTGTTGCTGTGTGACAGTCACAAAGGCAACGAGTGCTTGAGCAATATTTCAGTTTGAAAGCGTCAAAGCTAATACCGACTCACTGAAAAATTGTGCATGTCAACCTGGTAATGTATTTAACTAACCCTAACCCTAACCCTAACCCTTCCAAAACAGTACGAGGAGAATCCAGTGCTCCTAGGGACTGGAATCTACCAGCGTGCACCAGATGCAACTTCCGTTTGCGTTTTATATGATCACATAGGTAAGAAACCCATTGATTCTAATCTCCAGAAATTCCTTTTTGCAAGGATTATAAGAATGTAGGCCATATGGGGGAGCTGTGGAGTCGTAGTTCGTAGTGATTGGAGGTGCAGCCTGGGGCCAAGAGTTAGGGTTAGGGTTAATCTTCCACCGTGTCCATGGCTGAAGTGCCCTGAGCAGGCGTCTAACCCAGAAACTGGGGCTAAAGATTATATAGGTTTACATTATGGAACATAAATTAAGCAAGACAATTCCTAAAACAAAAGTTCTTTAGATTTTACATAACTCATTGATATTTATATATTTTTTTGTGAATTTACATATTTTAGAAACAAATATTTCATCTTCCAGGTCCAAAAGTGTGACTGAAGACTCAAACATTTTATAGTTTCAAGCAGATATGTGCATGCTCTGAGTGTCTCTGTGAAGCGCTGCTAAAAATGTTCTGACACGATTCTCACTCTACAGTCGCCTCGCAGCACCAGCGTCTCTTTTTAAGCGTGCGGTTCAAACCAACTTGTTCCACCGAACACGGTGCGTCTGCAGTTTTTAGACACACCGTGCTGAACCTGACGTTCATGACGTAGGTGTGATAGAGCTGGCAAGACAGAAACAACTGGTCACAGCTTCACGAGAAGACTTTTAGCACTGACAAATTCAGACAGCTGCATTTAATCTGACATATTTGACTATTGACTGTCATGACCATTTTTTTTCACTATGTCTTTCAAACACATTACTCTCTGTCAAGAATTATAAATTTGTGTGGTTTTACATCAAGGTCAGTGAGCTGTCAACCTTGTCAACCAGGTAGGGTTTTAGATTTGGATTTGGATTCCCCCACTTATGCCCCCTCAAACGGACGAAAACGGACGCAAGCTAAGTAGCTAGTCTTACAAAGCCAATAGTCTGATAAGGCTGGAACAAAGACGTTTCCTATAAAAATGAGTGGGAGAGCAGGACTATGCAACCCTGACTGACTCCATGCAGTGCAACTCATTAGAGTAAGTTTGACTCTATGTCTTTTCTGAATAATCTGCAATAACAGAGTGCAATAATAATGTGCAGTCTTTATTTTCTCTATAAGAATGTGCTATCCATCCATAATGTCCGTTCTCTCACGAGTCACCACAAGGAAGCCCTACACAGTCATAATGTTATGGCTCATTGGTGTATAGAGCAGATTTTAATGTAGAAGATCATTTTGCCTTGATGGCTGTAAAAGTTACTTGCACGCCAAAACAGTGCAGATAGCTAAAGGCGGCCCCTCAGTTTCACCTTCGTTCACACAGGAAGAGGACGGTCTAACCGCCATTTCGCTTTAGCTGTATTTTCAGTCTGATGCTCAGACAGTCAGCAGCACGACGACATGGAGGCCACAGCTCTCTGCGTCAGACTGGGTGAGTACTGATCATGCACTAAAGTCTTCTCGTTTAATTTAATTACAACTGTAAAGGTCAAAGTTCAGTTTTCTTTACTCCTCTCTGCAGCGGTGAATGTGTTGCTGCTGCTGGTTGCACAAATTCAACGTAATCGCTCCCAGCACAGATGTAAGTAGCTCTAAGCCAGCTACGCTTGTATCATGAATTAATTAATTTAACATAATGAATTCATTTAATTAGCAATCTTTTTATTTTATTTTTTTTAACTCTACACAGCTTCTGTTCAGATCGTTCCGACCAGACTGCAGGTCTTTGAGTACACCTCCCTGTCGGTTGACTGTGAGGGATTCAAAGCCGCGTCTGGCTGGGTGGTCATGAGAAGCCGAAGGGGAGAGGTCAGTGCATGCGTCACGAACTGGGTGTTGGCGACAACGCAGTACGCGTGCACCATCAAACCAGTTTACCTTTCAGACAGTGGGCTGTACTGGTGCGAGACTGAAGGAGAAAGAAGCGACACCGTCAACATCACTGTCACCGGTAACAGACCTGTAAATAAATATGACTCTTTATATGATTTTATTGTGATGTATCGTGATTGTAACTAAGTGAAAAATACAAGATATGAGCAGAAGTAAATATGAATGTTTTCAAAGATTCGGCTCTTTTGGCTAGGTCCTTTACATGTGCTGACTCTTATGGTTCCCGGCGAGATCCGGCTCTTCTCGTTCTCTACAAAGAATTGGCTCGTTCGTGAATGATGCATCACTAATAATGACCAAAGCACATTGTGTGAAGTAGTAATAGGGTGAACTATCAAACTAAATGCAGGATTCCTTGTCTGTCCACGCAGAGGTTGTGTTGCAGTGTTATATTAACAGTTTGTGTGAAATTAATTTCTCATTTAGCTGGAGCTGTGATCCTGGAGAGTCCCGTGCTCCCTGTGAAGGAGGGACAAGCAGCGACTCTGCGATGCACAAGTAAAACGACCTCCTCCGGCCACATGGCTGACTTCTTCAAGGATGGCCTTCATGTTGGCAAAGCATCCACGGGAGAGATGACCATCGTCAAAGTTTCCAAGTCCCATGAAGGACTCTACAAGTGCAGCATCTCTGGTTTAGGAGAATCACCAGAGAGTTGGATGTCTGTCAGAGGTGAGGACAAATGCTTTTCATCTCCGAATATTCTTCTTCTTAGTTATATCCTGAATGAGCAGCTTATTCCATCAATGGATCATATTCCAAGATGACAATGTCAGGATTCATGGGGCTCAGATTGTCAAAGAGTGGTTCAGGGAGCATGAGATGGATTGTTCCACCACAGAGTCCAGACCTTAACCCCATTGAGAATCTTTGGGATGTGCTGGAGAAGCTTTGAGCAGTGGTCAGACTCTCCATCATCAATACAAGATCTTGGTGAAAAACTACTGCAAGAGTGAATGGAAATAAATCACAGAAGCTTATTGAAACAATGCCACAGAGAATGTGTGCTGTAATCAAAGCTAGAGGTGGTCCAATGAAATATTAGAGTGTGTGACCTTTCTCTTTGTCCAGGCAGTGTATGAGTCATGCATACACCGCCACCGTTTCCAAAAACTGCCCACTCACCACAAGAGGGCGTCATTTTTTAACACAGTAAACACAAGGAAGATTTTTATTTATTTTTTTGTATTCGTTTGCTGGCACGATAATAGAAACTAAAAGAGTGTTTCCATTTTGCAGCACCCCACAGAGAAACTCCCCACTCTGACGACTCATCTTGCCATATTTACCTGGTCCTACGGACGGTTTTCACCATAGTGATGGTGGCTCTGCTTCTGCTCCTGGTGGTACTCCTTCACCGAGGAAAACTCAAAGCTGTAAAGAAGTGACTGAGACTTCCCAACATAGCACTGTGTTGCTTGGTCATGTTCTGTCTCTCCACATATCATTTTGTGTTTACTTTCAAAGAATTGACTGCTGTGGTTCTATACTTTATTCTACTGATTCAGCTACGTTGTTTTTATGTGCTTGTCCAGTGGTTGTTATCAGACTTCAGCAGAACAGGTTAAAAATGGCAGCACACATGACCTTTTTTATTAGGACGTGCTTTGTGTATCTTTATTTTCTGTTCTTGCAGATGCTGTTTATAATTTTAACTTCTTAGACAGAGAAGAAAACATAACTGTCATTGGTCCATCGCTCACTGCTTACATTTTGTTTTACCTCTCTGTTCAATAAAGAAGACACTGATTGATATCTTGTCTCTGTCGATGGTCTCAAATATTTTCCAGAGAAAATTGGTGTTTCAAGTCGTTCTGAGATTTTAGTTAAACATAAATTTCACTTGGAACAAGATGGATCGTCGTTCTCTGCTCTTCACTAAAAGGCTCGATGTCTGTTTGTGTCTCTTTCACCTTTGTCTTTACCACGTGTCCAGTGAAGAAGGTCTCGGTTGAAATATCTCCACCCATGGTTCTCTTAGACTGTCCTCCTTTCACTTTAACGACTTGTGTGGAGTTGATCTCATCAATGAACTCTAACAGGGATGTCCCCTCTAGTGACATCACAGAAAGCCTGACAGACTGTCCCCAGCAGGACAAAATGATAAATATTTATCATTTGATTTAACCTAACATGGTCCAGCCAGTCTGTATTACACCTTTCCTCGCCACAAGGGGCTGCTCAATAACCCAGGCTTTTGATTTGCTACTAAGATTGTCATAACGCGTAGCAGGGGAGAAGGGTAGGAAACAAAAGAACTTTAATGAATTTGTATACCGGAGAACAGGAACTGCAGCGACATGGCAGGAAGTCCATTATCTTAAGTCCAACAAAAGAACCAGAGTCTCTTCAGTATCGGGGACCTAATGGAGTCCCCTACCGGCTGTATAAGAGTGCACCAGATGGTTCCTGTGGAAACTGATGAAGGTAGTATAGAAGAAACAGGTTATTCCAAAGACATGGCACAAGGCTGGAGGGATTTTTATTCCCAAAGAGACTTGTGTGAGATAAACCAGTTTAGACCAGTTAGTCTACTTAATGTTGAGGGGGAGGTTTTCTTCAGTGTTGTGGCACAGAGGTTGTCTAGTTACTTGGAAACCAAAAAGACTAATTTATACATCTGTGCAAAAGTCTGGCATCCCCAGCTTCTCCTCCAGCGTGATTTGGAATCAAATTCAGTTTGCAAAGTGAGAGAGCCTGCTATGGGAAGCGTTTGACTTCTTTAGAGTCCCAGGCAGCATAAAAAGCATACATACGAGACATACATCTCTACAGTACACTACAGCATGGCAGCTAGAGGTAGGCATCATGGCAAGGTGTACAGTCTCTCCACTAGCCTTTACAATGGCAATGGATAAAAGCTGCAGGCTTGCCCCTCCCCAGTTAGGGCCTACATGGACGACATGAAGACTACACCGTCAACCGCTCCTTGTACCAGTAGACTGCTGGACGAAATAAACATCAACCTGCTGTGGGCTAGGATGAAAGTGAAACCATTCAAGTATTCAGTTGGTAAAGGAAAGACAGTAGATAAGTTTGGTATAAATGATGAGGTGGTGCCCACAGTGCTGGAGAAGCCAGTGAAGAGGTTGGGGAGATGGTATGATGCCAGTTTCAGTGATAAGGCACAGTTTGAAGGGTTAAGGCATTTCAAGCAAGCAAGTCGGTCAGGATTGCCAGGAAAGTTGAAGTTATGGTGCTTTCAATTTGATTCACTGCCCTGGATAATGTGGCCACTAACAATGTATGAGGCTCCTCTTTCAAAGATAGAGAAGTTAGAAAGGATGAGTCATTCATTTACCAGAAAATGGCTCGGTATCCCTCGCTGCTTAAATGGCACAGTCTTGTATGGGAAAGACATATTGGAACTCCAATTACCAGCCTAACAGAGGAGTTTAAGTGTGCTATGGTTAGACTGGAAACTACTGTCACTCAGTCAAAGGATCCAGTGGTTAGGAGTGCAGCCCCCAAGGCTAAAACAGGGAGGAAGTGGAACCCAAAAGAGGCAGTACAGCAAGCACAGGCAGCACAGGGATATCATAGGCTACGTGCTGTTTGCAGGGAAACCTCTGAGGAGCATCAGGCATCAGTAGTACAAAAGAGGAAGATGGTAGTGGAAGAGGTACAGAGGCAAGAGGAAGCGGTAAGATGCACTAAGAGTCACAGGCTAAGCAGGGTCAATGGGTGAACTGGGAGAGTGTGGAGAACAGGAAGTTGAAGTGGAGAGAGGTTTGGAGCATGGAGGCTAGCAGGATTAGATTTATCATAGGTACTACTTATGATGTGCTGCCAACTCCCCAGAACTTGAACCAGTGGGTAGGTGAGGATGCTGCCTACCCACTGGTTCAAGTAAGGATTGATGTTTGCTCTGATTGCAGCACAAAATGGTTAATTTCTGGGTTGTCTGGGTGACTCCAGGACGCTGGAATTCACTCTAAAGCCTTCTTGAGGTGTCGCGGGTTCAACTTAACGAAACATCGGTGAAGGGAGGTGCCAATGTTTGAATATAAATTCAGTTATCTTATAATTATCTTGACACACTTGAGAAAACGCTGACATTTTGTACCACAGAACAAAATCAAACAAACGCTCTCGCATGCAGGACATGAATTTTATTCTCATCGGAAACAGAAGAAACTTTTGTCTCATTGCTGCAAACTTAAAAATGCAATCCAACGCCTTCAGATATGTAGCTAACCACAGCACATTTATAAGCAGCAGCAGCAGCAGCAGCAGCAGCAGCGCTCAACTTACGAGCAACTGTGTGAACAGGCTAAGCTAATGGAACAAGATGATTAAACTGCCTGATGAAAATCAACCGAAACTTCTCTGATATGTTGGTTAAAGCGCACTCGCAAATTTTGCACATTTGTTTTTGCATAGAAACTGCTTTAAATTTGACACAGAGCAACAGATATTAGGTCAAAAGTTTTCATTTTTCATTTTTTTTTAGCTTGTATAATAACATCATTACTGGCCCTAACTGTGTCACTTCCTGGTTTTCACATAGATCATGAAGCTCCTCCTTTCAGTCAGTACTCAGCAACCTGTAACACATAGGACACAGAAGACAAATATCAAGGAAGCTGTAGATTATAGAAAGAAAAGAAGTCGTTGCAGAAATCTACTTTACTAAGCAAAGCATGATTTAAAATTTCTACCCTTAACCCTCTATCAGGAAATATTCTTAACCCCCAGACCGCTTAAATGACACCATCTTGTAGGTTTACACATATATGTATAATACTAGAATCAATGTTTGGAGACAGGCTAATCCTAATTAGAGTTTTGGACATTCATACAAAATGTATAGACACTGCAGTGATGAGGAACTCCATGGCTCAAGGTTTTTGAGTTGCTTTTTGACTATGCATCTATGAGTGGACAGCAAGAACATGCACATAGAAAGACAACTGTGTAGCAACGAGGAGATAAAAGACTGTGCTTGACTTACAGTCTGAATTGTAGAATAATAGACGTCATTTTCATCGAGGTCTCGGGCCGGTGAGGGAACGCTGGACTCTGCTGCTTTGAAGACAAATGAAATAGTCCCTACTACATAAGTGTATTTTTTTTTATTAGAACAATAAATCATTCACAGTTGATTAACAATGTTATGAATAATATTAATTTTGACCCAGCTATGGAGCACCACTGTGAAAAATATCAACTTAATCTCTTTTACAGTAACTTTTGCTTTAGAGCAAAACTGTTTCAAATAGAAAAAAGTTAAATAACTGCATATATGTCTCAAGGATAAAAACATATAAGGTTAGAGGAAATACCTTTCTTCTTCCTGTTGGTTGTTACAGTAGCATACGTTGCTTGGCTTGCTTCAGCTGGACTGGCCCATACAGAGACTGGAAACAAAACAAAACAAAAAAACAATAAATACATATATTTAATATCCTTTCTCCTAAATGTTATTTAATTCCTTAATGTTAAACCTACATGTCTGATGCTCTGATGAGTGTGAAAAAGGCACTGCCAGTGACTGTGAAAGAAAACCTGTAAAAAACAAAAATAAGTCATTTTAAACATTGTAATAGCACTAAAGTAACATGGGGAACTGTAATAATAGTTACCAAGATTGAAGTTCATTTGATTTGAAAAAGTGTGCAGTGTTTCCTGAAATCATTACCTAATGGAAGCATTTGTCAAAAACTTTGGCCCTGATAACCAACCCTGAGGAACTCCTCCGTGACTTTTGTATACTTTTGAGTAAAATTCAAGTTATGTTCTTCACCTCGGCCACAAGGATATCTGCCACAGTGAAGCAGTCCAACAACCACCAAGAGAACCATCAACAAGACAGAGATGATGATCCATGGTGTGGTTATGGAGGAAGAGGAGGCGGGACTAGAGTCTTCGTGATCTTCTGTATCAATGGTAGGAGAAGCTGAAACTGAAGGAGATGAGAGTTGTTTGAGTGTAAACACATATGTGATTAATACTTTATGAATCTTATTTTGTAAAAAAAAAAAAAAAACCTACATGTCTTATATCCAACAGTCAGCCAGCTCTGTGGTGATTCTCCAACTCCAGAGATGTGACATTTGTAGAATCCTTGATCAAGCATGGAGACTGCTTTGATTCTCAGATTTCCTGTGGAGCTTCTCCACTTGTTGACTCCATCTTTATAGAAATCAGCGTCGATGTTCAAGGAAGATATTTTGGTTCTGCAGCTCAGAGTCACATCTTCTCCCTCCATCACAGGATGAACAGGACTCTCCAGGATCACAGAACCAGCTGAAGAACATGATCATATTTAATTTATCTTGAAATCACGTTGAGATAATCACAAAATATCACTGCCTCACTGCAAACATACAAGTGACATTGATGTTGATGATGTTTCTTCTCTCTCCTCCTTCCTCACACCAATACTTTCCAGAATCATCTGGATAAAGATTTTTAACGGTGCAGTTAGGTCCTCTTGATGTTCTGTCTTTACTGGTGCAGCACAAGGGCTTCTCCCCAGTCGATTTATATTCAACATCACAGTAAAAGACTCCCTCACAGTAAAAAGTGACCGACTCATATTCAAAGAACTGCAGTCTGTTTGGAGAGATACGAAGAAAAGCTGCATCTGAGACAAAGAAAAACAGAGAAATTCAGTTTAGACATTTACTCCTGTGAACTGCTGGACGACGTCTACAACATTTAAAAGTAGAAAAGTAATAGAGGAACTCCTGTGATGATTAAACACACCAATCTCTAGATATTTTTGCCTCTTTTCTACAACTGCCCAACAAAACATCTACTCACCAACTTCCTGATCCTGTGCACACAGCAGGATCATCACAGTCACTGAAGATGCAAAGAAAATGGATACATTAAAAATAAGTTAACTCACTAAATGTTTAAAGAACTTCATGTGTGCGAACTTTTTAAGTGTAAAGTTCATGCATATAAGTTTTAATCTGGAAAGGAGCCAGTACTCACACAGTGCGATGCAGAAAGCTCTGACCTCCATGTTGTCTTGCCACTGACTGACTGAACATCAGACTGAGGTGTAAAGTGAGAAGTGGTCTCTTCCTGTGTGATTTCTGAGAAGCAGAAGTGGTGAATTCAATGCACCTTTCAGGTGGTCAACAGGCGGATCGGAGCAGCATCTGCAGTCTGTCGTTTTAAAGACTAAGCTAAGCCGAAAGGTGAAGCCGTTAATTTAACAGTCGTTCTACGTTCCGACCCTCATTAATGGTTATGAACTTTGGATAATGAGGAAAACAATGAGACCCGCCAAAATGTGTTGACTTCGCAGGGTGGCCGGGCTCAGCCTCAGAGATAGGGTAAAGAGCTCAGACAAACGGGAGGAGTTCTGAGTAGAACCATTGCTCCTCCACGTCAAGAGGAGTCAGTTGAGCTGTCTAGGGCATGTAGTAAGGGTGCCTCCTGGACGTCTCTCAGGAGAGGTGTTTCGGGCATGTCCCACCGGAGGGAGGCCTTCACTCTGTGGTCCATCTTGTCCCAAACCATCTCGACTGGGTTTAGGTCAGGTGACTGTGGAGGCCAGGGGGCTCGTGTACGAAGGGCGCGTGCGCAGAAAAATGTTCTGTGCATTCTTGTTCAAGGAAAAGTTCCGATGTATCAATAGTGAAATGACCACAAACTTGTACATGCCTCACGCCAACGCAATGACTGGCTTCTACAGCTGCTGATCCTTTGGCGACACTTAGAGGCGATGCTGGGAAACTGTCATAAATGTGAAAACTATTAGTCCGACCGATTGGGACTGGGGACTGTGTGGAGCCATGCCAGACAAGTGGGACTCAATTATCCTCATGTCAGTCTGCACAGATCAACATTAAAATGCTCTCTTGGAGTGAGCGACATGTATTCCTCTCTGTGCACAGAGGGGAATCTCCGGTGCAGGGTCAATTGAAATATAGTTTGCGTATTTAAAAGAAGGCGAGGACAGGAAGGGGTCAGGTACAACATGTGCGCTCAATTCCACGTTTGTTGGGATGTACAAAGGAAAAGTGGTTCTGCATCTGAGAGTGCACCATGTTTCAGTTGGAAATCCACACAAGCTTTTGGCCCCGAGGCCCCTTATCATCCGGCGCTCTCATTCTTGGTCAAATAGCTCTTACTGTCATGGTTTGCAGTTAGTTTTCCTGGGTTTCTATTTCCTGCTTTATTTTGTTACGTTTTGTGTTTCCTGTCTTGTGTTACTCTCTGTGTTTTCCCCTTTTGATTGTCATTGATTTCTCCTTGTGTGCTGTGCCTTTGTTTCACCCGTGTCTCGTCACCACGCTGTCCCTTGTGTGTATATATAGCCCTACCTTCCACTTTGTTTGCTGTCAGGTTGTTCTCATCTCATAGTTGTGTCTCATCATGTTTAGATTACCTGCAGTGCTTTTTGTTTAGCCTTGTTTTTGTTCATTAGGTACCTCTTTGCCAACTCCTGCCTCACCCACTCTGTTGTGCATTTTGGCGCTACCCCCACTACCTGCTAACCCCTTGACACTTCCACAGCCTGGAGGTGTGTTTTTGGGGTCATTGTCCTGTTGAAAAATAAATGATGGTTCAAATAAATGCAAACTGGGTGTCGCTGCAGGATGCAGTGGTAGAGAGGTGACTCTTGGTTTTCCTTTACTGGGGGCGGTCCTCATGTAGCTAGTTTCGTTGTAGTCCTTGATGGTTTTCAACTGCGCTTGAGGACACGTTCAAAGAATTTGCAGTTTTCTGGATTGACTGACCTTCAGTTCTTAAAGTAATGATGGACTGTCATTTCTCTTTACTTATCTGATTGGTTGTTGCCATAATATGAATTCTAACAGTTGTCAAATAGGGCTGTCAGCTGTGTACCAACCTGACTTCTGCAGAACAGAACTGATGGTCCCAACCCCATTAAAAAGGCAAGAAATTCCACAAATGAACCCTGACAATGACAAGGCACACCTGTGAAGTGAAAACCATTTCAGGTGACTACATGATGAAGCTCATTGAGAGAAGTCCAAAGGTTGCAGCGCTGTCATCAAAGCAAAGGGTGGCTACTTTGAAGACTCTAAAATATCAATCATATTTAGAGATATTTCACACTTTTTTGTTTACTACATAATTCCATATGTGTTCATTTATAGTTTAGATGCCTTCAGTGAGAATCGACAATGTAAATAGTCATGAAAATAAAGAAAAAACATTAAACGAGAGGGTGTGTCCAAACTCTTGACTGGTAGTTTATATGTCTTAATATTGAGACATAAAATGAAACTCTGCCTCGTTGACTTTGCAAGTTAAAGTTTTGGTGTTTTCTCTTTTGGCTGAGGCTAGCTGTTTAGCTCCAGTTCTGTGATGCTGAATTGAAAGAGTTGCTTCTCTAGTTTCAAATGACACTGTTGTGACTTTTGACTTTTGATCATGACTTTTAGTGAGTTGATTGCACAAGTGACACAGACAACTTGTATTGAACAAAGACATGTACCAAAGTAGTATATGAACTAGTTAAATAAAAGCGTTTGGAGTAAGAACAAAACAAAAAGGACGAGTGATTAAGAAGGCTTGAAGGAGTTTACAGACCTGTTAGCATGTTTTCAAAAAAGTAGCTAAGCAAAGTCATAAGCACAATGGTGTCCAGTAGGCTCAAGGAATGTAAACATGCACAAACATACGGTTGGGAAGACAGCTGCTTGTCTGACACCAATACATTTTGACCATAGATGGGTTGCAAGCAAGTACAAACATAAAAAAAATAAAAAAGGGAAATAGGGTGAAATATTTATTACAATTAACAAACAAAACTTAATATAAATGACAACACCACTGCAGCTAAACACTAATCCGTTAACATACATGCTAACATACAGACACGCTGTCCATTAGCCAAACAGCAGCATGTGGCATTAGCATGCTAATTTAGGACACCGGTCCATCCGGAGATACGTTGGCTGGTCAGAGTCAGCCAAAGGACCGTACATGGCCCACAGGCCGTATCACGCCCAGGTCTGGCCTAGAGGAAGAACTTTATGGTGAATATATCGAGAAGGGTTTTGGGGCTAAAATCAGTTGTTTAGCAGAGGCAACTTGGCTTTATAACTTGTATACTTGCTATACCTAAGAAAGTCTTGTGTTTATAACAGAACATGAAGTCATTGCAAATGCAAGAAAAAGTTGAAAGAAAATACTGTCAACTGTCAGTCTAATTCCCCCCGATGTTCCAAGCCCACAGTTTATAAATCTTTTGAAAGGGTTGCAGGGTCTGCTGGAGCCTATCCCAGCTGACATTGGGCGAGAGAAGTCTCCAGTCTGTCTCTGGGCTAACAGAGAGAGACAGACGATCATTCACACTCACATGCACACCGACGGCCAATTTAGAATAACCAATTAACCTAACAAGCATGCATTTAGACGGGGGGAGGAAGCCAGAGTACCTGGAGGGAACCCACACAGACACAGGGAGAACATGCAAACTCCACACAGAAAGGCTGCTGTGCACCACTCATGTTAAAAATAAATAAATAAAATTAAATAATCTAAAATATAACTTCAAAAGAAAATGAAAAAAAACACCACATTAAAGAACAGCATGTTAATGCATTTCTAAGTTTATTTTTCTTTAGATTTTACAAAATTTTGGATCATGCAGAGAGGGGAATCTTAGGACACCAACTGGTGTTGACACACTGTGACAGTTCACACGTTTCTACAAAGCAGCATCAATTAATAGAAGCGCTCAGACGCTGTGCTTATTTTAAACACCATGTATCAGAGTTATTGCCAGTGCGAAAGGTGTAAAAACCACATTTGCAGACACGTTAGACAAGTTTCTCAGCAAGACGCTCATTTCCTGATCCAGTTACAGCGTCTAACCCTGTGTCTAGAAGCATAGAAAGCAGCTTGATAGCAGTGGACCTAATTCAAGATTAAATGTGAGAGTAGACATGATGAAATATGAACGTCATGATCTCAGCGACTTAGCTTGCTTATATTCTCCTGTTGGTTGTCATCCAGGCCATCTTTTTCTTTAATATAACAGAAACTCTCTATTCAGTCGGAGTTGAGTCATGTTTTATAACTTTGACGATCACACAGTGAAGACATCCGAGCAGCAGCAGCAGCAGAGCCACCATGATGATGGTGAACACAGTCCTTAGGAAGGGGTAAATGTGATACCCCTGATCTGAAGAGGGACGATGTTTTGGCAGTTTTGGCAAAGAGAAAAGACATTATGACACAGAAAGTGGTTGTGACTAAACAGAAGTGAAAGAAGCAAACACTTTATTCAACCTAAATTAAACGTGATGCCTCTCACCTCCAACAGGATTACAGTCTTTGTGATCTTCTGCATCGACGGTAGGAAAAGCTGAAACTTAAGGAGATGGAAATTGTTTGAGAGATAAAACACAGACATGAGCAATACTTTTCTCTTCTTATTTGGAAAATCCTACATGTCTCACCTCCAACAGACAGCCAGCTCTGTGGTGATTGTCCAACTCCAGAGATGTGACATTTGTAGAGTCCTTGATCAGACATGGAGACTGTTTTGAGTCTCAGATTTCCTGTGGAGCTTCTCCACTTGTGGACTCCATCTTGATAGAAATCAGCTTCGATGTTGGAGGAAGATGTTTTGGTTCTGCAGCTCAGAGTCACATCTTCTCCCTCCATCACAGGATGAACAGGACTCTCCAGGATCACAGAACCAGCTGAAGAACATGATCATATTTAATTTATCTTGAAATCACATTGAGATAATCACAAAATATCACTGCCTCACTGCAAACATACAAGTGACATTGATGTTGATGATGTTTCTTCTCTCTCCTCCTTCCTCACACCAATACTTTCCAGAATCCTCTCGATAAAGAGTTTTAATGGTGCAGTTAGGTCCTCTTGATGTTCTGGCATTAGTGGTGCAACACAATGGCTCCCCTCCAATCAATGTATATTCAGCATCACAGTAAAAGACTCCCTCACAGAAAAAAGTGACCGACTCAAATTCAAAGAACTGCAGTCTGTTTGGAGAGATACGAAGAAAAGCTGCATCTGAGACAAAGAAAAACAGAGAAATTCAGTTTAGACATTTACTCCTGTGAACTGCTGGACGACGTCTACAACATTGAAAAGTAGAAAAGTAATAGAGGAACTCCTGTGATGAGTAAACACACCAATCTCAAGATATTTCTGCCTCTTTTCTACAACTGGCCAACAAAACATCTACTCACCAACTTCCTGATCCTGTGCACACAGCAGGATCATCACAGTCACTGAAGACGCAAAGAAAATAGATGAATCAATAAAAGTTTTGTCGTCTCCAACAGCTGGCCATGATTTTCGGCATATTTACTATTAAATGTCGTAGCTGGTGAAGATTAATACTTAAGTTGAAAGTCAACTCACCAAACAACCTTCAAAGATTTTCACCTGCATGAGCTTAATAATCCAAAAATGAGCCAGTACTCACACAATGCAATGCAGAAAGCTCTGACCTCCATGTTGTCTTGCTGCTGACTGACTGAACATCAGACTGAAGTGTAAAGTGAGAAATGGTCTCTTCCTATTCGCCTGTTGAGAAGCAGAGGTGGTGGCCTCAGTGTTTTAGTTGAATATGAGTGGGTGGTGCAAAGAGACATGGCAGAAAAATCTGTGAGTCATCTTCTATAGAGTACACATTCATGAAGTCTGAAGGAGTTTAAAAACCCTAGGCATCTAAGCAATGACCTACACATAATGGTACCTAGATAGAAGTCAGGTTGGAGAAATGTAAACAAGCATTAACATAGTGTCAGGAAGGTTGCTGCTAGTGCATGACACCAGTAGATTTTGACCATAAACTGGTTAGAAGCTAAAAGAAGTTCATGTGGAAGCTCATCCCAAGGGTCCAGATACATCAGTGCATAGGAAGGGACTTAAAGGGTGTCATATGAGACTTATACCTCATGTGGCCATATACTGGACCACTGTGGAAACTGCGGACAAACCCACTTGCAGCCTAGTTGAGTACTGCCTCTGGCCCAGTGGGATTCTTGTTACAGAGATAAGTACGTGGTCTTTTGGTCTTCACTTTCTTTCTGCTTTGGCCAGAGTCTTCACTTGGAGTGGATCCTCATTCTCTGCTCCACACTGAAAGACTCAAGATCTGTTTGTGTCTGTTTTACCTTTCTCTTTACCACAGGGCCACGTCCACTTAGGAAGGTCTTCATGGTTGACATGGCTCCACCCAAGCTTCTCTTGGACTGTTCTCTCATTACTTCAACTGCTTGTGTGGTCAGAGTTGAGGAATAGTTGATCTCATCAATGATCTCTTTTACTATGGCCTCTGTGAACTTGGGTGTTACTCTGACAGGTATGTCTCCTCCAGTGACATCACAGAAAGCCTGGCAGATGGAGCTTTCCATGCTATTGTAAATGTTACAGTTGAAAAACTCGATTAGATCTTCAGAGGACATCAGAACCATCATGGCGGGGGCCCCAGAGTATGTGTATGATCCACACATCGACAGTGCGATGATTGCAAGGACAGGATCTCTGAGGAAAGGAGTGGTCTCCTCTCTTCACCAAATAGCCCTACAACCAGACTTCATGCCTCCAAATCTCTGGCACATAGTGTGGGTCCCCAGCAAGACAGAAAGATATTTATCATTATCAGTATTTATCATTATAAGTGGTTTGATTAAACTTAACATGGCTCAGCCAGCCTGTGAACACTGGTTATTTCATGAGGACGTGCATGAATTTCACTCATAAAACCGAGGAACGTTCTGCTATAGTTATAATTATCATGACACGTGTGAGAAAATGGTGACAATTTGTACCACGGAACAAACGCAAACAGACGCTCTGACGTGTAGGACATGACTTTTATTCTCCTTGGTGAAACACGAGAAACTCTCGTCTCGTTGCTGACCTCAAACCTAAAAAAGCAATGCAACAACATCAGATATGCAGCTAACCGCGGCACGTGTAGAAGCAGCAGCAGCGCTCATCTCGTGAGCAACTGTGTGAACAGACTAAGCTGATGGAACATGTTGGTTAAACTGCCTGATGAAAATCAACCGAAACTTCTCTGGTGTGTTGGTTAAAGTGCACACGTTTCTTTTTGCACAGAAACCTTTTTAAATTTGTAACACAGCAAACAGACGTGAGGTCGAAAGAATGTTAACTTGTCTTTGTTCTTTTATAGCTTGTGCAATGACAACAACACCACTGGCCCTAGCTGGGTCACTTCCTGGTTTTCATGAAACTAGCCTTAAAAGACAAAGTTTTAAACATCTTCTACAATAGATAGTAGAAAACACCCTGATAGTGATGATATCATTCTCAACTCATTCAGCAAACGCTTGACTAGAACATTACCAAGAGTTTATAGAAATACAAAGCACACACATTCTGAAAAGGTTATAGTTACAAATAGTAGCAGGGCCACTCTCCAGCTGGGAACCCAAAGTGTTCCACATTGGGTTTTTACCTCTTGAACATCCAAAAAAGGTTTCAAAAAAGGCAACTGGACTTCTGGATGAGTGGTGAAACGTCTTCTCCAAAATCTACAAGTCCAGTTGCCTTTTTTGAAACCTTTTTTGGATTACCATGACCTGGATGACTGAGAACCTACACAGACACCTCTTGAACATGAATCTGGCAACAAAATACTACTGACAGCACTACAGGAGGCAACATACTCACAATTCCACCTCTGGTCATTTTGTTTATCCTGTACATCATCAAATTCTGCCATTTTACACATTATACAATCGAGTCACCAAGGTGTGTTGCACATTGTTGTAAAGGTCTCATACTATACAAGATGAATATAAAGTGTATCTATGGTACCACCATTAGCCCACTAGATGGAGGCAAAGGTCCATGTATAAAATTGAGGCACAGGGCCCAGATCCTGTCAGACAAGTCACCATGTGACCCTTTATGGGGAAGGCAACCAAGAGTCTGTGTCCTGGAGGGTTATCAGGGCCTCATCCTGGAGCCAGGCCTAGGTCTCGTGGGCAAGCGTCTAGGGGCCTGGCCTTTGCCCATGGGGTAAGGCCAGCCCGAACTAGAGACATGGACTCTAGGCCTACCACCCACAGGATGAGCATGAAAGGTCAGGACTGGGCACCATACCAAGGTGGGGGGGGCTTTGCTGTCTGATCCTCAGTTATGGAAGCTGGCTTTTGGGCCATGGAAGGTCACCTTTCTGGCAGGGAAGGAGCCGGACCTTGTGGAAGAGTTTGAGTGCTATCGACTAGATATAGTGGGCCTCATCTTGATACATAGCATTGGATCTGGACCCTCATCTTTTCTGGGTCTTACTTGACCCTGGACTCTCTGTCGTTGGGGTCCTCCTGGGTGATCTGCCTGATCTGAACCCCAGTGATGCTCAGTTGTTGAACTTTTGTGCGAATCGCAGTCTCTCCATAAATAACACCATGTTTGAACATAGGTTGTTCATCTGTGCTCTTGGCACCATAATATCCTAGGTCGTAGGTTGATGATGGACTATAGTCTGAACTGCAATTGTATGTTCCGGACACTCGGGTAAAGAGAGGAGCAAAACTGTCAACAGATCATCACCTGGTGGTGAGTTGGATCAGATGGCAAGGGGGGACAGACCTTGTAGGCCCAAACAAATAGTCAGGTTCTGCTGGGAAGATCCAGTGGAAGAACCTGTCAAGATGGTCTTCAACTTCCACATTCAGCAAAGCTTCAGCAGCAGTCCAAATGGGTCACGTTCTGTGAATTGCCACCTGCAGCGGGATAGGGTGCAACTCGCTCACACTGTTTTCAGTGGGGGCAGGGAGTTGCTGACATCAACTGGGGCTATCATCGGGATGTGGAAGGCATAGTTTGAGGAGCTCCTCAATCCCACCAACACAAATTCCATAGAGGAAACAGCTCTAGAGGGCCTAGGGTTGGACTATTCAATCTCTGGGGCAGAAGTTAAACTGCACGGAAGCAGAGCTCCGCGCTGGGTATCTCAAGGATCTGGATTTGTAGAGCTGTCCTGGCTGACATGCCTCTGCAACATTGCATAGCCATTGGGGGCAGTAACTCTGGAATAGCAGACTTGGGTGGTGGTCCCCATCTTCAAAAAAGGGGACCAGTGTGTGCCAACTATAGGGGGATCACACTTCTCAGCCCCACTGAGGTCTATGCCAGGGTGCTGGAAAAGAGAGTCCAGTCGATGGTTGAACCTCAGATGTGTTTGTGTCCCGGACGTGGAAACATGGACTAGCTCTTTACCCTTGATAGGGTGCTAGAGGGGAGATGGGAATTTGCCCATCCAGTCCACATGTGCTTTGTGGATTTGGAGAAGGTTTCAACCGTGTCCCCAGAGGCATCTTGTGGGGGGTGCTCTGCGATTATGAGGTGGATGGCCCCTTGCTAAGGGTCATTCAGTCCCTGTACCAAAGTGCCAGTTCGGTCCGTGTAGCAGATAGTAAGTCAGACCTTTTACCGATGAAGGGTTGGACTCTGCAAGGGCTGCCCAGACAGCTGTTTTCATATACACTACCAGTCAAAAGTTTGGACACACCCTGGACACTTTTTTGTTGTCTGTCATTTTGAC
This sequence comes from Planiliza haematocheilus, assembly GCA_005024645.1. Taxonomy (NCBI): domain Eukaryota; kingdom Metazoa; phylum Chordata; class Actinopteri; order Mugiliformes; family Mugilidae; genus Planiliza; species Planiliza haematocheilus. The sequence continues at coordinate 1,529,959 of SRSE01000889.1, forward strand.
TGATGGGGTTGTAAAATCCCATCACAACCTATTTTTAACTGTCACTTTATAAAAAAATGTATAATTTATAATAATGACATATTCAATAACATTACATTTTCATTCATTTTGAAATAATCATCAGAAGTGGAAAAAAAGATTTGGCTCATATAACCGGCCATCAAAGACGACTCAAGAATCGTGAATCTAGACGTCTATTTAACAGGCTTAGTTGAGTTCCACATTTGACTGATAAATAAAATAATTAAAATATAATTAATAAACTGCACCATTCAAACATTTTACATACAGAGAAACAAAATGTACTACCCGACTTGACCACTATCAAACTTTGGCACTCAGACACTCATTCACTTATGCACAATTGGTAGTGTATGTCTAAATATTGAGACATTAGAAGAAATTCTGACATGTTGTACTGTACTTCCTTTTATACCTGGTCTATAATAACATACGTTCATAAGTGTCTCTGCAGTAATGGAGACTTCTCAGACTTACGTCTTCAGTCTAGATTCATCTATAAAAGCTTCTTCTGAAATAAAAGGGTTAATATATAACTAAAAGGGTTTCTCTTACATGAATTCTTTCTACATATGTCTTTACCTTACTTCTGCCTTACTCTCTCATCTGCTGTGCACCATTCAGGTTAAAAACTTCATTTTTTAATTAATATTCTAAAATATAACTTGGGAAGAAAATGAAAAACCACCACAATAAAGAACAGCATGTTAACGCATTTCTAAGTTTATTTTTCTTTACACTTTACAAAATTACTAACAGAGGAAGACACCAATTGGCGGTGACACACTGTGACAGTTCACGTGTTTCTACAAACCACCATCAATTAATAGAAGCGCTCAGAACACTCAGACGGTGTTCAGGTTATTTTGAACACCATATGTAAGAGTTATGGCCAGTGTGAAAGGTTTAAAAACCACATTCGCAGACACGTTAGACAAGATTCTCAGCAAGACGCTCTTTTCCTGATACAGTTACAGCGTCTAACCCTGTGTCTAGAAGCATAGAAAGCAGCTTGATAGCAGCTGACTTAATTCAAGATGAAATGTGAGAGTAGACAAAATATTAACTCAATATCAGCGGATGAACTAGCATTTATTCTCGTATTGATTGTCATTCAGGCCATCTTTTTCTTTAATATTACAGAGAGCTCTCTCTTCTATTGGAGACGAGTCATGTTTTATAATTCTGACTATCACCCAGTGAAGACGTCCAAGCAGCAGCAGCAGCAGGGCCACCATGATTATCGTGAATACAGTCCTTAGGATGGGGTAAATGTGATAGCCGTGATCTGAGGAGGGACGATGATCTGTGGGAGTTTCTGAAGAGAGAAAAGACATTATGAGACAGAAAGTGGTTGTGACTAAATTGAAGTGAAAGAAGCAAACACTTTATTCAACCTATCTTAAAAGTGACGTGGCTCACCTCTGTCAGGATTACATTCTTCGTCATTTTCTGTATTAACAGTAGCAAAACCTGAAATTTAAGGAGATGGGAACAGTTCAAGAATGTAAACATGTACTACATCAATACTTCATGAATCTTATTTTGAAAAGACCTACATGTCTCACCTCTAACAGACAGCCAGCTCTCTAGTGATTCTCCAGTTCCAGAGATGTGACATTTGTAGAATCCTTGATGAAGCATGGAGACTGGTTTGAGTCTTAGATTTCCTGTGGAGCTTCTCCACATGTGGACTCCATCTTTATAGAAATCAACTGTGATGTTGGAGGAAGATATTTTGGCTCTGCAGCTCAGAGTCACATCTTCTCCCTCCTTCACGGGACGAGCAGGACTCTCCAGGATCACATAACCAGCTGAAGAACACGATCATATTTAATTTATCGTAAAATCACATTGAGAGAAATATCACCGCCTCACTGCAAACATACAAGTGACATTGATGTTGATGATGTGTCTTCTCTCTCCTCCTTCCTCACACCAATACTTTCCAGAGTCCTCTGGATAGATATTTTTAATGTTGCAGCTAGGTCCTCTTAATGTTCTGTTATCAGTTGTGCAACACGAGGGCTTCCTCCCTTTGGATATACTTTCAACATCACAGTAAAAGACTCCCTCACAGTAAAAAGTGAGCGACTCATATTCAAAGAACTGCAGTCTGTTTGGCGAGATACGAAGAAAAGCTGCATCTGAGACAAAGAAAAACAGAGAAATTCAGTTTAGACATTTACTCCTGTGAACTGCTGGACGACGTCTACAACATTTAAAAGTAGAAAAGTAATAGAGGAACTCCTGTGATGATTAAACACACCAATCTCACCAAGATAGTTTTCCCTCTTTTCTACAACTGCCCAACAAAACATCTACTCACCAACTTCCTGATCCTGTGCACACAGCAGGATCATCACAGTCACTGAAGATACAAAGAAAATAGATGAATCAATAAAAGTTTTGTCGTCTCCAACAGCTGCTCATGATGTTCAGCATATTTACTATTAAATGTCATAGCTGGTGAAGAATAATACTTCGGTTAAAAGTGTTAAAAGTTCACTCACTAAATAATGTTTAAAGATTTCCACATGCATGAGCTCTTTTATTATAAATAGTCTTTATCATTAAGTTTTAATGTGGAAAGGAGCCAGTACTCACACAGTGCGATGCAGAAAGCTCTGACCTCCATGTTGTCTTGCTGCAGACTGACTGAACATCAGACCGAAGCGGTCTCTTCCTGTTTGACTGTTGAGAAGCAGAGGTGATGGAAATAGCCTCAGTGTTTCAGTTAAACATCAGTGGGTGGTACAAAGAGCGAAGGCAGAGCAAATGTGCAAGTCATCTTCGAAAGAGTTCACAATAATAAAGTCTGAAGGAGTCTTAAAACACTTTTTTAAAGAAGCAGCTGACCTACACATAATGGTACCTAAGCAAAGGTCAGGCTGGAGGAATGTAAACAGGCATTAAAGGGAAACTACCCTTTTTTAGAATCTGGACCTTATTTCCGGCATAAAATATGATCGTTTAGTCACCCATATAACTTTGGTGTCATTTGGAGTTGTTTGGGAGATATTTAGATCAGTGTATATCCATATAATGGGATTGACTGAGGCACCAATACGCAGCCATTTGTTATGATACACTAGTGCTCGTTCTAACCCCAGGCTTCCAGTTGACTTTCAGGACACGTTTGTCATAGAATGGAAATCCCCCAGAGTTGTTATTCAGTCAGTCAAAAAACTAGCAGTAGCAAATTCCAAGTAAACAAGCCGACCGTCGCAGGTGTGTGCGACGCTCAGAGATGACATCATCCAGGTCAGAGGTTAGTAGGTCAATCTACAGACCACAGATGATGATAACAGGACTCAACCAGGAATAGCATTAGCGTATCATAACGAAATATTTCGCCGCATTTTGGTGTCCCAGTCACTCCCACTACATGGATATACACGGATCTGATCTCCCAAATGACTCCATATGACACCAAACTTATATGGGTGAATAAACGTATTTTGTGCCAGAAATATGGTCCAGGTTGTAAAAACCTGTAGTTCTTCTTTAACATACTATCAGGAAGGTGGCTACAAGAGCATGACACCAGTATATTTTGTCCGTAAACAGGTTGGCAGCTAAAAGTGGGGGCTGAGTTCATGCAAAAGCTCATCCCAAGGGCCCAGGTAGTTCAATGCATAGGTGAGGACTTCAAGATTCTGATATGAAAAACCAGTTAGATCCCATTTATGCCTCATATGGGCATTCATAGGTTTGGCCACTGCGGAAACTACTGACAAACCCACTTTTAAACCATACTGCATCTACCGTGGATCCTGCCTATAGCATAGTGAGGTCCTTGTTCAAGGCACAAGTGGGACATATGTGGTTCTTGTTTAAATTCCCTAAATAGCCACCATATAAAGCCCAGTTAGATTCCACTTGTACCTGATATGGACATTCATGGATAGGGCAACTATGGAAAGCACGGACAAACTCACCTGTAGCCTGCTTGAAGCATGGTTGGGTCGTGCCTCTGACCTAGCGAGATCCTTGTTTAAGAAATAGGTTGAGATGGCATGGGCCTCATTTAAATTCACCAGGTAGCTACCATCTAAATCCCAATTAGATCCCACATGGGCTTTCATAGGTTGGGTGCAGGCCGAAATCAAGTTCAGCAGCACAAGAGTCTTGTCCACGGAAGTACTTTGGTCTTTACTTTCTTTCTGATTTGGCCAGAGTCTTGGAACAGACTTGGAACAGGACTGATCCTGTGTGCTACGCTGAAAGACTCAAGATCCGTTTGTGTCTGTTTGACCTTAGTCTTTACTGCATGTCCACGTCTAGTGAGGAAGGCCTTCATGGTTCCACCCAAGGTTCTCATGGACCATTATAAGTGGTTTGATTAAACTTAACATGGGCCAGCCAGTCTGTATTACACCTTTCCTCACCATAAGGGGGAGCTCAGTGGCCTGGACTTTTGTGTTGATACTAAGATTGGCACAATGCGTAGCGGGGGAGAAGAGTTGACAAGACATAGGGGAGGTGTCTTGGTGGTGAAGTACAACCGCCAAAAATAAAACAGGAAGTAAGGTCAGAAAATTACCTTTTTACTGGACTCTTCAAACTACTGATGACCCAAGAAATTCAAAAGATTAAAATTCAAAGTAATCTATCTGTCCGTGAATGTCTTATCAGAGCGTGGGAAGATCGACTCACTTCGGTTTCAAAACACATAACCCTCAAGACCACTGTCAGTGTGAACACATGTTGTTTCATGATGACGTGTATGAATTCACTGAGGAACGTTCTGCTGTAGTTATAATTATCATGACACACGTGACAAAACGCTGCCATTTTGTACCACAGAACAAACTCAAACTGACGCTCTGTCGTGTAGGACATGACTTTTATTCTCATTGGTGAAACACAAGAAACTCTCGTCTGGTTGCTGACCTCAAACTTAAAAAAGCAATGCAACAACATCAGGTATGCAGCTAACCGCGGAGCGTTTCGAAACAACAGCAGCAGCAGCAGCTCTCATCTGGTGAGCAACTGTGTGAACAGAAAAAGCTGATGGAACAAGTTGGTTAAAATACCCGATGAAAATAAACCGAAACTTCTCTGATGTGTTGGTTAAACTGCACTCGCTGTTAGACTCCACATGTTTGTTTGTTGCACAGAAACTATTTTAAATGTGATACACAGCAAACAGACCTGAGGTCACAAGAGTTTTTTTTTCTTTTTTAGCTTGTATAATGACAACAACAATACTGGCCCTAACTGGGTCACTTCCTGGTTTTCACGTAGATCATGAAGCTCCTCTTACAGTCAGTGTCCAGCAACCTGTAACTAATAGGACACAGAAGACACATAGCAAGGAAGTTGTAGATTATAAAAAGAAAAGAAGTTGTTGCAGAAGTTTACTGTACTAAGCAAAGCATAATTTAAAATCTCTACCCTTACCCCTCTACCAGGAAATATTCTGAAGCCCTCAAGCACTTAAAAGACGCCATCTTAGAGATTTACATATATATATATATAATACTAGAATCAGTGTTTGGAGACACAGGCTAATCCTAATTAGAGTTTTGGATATTTATACAGGAAATGTAGACACTGCACCGACAGAAGCTGAGAAGCTTGATGGCTCAAGGTTTTTGAGTTGTATTTGACTTTTCTTTCAGCAACTATGATTGGACAGCACGAATGTGCTCAAACAAACAAAACTGTGTAGCAACAACGAGATAAAAGACTGTATTTGACTTACATCCTGAATTGTAGAATAATAGACGTCATTGTCAACGGGGTCTTGGGTCAGTGAGGGAACGCTGGACTCTGCTGCTTTGAAGACAAATGAAATATTCCCTACTGCATGATATATATATATGTTTTTAATTAGAACAATAAATCATGTACAGATGTTGGGATTAACAATGTTATGAATAATTTTAATTCTGACCCAGCTGTGGAGCGCCACTCAGGCCCAAAGCGTGGTAAATGGGCAAATCTCCATTTTCATCTGAGAGAGAGAAACAATCACAGCTGAGACATATAAATGTAATGTCGCTTTTTTAAAGAACTGGTTCTGCAATTGTTTAAATCATCAACTTTTTCGATGCTAAGCTGAGCTAACCACCACCAGGCTTGCCTTGAATGGAAATAAGCATATGTCTCTGAAGCATTGGCTTATTCAACATTTTATAATCTGACCAGTTGTTGAATTTGGGTCAAATTTGGGATTGAGATCAAAAATGCAACTTTCAAATCCTGCATTATGCAGAAAGCAAAAATTAAAGCCAAAAAAATACGAAGTTAGAGGAAATACCTTTCTTCTTCCTGTTCTTTGTTACAGTAGCATACACTGCTTGGCTTGCTTCAGGTGCACTGGCCTGTACAGAGACTGGACAAAAAAACAATAACTATGTTTATTTAATGTCCTTTCTGCTAAATGTTAACTCTCAATGCAGGGATGGGCAACTTTTGGCCCATATATATATATAAACATATTTAAAATGACTGGTTAAGTGTGGCCTATCCTTGTCTTAATGTTAAACCTACCTGTCTGCTGCTCTGATGAGTCTGAATCCAATACTGCCAGTAACTGTGAAAGAAAATCTGTAAAAAGAAGATATTTTAAACATTGTGGTGCAACTAAACATGAGTACTGATTATCTAAGTAACAATAGTTACTAAAGAGGAAAGTTCATTTAATTTGGAAAATTGTGCAGTGTTTCCTAAAATGAATACCCAACAAAATAAAGTGAAAATCTTCAGCCCTAGCACCCAACTCTAAGGAACGCCTCCGTGGCTTCTGTGTACTTTTGAGTGAAATTCAAATTATGTTCTTTACCTCTGCCACAGGGAAATCTGCCAAAGCGAAGTAGTCCAACAACCAACAAGAGAAGGATCAACAAGACGGAGATGGTGATCCATAGTGTGGTGACGGAGGAAGAGGAGGCAGGACTAGAGGCTTCATGATCTTAAGAAGATGGGAATTGTTTGAGAGTGTAAACACATACGTGATCAATACTTTATGAATATTATTTTAAATAAACCGACATATCTCACCTCCAACAGACAGCCAGCTCTGTGGTGATTCTCCAGCTCCAGAGATGTAACATTTGTAGAATCCTTGATCAGACATGGAGACTGTTTTGATTCTCAGATTTCCTGTGGAGCTTCTCCAATTGCGGACTCCATCTTTATAGAAATCAGCTGCGATGTTGGAGGAAGATATTTTGGTTCTGCAGCTCAGAGTCACATCTTCTCCCTCCATCACAGGATGAACAGGACTCTCCAGGATCACAGAACCAGCTGAAGAACATGATCATATTTAATTTATCTTGAAATCATGTTGAGATAATCACAAAATATCACTGCCTCACTGCAAACATACAAGCGACATTGATGTTGATGATGTTTCTTCTCTCTCCTCCTTCCTCACACCAATACTTTCCAGTGTCCTCTCCATAGACACTTTTAATGGTGCAGCTAGGTCCTCTTGATGTTCTGTCATTAGTGGTGCAACACGAGGGCGTCTCCCGAATCGTTTTATGTTCAACATCACAGTAAAAGACTCCCTCACAGAACAAAGTGACCGACTCATATTCAAAGAACTGCAGTCTGTTTGGAGAGATACGAAGAAAAGCTGCATCTGAGACAAAGAAAAACAGAGAAATTCAGTTTAGACATTTACTCCTGTGAACTGCTGGACGACGTCTACAACATTTAAAAGTAGAAAAGTAACAGAGGAACTACTGTGATGATTAAACACACCAATCTCAAGATATTTTTGCCTCTTTTCTACAACTGCCCAACAAAACATCTACTCACCAACTTCCTGATCCTGTGCACACAGCAGGATCATCACAGTCACTGAAGACGCAAAGAAATTAAATTAGTTAAATTTAAGTTCACTCACTAAACAACATTAAAAGACTTTTACTTGCATGAGCTTTTTAATTGTAAATAAAAGTCTTTATCATTAAGTTTTGATCTAGAAAGGAGCCAGTACTCACACAGTGCGATGCAGAAACCTCTGACCTCCATGTTGTCTTGCCACTGACTGACTGAACATCAGACTGAAGAGTGAAGTGAGAAGTGGTCTCTTCCTGTTTGACTGTTGAGAAGCAAAGGTGATGGAAATAGCCTCAGTGTTTTAGTTAAATATCAGTGGGTGGTACAAAGAGCAAAGGCAGAAGAAATCTATGGTCTATGCTCCTCTGATATTTGCTTAATATCCTCCATGTTGGTTTGTGGTTCATTAACATTCTAATATATACTTATTAGCACAAAGTCTGATGTGTAGCTTAGACTGTGAGGAAGCATCTTAAAAGCATCTCACACACTTAACCACTGAGTCCTGTTCTGACTGTGGGTCATGTGAGTGAGTGCCTCTGTGGTATTGTCCTCCCTCCCTACCTGCAGGGGTTGCTGTTCATTTTTTCGTTACCGTTTCCTAGGCCAGCCAGTCATTGGAGGACGCTTGGGTAGTTGGAGTTTAAAAAGGCTTTGTGGATGCCTTGATTCAGAACGGATGAGCTGAATTATTAGGAATTGGCAGTCAGCAGAGACTTTACACATCTCCCAAGCTAGAGTTTATTCCACCAGTGCAGTGATGGCGCCCCATCCCACCTTTTGTGACCTCAGAGACAGAGAAGACACCGTAAACAAAAGTTTAGGCTACAAGCTAACCCACACAGACCGGCTCGTCCCAGTCTCTTCCTGACAAACACCAGGTCTGTCAACAATAAAATGGACTAGATTCCGCTGAGGATCGTCCAGCATATGAGGGACAGTTGTGTGGTGAACGTCACTGAGACCTGGCAGGAGAATAACATCCCTGTGGTGGAGCGACAGGGGTGCTCTTTGTTCTGAGCCAACCAGACTCCGGCATCATCAGAACGGTCCACTGTAGGCTAATGCTAAATTAGCACTAGAGGAGCTGTACTGGAGACTTTAACCACGTGGAACTTAAAGTTTCTGTGGAGTTTACTTCCCAAACTCCACAGAAACTCATAAACTTTCCAGCCAGAGACAATAACATTCTGGATAAGGTTTACTGCAACATACAAGGCTGAAGCAGCTCCACACATGGGCGTGTCAGACAACATCTCTTCCTCTGATCTGCAGGACTCAACCGACCACCAGAACAGTGCAGGCATGGTCTCAGAAAGCTTCACCAGCTCTGCAGGACTGTTTCAGGCACACCAACTGGGGAGTGCTGAAAGAGAGCTCGGACCTGGAAGCTTACCCATCATTTGTCCTGGACTATGTGCAGTTCTGCACTGATGCTGTTCTACACACCAAGTAGGTTCTACCCACGTTTTTTTTTCCAAATCAGAAGCCGTGGATGGACAGCACTGTACAGCTGCTGCTCAAAGCCCACGTTGCACCTTGCAGCTCTGGTGACAGGATGGCTTACAACAAGGCCCACCCTCCCTAACACCCTCAACAGTTTCTTTGCACGCTTCGATACACCTGGTTGCGAAGAAACTGGGCCTCTTCCCCGGATGGAAGCGCAACATCAGCCACTTGTCCTGCAGCTTCAATAAGTGAGCTCCACCCTCAGACAGATCAACATCAATAAGTCTTCAGGGCGTGATAAAGTGGGAGATGGCACCCTGAGACTATGTGCTGACCAGCTGGCAGGAGTTATCCTAAACATTTTAAACCTGTATCTGCAGCTGTCCACAGTTCCTGTTTACCTCAAGTCCTCTATCATTGTCCCTCTACCTAAAAAGCCTACTGTCACCTGCCTCAATGATTACCACCTGGTCGCTCTGACCCGGTAATCATGAAGTACTTTGAGAGGATCATCCGAAAGCACATTAAGGGCATCATCCCTGCTGATCTGGACAAGCCACCCGTTCGCCTACAGAGGGAACTGATCAACAGTGGATGCAGTCTCCATAGTTCTGCACACAGCCGTGTCCCACCATGAGCATCCTAACACATATGCCAGGATGCTATTCAACAACTTCAGTTCAGCTTTTAACACTACCATTCTGGACAAGCTGACACTAACGCTTCATGACCGAGGACTGTCTGCTTCTATGTGCCTCTGGATCAGGGACTTTTTCACCAACAGACCTCGGGTGGTGAGAATTGGGGACTGCACATCGTCCACACCAAAATGCTGCAGGGCTGTGTGCTCAGCCCAGGTCTCGTCACACTCTTCACACGACTGTGAATGTTGGCTTTTAGCATAATGGTGTCCAGGGTAAGGTAAGGCTCGGGGAACGTGAATGTGCACAAGCATACAGTCGTGAAGACAGCTGCTTCTGACACCAATAGATTTTGACCACAGATGTGAATGCTCATCCCAGAGGAAGGACTTCCTGGTGAACATATTGAGAAGCATTTGTGAGCTAAAATCAGTTGTTTACTGGAGATAACTTGGGTTTATATGCTCTATACTTGCTATGTGTAATAGACTCTAGTGCATCCACCTGGTTCCCCCAATCCTCAAAGACCACAGTATTTGAATCAAAATATTTCTAGCCAATAGTGTGTAAAAACCGATACGCTTTCCTTAAATATAATTTCATTTCATTTCACAAGTGTCTCTGTAGTAATGAAGACTTGTCAGACTCGTCTTCAGTCTAGAATCATCTGAGAGCTCCTTCTGAAATAAAAGGGTCAAACTGATGAGGAATATCATGATTTTCATTTTCCCTTACATTCTTTCCTTTTTACATCTGTCTTTATCTCACTGCCTTACTCTTTCATCTGAGGTTTAGCATTCAGGTTAAAATTTCTTTTTTCTTTTTTTCTGTTTTTTTAAAAAAAAACTCTAAATATAACTTGGGAAGGAAACCACCAGATTAAAGAACAGACTGTTAATGCATTTCTGTCAACACTGCCAACAAACGAGTTTATTTTTCTTTATATTTTACAAAATTGTGAACAGTAGCAGACATCAAATGCTGCTGACAATCTGTGACAGTTCACACGTTTCTACAAACCAGCATCAATTAATAGAAGCGCTCAGACACTGTGCTTATTTTAAACACCATGTAAAGTTATGGTCAGTGTGAAAGGTTTAAAAACCACATTTGCAGACACGTTAGACAAGTTTCTCAGCAAGATGCTCATTTCCTGATCCAGTTACAGCGTCTAACCCTGTGTCTAGAAGCATGGAAAGCAGATTGATAGCAGCAGGCTTAATTCTAGATGAAATGTGAGAGTAGACATCATGAAATAATAACTCCACAATATCAGTGACTAAGCTAGCTTTTATTCTCCTATTGATTGTCACCCAGGCCATCTTTTCCTTTAATATAAATGAAAGCTCTCTATTCTGTTGGAGATGAGTCATGTTTTATAACTCTGACTATCACACAGTGAAGACATCCGAGCAGCAGCAGCAGCAGCGCCACCATGATGATGGTGAACATGGTCCTCAGGATAGAGTAAGTGGGACAGCCATGATCTGAGAAGGGACGATGATCTGTGAGAGTTTCAGAAGAAAGAAAAAACATTATGAGACAGAAAGCGGTTGTGAGAAGTGAAAGAAGCAAAACAATTTATTCAGCCTATCTTAAAAGTGATGCGTCTCACCTCCAACAGGATTAGAGTCGTTGTGATCTTCTGTATCGACAGTAGGAAAAGCTGAAACTTAAGGAGATGGGAATTGTTTGAGAGTGTACAATGTAACACATATTTGATCAATACTTTATAAATCTTAATTTGAAAAACCTACATGTTTCACCTCCAACAGACAGCCAGCTCTGTGGTGATTCTCCAACTCCAGAGATGTGACATTTGTAAAATCCTTGATCAGACATGGAAACTGTTTTGATGCTCAGATTTCCTGTGGAGCTTCTCCACTTGTGGACTCCATCTTCATAGAAATCAGCTTCGATGTTCAAGGAAGATGTTTTGGTTCTGCAGCTCAGAGTCACATCTTCTCCCTCCATCACAGGATGAACAGGACTCTCCAGGATCACAGAACCAGCTGAAGAACACGATCATATTTAATTTATCTTAAAATCACATTGAGATAATCACAAAATATCACTGCCTCACTGCAAACATACAAGTGACACTGATGTTGATGATGTTTCTGCTCTCTCCTCCTTCCTCACACCAATACGCTCCAGAGTCCTCTGGATAAAGATTGTCAATGGTGCAGTTAGGTCCTCTTGATGTTCTGTTATTCGTGGTGCAACACAAGGGCGTCTCCTGAATCGTTTTATGTTCAACATCACAGTAAAAGACTCCCTCACAGTACAAAGTGACCGTCTCTAATTCAAAGAACTGCAGTCTGTTTGGAGAGATACGAAGAAAAGCTGCATCTGAGACAAAGAAAAACAGAGAAATTCAGTTTAGACATTTACTCCTGTGAACTGCTGGACGACGTCTACAACATTTAAAAGTAGAAAAGTAATATAGGAACTCCTGTGATGATTAAACACACCAATCTCAAGATATTTGTGCCTCTTTTCTACAACTGCCCAACAAAACATCTACTCACCAATTTCCTGATCCTGTGCACACAGCAGGATCATCACAGTCACTGAAGACGCAAAGACTTTGGATTAGCTAAATTTCAGTTCACTCGTTAAATAACATTCAAAGACTTTTATGTACATGAGCTTTTTAATTGTAAGTAAAAGTCTTTATCATTAAGTTTTAATCTGTAAAGGAGCCAGTACTCACACAGTGCGATGCAGAAAGCTCTGACCTCCATGTTGTCTTGCCGCTGACTGACTGAAGATCAGACTGAAGTGTCAAGTGAGATGTGGTCTCTTCCTGTTTGACTGTTGAGAACCAAAGGTGATGGAAATAGCATCAGTGTTTTAGTTACATATCAGTGGGTGGTACAAAGAGCAAAGGCAGGACAAATCTGTGACATTTGCTTAATGTTCTCCATGTTGTTTGTGATTTTTAAACATTCTAACACATACTTATTACTGTGATGTATAGCTGAGACAGTGAGGAAACATCTTAAAAGCATCTCACACACTTAACCACTGAGTCCTGTTATGACTGTGGGTCATGTGAGTGAGTGCCTCTGTATATTGTTCTCCCTCCCTACCTGCAGGGGATGCTGTTCGTTTTCTGTTACAGCTTCCTAGGCCGGCCAGTGATTGGCCCATTGACTTGTCTTGTTTCCAAGATGACGACGCGTATGTAAGCTACGGTTCGGAGTTCTTGGCTTTTTGTTAGTTTATGTGTGTGTTGCATCTTGTGGATGCCTTGATTCAGTATGAGCCAAGTGAGCTCCACCCTCAGACAGATCAACATCAAAAAGTCTTCAGGGCGTGATAAAGTAGAAGGTGGCACCCTGAGACTATGTGCTGACCAGCTGGCAGGAGTTTTCCTAAACATTATAAACCTGTATCTGCAGCTGTCCACAGTTCCTGTTTACCTCAAGTCTTCCATCATTGTCCCTCTACCTAAAAGGTCTACTGTCACCTGCCTCAATGATTACCACCTGGTCGCTCTGACCTGGTAATCATGAAGTACTTTGAGAGGCTCATCCTAAAGCACATCAAGGGCGTCATCCCTGCTGATCTGGACAAGCCACCAGTTCGCCTACAGAGGGAACTGATCAACAGAGGATGCAGTCTCCATAGTTCTGCACACAGCCGTGTCCCACCATGAGCATCCTGGGCAACTGGCAGGCCGAGCAGACAGGCCGAAAGTTGTGGGGGCCGGCCGGGATGCCGGGCAGACGGGGTCGAAAGTTCAGGGGAGGGGGCCGACCGGGAGGCCGGGCAGACAGAGCCGAGAGTGGACCCACCTCGGAAACAGGAGCAGGATTCAGCACGGGAGCGGGAGCAGGATCCAGGACAGGAACAGAAGCGGGAGCAGGATCAGGATCCAGCACAGGAACAAGAGTGGGAACGGGAGCAGGATCCAGCACAAGAACAGGAACGGGAGCAGGAGGCAGTGTTGGATCAAGGCATGGGCGGATCCTCGGAGCCGGGACAGGGACAGGGAGCAGCGCTGGATCAGGGCATGGGCGGATCCTCGGAGCCGAGACGGGGAGAAGCGCTGGAGCAGGGCATGAGCGGATCCTCGGAGCAGGGTCAGGGATCCTCGGAGCCGGAGCTGACGCGATCATCGGAGTCGGGAGAGGAGCCGGAGCTGACGCGACCCTCAGAGCCGGAGCTGACGTGATCCTCGAAGCCGGGAGAGGAGTCGGAGCTGGGCAGGAGCCAACCCTCGAGGCCGGTATAGGAGCAGGAACATGACTTGGGCCGACCCTTGGGGCCGGTGCAGGAGCAGGAACAGGAACGGGGCATGAGCCGACCCTCGAGGCTGGTGCAGGAGCAGGAACAGGAACGGGGCATGAGCCGACCCTCAAGGCCGGTGCAGGACCAGGAACACGGCTTGGGCCGACCCTTGGGGCCGGTGTAGGAGCAGGAACAGGAACGGGGCATGAGCCGACCCTCAAGGCCGGTGCAGGACCAGGAACACGGCTTGTGCCGACCCTCGAGGCTGGTACAGAAGCTGGAGCAGGAACAGAGGCAGGGGTGGCTCGCTGGGAGCTAGCTGGCCTGTGGCTAGCAGGCCGGGGAGATGCTACCAAATGGCCGGCAGTGCGGAGCTCCATAGGCTGCTGGCCAGCAGACTTCCCTCTATGGTGTCCTCCTGGACCCATCCTCCCAGTCGGAGCCTCCATGGCCAAACGTGTGCCCAAGAAAAAAGGCAACAACTCGGGGTTGAGCCATGGTCCATACCCCAGTGTTTGTTTCAGATAATTTTTTACTTGCTGTGTGTCCTCCTCATCAAAAGCCAAGTCCGCTGGGTCCTTTCGTGGTCGTGTCATTCTGTCACAACGGGTAAGCGGGGGATAGGAATCTCGGACCCAAGTGCAGGACTTTGAGAGACAGAGGCAGGAGTTGGCAAGAGGATCTTTAATTAAGCAAAGAAAACAAACATCCAAACACTATCAAAACATGGCATGAGACTATGGCATGAAACATGGAACAAAAAAAACTAGAAACAGGTATCAAGAAACAAGTAACAAGTATGACACGAGAAGGAACAAAGGGAAGAGCAGGGCTATATATACACACACTAGGAACAGAGTGACAAGACACAGGTGAAGCAAATCAAGAAACAAGACACAGGTGAAACCAATAATCTAATCAAAAGGGAACACACAGAACACAAACAGGAAGTCAAGGACTTAACAAAATAAAACAGGAAACAGAACCCAAGAACATGAAAACTAAACCATGACTAAGAAAAAAATAAGAACTAAAGATAACAACAAAAACACAAGAAACTAAACCATGACAGAACTAACAGACTGTGAAAAAAGACAAGACAAAAAAGACGAAAGACAAGACATGACGGAAGACGTGACATGCAGACACTGAAGCTTGAGGACCTGGGATTGTCTGCTTCTATGTGCCTCTGGATCAAGGACTTTTTCACCAACAGACCTCAAGTGGTGAGAATTGGGGACTGCACATCAGCCACACTGAAATGTTGCAGGGTTGTGTGCTCAGACCAGCTCTCTTCACTCTCTTCACACATGACTGTTCTGCTATCTATTCCGTAAACACGATTGTGAATGTTGCTGATGACGCCACCGTGGTGGGCGTCAATGATGAGACCCATTACAGACAGGAGATCCAACACCTGACAGAGTGGTGCTCAGACAACAATCTTCTTCTGAACACCAGCAAGACCAAGGAGGTCACTGTGGACTACAAAAGGTCCGGGAAGACAGATCCTCGATATCAAATTCCTGGACATCCACATCACATCTGACCTGACTTGGTTTATCAACACCATACACCTGGTGAAGAAGGCCCAACAGATGAGGCTCTTTTTCCTCAGGTAGCTGAAGAAGGTTGGACTCTCCTGTTGACTACTCACTAACTTCTACAGGATCACAATAGAGCCCAACCTCTGTCTTGGTATGACAGTGTGGTATTGGAGCTGCACAGCCTCTCAACTAACACTGACTGCAGAATTTGACATTCCCATTTTGACATTTGGACAACCAAAGTACCCATAGCGTTCCGTATAGTTTTTTTTGTCTTTTGAATGGGAATCTGGCTACAAAATACTACTGATTCCTCTACAGGAGGCAATGTACACACATGTCTCTTTTTATACAACATGCATATGTATTAACTATTTATAGTGCCATCATTAGCCCATGAGATGGAGACAAAGACCATGTATGAAAATCAGTGGCGGACTTACCAATTTGGGGGCCCAAGGCGGATTTAGCTACGGGGCCCCTAAAATCCTTAGTTTTAACTAACTTACACTCAAAACTCACTTCTCCGGTAACCATTGAACCTCTTTGGCTGCAAGTAAACTTCACCAGGGGCGCAGATGGGATTTTTGAAGTGGGGGGGACCAAGCTGTCAGCAAATCATTTCAACTCATTAAGTAATTTTTGTGTAATTTGGGTTTAACTAGCGCTCAAGTAGTTACTTTCATAATAGGCTATGGGATCCAATGGTTTGCACTAAAAAAGTTTTCCTGGCCACATCAAACGTCTGAAATGAAATTGTGTGTGTGTGTACATATATATATATATACCATCCAAATTGTTGCTGTTTTTATTTTGATCAAGAAAACCTGGTTTATAAAAATAGCGCTGTCTCTTTAAGAAAGACTCGTCAAGTTGTTGAAGTTGTTCGTGGCTGTGGATGTGTGCCACTGACCTGAGGGCATGCTGTGTAAAAGTAAATAAAGAGGAATATTTGACTTGCTTTTTGTTTCGGAGGTGCAACAGATAAATGTTTAAGACTAACATCAAAAACATTTTTTTTCCGCTGGCACGCGATCTCCCCGCACTACCTTCACGATCTACCGCTGGATCGCGAGCGACGTAATGAAGCTTTATACATAACCGAATTTAGCTAAATGCTGAACAGTGTCCCAGTTAGTAATTAGGCGGGTGCCTAACCACGCCTCAATGCAAAGACCGCCACTGATGAAATTGAAGAACAGGGCCCAGATTCTGTCAGGCAAGTCACCATGTGTTGCACAGTTGACGGAGAATCCTGTGAATCAACTCAAATGGACCCCAAGAGGTAATGAAAACAATATCAGTTGACAATTGTTTTCATATCTGTCAAAATATTGAGACATAAGAAGAAATTCTGCCACATTGAATTTGCAAGTCAAAGTTTTGTTTTTTCTCTGTTGGCTGAGGCTGTTTATCTCAACTGTAAAATGTCAACTGAAAGAGTAGCTTCTGTAGTTTCAAATGAGACTGTTGTGTATAAGTCAAACTAAATTACATTATGACTTTTAGTGAGTTTGTAGCAGTAGGCATATTCCATGCGTACTTAGCACCAACGGTGGGTATAAAAGCCAGCACCCTTCACTAGAGATTCCTCTTGTGCCTCTGTTGTCACTGGTGCGTCACTTCCGGCTGGTAGGTAGGCCCGACAGGTATGGTTGCCCGCTGCTGCACCACACTGGCTGCTCGGTCCTTTCTGAGTGCTCACGGCATTTGTGTTTGTGTGTAGGGCAGCTGCTCATGTTCTCCTCCGTGTGCTTGGTAAGTGTCCTCCCTTTCTCGTCAGTGTTGATGCTGTCTGAGGGCTGACGCTAGTGTGGTCACAGGTAACGCCAGTAGTGGCCGGCCTTCTTCTACCTCTCTCTGGTTGGTTGGTTGCTATCTCTCTCTCGGATAGCAACTAACCGCAGTAGTGACCGTTACATGCAGGGATGCTAATGTGTTTTCTGTTATTAGGTGTAACGTGCGATCAGCTGATTGGGGACGCTGCTGCTTCGACCTGGTCTAAACTTCGAGTCTCCACTGCTTTGTCCTGTTCCGTTTGTGTTTATTTCTCTTTTTAGTTGCTGGAGACTAGTAGTGGCAGTGCTGGTGTCCGGGTGGTGGTATCCCGTCCTGTCTGCTGTGTCTGGGGAAGCGGGCTTCACTTCACTGAGTGTGTGTCACAAGTGTCGGGTGGTTTTGAGTTGAGAATGTAAATGTCCACAAACATACAGTCATGAAGACAGCTGCTTGTGCTGCTTGTGTTTTGACCACAGATGGGGTGAATTAATGTGAATGCTCATCCCAGAGGAAGGACTTCCTGGTGAACATATTGAGAAGGATTTGTGAGCTAAAATCAGTTGTTTACTGGAGATAACTTGGGTATATAAGCTATATACTTGCTATATGTAATAGACTCAAGTATTTATTAACAGAACATGAAGTCATTGCGAATGAAAGAAAAAGTTGAACAAAAACACTGTCAACTGTCCATCTGGTTCCCCCAAATCCCCCAAAGCCCACAGTTTATAAATACAAAGATTTCGAGCCAATAGTGTGTAAAAACGCTTTGCATAAATATAATAATGTATTCATAAGTGTCTCTGCAGTAATGGAGATTTGTCAGACTTCCGTCTTCAGTCTAGATTCATCTATAAAAGCTTCTGAAATAAAAGGGTCAAATTGATTTAGAATATGATGAATTTCATTTTCTCTTACATCATTTCTATTTACATCTGTCTTTACCTCACTTCTGCCTTACTCTCTCGTCTGCTGTGCATCATTCAGGTTAAAAACTTTAAAAAAAAAATACTAAAATATAACTTTGGAAGAAACTGAAAAACCACCACATTAAACAACAGCATGTTAATGCATTTCTAAGTTTATTTTTCTTTACACTTTACAAAATTACTAACAGAGGAAGACACCAAATGGTGGTGACACACTGTGACATTTCACACATTTCTACAAACTAGCATCAATTAATAGAAGCGCTCAGATGCTATAATTTTAAACACCATGTATCAGAGTTATGGCCAGTGTGAAAGCCACAATGCAGACACGTAAGACAGCAAAACACTCATTTCCTGATCCAGTTACAGCGTCTAAACCTGTGTCTAGAAGCATAGAAAGCAGCTTGATAGCAGCGGGCTGAATTCTAGATTAAATGTGAGAGTAGACATCATGAAATGTTATCTCCACAGTCTCAGCGTCTAAGCTAGCTTTTATTCTCCTAATGGTAGAATATTTTTCTTTAATATAACAGAAAGATCTCTATTCTGTTGGAGATGAGTCATGTTTCATAACTCTGACTATCACACAGTGAAGACATCCGAGCAGCAGCAGCAGCAGAGCCACCATGATGATGGTTATCACGGTCCTTAGGATGGGGTAAATGTGACAGCCCTGATCTGAAGAGGGACGATGTTTTGTGGCAGTTTTGGCAGAGAAAAAAGACATTATGAGACAGAAAGTGGTTGTGGCAAAATAGAAGTGAAGGAAGCAAAACATTATTCTTAAAAGTGACCCGTCTCACCTTCGACAAGATTGGAGTCTTCGTGATCTTCTGTATTGACGGTAGGGGCTGAAAATTAAGGAGATGGGAATAGTTTGAGAGTGTAAACACATACGTGATCAATATTCTATGAATCTTATTTTGAAAAAAAAAACTTCATGTCTCACCTTCAACAGACAGCCAGCTCTGTGGTGATTCTCCAACTCCAGAGATGTGACATTTGTAGAGTCCTTGATCAGACATGGAGACTGTTTTGAGTCTCAGATTTCCTGTGGAGTTTCTCCACTTGTGGACTCCATCTTGATAGAAATCAGCTGCGATGTTGGAGGAAGATATTTTGTTTCTGCAGCTCAGAGTCACATCTTCTCCCTCCATCACAGGATGAACAGGACTCTCCAGGATCACAGAACCAGCTGAAGAACATGATCATATTTAATTTATCTTGAAATCACGTTGAGATAATCACAAAATATCACTGCCTCACTGCAAACATACAAGCAACATTGATGTTGATGATGTTTCTTCTCCTTCTCCTCCTTCTTCACACCAATACTTTCCAGAATCCTCTTGATAAATGTTTTTAAAGGTGCAGTTAGGTCCTCTTGATGTTCTGTCATTAGTGGTGCAACATGGGGGCTTCATCCCAGTTGATTTATGTTCAGCATCACAGTAAAAGACTCCCTGACAGTACAAAGTGACCGACTCATATTCAAAGAACTGCAGTCTGTTTGGAGAGATACGAAGAAAAGCTGCATCTGAGACAAAGAAAAACAGAGAAATTCAGTTTACTCCTGCACATTTACTCCTGTGAACTGCTGGACGACGTCTACAACATTTAAAAGTAGAAAAGTAATAGAGGAACTCCTGTGATGATTAAACACACCAATCTCAAGGTATTTCTGCCTCTTTTCTACAACTGCCCAACAAAACATCTACTCACCAACTTCCTGATCCTGTGCACACAGCAGGATCATCACAGTCACTGAAGACGCAAAGAAAATAAATTTGTAAAATTTTAGTTCAGTCACTAAATAATGTTCAAAGACTTTCACATGTAATTGTAAATAAAGTCTTTAACATTACATTTTAATCTGGAAAGGAGTCAGTACTCACACAGTGCGATGCAGAAAACTCTGACCTCCATGTTGTCGTGCCGCTGACTGACTGAACATAAGACGGAAGTGTGAAGTGAGAAGTGGTCTCTTCCTGTGTGATTTCTGAGAAACAGAGGTGGTAGAAATAGCCTCAGTGTTTTAGTTAAATATCAGTGGGTGGTACAAAGAGCAAAGTCAGAGTGATCTGCATTGCAACTCTTAGAATGCTAATAAGCATGCACAAAGTCTAATGTATAGCTGAAACTGTGAGGAAACATCCTAAAAGCAGCTCACACATTTATTTATTTTATGTTTCAGCTTCCTCTAGGCCGGCCAGAGATTGCAGGACGCTTGAGGAGCTGGAATTTAAAAACTCTTTTGTTGGAGAATCTATGTGCTCTCTCACTTTTCCTGTGATCTATCAAGAGCTGAACCTATTGTTCACTTCAAGGTCTGAATGTTTTACCACCACAGTTCTGCCAAGTAGAGGTGATAAGCCACTTATGCAGATCCCTGGTGCAGATCCCAACAATTTCAATAACCTCCATCCTATCTCCAATCTGCCCTTTCTCTCTAAAATTCTTGAAAAAACAGTTGCATCTCAGATCCATGCCCACCTCTCTAACAATAACCTTTATGAACAATTCCAATCTGGTTTTCTCCCTCTACACAGCACAGAAACAGCCCTGTTAAAAATCACCAATCACCTCCTTATGGCTGCTGATTCAGGACTCCTCTCAATCCTCCTTCTTCTGGATCTAACTGCAGCATTTGACACTATCTCCCACTCCATTCTCATTCATAGACTAGCCTCCATCGGTATCTCTGACACACCTCTCAGTTGGTTCATCTCGTATCTCTCTGGCCGCACTCAATTCATTCAATTGAAAACATTTACATCCCACCCATCCCCCCTTTCCTCTGGTGTTCCACAAGGCTCTGTTCTCGGTCCTCTTCTGTTCATCATCTACCTCCTCCCCCTTGGCCAGATATTTCATAGGTATAATATTAATTTTCACTGTTACGCAGATGACACCCAGCTCTACTTGTCCACCAAACCCAGCTCATCCTTTCCACCCACTTACCTCTCTGACTGTATTCAAGAAATCAGAACCTGGTTCTCCAACAACTTCCTTAAACTCAACAGTAGTAAAACCGAAATCCTTCTCATTGGCACCAAATCCACTCTATCTAATATAAATAACTTCTCTATTCAAATTGACAATTCCCCAGTCTCCCCCTCTCCCCAGCTTAAGAGTCTGGGGGTCATCCTTGACACCACACTTTCGTTCTATTCCCACATTAACAACATCACCCGTACAGCCTATTTTCACCTACGCAACATCTCCCGTCTCCGTCCATCACTCTCACCTGAAAATACTGCCACCCTTGTCCATAGCCTGGTCACATCCCGTCTGGACTATTGCAACTCCCTATTATTTGGTTTACCTGACAAATCCATTCATAAGCTACAACTGGTTCAAAACTACGCCGCACGCATCATCACTAGAACCCCCTCCATAAATCACATAACACCGGTCCTGCAACAACTCCACTGGCTTCCTGTCAAGTTCCGTATCATCTACAAAATCCTACTCGTCACCTTCAAGGCATTAAACAACCTCGCCCCTCAGTACCTCACTAACCTGCTCCACATACACTACCGTTCAAAAGTTTGGGGTCACATTGAAATGTCCTTATTTTTGAAGGAAAAGCACTGTACTTTTCAATGAAGATAACTTTAAACTAGTCTTAACTTTAAAGAAATACACTCTATACATTGCTAATGTGGTAAATGACTATTCTAGCTGCAAATGTCTGGTTTTTGGTGCAATATCTACATAGGTGTATAGAGGCCTAGTTCCAGCCACTATCACTCCAGTGTTCTAATGGTGAAATGTGTTTGCTCATTGGCTCAGAAGGCTAATTGATGATTAGAAAACCCTTGTGCAATCATGTTCACACATCTGAAAACAGTTTAGCTCTTTACAGAAGCTACAAAACTGATCTTCCTTTGAGCAGATTGAGTTACTGGAGCATTACATTTGTGGGGTCAATTAAACGCTCAAAATGGCCAGAAAAAGAGAACTTTCATCTGAAACTCGACAGTCTATTCTTGTTCTTCGAAATGAAGGCTATTCCATGCGAGAAATTGCTAAGAAATTGAAGATTTCCTACAACGGTGTGTACTACTCCCTTCAGAGGACAGCACAAACAGGCTCTAACCAGAGTAGAAAAAGAAGTGGGAGGCCGCGTAGCACAACTGTGCAAGAAGATAAGTTCATTAGAGTCTCTAGTTTGAGAAACAGACGCCTCGCAGGTCCCCAACTGGCATCTTCATTAAATAGTACCCGCAAAACACCAGTGTCAACATCTACAGTGAAGAGGCGGCTGCGGGATTCTGGGCTTCAGGGCAGAGTGGCAAAGAAAAAGCCATATCTGAGACTGGCCAATAAAAGAAAAAGATTAAGATGGGCAAAAGAACACAGACATTGGACAGAGGAAGACTGGAAAAAAGTGTTGTGGACGGACGAATCTAAGTTTGAGGTGTTTGGATCACAAAGAAGAATGTTTGTGAGACGCAGAACAAATGAAAAGATGCTGGAAGAATGCCTGACGCCATCTGTTAAGCATGGTGGAGGTAATGTGATGGTCTGGGGTTGCTTTGGTGCTGGTAAGGTGGGAGATTTGTACAGGGTAAAAGGGATTCTGAATAAGGAAGGCTATCACTCCATTTTGCAACGCCATGCCATACCCAGTGGACAGCGCTTGATTGGAGCCAATTTCATCCTACAACAGGACAATGACCCTAAACACACCTCCAAATTGTGCAAGAACTATTTAGAGCAGAAGCAGGAAGCTCATATTCTATCGGTGATGGAGTGGCCAGCGCAGTCACCAGATCTGAACCCCATTGAGCTGTTGTGGGAGCAGCTTGACCGTATGGTACGCAAGAAGTGCCCATCCAACCAATCCAACTTGTGGGAGCTGCTTCTGGAAGCGTGGGGTGCAATTTCTCCAGATTACCTCAACAAATTAACAGCTAGAATGCCAAAGATCTGCAATGCTGTAATTGCTGCAAATGGAGGATTCTTTTACGAAAGCGAAGTTTGATGTAAAATCTTATTTCATATACAAATCATCATTATTTCTAACCTTGTCAATGTCTTGACTCTATTTTCTATTCATTTCACAACGTATGGTGGTGAATAAGTGTGACTTTTCATGGAAAACACAAAATTGTTTGGGTGACCCCAAACTTTTGAACGGTAGTGTAAACATTCCTGCCCGCACTCTTAGGTCATCTTCATCACAACAACTCAACATCCCACCTGCTCGCCTGACCACCATGGGGTTTAGAGTCTTCTCCCATTCAGCCCCCTGCCTCTGGAACACCCTCCCTGAACACATAAAAATTTCAGACTCAGTCACCAGCTTCAAATCTCAACTCAAAACTTATTTATTCAGACAGGCCTACTCCATTCCATAGTCTCACTTCTATCACCCATTCTATATGTAATTTGTATGTAACTATATTATGCTTGTGTGTACTTTAATTGTGTTTATTTCTTGTATTTGAACTGTGTTCTGTTTTTAAACAATTTTGTACGGCGACCTTGAGTGTCATGAAAGGCGCCTATAAATAAAATGTATTATTATTATTATGTTGTCTTGGTTATCTCCTGTTTTGGGATAGTGAGTCAGAGACGGACTCCTGTTTTTCTGGTCCTCTGACATTCCATTCATCGGACCTGCAGGACTAAACCAACCACCAGAACAGTGCTGGTATGGTCTGAGGAGGCTTCTTCAGCTCTGCAGAACTGTTTCAGGCACATCCCCTGTGGAGCGTATAAAAAGAGTTCAGACCTGGAGGCTTATCTGTACTAGACTATCAGGACAATGACACACTACAAGCTAATAACAAGCAGGTTAGCATTGAGTAGGGTTTAATATTCATTCATAATTAGATGAATCAGATCCCGGGAAAAGACGATCCATTTCCCGGGAATCCCGGGAAATAGCTGTTTTTTGTTGTTGTAATGTATCATTCAAATATGCATTCCCAGCATGTTTTATATTATTTGTAACATTATGAGGGCAAGAAACACAGTTTATGTCCATATCAACAAAGTTTGCAATGATCAATTCCGTTGCGTGATCAAGTGAGCTGCATGCGTGACAGCCTATCTGCCGCAGCGTAACTGAAATGTCTGTGACTTGTCTCCTGAAAATCTAGGCAACCCTTAAAACCATATTTTACACAACTCAATTATAAAAACTATAAAACGAAATCTGCTGAAGTAGGCCTAAACCATTGAATGATTCCTAAACCATTCTGTTCAATGAAATCCATTCTGTGGCTGTTGAGATTTATTAGCGGCTGCAAAAGGGTATAATCACTCGGACGTTAACCAACAATTTATTTTTCTTAGGGCAGGTATATTTCTCTTTTAAACATATACAATGTTTAACTAAATTAAAGCAAATGACCCACAGAAATGTGCAACTGTGCACGGCAAGAAAGACAGAGCCAGGCCTACATAGGCTAAAACTGAACTGAAATAATAATTAAAAATTTGCTTTTAAGAAACACAGTTTATGTGTTTCTTTGACTCTGCGCTCAGGCGGTTTCGGATTTTAGTTACAAATTGGCCGCAGATAGAGAACGCTCTCTCCACCTCCACAGATGTGTGGCCTGCAGTTGGTGGCTTCGAAGAGGGAAAATCTTTGGGTAGAATTTTCATGAAGTCACCGTCTTTCATTTCCTCCGAGGCTGGCTTAGTGGTCATTGAAATAGCCTGCTGCACATCTAATGCTAGGTCCCCTTCACCACTTCAGCCGGACGCAGAGCTTCCCCTTGCACACTTGACGATGTCCCATCTACTGCCTCTGAAGACGCACCATCGCCCTCTTGCGCTCTCTCTTGAGCATAGCAGTGGCTGGCGAAAAGACGTGAGACAACAACAGAAGCGCACGTGTAACAAAAAATATATATTTCCCGTTTCCCGTCATAACCTTTCCCGGGAATCGGGAAATAGTCTTGATCAGATTTCCCGGGAATAGCCTCGCCTTGAGCCCACCCTCCCTAACACCCTAAACAGTTTCTTTGCTCTCTTCAATACAACTAGGCCTCTTCTCCAGATGGAGGAGCAACATCAACCTCTTGTCCTGCAGCTTCGTCAAGTGAGCTCCACCCTGAAGCAGATCGATATCAGTAAAGCTGCAGGACCTGATAAAGTGGCAGGTTGCACCCTGAGACAATGTGCTGACCAGCTGACAGGAGTTTTCCTGAACAATTCCAACCTGTCTCTGCAGCTGTCCACAGTTCCTGTGTGACTCAGGTCCTTCATCTTTGTCCTTCTACCTGAAAAGAAAGCTGTCACCTGCCTCAGTGATTACCACCCGGTCGATCTGACCATGTAAGCGCCAGCATAGTTCCACTGGGAAGACTATCGCATATCGACTTTTTCCAAAATAAACATAAATTGCTGCTGCATATGTTTTGTGTTCAGCAAATTGTGACAATATGAAATGTGTGTCCATGAGCAGTGATTGACACTCTGTTAGATACACCCCTGGGCTTAATTGATGCATCTGAATGTGGAGCGGTGGATGTCTTGCAAATCATGCTACAGGCTCAAGGAGGGGCCAGAGGAGACGAATTTTCTTCATGCAATTATAGTTGAACATTGGGTCAGTTTTAGAAAATATGACAGAAAGTTCGTTTTATAAGACTTGCCTAGTGCACCTTTAACCTGTAGTTTGAACGCTGACTTATCAGGTACTTCTGAGTTAT
The DNA here is from genome assembly GCA_005024645.1 of Planiliza haematocheilus. Taxonomy (NCBI): domain Eukaryota; kingdom Metazoa; phylum Chordata; class Actinopteri; order Mugiliformes; family Mugilidae; genus Planiliza; species Planiliza haematocheilus. Next base: position 1,556,040 of record SRSE01000889.1, read on the forward strand.
CTTGAATGAACCAGACACAACGCAGTAGTGAAAGATGGAGAATAAATTCATGAAGCCAGGGGAAGACGTCCGAACTGATAAACGACTTAAAAATAAATGGTGCTGGGCGATGATAGAAGAAAGGGGCAGAGACGGCAAAGGTGGCAGAAATTAATAGAGCCAGGTGCTTGTTTTTGTGTGTTGCGCTCAAAGAAGCTAATTGACCCGGTCACATGACAGCTGTTCACGCATTCAACACAAAAGTTGTTTGAAACATCCACAGCTGACGCACCGGCAACAATGACCGATCGTGTTTGTGAAAATACGTTTATGCTCGTTCATTGCACAATGTATGTTGAAGATCACTCACCTGCTTGTTGATTGGTGTATGATAAAAATGTGGACCAAAAATATGTTTCAGTTTGGATTATAAAGACTTTTGATTATCCAGTTAGGTTAGGTTATTTCATTTTGGTAACCTCACACCCCACAGTGGGTGGGCATGGATCGCAGGTTAGGAACCACTGCCCTCGGCAAGTGACAACAGCCCCTATAGTTCTGGAGGTGAAACTCACCAAAAATGACAAATGTTAAAATGTCTTGATAGCAACACCCTGATAGCAATAATATAATTCTAAACTCATTCAGCAACCTCTTCACTAGAAGTGGACCAAGAGTTTATAGAAATACCACAAAGCTTCTATTCCAACCAATTTAACGGTTCTAATGAAAATAGAACCGGGCCTAATATTCATTTGGACATTTGGAGAACCAAGGTACCCAAACTGTTCCACACTGGATTTTTGCCTCTTGAACGGTAATCTAGCTACAAAATACTACTGATTCCACTACAGGAGGCAATGTGCACACAATTCACCCACATTTTATTTATCCTGTGCATCATCAAATTTTGCCATTGTGCACATATAGAATCCATAAAAATATTAGAACAAGTCACCAAGGTGTGTTGTTCATTGTTGTAAAGATCTTTTTTGATATAAGTTAGATATGTATTTACTATTTATAGTACCAGCATTAGCCCACAAGATGGAGACAAAAGACCACATATGAAATTGAAGCACAAGGCCCAGATTCTGTCAGGCAAGTCACCATGTGTTGAACAGTTGATGGAGAAGCCTGTGAATCAACTCAAATGGACCACAAAGAGTAATAAAAACTATATGAGCTTACAATTGTTTTCACATATGTCTAAACATTGAGACGTAAGAAGAAATTCCTCCACGCTGACTTTGAAAGTCAAAGTGTTTTCGCTGCTGGCTGAGGCTAGCTGTTTATCTCCAGATATGTGATGCTTTGTGTCAGTTGAAAGAGTAGCTTCTCTTGTTTCAAATGACACTGTTGTATATAAGTCAAACTAAATATTATGACTTTTAGTGAGTTGATTGCACAGACAGTTTGTGCTGAACAAATACGTAGCTAAGTAGTAAACTTTAATAAAATAAAGTTGTTTGGACTAGACTCTAATGGTTATTAACAATCCAAACATGAAGTCATTGCAAATGAAAGAAGAAGTTGAATGAAAATACTGTCCATCTGGTTCCACCCTATCATCCAAGCCCGCAGTATTTAAATCAAAAGATTTCTAGCCAACAGTGTGTAAAAACTGAAACTAATATAAATAATAATAATAATGTAATATGTGTTCATAAGTGTCTCTGTAGTAATGGAGACGTGTCAGACTTACGTCTTCAGTCTAGACTCATATATAAAAGCATCTTCTGAAATTAAAGGGTCAAATTGATTTGGAATATCATAATTTTCGTTATCTCTTACATCCTTTCCATGTACAACCGTCTTAACCTCATGTCTGCCTTACTCTCATCTGCTGTGCTCCATTCATGTTAAGAACTTTTTTAAAATAGAGTATACTATACTAATATTACTTGGGAAGCAACTGAAAATCCACCACATTAAACAACAGCATGTCAATGCATTTCTTAATTTATTTTTCTTCAGATTTTACAAAATTGTAAACAGCAGAAGACATCAAATGGTGGTGACACACTGTGACATTTCACACCTTTCTACAGACCAGCATGCATTAATAGAAGCGCTCAGACGCTGTGCTTATTTTAAACACCATGTGTCAGAGATACAGTGGTATGAAAAAGTTTGGGCAACCCTCTAAGATTTCATAATAATTTGCTTTAACTTTATAAAAGACGATCATTATATAAATTAAAATGTTAAAAATGGTATGTGCAAAAGTTTGGGCACCCTTTTAATCACATTGATTTCAAGACCTGTAGGGATTTGTAGCTGACATGTTGCAGACCAAAACTGCTTTGATTAGCTTGTGAGACCTTCAGTTACAAAGACAGGTAAAACCAATCATGAAAAAGGCTATTTAACAGAGGCAATTGCTGGCTGTGCTTGTCCTAGGCTCCTGGCAACATGGGGGCATCGAAACAACTCTCCACTGACCAAGAAACTAAGATAATTCATTATCATGAATTAGGAGAAGGGTACAAGAAATTATCAAGAAGGTTTGGGATGTCTATTTCCACAGTCAGAAATGTGGTGCAGAAATGGAAGGCCAGAAGAACAGTCATTGTGAAGGAAAGATGTGGTAGGACAAAAAAATACTGGAAAGACACAGACGAAGGATGGTTAGAATGGTCACAGACAAGCCACAGACCACCTCCAGAGAACTACAAGAACATCTGGCTACTGATGGTGGAGTTGTTCATCGTTCCACAATCCAGCGCACTTTGCACCAGGAAAAGCTCTTTGGAAGGCTGATGTGCAAAAAGCCTTTCCTGAGTGTTCGTCACAAGAAGAGTCGCATGAGGTATGAAAAAGCACATCTGGACAAGCCAGAAGCATTTTGGAAAGAAATACTGTGGTCAGATGAGACTAAGATGGAGTTATTTGGTCAGAACAAGAGGAGGTATGCATGGAGAAAAAAACACACTGAATTCCATGAGAAGAACTTATTGCCTACTGTGAAATATGGTGGAGGGTCCATCATGTTATGGGGCTGTGTGGCTAGCACAGGGACTGGAAACCTTGTTAAAGTTGAGGGCCACATGAATTCCTCTCAGTATCAGCAGATTCTTGACAAGAATGTTCAAGAATCTGTCACAAAGTTGAAGCTACGCCGGGGTTGGATTTTTCAGCAGGACAATGATCCCAAGCACTGTTCAAAATCCACCAAGGAATTCATGCAGAAGCACAAGTACAATCTTCTGGAATGGCCATCCCAGTCCCCAGACCTTAACATCATTGAAAATGTATGGATTGATTTGAAGCAGGCTGTTTACGCACGGAAGCCAAGAAACCTGACTGAACTGGAGGCGTTTTGTTTGGAGGAATGGGCCAAAGTACCACCTGCCAGACTTCAGGGACTTGTCAGTGGCTATAGGAGGTGTCTACAGGCTGTTCTTGCAGCAAAAGTAGGGTCTATTAAATATTAATGGCATTATTTCTTTGGGGTACCCAAATTTATGCACATGCCTATTTTTGTTTAAATATTCATAAAAATGTTTCTGTTGGACCAATGAAAATGATTTCTCTACTGAGATGTTTCTGTTTCCATAAGGTATAACATTTGTTAAAATAAAGTTGCTGCTTCAAAAGCTCAGCAAGTGACAAACTGATGCAATGATTTTCCTAAGGGGTGCCCAAACTTTTTCATACCACTGTATATGGCCAGTGCGAAAGGTTTAAAAATTACATTTTCCAACTTCAGCAAGATGCTCATTTCCTGATCCAGTTACAGCATCTAACCCTGTGTCTAGAAGCATAGAAAGCAGATTGATAGCAGCAGACTGAATGCTAGATAAAATGTGAGAGTAGACATCATGAAATTTTAACTCCACTCACGATCTCAACAACTAAGCTGGCTTTTCTCCTATTATTTGTCATCCAGGCCATCTTTTTCTTTTACAGAAAGCTCTCTATTCTTTTGGAGATTAGTCATGTTTTATAACTCTGACTATCACACAGTGAAGACATCATAGCAGTAGCACCAGCAGTGCCATCATGATGATGGTGAACACAGTCCTTAGGATGGGGTAAATGTGATAGCCGTGATCTGAGGAGGGTTGATGTTCTGTGGGAGTTTTGGCAAGACAAAAGACATTATGCTGACACTGAAGGAGATGGGAATAGTTTGAAAGTGTAAACACATACGTGATCCATATTCTATCTTATTTTGAAAATAAAATACACATCTTACCTCCAACAGACAGCCAGCTCTGTGGTGATTCTCCAACTCCAGAGATGTGACATTTGTAGAGTCCTTGATCAAGCATGGAGACTGTTTTGAGTCTCAGATTTCCTGTGGAACTTCTCCACTTGTTGACTCCATCTTGATAGAAATCAGCTGTGATGTTGGAGGAAGATATTTTGGTTCTACAGCTCAGAGTCACATCTTCTCCCTCCATCACAGGATAGGCAGGACTCTCCAGGATCACAGAACCAGCTGAAGAACATGATCATATTTAATTTATCTTGAAATCACATTGAGATAATCACAAAATATCACTGCCTCACTGCAAACATACAAGTGACAGTGATGTTGATGATGTTTCTTCTCTCTCCTCCTTCCTCACACCAATACTTTCCAGAATCATATCGATAAAGAGTTTGAATGGTGCAGCTAGGTCCTCTTGATGTTGTGTTATTAGTGGTGCAGCACAAGGGCTCCCCAGTTGCATCTTCAACATCACAGTAAAAGACTCCCTCACAGTAAAAAGTGACCGACTCATATTCAAAGAACTGCAGTCTGTTTGGAGAGATACGAAGAAAAGCTGCATCTGAGACAAAGAAAAACAGAGAAATTCAGTTTAGACATTTACTCCTGTGAACTGCTGGACGACGTCTACAACATTTAAAAGTAGAAAAGTAATAGAGGAACTCCTGTGATAATTAAACACACCAATCTCAAGATATTTGTGCCTCTTTTCTACAACTGCCCAACAAAACATCTACTCACCAACTTCCTGATCCTGTGCACACAGCAGGATCATCACAGTCACTGAAGACGCAAAGAAAATAGATGAATCAATAAAAGTTTTGCTCCTTGTGATGTTCAGCATATTTACGATTAAATGTCATAGTTGGTGAAGAATAATAATACGTAAGTTAAAAGTGTTTAGTTCACTCAGTACATAATATCTTCAACTGCATGAGCTTTTTAATTGTAAATAAAGTCTTTATCAAGTTTTAATCTGTAAAGGAGCCAGTACTCACACAGTGCAATGCAGAAACCTCTGACCTCCATGTTGTCTTTCCACTGACTGACTGAACATCAGACTGAAGTGTAAAAGGTGAAGCGGTCTCTTCCTGTTCAACTGTTGAGAACTGCTGTGGTGGAAATAGCCTCAGTCACAAAGGTGTGTTTTCAGTGGGTGGTGCGAAGAGCGAAGACAGTGTAATCTGCGACTCATCTTTAAAAGAGTTCACATTAATAAAGACTGAAGGAATTTAAAAACCCTTTGCTTGTTTGTTTTTTTATTTTTTAAATAACAGCAGCGCAATGACCTGCACATAATGGAACCTACATAGAGGTCCGGCTATAGGAATGTTAACAGTCATTAACATACTCTGAGGAAGGTGGCTGCTAGTGCATGACACCAGTAGATTTAGACCATAAACGGGTTAGAAGGTAAAAGAGGGTGCTGGCTTCATGTGAAATCTCATCTCAAGGGCCCAGATACCTGGGCCTCATCGGCCTCATGCATAGGTGGGGTCTTCAAGGGTCTGATATGAAAAAACCTCATCACCTGACAACCTGTTAGATCCCATTTATACCTCATATGGGCATTCATGGGTAGGCCCACGTGAGAAAACAACTGCAGACAAACCCACTTGCAGTCCAGTTGAGTCCTACCTATGGCCCAGTGAGATCCTTCTTAAATTAATAGGTTGGGCCGACATGGGCCTCTTGTAAATAAACCATTTGGGCCCCATCTGTAAAACAGCTAAAAAACAAATCATTCCCTTACTGATCCCATGGATGTTTTTTGGTCTTTACTGTCTTTTTGCTTTGCCTGGAGTCTTCACTTGGAACAGGATGGATTTTCATTCTCTGCTCTAAGCTCAAAGACTCAAGATCTGTTTGTGTCTGTTTGACCTTTGTCTTTCACATGGCCGCGTCCAGCGACGAAGGTCTTCATGGTTGGAATGGTTCCAGTCAAGCTTCTCTTGGACCATTCTCCTTTCACTTTCGCAGCTTGTGTGGTCAGAGTTGGGAAGAGTCGATGGCATCTTTTACTATGGCCTCTATGAACTCAGGTTTAACTCTGAAAGGGATGTCCTCTCCCGTGACATCAGAGAAAGCCTGACAGATGGAGCTGTCTACGCTAAATGTCGTATCAGATATTCAGAGGACACCGGAACCATCATGGTGGGGACACCAGAGGATGTGGATGATCCACACATGAACAGTGGGACGATTTCAAGGACAGACTGTCTGATGAAAGGGGTGGTTTCCTCTCTTCACCAACGAGCTCTACAACCAGACTTCATGGCACCAGATCTGTGGCACATAGAGTACGTCTCCAGCAACACAGAAAGAAAAATATTTATCATTATAAGTGATTTGATTAAACTTAACATGGCCCAGCCAGTCTGTATTACGCCTTTCCTCACCATAAGGGGGAGCTCAATGACCCAAAGCTTTTAAGTTGCTACTAAGATTGTCACAAGGTATAGCAGGGGAGAAGGGGAGGAAATAAAACAACTTTAATTAATATTTGTATAACGTAGAACAACAGGCACTCCAACAGCATGGCAGGAAGTCCAACAAAAGATCCAGTTTGTCTTTTGTTGGATTTATGGCAGAAGAAGCAAAGCAATCCAAAAACCAAAGTTCGCTGACAAACAGAAGAAGCAAAGGAACACATGGAATGCTTCCACAATAACTGGACAGACAAAGTCATAAGGGATAAGGCAGGACTATATATACGTACACAAAGTAATGAGGTGAAACGTAGAACAGAGGAGCAAACAAACCACAGATGAGGGAAAAGAGTTGACAAGATACAGGTTAAGTGTCTCGTTGGTGAAGTAAAACCACCAGAAATAAAACAGGAAGCGAGATCAAGGAATGACCTTTTCGTTGACCGAGGCTGGAGCATCTTCAGACTATTGATGACCGAAGAAATTCAAAAGATGAAAATTTAAAGTAATGGATCCGTCTCTGACTGTCCTGTCAGAACGTGGGAAGATCGACTGATTGCGCTTTCAAAAGACATAACCCTCAAGACCATTGTCAGTGTGAACACAGGTTATTTCATGAGGACGTGCATGAATTTCACTCATGAAACTGAGGGAACGTTCTGCTGTAGTTATAATTATCATGACACACGTGAGAGAATGGTGACATTTTGTACCACAGAACAAACTCAAACAGACGCTCTGACGTGTACGACATGACTTTTATTCTCACTGGTGGAACTGTCACAAGAAACTCTCGTCACGTCGCTGACCACAAACCTAAAAAAGTAATACAGCAAGTTCAGATATGCAGCTAACCGCCGCAAGTTTAGAAACAGCAGCAGCAGCAGCAGCTCTCATCTGGTGAGAGACTGTGTGAACAGACTGAGCTGATGGAACAAGTTGGTTAAACTGCCTGATGAAAATAAACCGAAACTTCTCTGATGTGTTGGTTAAAGCGCAGATGCTGTCAAACTCTGCACGTTTGTTTTTGCACAGAAACTATTTGAAATTTGATACACAGCAAACAGACGTGAGGGCAAAAGATTTTTTTTCTGTTTTAGCTTGTACATTAACAACAACAATGCCAGCCCTATCTGGGTCACTTCCTGGTTTTCATGTAGATCATGAAGCTCCTCCTTTCAGTCAGCGCTCAGCAACCTGTAACACAAAGGACACGGAAGAGAAATGTCATGGTAGTTGTAGATTATAGAAAGAAAAGAAGTCGTTGCAGAAGTTTACTTTACAAAGAAAAGCATGATTTAAAATCTCTAGCCTTAACCCTCTACCAAAAAATATTCTGAACCCCTCGACCCCCGGTTTACATACATATATAATTCTAGAATAAGTGGTTGGAGTACAGACGTGTACACAGAAGATGAGGAGCTCAAGGTTTTTGAGCTGCTTTTGACTTTTCTTTCAACAACTATGAGTGGACAGCAAGACCCTGCTCATAGAAAGACAACTGTGTAGCAACGAGGAGACAAAAAACAGTATTTGACTCACAATCTGAATTGAAGAATAGTAGACATCATTGTCAACGAAGTCTTCGGCCGGTGAGGGAACGCTGGACTCTGCTGCTTTGAAGACAAATTTAAATATTCCTTACCACTGTGTTTTTTTGTTTGTTTGTTTTTTAAAATTAAAACAATGAATCATGCACAGATATTGGGATTAACAATGTTATGAATAATTTTAATTCTGACCCAGCTGTGGAGCACCACTCTGGCCCAAAGCGTAGTAAACGGGCAAATCTTCATTTTCACCTGAGAGAGAGAAACAATCACAGCTGAAACATATCACCTTAATGTCTCTTTTGCAGGCCTGGTATTGCAGTTGTGTAAATCAACACCTTTCTCAATGCTAAGCTAAGCTAATGATCACCAGGCTACACTGGACATCCAGCTCTTGGCTAGAATGGCAATAAGCATTATGCCTCTGGAGCTTTGGCTTGTTCCACAGTTTATAACATGGTCAGTTTTTCAATGTGGGTCAATAATGTGGGCTTGAGATCAAAAGTCTTAAGTTGTATGGACGCTGATGCTGTGGATTTGATTAGAGGCTAAAGTTATCACCAGCAACATCACATCATACAATGTAAATGCTAAGTAGCATGCTAACTGTGGCCTGGGCTAAAAACACGTAAAGTTAAAGGAAATACCTCTTTTCTTCCTGGTCTTTGTTACAGTAGCATACATTGCTTGGCTTGCTTCAGGTGCACTGGCCTGTACAGAGACTGAAAAAAAACAAAAAACAATAAATACATATATTTAATATCCTTTCCGCTAAATGTTTAATCTCTTAAAGTTAAACCTACCTGTCTGATGCTCTGATGAGTCTGAATCAGGCACTGCTGGTGACCGTGAAAGAAAATCTGTAAAAGAAAATATTTTGAATATTGTAATGGCGCTAATGTAAACTGAGAACTGATATTCTAAATAACAACAGTGACACAAGAGGGAAGCCCATTTAATTTGGAAAATTGTCCATTGTTTCCTGAAATTATTACCCAGCGCAAGCATTTATAATGTGAAAAACTTTGGCCCTAGCACCCAACCCTGAGGAATTCCTCTGTGCCTTATGTGTATTTTTGAGTAAAATTCAAATTATGTTCTTCACCTCTAAGAAAGTGGAATCTGCCAAAGTGATGTAGTCCAACAACCAACAAGAGAAGCATCAACAAGACGGAGATGACGATCCATGGTGTGCTGGCGGCACTTTTGTCATCTTCTGTATTGACGGTAAGAAAAGCTGGAACTTAAGGAAATGAGAAAAGTTTGAGAGCGTTAACACATACGTGATCAATACTTTATGAATCTTGAATAAACCTACATATCTCACCTCCAACAAATAGCCAGCTCTGTGGTGATTCTCCAACTCCAGAGATGTGACAGTTGTAGAGTCCTTGATCAAGCAGGGAGACTGTTTTGATGTTCAGATTTCCTGTGGAGCTTCTCTCCATTTGGACTCCATCTTTATAGAAATCAGCTTCGATGTTGGAGGAAGATATTTTGGTTCTGCAGCTCAGAGTCACATCTTCTCCCTCCATCACAGGATGAGCAGGACTCTCCAGGATCACAGAACCAGCTGAAGAACATGATCATATTTAATTTATCTTGAAATCACATTGAGATAATCACAAAATATCACTGCCTCACTGCAAACATACAAGTGACATTGATGTTGATGATGTTTCTTCTCTCTCCTCCTTCCTCACACCAATACTTTCCAGTGTCAACTCGATAAACACTTTTAACGGTGCAGCTAGGTCCTCTTGATGTTTTGTTATTGGTGGTGCAACACGAGGGCATCTCCCCAGTGGATTTATATTGAACATCACAGTAAAAGATTCCCTCACAGTACAAAGTGACCGACTCATATTCAAAGAACTGCAGTCTGTTTGGAGAGATACGAAGAAAAGCTGCATCTGAGACAAAGAAAAACAGAGAAGTTCAGTTTAGACATTTACTCCTGTGAACTGCTGGACGACGTCTACAACATTTAAAAGTAGAAAAGTAATAGAGGAACTCCTGTGATGATTAAACACACCAATCTCAAGATATTTTGTCTCTTTTCTACAACTGCATAACAAAACATCTACTCACCAACTTCCTGGTCTTGTGCACACAGCAGGATCGTCACAGTCACTGAAGACGCAAAGAAAATAGATTAGTTAAATTTAAGTTCACTCACTAAATTACGTTCAAAGACTTTCATGTGCATGAACTTTTTAGTTGTAAATAAAGTCTTTATCATTAAGTTTTAATCTGGAAAGGAGCCAGTACTCACACAGTGCGATGCAGAAAGCTCTGACCTCCATGTTGTCTTGCCACTGACTGACTGAAGATCAGACTGAAGCGTAACGTAAGAAGTGGCCTCTTCCTGTATAAGTTCTGAGAGACAGAAGTGGTGAAAATAGCCTCAGTGTTTTAGTTAAATCAGTGGGTGGTGCAAAGAGCAAAGGCAGAGCAAATATGCGGTTAATGCATCTCTGACTTGCTTAATGTTCTCCACCCTGGTTTGTGGTTCATTAGCATTCCAATATTAGCACGCAATCAAAAATACAGCTGAGACTGAGAGCAAAGTCATCTTTAAAAGAGCGTGCACATTTAATTTCGATTAGATAGTGATAGCGATGATATTATTCTCAAGTCATTCAGCAACCCCTTGACTAGAACTGGACCAGGAGTTTATAGAAATACCAGAAAGCACACATATTCTACAGAGATTCTAGTAAAAACTGAACTCGGTCCACTCTAAATTTGGACATTTGGAAAACCAAAGTGTTCCACATTTGTTACCTCTTGAACGGTATAGTACCACCATTAGACCATGAGACGGAGGCAAAGGACCATGTATGAAATTGAGGCACAGGGCACAAGATTCTGTCAGGCAAGTTCCCACGTTATCCCTTATGGAGAGGGCAACCAAGAATCTGTGTACCAGGCCCAGAGGGTCACCAGGACCTCACCCTGGAGCCAGGCCTGGGGCTGGGGCTCATGGACGAGCGCCTGGGCCCAGCCCAAACTAGAGACATGGGGTCTAGGTCCACCACCACTAGGAGGAGCATAAAGGGTCAGGTGCAATGTGGATTTCATCCAAGGTGGGGGCCTTGGATGTCTGATCCTGGGTTATGGAAGCTGGCTTTTGGGACATGGAATGTCACCTCTGTCGGGGAAGCAGCCGGACCTTGTGGAAGAGGTTGAGTGCTATCGACTAGATATAGTCAGGTCCATAAATACTGGGACATGGACACAATTCTAACCACCAATTCACCACCACAATGGATTTGAAGGTTAATGGTGTAGGAATCACAACAGTTTGTATATGTGTATCCCACCAAAAGTAAGGGGACAATTGACTGCTCATCTGTTCTATGGCCAGTTCTGTGTTATTCCCTCATTATCCCATTTGCAAGGAGCAGATAAAAGGTCTGGAGTTCATTTCAAGTGTGCTATTTGCATTTGGAGTCTGTTGCTGTCAACTCTCAGTATGAGATCCAAAGAGCTGTCACTATCAGTGAAGCAAAGCTGAAAAATCAAAACAAACCCATCAGAGAGAGGAGAGCAAAAACCTTAAGTGTGGCCATATCAACTGTTTGGAACATTCTTAAAAACAAAAAACACGCCACAACACCAAAACACCCGGAAGACCACGGAAAATAACTGTGGTGGATGACCGAAGAATTCTTTCCCTGGTGAAGGGGACCCTCATATTTCCTGGAGTTGCTCCAGGTGAGAGGATAAAAGCCGGGTGGGCTTCTTGCTTGCCCCCGGACTCTCTGCCATTGGGGTTCTTCTGAGTGACCTGCCTGATCTCAACCAGAGTGGTGCTCAGTTGTTGGACTTTTGTGCGAGTCGCATTCTCTCCATAACTAACACCATGTTCGAACATAAAGTTGTTCATCTGTGCTCTTGACACCATAACAGCCTAAGTCGTAGGTCGATGATTGTTGTTGTTTGTTGATTGTTGGGTGGTGGAAGAAAAAAGTTTGAGGTGCTGCTCAATCCCACCAACACGTATTCCACAGAGGAAACAGAGCTGAGGGCCGAACTGCACGGCAGCGGAGCTCTCAAAGCAGATGAGATCCACCCTGGGTATCTCAACAATCTGGTTGTTGTAGGGCTGTCCTGGTTGAGACACCTCTGCTGCATTGCGTGGACATTGGGGACAGTACCTCTGGAGTTGCAGACCAGGGTGGTGGTGGTCACCATCTTAAAAAATAGGGGACCAGAAGGTGTGCTCCAACTATAGGGGTATGGTATAGTATGGGGGTCTCCCCAGCAAGGTTTATGCCAGGGTGCTTGAAAAAGAGGGTTCAGTCAATGGTTGAACCTCAGATTGTGGAGGAACAATTACAGTTTTCTTCCTGAACGTGGAACCATGAACCACCTGTTTACCCTTGATAGGATGCTAGAAGGGAAATGGGAATTTGTTCAACCAGTCCACATATGACTTGTGGATTTGGAAAAGGCTTACAACTGTGCCCCCAGAGGCATCCTGTGGGGGGTGCTCCAGGTGCTCCAGGAGTACGGGGTGGATGGCCCTTTATTAAGGGCTATTCAGTCCCTGCACAAAAGGAGTGCGAGTTTGGTCCATGTGGCCGGTAGTAAGTCGGACCTGTTCCCAGTGAGGGTTGGACTCCGCAAGTGCTGCCCTTTGTCTGGTTCTGTTCATAACTTTTATGGCTGATGTAGATCAGCACATCCAAGTCTGAGGCCATAGTCCTCTGTCAGAAAAGGGTGGATTGCCTACTCCGGGTAGGGAAGGAGGTCCTACCTCAAGTGGAGAAGTTCAAGTATCCCGGGGTCTTGTTCGCATGTGAGGTTAGGAGGGAGCAGGAGATCAACAGGCAGATCAGAGCGGCGTCTGCAGTGGTGTGGACACTTAACTGGTCAGTTGTAGTAAATTGAGAGCAAAGCCGTAAGGCATCGGCAATGAGTGACATTATGATATGTGTTAATTGATTCTAAATTGCCCATAGGTGTGCATGTGAGTGTGAATGTTGGCCCTCCGATGGACTGGCGACCTGTCCAGGGTGTACCCCTGCCTCTCGCCCGATGACAGCTGGGATAGGCTCCAGCAGACCCCCGTGACCCCTAACAGGACTAAACGGGTATAGAAAATGACTGACTGACTGACCTTCCGTTCTTAAGTATTGATGGACTTAGCTGACTGGTCCTTGCCATAATATGAATTCTAACAGTTGTCAAATAGGGCTGTCATCTGTGTACCAACCTGACTTCTGCAACAACATAAACATAATTGTGTTCAGGGTAAGGTAAACATGTAAACATGTACAATTATATGGTTGGGAAGGCAGCTACTTGTGTCTGACACCAATAGATTTTGACCATAGACAGGGTGAATTAATGTGAAATCTCAGACCAGAAGAAGGACTTTCTGGTGAATATACTGTGAAGTATTTTTGAGCTAAAAACATGTTTTCTGGAGGCAACTTGGGGTTATATGCTGTATACTTGCCTTATCTAATAGACCCTTTTAAGCCTTTTCTTCTTCTTTTTAACCTGTAGCACTTTGAGATCTTTTAATGGAAAGTGCTTTATAAATAAACTGTCAACTGTCTGTCTGGTTCCCCCCATCACCTTGGTAAATTTTGTGCTAGCAACAAAATTTATGGACAGTGTGTGATGGTTTTGTATTACCTGTGTTTGTGTTTTGAGTTTTGTTCATGTTTCTTGTCTTCCTGTTTCCTTAAGTTTTTGATTCCCTGTATTACTCACTGTGTTTCCCCGTGTTGATTAGGTAATTGGTTTCCTCCTTGTCTTCTCTGATTTGTGTCACCTGTGTCTCATCATCCCTCTGTTCCTCGTGTGTTCATATATAGCCCTGCCTTCCCCTTTGTTCCTTGTTGCGTCATTCTGTGTTTTTTTTTACTCCTCTGTGTGTCACCTGTGCCCTCAGTGTTTTGAGCGTTTTTCGTCTCTCGTCTCTTGTTCTATTTTTTGTCTTTTTGATAGTTTTTGTCTTTGGAGTTCCTGCTGTTAGTGATGTGCATCCGAGGCTTTGTTGAAGCCTCGACCAGTGATTCAAAAAAAGGCTCATTACTCGAAGCTTCAGTGACACAGTGCTCTATTAGGACATCTAGTGGATTATAAAATGTAGTACAATTGAGACGTGTCTTATTGGTTCATGCTTGAGAGTCTGAGTTAGAGTTAGAAGAATAGGATTGTATATCATGTTTGATTGCTCAAGACTACTATATAGTTTAAAATGGATAAGGATACTAGTCATTGAAGACCATGTTTCCTATTTGTCATGTCATATATGTAACCCTATATACCAACCTAGTGTTATCTAACTATGCAACTAATTTATCTATTCCTTTCTGTATCTTATCAACAATGATTCTCAACAAAATATGCAATCTGATACAACACTAATAACTCTCAAAGCAACTAACACCAACAACAGAAACAATCCAACCTAGAAACATTGAAATGAACACCACTAATAGGTGAGAGGATATCCGGGATATCCCTGAACACACACAATCCCTCCAGGTGATTCACATGATAAACCAAACCCATCAGGTGATTCGTATGCCCGCTGAAGCGCTTGAGCTGCTTCGAATGTCACTCACGTGCTTCAAACGTCACTAATCACGTGACCGAACCCCCCCTCTCGGCACAGTGATTCAACACAATTGCTTCATGAGCAACCGCACATGTGTCGACGCTGCAACCAATTGAATTTCAATCATATTTATAGTCTCTGGTTGCCACATCACTGCTGGTCTCTTCATCTCTGTGCTTCCTTTCATACCTGGTCAAAGTTCCAAATGCACACTGTAGACAAGCCTCCATTGCTGCAGAGACACATGTAAACATTGGATATATTATGTTTATGCAATGAATCAAGAATCTTTTGATATTATTGCAGCTTAATATAAAGATTTCTAGACAAGAGAGCATAAAAACTGAAACACTTTGCATGCATACAATGTATATGTTAAGAAGTGTATCTGCAGTAATGGAGACTTGCCATACCTCCTTCTTCAATCCAGATTCCTCTAAAGAAGCTTCTTCTCAAATAAAAGGGTTAAACTGATTAAGAATATCGTGAATTCCATTTTGTCTTACATTTAATTCCTATAACATCTGTCTTTACCTCACGTCTGCCTTACTCTCTCATCAAGTTGAAAACTTTTTTTAAAAATATAACTTGGGTAGAAAATGAAAAACCACCACATTAAAGAACAGTATGGTAATGCATTACAAAGTTTATTTTTCTTGATTTTACAAAATTGCAATAAGAGGAAGACGCCAAATGGTGCTGATGCATTGTGACATTTCACACGTTTCTACAAACCAGCATCAATTAATAAAAGCACTCAGACACTGTGGTTATGTTAAACACCATGTGTCACAGTTATGGCCACTGCGAAAGATTAAAAAAACACATTTGCAGACACATTAAACAAGTTTCCCAGCAAGACGCTCATTTATTTAGAAGCATATAATGCAGTTTGATAGCAGCGGGCTGAATTCTAGGTGAAATGTGAGAGGAGGCATAATAAAATATTAACATCATGATCTCAGCGACTAAGCTAGTTTTTATTCTCCAATTGGTCATCCGGGTCATCTTTTTCTTTAATATAACAGAAAGCTCTCCATTCGGTTGGACATAAGTCGTGTTTTGTAGTTTTGACTAACACACAGTGAAGATATCTGAGCAACAGCAGCAGCAGCACCACCATGGTGATGGTGAACACAGTCCTTAGGATGGGGTAAACGTGACAGTGGTGATCTGAGGAGGGACGATGATCTGTGGAAGTTTCTGAGAGAGAAAAGACATTATGAGACAGGAAGTGGTTGTGACTAAATAGAAGTGAAAGAAACAAAGAGCAATCCATTTGTCTCTTAACCCTCCTATTCTCCTTGGGGTCAATTTGACCCCATTCAATGTTTATCATTAAAAAAATAATAGTTTCCTTTGTTTTATTTGCTTCATATTTCATGACTTTTCCTAAATTGATGGGGACAACTGATTAAGCAAAACATTTTCATGATGATGTTTTTCTAATGTGCTGAACACATACTACACGCATTGGTGTTCCTCTGGGGTCAATTTGACCCCAAGCCGTTTTAGCTGTGTAAAACGTGTCTGCTTCTGTGTGTGACCTTATAACCCCACACCTGCAGGTGCAGGGGTGATACTTTTGAGTTGATACATGAAAGGGGGGGGTAAAGAAAACAACCATTCCAACCATGGACATGAAGGTGTGTGTTTGTGTGTGTGTGACTCTGAACTCACACCTGCCTCAGAACTGATATTTCCCGCGCTGTGGAGGGCGGGGTATTCCCGCAACGACATGTAAAATAAGGGAGGAGAAAACATATAAAAGCTTGTGCTGACAGCCCTCTATCCCTCTTTTCCTCATTGTGCTCTGTGTACTGCAGTCTGCACGCTCTCTCACCTGAGAATGTTCTCTCGGAAAACTTTTACTGTCAGTGAAGTTTTGGAGCAGCTCTATGAGAGTGAAAGTGACCTAGAGGAGAATGTGTCTGAGACTGAGGATTGTGTTGAGGAGGACCCTGATTTTGAGGGGTTCTCATCTGATGAAAATGAGAGTGTTGACCCTCATGTTGTCTCTCAACAAACAGCAGACACAGTCACCTCCAAAAATGGAAAGATAACATGGTCCCTTTCCCCACATAAACAGCAGGGTCGACTTAGTGCTGCAAATGTTATCAAAATGGTTCCAGGCCCCACCAGATTTGCAATCAGCCACACTGAAGACATCAAATCATCATTTGAACTCTTCATAACACCTTCAATTGAAAATATTGTGCTTGGGATGACAAATTTAGAGGGGAAGCGCGTGTATGGGGACAGTTGGAGAGAATTGGATGTAGTTGACTTGGAAGCCTACATTGGCTTGCTCATTTTGGCAGGGGTGTACAAATCAAAAGGTGAAGCAACAGCAAGCCTTTGGAACGCTGAGACTGGAAGGGCAATATTTCCAGCCACCATGTCTCTCAAGACTTTTCAAGTTTTGTCCCGTGTCATACGCTTTGATGACAAGCAAACAAGGCAGGGCCGACGAGAACGTGACAAACTTGCGGCAATAAGGGATGTGTGGGACAAGTGGGTGCATCTTTTACCCCTGCTTTACAATCCAGGCCCCCACGTGACTGTTGATGAGTGCTTGGTTGCGTTTCGTGGGCGCTGTCCATTCCGACAATATATGCCAAGCAAACCTGCCAAATATGGCATCAAAATATGGGCAGCATGTGATGCCCAGTCCAGCTTTGCCTGGAGT
This sequence comes from Planiliza haematocheilus, assembly GCA_005024645.1. NCBI lineage: Eukaryota > Metazoa > Chordata > Actinopteri > Mugiliformes > Mugilidae > Planiliza > Planiliza haematocheilus. The sequence goes on from SRSE01000889.1 coordinate 1,573,489, forward strand.
ATGCAGGTTTACACAGGCAAATCTCCTGGCGAAGCACCAGAAAAAAATCAGGGCACAAGGGTTGTGCTTGATATGGCTAAAGGACTTCATGGGCATAATATTACATGTGATAATTTTTTCACATCTTATGCCCTGCGTGAGGAACTGCTCAAAAGGAAGGTCACCATGTTGGGAACAGTGAGAAAGAATAAACCAGAGCTTCCCTCTGAACTTCTTGCTGTCAAGAACAGGAAGGTAACATCTTCAATGTTTGCCTTCACTGACAAAGCAACCGTGGTCTCCTATTGCCCCAAGAAAGGGAAAAATGTCCTGCTGCTGAGCACCATGCACAACGATGCTGCCCTGAGCAGCAGAGAAGACAAAAAACCACAAATGGTGCTGGACTACAATCAGACAAAGGGAGGGGTGGACAACCTTGATAAGGTCACGGCCACATACAGTTGTCGGCGCATGACTGCCCGTTGGCCCCTTGTCATATTCTTCCATATCATTGATGTGAGTGCATACAATGCATTTGTGATATGGAGTGAAATAAACAAGGACTGGAACAGGGGAAAACTGAGCCGAAGGAGGATTTTCCTGGAGCAGCTTGGTAATGCACTGGTGAAACCTCAGATTGAGAGAAGGCCGTGCCTTCCAAAAGCATCAACAGCTGCTGTAGCTATTGTGAGGGACATACAGACAGAAACAAGCACCCAAGCTCCTCCAATGGTACAAACCGCAGGCAAGAAGCGTGGCAGGTGTCAGGTTTGTCCCACGGGAAATGATTCTAAGACTAGCATGACCTGTTCGAAATGCAAGAAATATGTGTGCAAGGAGCATGCGCACACTCTCTGCACGTCCTGTGTGCAGTAGTGCAGACTAAAAGTTTGACTGTGGGGATAAAGAACTGTTCCATGTTCTGCCTGATGTTCTCATTATGATGTTCTCATTATGATTTTCTGTAAAATTTTCCCCACACAAAAAAAAAAACAAAAAAAAACAAAAAAAAGAAATAAAAAGAAAAAAAAAAAAAAAAAAAAACTCTTTAACTCTGCCACTGCCGGTCCCAAGCCCGGATAACAAAAGAGGAGGGGTGAGTGACACTTTATAACTATGTTACAAAAAAAGGAGATAAAAATGAAAAAATAAAAATGTTTATGAGAGGGAAAGGGGGGTCACCAACATCAATCAATATGGTTAATTCTGTGAGTCATGAATGTGCACTCCAAATTAGAAGATTTGGATGAAAGATTTTCAAGATACACTAAGTCTAAAACCTAAAGTTTGACCTGATGGTGGCGCTACAGGAAAGGTCATATCATCACCAAAATCACTAGGGTACATACTCTTGTGGTCATTAACGTTGTCAGTAAATTTGAAAAGATTTGTATGAAAACTTTTCAAGATAAATGAATTCTAATTTTGGCCTAATGTTTTGAGTTTGGCCCGATGGTGGCGCTAGAGAACAGGTCAGCTTCCATTATCAAGGGCTTATTTATGTATTCAACAAATAAACAAAGTGTCTGACACAAAAAATTGGACAACAATTATCTGTAAGTCATTTTCTGGAGGCAAACATACCTGGGGTCAGATTGACCCCAGGGGTAAGAAGTGTTAGTAAATTTGAGGAGAATAGGAGGGTTAAAAGGCCTTGCATCCAACAGGACGTTTCCCCAGTTATTTGTGTTGTGATTTAATACAGTGTACTTCACATTAAGTCTTCATACCATTACACTTGCAAGAGGAGGTAAGATTCGTCTCTTCGTGAAAATATGGTGGAGTTGAAGATGGGAAAGCTAAAAAAAAACAAATGTAAACACATAGATGATAAATACTTGATTAATCTTATTTTGAAAAAAAAAAAAAAAACTTCATATCTCACCTCCAACAGACAGCCAGCTCTGTGGTGATTCTCCAACTCCAGAGATGTGACATTTGTAGAGTCCTTGATCAAGCATGGAGACTGTTTTGATGCTCAGATTTCCTGTGGAGCTTCTCCACTTGTGGACTCCATCTTTATAGAAATCAGCTTCGATGTTGGAGGAAGATATTTTGGTTCTGCAGCTCAGAGTCACATCTTCTCCCTCCATCACAGGACGAGTAGGACTCTCCAGGATCACAGAACCAGCTGCAGAACATGATTATGTTTAATTTATCTTGAAATCAAGTTGAGATAATCACAAAATATCACTGCCTCACTGCAAACATACAAGCGACATTGATGTTGATGATGTTTCTTCTCTCTCCTCTTTCCTCACACCAATACTTTCCAGTGTCACCTCCATAAACATTCTTAATGGTGCAGCTAGGTCCTCTTGATGTTCTGTCATTAGTTGTGCAACACGAGGGCGTCTCGCCAGTTGATTTATGTCCAACATCACAATGAAAGACTCCCTGACAGTACAAAGTGACTGACTCATATTCAAAGAACTGCAGTCTGTTTGGAGAGATACGAAGAAAAGCTGCATCTGAGACAAAGAAAAACAGAGAAATTCAGTTTAGACATTTACTCCTGTGAACTGCTGGACGACGTCTACAACATTTAAAAGTAGAAAAGTAATATAGGAACTCCTGTGATGATTAAACACACCAATCTCAAGATATTTTACCTCTTTTCTACAACTGCCCAACAAAACATCTACTCACCAACTTCCTGATCCTGTGCACACAGCAGGATCATCACAGTCACTGAAGACGCAAAGAAAATAGATGAATCAGTAAAAGTTTTGTCGTCTCCAACAGCTGCTCAGCAGCATATTTATACTAAATGTCATAGCTCGTGAAGAATAACACTTACAAATAAAAGTTAAAAGTGTTAAATTTAAGTTCCCTAACTAAGTAATATTTAAAATTTCGCAGACATGAGCTTTTTAATTGTAAATAAAGTCTTTATCATTAAGTTTTGATATGGAAAGGAGCCAGTACTCACACAGTGCGACGCACAAAGCTCTGACCTCCATGTTGTCTTGCTGCTGACTGACTGAACATCAGACTGAAGTGCAAAATGAGAAGTGGTCTCTTCCTGTTCGACTCTTGAGAACTGGTGTGGTGCAAATAGCCTCAGTGTTTTAGTTATATCAGTGGGTGGTACAAAGAGCAAAGGTCGAGTTAACTATGAGTCATCTTTGATAGAGTTCACATTAATAAGGTTTCAAAACTTTAAAAACCTTTGCATGGTTTTCTAAAAAGAAGCAGCTAAGCAATGACCTACACGTACAATGGACATAGAGGTCAGGCTAGAGGAACGTAAACAGGCATTAACATACTGTCAGGAACGTGGCTGCTAGAGCATGACACCAGTAGATTTTGCACGTAAACAGGTTAGAAGCTAAAAGAGGAGGCTGAGTTTATGTGAAATCTCATCTCAAGGACCCAGATACCTGGGCCTCATCGGCCTCATGCATAGGTGGGGACTTCCAGGGTCTGAAATGAAAAAACCTGGTCACCTGAAAACTTGTTAGATCCCACTTGTACCACATGGGCATTTATGGGTAGGGCCACGTGAGAACACAACTGGAGACAAATCCACATGTAGTCCGGTTGAGGATGGATCCTTATTCTCTGCTCTACACTGAAAGGTTCGAGATCTTTGTATCTATTTGAAAAACTACATCAGATGTTCAGAGGACATCGGAGCCATTATGGCGGGGGCCCCAGAAGATGTGGATGATCCACACATCGACAGTGTGATGATTTCAAGGACAGAATCTCTGGTGAAAGGGGTGGTCTCCTCTTTTCACCAACTAGCCCTACAACCAGACTTTATGCCTCCAAATCTCTGTCACATAGTTTGGGTCCCCAATAAAACAGAATGCTATGTATTTATCATTATAAGTGGTTTGACTTAACCAGTCTGTATTACACCTTTCCTCACCATAAGGGGGAGCTCGGTGGCCTGGGCTTTTGAGTTGCTGCAAAGACTGTCACGAGGTGTAGTGAGCGAGAAGGGGAAGAAAGGAAAACGGCTTTCATGAATAGTAATAAGGTGAAACTAGTCAACTAGCAAAACACAGACAAGGAAGATGAATTGACAAGATACAGGTGAGGTGTCTTGGTGGTGAAGAACAACCACCAGAAATAAAACAGGAAGTGAGGTCGCGGAATGACCTTTTCTTTGACCAAGGCCGGAGAAACATCAAACTACTCATTAAAGAAGAAAATTCAGAGTAATGGGTCTGTCTCTGATTGTCCTGTGAGAACGTGGGAAGATCCACTCACTTCGGTTTCAAAAGACATAAACCTCATGACCGCTGTTAGTGTGAACACAGGTTATTTCATGAGAACGTGCATGAATGTCACACTTAAAACCGAACAACATTCTGCTGTAATTATAATTATCATGACACGTGAGAAAACGCAGGCATTTTGTACCACAGAACAAACTCAAAGAGACGCTCTGACGTGTAGGACATGACTTTTATTCTCACTGTGAAACACACGAAACGCTCGTCGCGTCACTGAACACAAACCTAAAATAGCAATGTAACAACGTCAGGTATGCAGCTAACCGCGACAAGTTTAGAAACAGCAGCAGCAGCAGCAGCAGCTCTCATCTGGTGAGCCACTGTGTGAACAGACTAAGCTGATGGAACAAATTGGTTAAACTGTCTGACAAAAATCATTCGAAACTTCTCTGATGTGTTGGTCAAAGTGCACACGCTGTCAAACTCTGCCCGTTTGTTTTTGTACAGAAACTATTTTAACTTTGTTAACTGCAAACAGACCTGAGAGCTTTTTTTTTTTCTGTTTTAGCTTGTACAAGAACAACAACAATTCTGGCCCTAACTGTGTCACTTCCTGGTTTTCACGTAGATCATGAAGCTCTTCTTTTCAGTCAGCACTCAGCAACCTGTAACACATAGCACACAGAAGACAAATGGAATCAAAGCATGATTTAATTCAGTACCCTTACCCCTCTACTGGGAAATATTCTGAAGCCCTCAACCATTTAAATTGCAACATCTTAGAGGTTTACATATATGTAATACTAGAATCAGTGCTTGGTCACAGGCTAGTCCTTATTAGAGTTTTGGACATTTATATAGGTGAAGGGCCAGACAAAGAACGGTTCAGAAGGAAAAAGAACAAAAGTTTGTGTACCCGGCCCAGAGGGTTACCGGGGCCCCACCCCGGAGCCAGGCCAGGCTGGGGCTCGTGGGAGAGTGCCTGATGGTCGGGCCTTCGCCCATGGGGTCAGGCCGGGCCCAGCCTGAACGGGAGACATGGGCTCGCCTCCCTGTAGGCCCACCACCCGCAGGAGGATTATGAAGGGTCCAGTGCTTTGTGGATCGAGCAGCAGACCAAGGCAGGGGCCTTGGCAAAAGATGGGTTTTGGGACATGGAATGTCTCCCCTCTGGCGGGGAAGGAGCCGGAGTTTGTGGAAGAGGTTGAGCGCTATCAACTAGATATAGTCGGCCTCTCCTCGGCACATAGCATCAGGTCTGGAACCCAAGTCCTTGAGAGGGGTTGGAGACTCTTCTTTGCTGAAGTTGCTCCGGGTGAGAGGCGGACGGCCGGGGTGGGCTTTTTGCTTGCCCCTGGACTATCTAAATGTACGTTGGTGTTCTCCTGGGTGGACGAAAATGTTGCTTCCCTGCACCTTTGGGTCAGGGAACGGGTCCTGACTGTTGTCTGTGTATATGCGCCGAACGGCAGTTCAGAGTACCCACCCTTTTTGGACACACTGGACGCCACACAGACCTGGTAGCCCCAAACGAGTAGTGAGGAATGCCTGTTTTGTTCATAATTTTTACAGACAGAATTTCTAGGCGCAGCCGGCTGGGGGAGTCTATCGTGTTCTGTGATCAGAGGATCTCATTCCTGCTTTTTGCGGATAAAGTGGTCCTCTTAGCTTCATCGAACAACGACCTCCAGCTCTTGCTGGGGCGGTTTTCAGCCAAATGTGAAGCGGCTGGGATGATCATTAGCACCTCCAAGTCTGAGGCCATGGTCCTCTGCCGTAAAAAGGTGGATTGCCCACTCCAAGTCGGAGAGGAGGTCCTGCCTCAAGTGGTTCAAGTATCTCTGGGTCTTGTTCACGAGTGAGGGTAGGAGGGAGCAGGAGATCGACAGGCAGATCGCAGCGGCATCTGCAGTGATGCGGATGCTTAATCAGTAGGTCGTGGTGAAGAGAGAGGTGGCGAGGGCATCTGGTAAGGATGCCTCCCGGTAGGAGACCTCGGGTCCGACCCAGGACACAAAGGAGGGATTACATCTCTTATCTGGCCTGGGAATGCCTGAGGGTTCCTCCAGAGGAGCTAGTGGAATTGGCTAGGGAGAGGGCTGTTTGGGTTTCCCTGCTGAAGCTCCTGCTCCCGCGACCCAGATAAGCGGAAGAAGACGAGACAACGACACAAGACATTCATATAAGATGTATAGACACTGTACTGACAGAAGATGAGGAGCTCGATGGTCAGTCAGGAGTTGCTTTTTGACTTTTCTTTCACCATCTATGAGTGGACAGCAAGAACGTGCTCATAGAAAGACACCTGTGTAGCAACGAAGAGATAAAGGACAGTTCTTGACTCACATCCTGAATTGTAGAATAGTAGGCGTCATTGTCAGCGGGGGCTCGGGTTGGCGATGGAACGCTGGACTCTGCTGCTTTGAAGACAAATGAAATATTCCTTACTACAATAAATCATTCACAGATGTTTGGATTAACAATGTTATGAATAATCTGAATTCTGACCCAGCTGTGGAGCACCACTCTGGCCCAAAGCGTGGTAAACGGGTAAATCGCCATTTTCATCTGAGAGAAAGAAACAACCACAGCTGAATAAAATCAACTTAAAGGGGAACTACTGTTTATTTACAACCTGGACCTTATTTCTAGCATAAAATATGATCGTTTACCCACAAAAATAACTAATAAAAATAAGTTATTTGCACTTGTTTAGGAAATAAGGTCACAGGATTGGTTCTGCAATTGTTAAATCCACAACTTTTTTAATGCTAAGCTAAGCAAACCCCATGGCTTGTATGGCAATAAGCATATGTCTCTGGATCTTTGGCTTTTTGTTGAATTAGGGTCAATAACTTGTGCTTGAGATCAATAATGCAAGTTTCAAATAGAAAAAATATGAACTCTACAGAAACTTAACTGAATACAAGTCTCAAGTTGTAAAGACAAAATGTGTGGCTCGTCCGAGCTGATGCTGTGGATTTGATTATGCAGGATGTTAAGTTAACAACACCACCAAATGTTTTAGCACCAGCACCATCACATCTAACAATGTAAACGCTGAGTAGCATGCTAACTAGTCTGGCCTAAAAAAAAATATACGGTTAGAAGAAATACCTTTCTTCTTCCTGGTCTTTGTTACAGTAGCACACATTGCTTGGCTTGCTTCAGCTGCATTGGTCTGTACAGAGACTGAAAAAATCAAAACAATAAATATACGTATTTAATATCCTCTCTGCTAAATGTTTAATCTCTTAAAGTTAAACCTACCTGTCTGATGCTCTGATGAGTCTGAATCAGGCACTGCTGGTGACCGTGAAAGAAAATCTGTAAAAAAGAAGGTATATTGAATTTTGTGGTGGAAATAAAGTAACATGAGGAACTGATTTCCAAAGTAACACTAGTTACACAAGAGTGAAGTTCATTTAATTTGGAAAATTGTGCAGTGTTTCCTGAAATTATTACCCAAAGAAAACATTTACAATGTGAAAAACTTCTGCCCTGGATTCCAACCCTGAGGAACTCCTCCGCGGCTTTTGTGTACATGGAAGAATCATGTTGTGACAAAGCAAAACCAGTGAGCCGTTAAGTAAAGTTCACTTTTTTTTCACCTCTGAGAAAGAGAAATCTTCCAAAGTGAAGAAGTCCAACAACCAACAAAAGAAGCATCAACAAGACGGAGATGATGATCCATGTTGTGTTTGTGGAGGAAGAGGAGGCAGGATTAGAGACTTTGTGATCGGTATTGACTGTAGACAAAGATTCAATTCAAGGACATGAGAACTGTTTCTCACACACATGTGATCAATACTTCATGAAACTATTTTTGAAAAAACCTACATGTCTCACCTCCAACAGACAGCCAGCTCTGTGGTGATTCTCCAACTCCAGAGATGTGACATTTGTAGAATCCTTGATCAGACATGGAGACTGTTTTGAGTCTTAGATTTCCTGTGGAGCTTCTCCACTTGTGGACTCCATCTTTATAGAAATCAGCTGTGATGTTGGAGGAAGACATTTTGGTTCTGCAGCTCAGAGTCACATCTTCTCCCTCCATCACAGGACGAGCAGGACTCTCCAGGATCACAGAACCAGCTGAAGAACATGATCATATTTAATTTATCTTGAAATCACATTGAGATAATCACAAAATATCACTGCCTCACTGCAAACATACAAGTGACATTGATGTTGATGATGTTTCTTCTCTCTCCTCCTTCCTCACACCAATACTTTCCAGAATCCTCTGGATAAGCATTTTTAATTGTGCAGCTAGGTCCTCTTGATGTTCTGTTATTCGTGATGCAACACAAGGGCTTCACTCCATATTCAACATCACAGTAAAAGACTCCTTCACAGTAAAAAGTGACCGACTCATATTCAAAGAACTGCAGTCTGTTTGGAGAGATACGAAGAAAAGCTGCATCTGAGACAAAGACAAACAGAGAAATTCAGTTTAGACATTTACTCCTGTGAACTGCTGGACGACGTCTACAACATTTAAAAGTAGAAAAGTAACAGAGGAACTCCTGTGATGATTAAACACACCAATCTCTAGATATTTTTGCCTCTTTTCTACAACTGCCCAAAAAAACATCTACTCACCAACTTCCTGATCCTGTGCACACAGCAGGATCATCACAGTCACTGGAGACGCAAAGAAAAGATATTAGTCAAATTTAAGTTCACTCACTAAATAATGTTCAAAGTCTTTTACATGCATGAGATGTTTAATTGTAAATAAAGTCTTTACCATTACGTTTTATCATGGAAAGGAGCCAGTACTCACACAGTGCGATGCAGAAAGCTCTGACCTCCATCTTGTCTTGCCGCTGACTGACTGAACATGGCGGAAGTGTAAACTTAGGTGTTCTTCCTGTGTGATTTCTGAGAAACAGAAGTGATGGAAATAGCTCAGGTGTTTTAGTTTAATATCAGTGAGTGTTACAAAGAGCAAAGACAGAGTGAATCTGCATTCAAAGAAACTCTTACATTTGCTTAATGTCCTCATTGTTGTTTGTGGATTATTAACATTCTAATATATAGTCATTAGCACAAAGTTTGATGTATAGCTGAGACTGTGAGGAAACATCTTAAAAGCAGCTCACACATTTAACCAACTTCCGGCCTGCAGAGGTTGCTGTTTTGTTTTTTCGTTACAACTTCCTGTAGACTGGCCAGTGATTGGATTGCATTTAAAAAAGGCTTTTGTTGGAGAAACCAGGTGCTCCCTAACTTTTCCTGTGACCTATCAAGAGCTGAACCACTCCACACCCTGACTGTATTGTCTAATTCAATATGAGAATGTTTTGCCACCACAGTTCTGCCAAGTAGGGGTGATAAGGCAGTTTTGTTTTTCTCCTGTTTTTGGTTTCATACGTGGTCTCTCAGCTTTTTGTTAGTGTATATGTTTGTTGTGCCCTATTGCATCTTGAGGATGCCTTGATTCAGTACATCCGAGCTTAATTATTAGGAACTGAGCAGTCAGCAGTGACTTATCCCAAGCCAGATTTTATTCCCCCAGAAGTGCTGTGGCTCACCGGCACTCTTCCCATTCCGCCTTCGTGGCTTAAGAGACAGAGGAGACATCGTAAACAAAAGCGGGTCTGCAGAACAGGCTACAAGCTAACCCACACAGATCAGCTCTTCCCCTCTCTCTGACAAACGCTAGGTCTATTTGCAACAAAATGGACTAGAGTCGCTGAGGATCGTCCAGCAAATGAGGGACAGTGGAAAATAACATCCCAGATGCTGCGGAGGAGCTACATGGATGCTCTTTGTTCCGAGCCAACCAGACTGCGTCCTCCAGCAAATGCAAAGATGGAAGCTCGGTGCTATATATTCACAAGTAATGTACAACTACCAGCGTTATCGTAGCGGTCCCCTGACCTGGAATATCTTCCACTAAAATGCACACCATATGCATTAGGAGCTGTGCTATACAAAGAAATATTGATGGATGGATGGATGGATGGATGGATGGATGGATAGATGGGTGGTTGGCTGGTTGGTTGGTTGGTTGGTTGGTTGGTTGGTTGGTTGGTTGATTGATTGATTGGTTGATTGATTAGTTGATTGGTTGATTGATTGGTTGATTGGTTGATTGATTAGTTGATTGATTGATCAATTGATTGATTGATTGATTGATTGATTGATTGATTGATTGATTGATACAGTGTTGTAGCAGCGCCACACATGGGCATGTCAGACTACATCCCATCCTCTGATCTGCAAGACTAAACCAAGGCCCACAGAACTAAAAAAGACAAGTCTGCAAGACCTGATAAAGTGGCAGGTAGCACCCTGAGACTACGTGCTGCCCAGCTGACAGGTGTTTTCCTGGATATTTGGAAAGAACCTGTCTGTGCAGCTGTCCACAGTTCCTGTCTGCCTCAAGTCCTCCATCATTGTCCCTCTACCTAAAAAGCCTACTGTCACCTGCCTCAATGATTACCACCTGGTCGCTCTGACCCTGGTAATCCTTAAATGCTTTGAGAGGATTGTCCTAAAGCACATCAAGGCTGTCATCCTTACTGATCTGGACAAACCACCCGTTCGCCTACAGAGGGAACCGATCAACAGAGGATGCTGTCTCCATAGTTCTGCACACAGCCCTGTCCCACCTTTAGGATCCTAACACGTACACCAGGATGCTATTTGACGACTTCAATTCAGCTTTTAACTCTGTCATTCTGGACAAACTGACATTGAAGCTTCATGACCTAGGACTGTCTGTTTCTACGTGCCTCTGGATCAGGGACTTTCTCACAAACTGACCTCAGGTGGAGAGAATTGGGCACGGCACATCGTCCACACTGGTCCTGAAACCCAAAATGCTGCAGAACAGCCCAGCTCTCTTCACACATGACTTTTCTGCCATCCATCCCGTAAACACGACTGTGAAGTTTGCTGATGACCCCTCCGTGGAGTGTGTCAATGATGAAACCCACTGCAGACAGGAAATCCAACACCTGACGGATTGGTGCTCAGACAGCAAGACCAAGGAGGTGATTGTGGACTACAGGAGGTCCAAGAGGACAGAGCAAGCTCCTCGACATCAAATTCCTGGACATCCACATCACATGTGACCTGACTTGGTTTGTCAACACCGCACACCTGGTGAAGAAGGCCCAACAGAGGAGAAAGGTTGGACTCTCCTGTTGACTACTCACTAACTTCTACAGGATCACAATAGAGCCCAACCTCTGTCTTGGTATGACAGTGTGGCATGGGAGCTGCACAGCACAGGAGGGACTTAGTCCGAGTGACAGGAACTACACAGGGGAGTGTAGTGGGTTCTCTCCCAGATTTGGACTCAGTCCAATCAAACCGGGTCCAAAAGAGGGCCAGATGGATCACAGCAGATCCCACCCATCCGGACTGTAGACTGTTTGTTCCTCTTCCTTCACAGCAAAGGTACAAAAACATCAGAACCACAACCAGCTAACTGAGAGACAGCTTCTTCCCTAGAGCACACCCAACCTTCCCAACTGACACTGACTACAGAATTGGATATTTCAATTTGGAGAACTGTGGAACCCATCCTGAAATTATAATGCATTCTTGGATACTGGGCACACCCGTACCCAATTTTCATAATTCTTTGGTTGGAGTTCTGAATTGCTATGATGCATGGTTCTGGTAAGATGTATGTTTATTTGTATAACAACTTAACAAAGTTATTTTAGTGTGGTGATTTGGGGTTACAAGGGGTAAAATTTGGCAGGCACATTGGGCAGCTTTGGGGTCCTTGGGTGGGGCATGGGTGTGCACTCGCATCCAGTGTAGCATACCGGAAGACGTCAGTTCTTAGCCTCAATCCACTGATGCGCTTGTATTTTGTATTATATTTCCAGTAAAGTTTTTTAAAAACTCATGCACACCTGGAAGTCCATTTGTGTGACCAAGTGTGCAACAGAACCATATTCCATATTGCGTTTTTGCCTCTTGAATGGGAATCTGTCTACAAAATAATACTGATTCCTCTTCAGGAGGCAATGTACACACAGGTCTCTTTTTATACAAGATGGATATGTGTTTACTATTTATAGTACCATCATTAGCCCTCGAGACAGAGACAAAGACCATGTATGAAACTGAAGCACCCGGCTCAGATTCTGTCAGGCAAGTCACCATGTGTTGCACAGTTGATGGAGAATCCTGTGAATTGCTATGATTCAGGCTCGGGGAATGTAAATGTGCAAACACATACGGTCGGGAAGATGGCTGCTTCTGTTTGACACCGATAGATTATGACTATAGATGGGGTGAATCAATGTGAGCTCTCAGCCCAGAGGAAGGACTTTCTGGTGATTGTATTGACAAGGACATTTGACCTAGAATCAGTTGTTTTCTGGTGTCAACTTGGCTTTATAAGCTGTATACTTGCGTGTGTTGATTAACAATCAGAACATGAAGTCATTGTGAATGAAAGAAAAAGTTGAACAAAGACACTGTTAACCTGATGCTCCAAGCCCACAGCTTATAAATCAAAACATTTCTCGCCAATAGTGTGTAAAAACTGAAACGCTTTGCATAAATATAATAACATATGTTCACAAGTGTCTCTGCAGTAATGCAGACTTGTCAGACTTCCATCTTCCATCTAGATTCATCTATAAAAGCTTCTTCTGAAATAAAAGGTTTGAATTCATCAACTATATCATGATTTTCATTTTCTCTTTCATCCTTTGTTTGTACATCTGTCTTTACATCACTTCTGCCTTACTTTCTCGTCTGTTGTTAATCATTCAGGTTAAAAACTTTTTTGAGCAACTCTGTAAAATATAAATTGGGAGGAAAATCAAAAACCACAACATTAAACATCATGTTAATGCATTTCTAAGTTTATTTTTCTTTACACTTTACAAAATTACTAACAGAGGAAGACACCAAATGGTGTTGACACACTGTGACATTTCACACGTTTCTACAAACCAGCATCAATTAATAGAAGAGCTCAGACGCTGTGCTTATTTTAAACACCATGTGTCAGAGTTATGGCCAACGTGAAAGTCTTAAAAACCACATTTGCAGACACGTTAGACGTTACACGTTAGTTTCTCAGCAAGATGCTCATTTCCTGATACAGGTACAGCGTCTAACCCTGTGTCTAGAAGCATAGAAAGCAGCTTGATAGCAGCAGGCTTAATTCTAGATGAAATATGGGAACAGACATGATAAAATATTAACTTTATGATCTCAGAATCTAAGGTAGCCATCATCCAGGCCATCTTTTTCTTAAATATAACAGAAAGATCTCTATTCTGTTGGAGATGAGTGATGTTTTATAACTCTGACTTTCACACAGTGAAGACATCCAAGCAGCAGGAGCAGCAGCGCCACCATGACGATGGTGAACACAGTCCTTAGCATGGGGTAAATGTGACAGCCGTGATCTAAGGAGGGTTGATGTTCCGTGAGTTTCCGGAGAGAGAAAAGACATTATGAGATAAAAAGTGGTTGTGACTAAACTGAAGTGAAAAGAAGCAAAACACTTAAACACGCAAAACATTAAACATCACATTAAAAGGGATGCGTCTCACCTCCAACAGGATTAGAGTCTTTGTGAGGAAAAGCTGAAACTTAAGGAGATGAGAAGTGTTTAAGAGTGTTAACATATACGCGATCAATACTTTATGAATCTTATTTTGAATAAACCTGCGTGTCTCACCTTCAACAGTCAGCCAGCTTTGTGGTGATTCTCCAACTCCAGAGATGTGACATTTGTAGAGTCCTTGATCAAGCATGGAGACTGTTTTGATGCTTAGATTTCCTGTGGAGCTTCTCTCCATTTGGACTCCATCTTTATAGAAATCAGCTGTGATGTTGGAGGAAGATATTTTGGTTCTGCAGCTCAGAGTCACATCTTCTCCCTCCATCACAGGATGAACAGGACTCTCCAGGATCACAGAACCAGCTGAAGAACATGATCATATTTAATTTATCTTGAAATCACGTTGAGATAATCACAAAATATCACTGCCTCACTGCAAACATACAAGTGACATTGATGTTGATGATGTTTCTTCTCTCTCCTCCTTCCTCACACCAATACTTTCCAGTATCATCTCTATAGACACTTTTCATGGTGCAGCTAGGTCCTCTTGATGTTCTGTCATTAGTGGTGCAACACAAGGGTTTCCCTCCAATCAATTTATGTTCAACATCACAGTAAAAGTCTCCCTCACAGTACAAAGTGACCGACTCATATTCAAAGAACTGCAGTCTGTTTGGAGAGATACGAAGAAAAGCTGCATCTGAGACAAAGAAAAACAGAGAAATTCAGTTTAGACATTTACTCCTGTGAACTGTTGGACGACGTCTACAACATTTAAAAGTAGAAAAGTAATAGAGGAATCCTGTGATGATTAAACACACCAATCACAAGATATATTTGCCTCTTTTCTACAACTGCCCAACAAAACATCTACTCACCAACTTCCTGATCTTGTGCACACAGCAGGATCGTCACAGTCACTGAAGACACAAAGAAAATAGATTAGTTAAATTTAAGTTCACTCACTAAATTACGTTCAAAGACTTTCACGTGCATGAGCTTTTTAGTTGTAAATAAAGTCTTTATCATTAAGTTTTAATCTGGAAAGGAGCCAGTACTCACACAGTGCGATGCAGAAAGCTCTGACCTCCATGTTGTCTTGCCACTGACTGACTGAAGATCAGACTGAAGCGTAACGTAAGAAGTGGCCTCTTCCTGTATAAGTTCTGAGAGACAGAAGTGGTGAAAATAGCCTCAGTGTTTTAGTTAAATCAGTGGGTGGTGCAAAGAGCAAAGGCAGAGCAAATATGCGGTTAATGCATCTCTGACTTGCTAAATGTTCTCCACCCTGGTTTGTGGTTTATTAGCGTTCCAATATTAGCATGCAATCAAAAATACAGCTGAGACTGAGAGCAAAGTCATCTTTAAAACAGCGTTCACATTTAATTTAGATTAGATAGTGATAGCGATGATTTTATTCTCAACTCATTCAGCAACCCCTAGACTAGAACTGGACCAAGAGTTTATGAAATACCACAAAGCACACATATTCTACAGAGATTTTAGTAAAGCCTGAACTCGGTCCACTCATTCAATTGGACATTTGGAAAACCAAAGTGTTCCACATTGGTTACCTCTTGAATGGTATAGTACCACCATTAGACCATGAGACGGAGGCAAAGGACCATGTATGAATTTAAGGCACAGGGCCAAGATTCTGTCAGGCAAGTTCCCACGTTATCCCTTATGGAGAGGGCAACCAAGAGGGTTACCGGGTCCTGGAGCCAGGCCTGGGGCTGGGGCTCATGGACGAGCGCCTGGGCCCAGCCCAAACTAGAGACATGGGGTCTACGTCCACCACCACTAAGAGGAGCATAAAGGGTCAGGTGCAATGTGGATTTCATCCGAGGTGGGGGCCTTGGATGTCTGATCCTGGGTTATGGAAGCTGGCTTTTGGGACATGGAATGTCACCTCTGTCGGGGAAGCAGCCGGACCTTGTGGAAGAGGTTGAGCGTTATCGACTAGATATAGTCAGATCCATAAATACTGGGACATGGACACAATTCTAACCACCAATTCACTCTATTAAAGTATTAAAAAGTAAAAGTTTGATGTATGATTGTTAATTTCACCTGTGTCTCGTCCGTCACCCCTCTGTTCCTCGTGTGTGCATATATAGCCTTGCCCTTGTTCCTTGTTTTTCGTCTTTTATTACATTTTTTGTCTCTTTGATAGTTTTGACTTTTGTCTTTGGAGTTCCTGCTGTTAGTGATGTGCAATTGAGGCTTTGTTGAAGCCTCGACCCGTGATTCAAAAAAAGGCTCATTACTCGAAGCTTCAGTGACACAGTGCTCTATTAGGACATCTAGTGGACAATAAAATGTAGTACAAACGAGACGTGTCTTATTGGTTCATGCTTTTATGGGAGTTGATTTGCCCATGCACATTCCTGTTCGACTAAATTACATGAATATGTGGTTTAAAGCTGATAATAAATGAATGTTATATATAATAATAATAATAATAATACCTTTTATTATTTATAGGCACCTTTCATGACACTGAAGGTCGCCATACAAAATTGTTTAAAAATAAAACACAGTTCAAATACAAAAAAAAACACAATTAAGCATAATATAGACCTTATAGTTATATACAAATTACAACTAGAATGGGAGATAGAAGTGATACTATGGAATGGAGTAGGCCTGTCTGAATAAATAAGTTTTGAGCTGAGATTTGAAGGTGGTGACTGAGTCTGAATGTTGTAAGTGTTCAGGGAGGATGTTCCAGAGGCAGGGGGCTGAGTGGGAGAATGCTCTAAACCCCATGGTGGTCAGGCGAGCAGGTGGGATGTTGAGTTGTTGTGATGAAGATGACCTAAGAGTGCGGGTAGGAATGTTTATGTGGAGCAGGTTAGTGAGGTACTGAGGGGTGAGGTTGTTTAAAGCCTTGAAGGTGACGAGTAGGATTTTGCAGATGATACGGAATTTGACAGGGAGCCAGTGGAGTTGCTGCAGGACCGGTGTTATGTGACTCATGGAGGGGGTTCTAGTGATGATGCGTGCGGCGTAGTTTTGAACCAGTTGTAGCTTATGAATGGATTTGTCAGGTAAACCAAATAAAAGGGAGTTGCAATAATCCAGACGGGATGTGACCAGGCTATGGACAAGGGTGGCAGTATTTTCAGGAGAGAGGGATGGACGGAGACGGGAGATATTGCGTAGGTGAAAATAGGCTGTACGGGTGATGTTGTTAATATGGGAATGGAAAGAAAGTGTGGTGTCAAGGATGACATCCAGACTCTTAACCTGGGGAGAGGGGGAGACTGGGCAATTGTCAATTTGAATAAAGAAGTTATTTATATTAGATAGAGTGGTTTTGGTGCCAATGAGAAGAATTTCAGTTTAACTACTGTTGAGTTTGAGGAAGTTGTTGGAGAACCAGGTTCTGATTTCCTGAATACAGTCAGAGAGGTAAGTGGGTGGAAAGGTGGAGCTGGGTTTGGTGGACAAGTAGAGCTGGGTGTCATCTGCGTAACAGTGAAAATTAATATTATACCTATGAAATATCTGGCCAAGGGGGAGGAGGTAGATGATGAACAGAAGAGGACCAAGAACAGAGCCTTGGGGAACACCAGAGGAGAGGGCGGATGGGTGGATGTAAACATTTTCAACTGAATTAATTGAGTGCGGTCAGAGAGATACGAGATGAACCAACTGAGAGGTGTGTCAGAGATACCGATGGAGGCTAGTCTATGGATGAGAATGGAGTGGGAAATAGTGTCAAATACTGCAGTTAGATCCAGAAGAATGAGGATTGAAAGGAGTCCTGAATCAGCAGCCATAAGGAGGTCATTGGTGATTTTTAACAAAGCTGTTTCTGTGTAGAGGGCGAAAACCAGATTGGAATTGTCCATATAGGTCATTGTTGGAGAGGTGGGCATGGATGTGAGATGCAACTGTTTTTTCAAGAATTTTAGAGAAAAAGGGCAGATTGGAGATAGGACGGAGGTTATTGAAATGGTTGGGGTCTGCACCAGGTTTCTTAAGTATGGGGGTGACTGAGGCTGATTTGAGAGACAAAGGGACAAGACCAGAGGTGAGAGAGGAGTGAACAAAGGCAGTTATAAGAGGGTGAAAGAGTTAATGGAGGCTTTAACAAGACCATTTGGCAGGGGGTCGAGCTGGCAGGTGGATGGCTTAGCTTTCCAGATGAGGTCAGATATGTCGGAAAACGAGGGTAATTTGAAGTCTGAATATGTAGAGATAGAAGTTTGGGGAGGTGGGAGGGGTGAGATGGGTGAGCTGTGAGCTAGCTGTCGGTGAATAGTGTCAATCTTTGTATTAAAGAATTCCATAATGGCATTGCAGTAATCAGTTGAGTAGAAGTGAGGAGGAAGAGAATCTGGCGGTTGTAGAGTTTTGTTAACCAGAGAAAAGAGAGCTTTTGTGTTTCCATCACTTGAATTGATTTGATTTGCATAATAAAGTGATTTGGCAGTAGAGAGCATGGCCTTGTAGTGGAGAATGTGGTTATGGCTAAGTGAGGATATGTGAGAGAGGAAGGCAGAGAATTCACTGATGAAATCAGTGTTGGGCTTAGGTGGACGGTAAACAGTGACTATTATAGTAGTGGATGTTCCATTCAGTTTTATGACCAGAGATTCAAATGACTGGTGGGCTGGGATAGAGACAGACGATACTTTCAATTTATTGTAGTGAATCACTGCAATACCTCCCCCTCGTCCAGTGGCACGGGGTTGACTAGTATAAACATACCCGGGAGGAGATGCTTCATTCAGCTGAGAAAAGTTTGGTTGTTGCCATGTCTCCGTTAGACATAAGACATCAAACCAGTGGTCACTGATGAAATCCTGTAAAAGTTGTCCTTTATTGGAGAGAGAGCGGATATTAAAAAGTTCGAATTTGAGCAGAGTTTTGCCAGGAGTGGGAGGAGGCTGTGCAGTAATGAGATCATTGTCTAAAGGCTAATGTGACATTTAATATGAAGACAAACCTGGCCTGCTGGAGGATATAATGGTGCAAACAGGGAATGTACTACACAGAGATGGCCTAGAGGGGGAGCTGGTGAGATCATTAGTAGCTGCTGACTCACACAGAGAGGAGAGCGAAGAAGAGTAGTCACGAAAAAACGGAGGATGGGTAGTTTGCACATCAGGGCCTGATAGTGGGGAGTGGAGGCACAGAAGCCTACGGACTCGAGGACTGAGTCCTGCTCCTGCTTTTCGAGGCTGGAAAACGTGTTGGACATGGACAACATGCGGGCTTTAGGTGGTTGGGGGCGATTGAGCAGTTTTCCACCATGTCTGCCCCTGCCGGCAACGGTCCATTCGCCAGGGGTGGAGGTTGGTCCCAGTAGAACCTTTGGCTTGGCTCCTCTGTGATTCCAGTGGTCAGAAGACACATCGGTGGTAGTGGTGGGAACAGTCTTATCAAGTTCTACAGTGGGAAGAGGAGTAGACTTCTTGCCCAGGACAACAACAGAGTCGTTTGAGACTGACAGTGCAGTCGCGCCAGGATACATGGAGTCCATGAATTCTGATTCATTTATGATTTGATGCAAAGCAGAGATTCTGGCTTCCAGCTCAGAGATGGTCTGTGACTTGTGGAGACAACTGTCGCAACACGGAGATGAGGTGAGTGGCGGCATGACTCGTCCAGGGGTGGAGGGTTCTGGGGAAAAAGCTACGGCAAGTAAGGGGGCTCTTTGTAGCTATAGCGTGAAGTAGCAACAGACTGCAGGCTAGCAGTGAGTACCAGTGGAGTGTAGGAGGGATCAGCACTTACCGGCAGAGGCCCATTTCTGGGCCTGCTGCGTTGATTCGGCTTCGGTAAGTGGATCAGATGGTCGAAGTTGCAGTTCCCCCCAGCTGTTGTTGAAATAGTGGTGCAGTTGGTCTGAGCACTCGTAGCAGTTAGCTTAGCCGGCGCAGCTAATAGGCTGAGCCGCCGATGGCAAACAGCGCAGGTAGAATCAAGCAGCTAGGTTAAACAGCTAGCGATTTCTACGGATCCGGCAGAACTAAACACACTCGATTTGTGGGTCAAAAATCGCTCAGATGGTCTCAAATGGTCTCAGGACGCGATAACGATCCGGCGTGCAGCGTAAATACACCAAATGATGCTGTTATATTTATATGTAACAATAAAGTATGTAAAAAGCAATCAATGGGAAACAAACCCCTACTTCACTGATGGAAGACTATAGTTTTTTCAATGTACCACTCGCCCCATCATTTTGTATGTTTGCCGTTGGACGGTTTTAATTTACGTCACTACTACACTCTATGAACCTTCAGTAATTTACACCAGTGTTTATGTTTCAGTGCTTACATCAACTATTTTCATGTGCTCTTCCTGTCATTTGTATTGAATGCAACACTGTCAAACCAAATCTCATTATTCACTTCAAAGACTAATCTCATCTCTCCCGACGAGACGAGACAACCAAAGCAGTGACAGAGTTTCCAAATGAAGCAGTGAAATGATTCATACGTCACAAAACACGTGATTTCTCTGAACGAAAACTATACACACACTTCTGACTCTGAGTCTGAGTTAGAGTTAGACAAAAAGGATTTTATATCAAACTTAAGTTTGATTGCTCTAGACTACTGTATGGTTTAAAGTGGATAAATGAATAATAATAATAAGGATACTAGTCATTGAAGACCATGTTTCCTATTTGGCATGTCAGATTGTAACCCTATATACTATCTAACTTTACCTCACTTTTGCCTTACTTTCTCATCTGCGGTGTAATATACAAGTTGAAAACTTTTTTTTGTAAAATACTCTAAAGTATGACTTCGGAAGGAAGTAGACAACCACCACATTAAAGAACAGCATGTTTTTGCATTTCTAAGTTTATTTTTCCTCAGATTTTACAAAATGGCAACAGCAGAAGACATCAAATGGTGCTCACACACTGTGACAGTTCACACGTTTCTACAAACCACCATCAATTAATAGAAGCCCTCAGACACTGTGGTTATTTTAAACACCATGTGTCAGGGTTATGGCCACTGAGAAAGGTTTAAAAACCACATTCGCAGACACGTTAGACAAGTTTCTCAGCAAGACGCTCATTTCCTGATACAGTTACAGCATCAAACCCTGTGTCTAGAAGCATAGAAAGCAGCTTGATAGCAGCGGGCTTGCTTCTAGATGAAATGTGAGAGTAGGCATGATGAAATATTAACATCATGATCTCTGCAACTAAGCTATTCTCCTATTGGTTGTCATCCAGGTCATCTTTTTCTTTAATATAACAGAAAGCTCTCAATTCTGTTGGACATGACACGTGTTTTGTAATTTTGACTAACACACAGGGAAGACATCCGAGCAACAGCAGCAGAAGCAGCAGCACCACCATGATGATGGTGAACACGGTCCTTAGGATGGAGTAAATGTGACAGCCATGATCTGAGGAGGGACGATGAAATTGAAATAAGCAAACACTTCATTCAACCTATCTTAAAAGTGATGTGTCTTACCTCCAACAGGATTACAGTCCTCACAATCTTTTGTATAAACAGTAGGAAAAGCTGAAATTTAAGATAATGGGAATTGTTTGAGAGTGTAAACACATATGTGATCAATACTTTATGAATCTTATTTTGAAAAAAACAACATATCTCACCTCCAACAGTCAGCCAGCTCTGTGGTGATTCTCCAACTCCAGAGATGTGACATTTGTAGAATCCTTGATGAAGCATGGAGACTGTTTTGAGTCTCAGATTTCCTGTGGAGCTTCTCCACTTGTGGACTCCATCTTTATAGAAATCAGCTTCGATGTTGGAGGAAGATATTTTGGTTCTGCAGCTCAGAGTCACATCTTCTCCCTCCATCACAGGATGAGCAGGACTCTCCAGGATCACAGAACCAGCTGAAGAACATGATCATATTTAATTTATCTTGAAATCACGTTGAGATAATCACAAAATATCACTGCCTCACTGCAAACATACAAGTGACATTGATGTTGATGATGTTTCTTCTCTCTCCTCCTTCCTCACACCAATACTTTCCAGAATCATCTTGATAAATGTTTTTAATGGTGCAGCTAGGTCCTCTTGAAATTTTGTCATTAGTGGTGCAACACGAGGGCTTCCCTCCAATCGATTTATATTCAACATCACAGTAAAAGACTCCCTCACAGTACAAAGTGACCGACTCATATTCAAAGAACTGCAGTCTGTTTGGAGAGATACGAAGAAAAGCTGCATCTGAGACAAAGAAAAACAGAGAAATTCAGTTTAGACATTTACTCCTGTGAACTGCTGGACGACGTCTACAACATTTAAAAGTAGAAAAGTAATAGAGGAACTACTGTGATGATAAAACAAACCAATCTCAAGATAGTTTTGCCTCTTTTCTGCAACTGCCCAACAAAACATCTACTCACCAACTTCCTGATCCTGTGCACACAGCAGGATCATCACAGTCACTGAAGACGCAAAGAAAATAGACGAATCAATAAAAGTTTTGTAGTCTCCTACAACTGGTCACGATGTTCATCGTATTCACTATTAAATGTCGTATCTGGTGAAGAATAATACTTTCACTAAAAGTAAAAAAATATTAGATTTAAGTTCACTAACTGAGTAATATGTAGACTTTCACGTACGTATGAGCTTTTTAATTGAAGCATTAAGTTGTAATGCAGAAAGGAGCCAGTACTCACACAGTGCGATGCAGAAAGCTCTGACCTCCATGTTGTCTTTCGCCGACTGACTGAACATCAGACTGAAGGGTAAAGTGAGAAGTGGTCTCTTTCTGTTCAACTGTTGTGGTGGAAATAGCCTCAGTGTAGACAAACCCACATGCAGTCCGGTTGAGTCCCACCTATGACCCAGTGAGATCGTTGTCGGGCTGCCACAGGCTTCATGTAAATTAACCAGTTGGGCCCCATCTATAAATCAGCTCAAAAAACAAATTATTCGTTTGTTCACAAAGTTACACTCAGAGCTTGTGTGGCTCAAGGCGCCTCAGCAATGGATATGGGTGAAGTGCCCCCTATGTCCATGGTCCATACCCGATATGAACATTCACAGGTGCAGACAAACCTGGTTATGCCTGCTTCTCATCCTCACTGGGCATGAGATGAGAAAAGATGCAGGTGCAGACTGATATCTAATTCTTCAACGGCACCATAAGACTCTTCTCCACAGAGGTGTTTTGGTCGTTAGTTTCTTTCTGCCTTGGCCAGAGTCCTCACTTGGAACATGACAGATCCTCGTTCTCTGCTCTACGCTGAAAGGCTTGAGATTTGTTTGTGTCTCTTTGACCTTTGTCTCTTTGACCTTTGTCTTTACCACGTAGCCACGTCCAGATACGATGGTGCCCTGAGTTGCTACTAAGATTGTCACAAGGTGTAGTGGGCGAGAAGGGGAGGAAACAAAAATATCTTTAATGAATGGTAATAAGGTGAAACTAATCGCAGAGGAGCAAGCAAACCGCAGACAAGGAAGATGAGCTAAAAAGACACAGGAGAGGTGTATTGGTGGTGAACCACCAGAAACAAAACAAGAAGTGAGGTCAAGGACTGAACTTTTCATTGACCGAGGCTGGAGAATATTCAATCTACTGATGACCCAAGAAATTCAAAAGATGAAAATTCAGAGTAATGGGTTCATCTGACTGTCCTTTCAGAACGTGGGAAGATTGACTGACTTTAGTTTCAAAAGACAGACCCTCAAAACCATTGTCAGTGTGAACACAGGTTATTTCATGAGGACGTGCATGAATTTCACACTTAAAACCAAGGACCGTTCTGCTGTAGTTATAATTATCATGACTCATGTGACAAAGCCATTTTGTACCACAGAACAAACTCAAACAGACGCTCTGACGTGTAGGACATGACTTTTATTCTCATCGGTTAAACACAAGAAACTTTCGTCTCGTTGCTGACCACAAACCTGAAAAAACCAATGCAACGACTTCACATACACAGCTAATGGTGGCAGGTTTAGAAACAGCAGCAGCAGCACTCATGTGGTGAGCGACTGTGTGAACAGACTGAGCTGATGGAACAAGTTGGTTAAACTGCCTGATAAAAATAAACTGGAACTTCTCTGATATGTCAAACGCTGTCAAACTCCACATGTTTGTTTTGCACTGAAACTACTTTAAATTTGTACCACAGCAAAAAGATTTTTTTTCTGTTTTAGCTTGTACAATAACAAAAACAATACTGGCCCTAACTAGGTCACTTCCTGGTTTTCATGTAGATCATGAAGCTCCTCCTTTCAGTCAGCACTCAGCAACCTGTAACACATGGCACACAGAAGACACATATCAAGGAAGTTGTAGATTATAGAAAGAAAACAACTCACTGCAGAAGTTTATAGTTCTAAGCAAATCACGATTTAAAATCTCTACGCTTATCTCTCTACCAGGAAATATTCTGAAGCCCTCACCCACTTAAATGACATCATCTTAGAGGTTTACATACATATATAATAATAGAATCAATTTTTGGAGACAGGCTAGTCCTAATTAGAGTTTCTGACATTCATACAAGACTGTTTACTGTTTATTTAAGAAAGGGACAGTGCAATTTCATAGAACATGCATAGACACTGCATTGACAGAAGGTTTTTGAGTTGCTTTTTGACTTTTCTTTCAGCAACAATGAGTAGACAGCAAGAACGTGTTCATAGAAAGACAACTGTGTAGCAACGAGGAGATAAAAGACAGTATTTAACTCACATCCTGAATTGTAGAATAGTAGACGTCATTGTCAATGGGGGCTCGGATTGGCGATGGAACGCTGGACTCTGCTGCTGTGAAGACAAATGAAATATTCCTTACTACACGTGTCTTTTAAATGAAAACAATAAATCATTCACAGATGTTATAAGTCATTTTAATTCTGACCCAGCTGTGGAGCACCACGCTGGCCCAAAGCGTAGTAAACGGGTAAATCTCCATTGTCATCTGAGAGAAACAATCACAGCTGACACATATCGTTTATTCACCCAAATAACTTATGTGTTATTTGCACTTGTTTAGGCTTGTTTACCTGTAATTCGCTATTGCTAGTTTTTTTGAAACATGGCCGAATATTTTTCCCATTCTCAGGTTGTGTATGAACCATAGCAGGAGCAAATTACAGGTAAACAGGATGACCGTCACCAGGTCAGAAGGTCAATCTACAGACCCTGGATAATAAGAGGTGACTCTGTACTCTGAACAGCGAATAGCACTAGCGTTCATTCCCAGCTGTCATCAGGTCTGCTTGACATCAACGATGCAACTTTCAAATCCGGCTTTGTGTAGAGTTATCACCAGCACCGTCTCATCAAACAATGTAAATGCTGAGTAGCATGCTAACGGTGGTGTGGACTGAAATAATATAAAGTTAGAGGAAATACCTTTCTTCTTTCTGTTCTTTGTAACAGTAGCACACATTGCTTGGCAGGCTTCAGCTGCGCTGGCCAGTACGGAGACTGAAAAAATCAAAACAATAATAAATGTTTGATCTCTTAATGTTAAACCTACCTGTCTGATGCTCTGATGACTCTGAATCAGGTACTGCTGGTGACCGTGAAAGAAAACCTGTAAAAAAGAAGGTATATTGAAGTTTGTGGTGGAACTAAAGTAACCTGAGGGACTGATTTCCAAAGTAACACTAGTAACACAAGAGTGAAGTTCATTTAATTTGGAAAATTGTGCAGTGTTTCCTGAAATTATTACCCAATGGAAACATTTACAATGTGAAAAACTTCTGCCCTGGAATCCAACCCTGAGGAACTCCTCCATGACTTTTGTGTACATGGAAAAACCAGTCAGCCGTTAAGTAAAGTTCACTTTTTTTCACCTCTGAGAAAGAGAAATCTTCCAAAGTGAAGTAGTCCAACAACCAACAAGAGAAGTATCAACAAGACGGAGATGATGATCCATGGTGTGCTTGTGGAGATAGAGGAGGCAGGATTAGAGACTTTGTGATCTGTGTTGACTGTAGAAAAAGATTGAATTTAAGGAAATGAGAATTGTTGCTCACACATGTGAGATGCTTTATGAATCTTATTTTCACAAAACCCTACATGTCTCACCTCCAACAGACAGCCAGCTCTGTGGTGATTCTCCAACTCCAGAGATGTGACATTTATAGAGTCCTTGATCAGACATGGAGACTGGTTTGATGCTCAGATTTTCTGTGGGGCTTCTCCACTTGTGGACTCCATCTTGATAGAAATTAGCTTTGATGTTGGAGGAAGATATTTTGGTTCTGCAGCTCAGAGTCACATCTTCTCCCTCCATCACACGATGAGCAGGACTCTCCAGGATCACAGAACCAGCTGAAGAACATGATCATATTTAATTTATCTTGAAATCACGTTGAGAAAATCACAAAATATCACTGCCTCACTGCAAACATACAAGTGACATTGATGTTGATGATGTTTCTTCTCTCTCCTCCTTCCTCACACCAATACTTTCCAGAATCCTCTGGATAAGCATTTTTAATGGTGCAGTTAGGTCCTCTTGAAACTTTGTCATTAGTGGTGCAACATGAGGGCGTCTCCTGAATCGTTTTATGTCCAGCATCACAGTAAAAGACTCCCTCACAGTACAAAGTGACCGACTCATATTCAAAGAACTGCAGTCTGTTTGGAGAGATACGAAGAAAAGCTGCATCTGAGACAAAGAAAAACAGAGAAATTCAGTTTAGACATTTACTCCTGTGAACTGCTGGACGACGTCTACAACATTTAAAAGTAGAAAAGTAATATAGGAACTCCTGTGATGATTAAACACACCAATCTCAAGATATGTTTGCCTCTTTTCTACAACTGCCCAACAAAACATCTACTCACCAACTTCCTGATCCTGTGCACACAGCAGGATCATCACAGTCACTGAAGACGCAAAGAAAAGATATTAGTCAAATTTAAGTTCACTCACTAAATAATGTTCAAAGTCTTTTACATGCATGAGATGTTTAATTGTAAATAAAGTCTTTGTCATTAAGTTTTAATGTGGAAAGGAGACAGTACTCACACAGCGCGATGCAGAAAGCTCTCACCTCCATGTTGCCGTGCCACTGACTGACCGAAGTGCAAAGTGAGAAATGGCCTCTTCCTGTGTGATTTCTGAGAAACAGAGGTGGTAGAAATAACCTCAGTGTTTAAGTTAAATACCAGTGGGTGGTACAAAGAGCAAAGACAGAGTGAATCTGCATTCAATGAATCTCTTTCGTTTGCTTAATGTCCTCAGTGTTGTTTGTCTAATGTATTCAGCTATACATTAGACTGTCAGGAAACCTCTCACACATTTAACCACTGAGTTCTGAATGTGGGTCATATGTGTGAGTGCCTCTGTGGTATTGTCCTCCCTCCCTGCCTGCAGGGGTTGCTGTTCATTTTTCGTTACAGCTTCCTGTCAGCCAGTGATTGGAGGACGCTTGAAGAGTTGGAGTTTAGAGAGGCTTTTGCTGGAGAAGCAGGTGCTCCCTTTCTTTTACTGTGAACCACTCCTCACTCTGACTGTATTGTTCATTTCAAGGTCTGAATGTCCTGCCAAGTAGCAGTGATAAACCTGTTTTGTTGTCTTGTTTTTCTCCTGTTTTTGGTTTGTGAGTCGCAGGTTGAGCTTCTGTCTTACGGACAGGCTGAATTATTAGGAAATGGCAGTCAGCAGAGACTTTACACATATCCCAAGCCAGATTTTATTCCACCAGAAGTGCAGTGGCTCACTGGCACTCTTACCACCCCCCTTTGTGGCCTAGGAGACAGAGGAGACACCGTAAACAAAAGCAGAGCAGGCTGCAAGCTAACCCACACAGACCAGTTCTTACCAGTCTCTCTCTGACGAACACTAGGTCTATCTGCAACAAAATGGATGAGATTTGGCCGAGGATCGTCCAGCAAATGAGTGATAGTGGAAAATAACATCCCAGATGCTGCGGAGGAGCTACATGGACGCCCTTTGTTCCAAGCCAACCAGACTGTGTCCTCCGGTAAACGCAAAGGTGGAGGATTAGTGCTATACATTCACAAGTCATGATGTAGAACTACCAGTGTTATCATAGTGGTCCCCTGACCTGGAATATCTGCCACTAAAATGCAGATCGTATAAACTTAGAGAGTACTCTGTCCTCATCGCGGCCGTCTACATCCCACCAATGGCTAATGCTAAATTAGCAGACAGATGAATGCAAGCCAGAGGTGGCTGTGATTGTGGCTGAAGACTTCAACCATGTGGAACTTAAAGCAGTACTTCCCAAACTCCACAGACTCATAAACTTTCCAACCAGAGACAGTAACATCCTGGATCAGGTTTACTGCAACATACGGGGGCACACTCTTCACACATGATTGTGAAGCTTGCTGACGACACCACCGTGGTGGGCAGCCAGCTCATCAGGAAATGATTCAGCAGTCCACCTACAGCTGGAGGACAAAGGACAATCTTTGAAGACAGCAACGTCCAAATTTCAGTATGAGAAGATGCTGGTTTGAAAGAGGAGTAAAGGAAACCATCTATGTCAGATGTGAAAAACATTCTCTGAACAGAGGAGGCAGACTGAGATTTAATCTGCCATCTATTGGAGCCAAGGAAAAATTCACCCAGGGCACCAGGGAGAAGAGAGAGGGATATACTTACGCTGGTGAAGGAGCGGCGGTCAATCAGAAAGTCCTGGAAGAAAGCAGATGAGAGTGTGAAGGAAGGTCTGAAGGCACTCTGGGTCCAGATCAGAGAAGGGCTCACAACCTCACGGAAGGCTGAGCGTACCCGCAGGCGGAGAAGCAAGAAAGAGAAGGAGAAGGCAAGATTCTTCTTAGACCCTTTCAAATTTGCCAAGAGCCTACTTGAAGAAAAGAAAAACGTGAAAAAGTTGGAAGTCATTGCACAGGAGCTCGGTAAGCACATGAAAAGCCAAAAAGGCAACCGTGAGAACGTCCCTCTTGGTTCGTCAGGACATGTCCTTTGCCCTGCCAAGCTTGAATACCAGTTCAACACCACACCACCCAGGTGGTGATCAGGCAGGTGGTAGACAAGGCAAGATCCTCCCCAGCACCAGGTCCGAATGTCGTGCCTTACAGAATGATTAAGAGCTGCCCGTTGGTACTGAAGCTCCTGTGGAACCTGATTAAGAGTCGTCTGGAAGGCCCAAGCCATCCCATCCGAGTAGATCAAAGCAGTGACAACTTTCATCCAAAAAGATTCCTGTGACATCAACCAGTTGAGAGGAACTGCCCTACTGAATGTGGAAGGGAAGATTCTCTTCTCAGTGGTGGCGAAACAGGATTTCCCGGCTGTGTGGAACACTCAACCATGATCTGGGACCAGATTCAGACAACCAAGCACGACAAGTCTGACCTCCATGTGGTCTGGCTGGATCTGGAAAATGCCTATGGCTCAGTACCCCACCAGCTCATTACCTTTGCCCTAGAGTTTTTAGCACTTTCCTGTGCTTACATCTACAATACAGTAGTACAACTCTCCAAACTCAAGTCTCCAAAAAGTTTCAGCCTCATTCACACCCTGACACTGGAGCATCTGATGGACAAGGGTTGTTAGAGCGCCATAAGAGCTAAATAGAAAAGTGATTAAGAAGGTTTGAAGGAGTTTACAAACCTGTTGGCATGTTTTCAAAAAAGCGGCTAAGCAATGACACAAACATAATGGTGTCCAGAGTAAGGTAAGACTCATGGAATGTAAATGTGAACAAACATAAGGTCGGGAAGACGGCTGCTTGTGTCTAACACCAATACATTTTGAATATAGACGGGGTGAATTAATGTGAACGCTCAGCCCAGAGGAAGGACTTTCTGGTGAATATATTGAGAATGATTTTTGAGCTAAAATCATGTTTTTTCTGAGGCAACTTGGATTTATTTGTTGTGTGCTTGCAGTACCTTATTGACTCTAGTGTTTATTAACAGTCAGAACATGGAGTCATTGCAAATGAAAGAAAAAGTTGAATGAAAATACTGTCAACTGTCCATCGGCTTCTCCCTGATGGTTCAAGCCGACTATCACCATGGTAACCTTTGTGCCAGCAACAA
Source organism: Planiliza haematocheilus (assembly GCA_005024645.1). Lineage (NCBI taxonomy): Eukaryota > Metazoa > Chordata > Actinopteri > Mugiliformes > Mugilidae > Planiliza > Planiliza haematocheilus. The sequence continues at coordinate 1,603,200 of SRSE01000889.1, forward strand.
AATTCATGGACGGTGTTTCCTTTGTGTAAATGTTGTAAATGATCCATAGCAATGACTCCCATTGGTCATCGGTCAACCTGATAACTCACCCACAAAAGTTATTTTTTAACGACAGACGCTACAACCAGTTGAATTTCTTTTACATTAATATGCCAAATGCAGATTGTAGACAAGCCTTATTGCTGCAGAGAGACATGTAAATATTGTACACTACCGTTCAAAAGTTTGGGGTCACATTGAAATGTCCTTATTTTTGAAGGAAAAGCACTGTACTTTTCAATGAAGATAACTTTAAACTAGTCTTAACTTTAAAGAAATACACTCTATACATTGCTAATGTGGTAAATGACTATTCTAGCTGCAAATGTCTGGTTTTTGGTGCAATATCTACATAGGTGTATAGAGGCCTAGTTCCAGCCACTATCACTCCAGTGTTCTAATGGTGAAATGTGTTTGCTCATTGGCTCAGAAGGCTAATTGATGATTAGAAAACCCTTGTGCAATCATGTTCACACATCTGAAAACAGTTTAGCTCTTTACAGAAGCTACAAAACTGATCTTCCTTTGAGCAGATTGAGTTTCTGGAGCATTACATTTGTGGGGTCAATTAAACGCTCAAAATGGCCAGAAAAAGAGAACTTTCATCTGAAACTCGACAGTCTATTCTTGTTCTTCGAAATGAAGGCTATTCCATGCGAGAAATTGCTAAGAAATTGAAGATTTCCTACAACGGTGTGTACTACTCCCTTCAGAGGACAGCACAAACAGGCTCTAACCAGAGTAGAAAAAGAAGTGGGAGGCCGCGTAGCACAACTGTGCAAGAAGATAAGTTCATTAGAATCTCTAGTTTGAGAAACAGACGCCTCGCAGGTCCCCAACTGGCATCTTCATTAAATAGTACCCGCAAAACACCAGTGTCAACATCTACAGTGAAGAGGCGGCTGCGGGATTCTGGGCTTCAGGGCAGAGTGGCAAAGAAAAAGCCATATCTGAGACTGGCCAATAAAAGAAAAAGATTAAGATGGGCAAAAGAACACAGACATTGGACAGAGGAAGACTGGAAAAAAGTGTTGTGGACGGACGAATCTAAGTTTGAGGTGTTTGGATCACAAAGAAGAATGTTTGTGAGACGCAGAACAAATGAAAAGATGCTGGAAGAATGCCTGACGCCATCTGTTAAGCATGGTGGAGGTAATGTGATGGTCTGGGGTTGCTTTGGTGCTGGTAAGGTGGGAGATTTGTACAGGGTAAAAGGGATTCTGAATAAGGAAGGCTATCACTCCATTTTGCAACGCCATGCCATACCCAGTGGACAGCGCTTGATTGGAGCCAATTTCATCCTACAACAGGACAATGACCCTAAACACACCTCCAAATTGTGCAAGAACTATTTAGAGCAGAAGCAGGAAGCTCATATTCTATCGGTGATGGAGTGGCCAGCGCAGTCACCAGATCTGAACCCCATTGAGCTGTTGTGGGAGCAGCTTGACTGTATGGTACGCAAGAAGTGCCCATCCAACCAATCCAACTTGTGGGAGCTGCTTCTGGAAGCGTGGGGTGCAATTTCTCCAGATTACCTCAACAAATTAACAGCTAGAATGCCAAAGATCTGCAATGCTGTAATTGCTGCAAATGGAGGATTCTTTTACGAAAGCGAAGTTTGATGTAAAATCTTATTTCAAATACAAATCATCATTATTTCTAACCTTGTCAATGTCTTGACTCTATTTTCTATTCATTTCACAACGTATGGTGGTGAATAAGTGTGACTTTTCATGGAAAACACAAAATTGTTTGGGTGACCCCAAACTTTTGAACGGTAGTGTATATATTATATTTATGCAATGAATCAAGAATCAAGAATCCTTTATTGTCATATTGTGAGAACATACGGATTTCCACTACTACAAGCTCTTAGTAAGTTGCAATAACTCTTTGAGGTTTTTGATATTATTACCATTTATAAATCAAAAGATTTCTAGACACCACAGCATAAAAACTGAAACACTTTGCATAAATATAATATATATGTTAACAAGTGTCTCTGCAGTAACGGATACTTGTCAGACTTCCTTCTTCAATCCAGATTTATCTATAAAAGCTTCTTCTGAAATAAGAAATTGATTACATAATAAAATTGTTTAAGAATATCATGATTTTCATTCTCTCTTACATCCTTTCTTTTTACATCTGTCTTCACTTCTGCCTTATTCGCTCATCTTCTGTGCACCATTCAGGTTAAAAACTTTTCCTTTTCTCTAAAATATAACTTTGGAAGAAAATGAAAAACCACAAACATTGAAAAACAGCATGTTAATGCTTTTCTTAGTTTATTTTCTTCAGATTTTACAAATTGCTAACAGAGGAAGCCACCACATGGTGCTGACACACTGTCAGAGCTCACGTTTCTACAAACCAGCATCAATTAATAGATGCGCTCAGACGCTGTGGTTATTTTAAACAACATGTGTCAGAGTTATGGTCAGTTAGACAAGTTTCTCAGCAAGACGCTCATTTCCTGATCCAGTTACAGCGTCTAACCCTGTGTCTAGAAGCATAGAAAGCAGCTTGATAGCAGCGGGCTTAATGCTAGATGAAATGTGGTATGAAAAAATATTAACGCCACAATATCAGCGACTAAACAAGCTTTTATTCTCCTATTAGTTGTCATCCAGGCCATCTTTTTCTTTAATATAACAGAAATCTCTCTATTATGTTGGAGATGAGTCATGTTTTGTAGGTTTTACTATCACACAGTGAAGACATCCAAGCAGCAGCAGCAGTAGAGCCACCATGATGATGGTGAACACGGTCCTTAGAAAGGGGTAAATGTGACAGCCGTGATCTAAGGATGGATGATGATCTGTGGGAGTTTCTGAAGAGAGAAAAGACATGAGACAGAAAGTGATTGTGACTAAATGGAAGTGAAAGAAGCAAACACTTTATTCATCTTAAAAGTGGCGAGTCTCACCTCCAACAGACAGCCAGCTCTGTGGTGATTCTCCAACTCCAGAGATGTGACATTTGTAGAGTCCTTGATCAGACACAGAGACTGGTTTGAGTCTCAGATTTCCTGTGGAGCTTCTCCACTTGTGGACTCCATCTTTATAGAAATCAGCTTTGATGTTGGAGGAAGATATTTTGGTTCTGCAGCTCAGAGTCACATCTTCTCCCTCCATCACAGGATGAGCAGGACTCTCCAGGATCACAGAACCAGCTGAAGAACACGATCATATTTAATTTATCTTGAAATCACGTTGAGATAATCACAAAATATCACTGCCTCACTGCAAACATACAAGTGACATTGATGTTGATGATGTTTCTTCTCTCTCCTCCTTCCTCACACCAATACTTTCCAGTGTCCTCTCTATAAACACTTTTAATGGTGCAGCTAGGTCCTCTTAATGTTCTGTCATTAGTGGTGCAACATGAGGGCGTCTCCCCAGTCGATTTATCTTCAACATCACAGTAAAAGACTCCCTCACAGTACAAAGTGACCGACTCATATTCAAAGAACTGCAGTCTGTTTGGAGAGATACGAAGAAAAGCTGCATCTGAGACAAAGAAAAACAGAGAAATTCAGTTTAGACATTTACTCCTGTGAACTGCTGGACGACGTCTACAACATTTAAAAGTAGAAAAGTAATAGAGGAACTCCTGTGATGATTAAACACACCAATCTCAAGATATTTTTGCCTCTTTTCTACAACTGCCCAACAAAACATCTACTCACCAACTTCCTGATCCTGTGCACACAGCAGGATCATCACAGTCACTGAAGACGCAAAGAAAATCAATAAGCTGCTCACGATGTTCAACATCAACATCATCATTCACATAAATGTGGCAGCTGGTGAAGAATAATACTCATGAACAAAAGTTGTGTTAAATTTAAGTTCAATTAATTAAGTACTATTTAGACTTTCATGTGCATGAGCTTTTTAATTGTAAATAAAGTCTTTATCATTAAGTTTTAATCTGTAAAGGAGCCAGTACTCACACAGTGCAATGCAGAAAGCTCTGACCTCCATGTTGTCTTGCCGCTGACTGACTGAACATCAGACTGAGGTGTAAAATGAGACGCGGTCTCTTCCTGTTCGACTGCTGAGAACTGTTGGTGCAAATAGCCTCAGTGTTTTAGTTACTATCAGTGGGTGGTACAAAGAGCGAAGGCAGAGCGATCTGCAAGTCATCTTTGAAAGAGTGCACATTAAGATGACTTGAAGGAGTTTAAAACCCTTTTGCCATTTAAGAAATAAACAAAACAAAAAAACTAATTGATACCACATGGGGAAATGCTTTGATCCATCCATCCATTTGTTCACACAGTTACACTCAGAGCAGAGGGCAGCCACTTGTGTGTCTCAAGGCACCTCAGTCATGGACATGGGGAAGTGTGCAGAGTGATATCCAGTTCTTCAACAGCAGCAGAAGAGTCTCCACAGAGTTTTTTTGGTCTTTACTTTCTTTCTGCTTTGGCCAGCGTCTTCACTTGGAACAGGATGGATCCTCGTTCTGTCCTCTACGCTGAAAGGCGTGAGATCTGTTTGTGTCTCTTTTGATCTTTGTCTTTACCACATGGCCACGTCCAATGACGAAGGTCTTCATGGTTAAAATAGCTCCACCCCAGATTAGACCATTCTCTGTTCACTTTAGTGGCTTGTGTGGTCAGAGTTGGGATGAGTTGATCTCACTGATACCATGGCCACTGTGAACTCAGGTTTAACTCTGACAGGGATGTCGCCATAAGGTGGAGATCAATGACCCAGGCTTTTGAGTTGCTACTAAGATTGTCACAAGGTGTAGTGGGGAAGAATGGGAGGAAATGAAAAGAGAACAACAGACACAGAGCAATAAGGTGAGGCGTCTTTGTGGTGAAGTAAAATAACCAGAAATAAAACAGGAAGTGAGGTCGAGGAATGACCTTTTCATTGGCTGAGGCTGGAGAAATTACTGACGACCCAAGAAATTCAAAAGAAGAAAATTCAGAGTAATGGATCCGTCTCTGACTGTCTTGTTAGAATGTGGGAAGACTGACTTCAGTTTCAAAAGACATAACCCTCAAGACCATTGTCAGTGTAAACGCGGGTTATTTCATGAGGACGTGCATGAATTTCACCCTTAAAACCAAGGAACATTCTGCTGTAGTTATAATTATCATGACACATGTGAAAAAACATTTTGTACCACAGAACAAACTCAAACAGACGCTCTGACGTGTAGGACATGACTTTTATTCTCATGGCTAAAACTCTCACAAGAAACACTTGTCTTGTTGCTGACCACAAACCTAAAAAAGCAATGTAACAACTTCAGATATGCAGCTAACCACGAGAAGTTTAGAAACAGCAACAGCAGCAGCAGCGCTCATCTGGTGAGCAACTGTGTGAACAGACTAAGCTGATGGAACAAGTTGGTTAAACTGCCTGATGAAAATAAACCGAAACTTCTCTGATGTGTTGGTTAAAGTGCACACGCTGTTAAACTCTGCACGTTTGTTTTTGCACAGAAACTACTTTAAATTTGTAACACAGCAAACAGACCTGAGATCAAAAGATCATTTTTTTTCAGTTTTAGCTTGTACAATAACAAAAACCATACTGGCACTAACTGTTTCACTTCCTAGTTTTCACGTAGATCATGAAGCTCCTCTTTTCAGTCAGCACTTAGCAACCTGTAACACATAGGACACAGAAGTCAAATATCAAGGAAGTTGTAGATTATAGAAAGAAAATAAGTTATTGCAGAAGTTTACTTTTCTAAGCAAATCATGATTTAAAATCTCTACCCTTATCCCATCTACCAGGAAATATTGTGAAGCCCTCGACCACTTAAATGACAACATCTTCGAGGTTTACATACAAGTATAGTACTAGAATCAATTTTTGGAGACAGGCTAGTCCTAATTAGAGTTTGGACATTCATACAAGATATGTAGACACTGCACTGACAGAAAATGAGGAAATCAGCAACTATGAGTGGACAGCAAGAACGTGCTCACAGAAAGAGAACTGTATAGCAAAGAGTAGATAAAAGACTGTATTTGACTCACAATCTGAACTGAAGAATAGTAGGTGTCATTGTCAGTGGGGGCTTGGGCCGGTGAGGGAACGATGGACTCTGCTGCTTTGAAGACAAATGAAATATTCCTTACTACAATAAATCATTCACAGATGTTGAGATTAACAATGTTATGAATAATTTGAATTCTGACCCAGCTGTGGAGCTCCACTCAGGCCCAAAGCGTGGTAAACGGGTAAATCTCCATTTTCATCTAAGAGAGAGAAACAATCACAGCTGAAACATATCAACTTTAACGGGAACTTTTAAACTTTTTTTTTTACAAGTGGGGAATAGCACTAGCGTATCGTAACAAAATAGGTATAATGAATGAGTTTCACAGCAGATAATGCATTACTTGGAGGCTGTGACTCGGTGCCCTGTCATTCCCGCTATATGGATTTACGTTGATGTAATTATTTCCTGAACAAGTGCAAATGACACAAAAGTTATTTGGGTGAATAAACAATCACATTTTATGCTAGAAATAAGGTCCAGGTTGGAAAAAAAGTAGTTCCCCTTTAATGTGGCTTTTACAGGACTGGTTCTGCAATTGTTAAATCCACAACTTTTTTAATGCTAAGCTAAGCTAACCACCAATTTCAGTAAGCATGTCTCTGGAGCTTTGGCTTGTTCTACATTTTATAATCTAATCAGTTGTTGAATTTGTGTAAATAACTTGCTTGAGATCAAAAATGCAAGTTTCAAATAAACTCTACAGAAACTTAACTGAATATAAGTCTGAAGTTGTACAGACACCCATGTGTGGCTCATCTAAGCTTACGCTGTGGATTTGATTATGCAGGACGCTAAAGTTAACAACAGCACCAAGACGTTTATCACCAGCACCCTCTTGTCAAACAGTGTGAATGCTGAGTATCATGCTAACTGTGGTCTGGGCTAACAACATATCCGGTTAGAGGACATACCTTTCTTTTTCTTGTTGTTTGTCACAGTAGCATACATTGCTTGGCTTCTCTCAGCTGCACTGGCCTGTACAGAGACTGGAAAAAAAAAATATATACATATATACAGTATAGTATCCATTCTGCTAAATGTTTAATCTCTTAAAGTTAAACCTACCTGTCTGATGCTCTGATGAATCTGAATCAGGGACTGCTGGTAACCGCGAAAGAAAACCTGTAAAAAAGAAGGTATATTGAATTTTGGAACTAAAGTAACATGAGGAACTGATTTACTAGAAAACAATAGTAATAAGAGTGAAGTTCATTTAATTTGGAAACTTGTGCAAGAGGAACTCCTCTTTGACATTTGTGTACATGAAGAATCATGTTGTGACAAAGGAAAAGCTAAAGTTCGTTATGTTGCTCACCTCTGAGAAAGGGTAATCTGACAAAGTGAAATAGTCCAACAACCAACAAGAGAAGCATCAACAAGACGGAGATGATGATCCACGGTGTGCTTGTGGAGGGACATGGTTCAGGATTAGAGTCTTTGTGATCTATATTCACTGTAGAAGAAGCTGAAATTTAAAGAGATGAGAGTTGTTTGACACATGTGATTAATACTTTATGAATCTTATTTTGAAAACCCCTACATATCTCACGTCCAACAGTCAGCCAGCTCTGTGGTGATTCTCCAACTCCAGAGATGTGACATTTGTAGAGTCCTTGATCAAGCATGGAGACTGGTTTGAGTGTCATATTTCCTGTGAAGCTTCTCCACTTGTGGACTCCATCTTTATAGAAATCAGCTGTGATGTTGGAGGAAGATATTTTGGTTCTGCAGCTCAGAGTCACATTTTCTCCCTCCATCACAGGACGAGCAGGACTCTCCAGGATCACAGAACCAGCTGAAGAACATGATCATATTTAATTTATCTTGAAATCACGTTGAGATAATCACAAAATATCACTGCCTCACTGCAAACATACAAGTGACAGTGATGTTGATGATGTTTCTTCTCTCTCCTCCTTCCTCACACCAATAATTTCCAGAATCATCTTGATAAACATTTTTAATGGTGCAGTTAGGTCCTCTTGATGTTCTGTCATTAGTGGTGCAACACGAGGGCGTCTCCCCAGTCGAGTTATGTTCAACATCACAGTAAAAGACTCCCTCACAGTTAAGAGTGACCGACTCATATTCAAAGAACTGCAGTCTGTTTGGAGAGATACGAAGAAAAGCTGCATCTGAGACAAAGAAAAACAGAGAAATTCAGTTTAGACATTTACTCCTGTGAACTGCTGGACGACGTCTACAACATTTAAAAGTAGAAAAGTAATAGAGGAACTCCTGTGATGATTAAACACACCAATCTCAAGATATTGTTGCCTCTTTTCTACAACTGCCCAACAAAACATCTACTCACCAACTTCCTGATCCTGTGCACACAGCAGGATCGTCACAGTCACTGAAGACGCAAAGAAAATAAATTTGTAAAATTTTAGTTCAGTCACTAAATAATGTTCAAAGACTTTCACATGTAATTGTAAATAAAGTCTTTAACATTACATTTTAATCTGGAAAGGAGCCAGTACTCACACAGTGCGATGCAGAAAACTCTGACCTCCATGTTGTCTTGCCGCTGACTGACTGTTTCTCAGAAATCACACAGGAAGAGACCACTTCTCACTTCACACTTCCGTCTCATGTTCAGAGGTGGTAGAAATAGCCTCAGTGTTTTAGTTAAATATCAGTGGGTGGTACAAAGAGCAAAGTCAGAGTGATCTGCATTGCAACTCTTAGAATGCTAATAAGCATGCACAAAGTCTAATGTATAGCTGAAACTGTGAGGAAACATCCTAAAAGCAGCTCACACATTTATTTATTTTATGTTTCAGCTTCCTGTAGGCCGGCCAGAGATTGCAGGGCGCTTGAGGAGCTGGAATTTAAAAACTCTTTTGTTGGAGAATCTATGTGCTCTCTCACTTTTCCTGTGATCTATCAAGAGCTGAACCTATTGTTCACTTCAAGGTCTGAATGTTTTACCACCACAGTTCTGCCAAGTAGAGGTGATAAGCCAGTTATGTTGTCTTTGTTTTCTCCTGTTTTGGGATAGTGAGTCAGAGAAGGACTCCTGTATTTCTGGTCCTCTGACATTCCAAGTCAGGGGACCGTTCCGATAACACTGTAACAGTGTCACATCTCTTCGTCTGAGCTACAGGACTAAACCAACCACCAGAACAGTGCAGGTATGGTCTGAGGAGGCTTCTTCAGCTCTGCAGAACTGTTTCAGGCACACCCCCTGTGGAGCGTATAAAAAGAATTCAGACCTGGAGGCTTATCTGTACTGGACTAGCAGGACAATGACACACTACAAGCTAGCAACAAGCAGGTTAGCCTTGAGTAGGGTTTAATATTCATTCATAATTAGATGAATCAGATCCCGGGAAAAGACGATCCATTTCCCGGGAATCCCGGGAAATAGCTGTTTTTTGTTGTTGTAATGTATCATTCAAATATGCATTCCCAGCATGTTTTATATTATTTGTAACATTATGAGGGCAAGAAACACAGTTTATGTCCATATCAACAAAGTTTGCAATGATCAATTCCGTTGCGTGATCAAGTGAGCTGCATGCGTGACAGCCTATCTGCCGCAGCGTAACTGAAATGTCTGTGACTTGTCTCCTGAAAATCTAGGCAACCGTTAAAACCATATTTTACACAACTCAATTATAAAAACTATAAAACGAAATCTGCTGAAGTAGGCCTAAACCATTGAATGATTCCTAAACCATTCTGTTCAATGAAATCCATTCTGTGGCTGTTGAGATTTGTTAGCGGCTGCAAAAGGGAATAATCACTCGGACGTTAACCAACAATTTATTTTTCTTAGGGCAGGTATATTTCAATGTTTAACTAAATTAAAGCAAGTGACCCACAGAAATGTGCAACTGTGGACGGCAAGAAAGACAGAGCCAGGCCTATGTAGGCTAAAACTGAATTGAAATAATAATTAAAAATGTGCTTTAAGGAAACAGAGAGCGTCGATGGACTCTGCGCTCAGGCGGTTTCGGATTTTAATTACAAATTGGCCGCAGATAGAGAACGCTCTCTCCGCCTCCACAGATGTAGCCTGAATAGTGCTAAGAGCGTCAAACAGCTGTTGCAGGTGGGGTGGCCTGCTGTTAGTGGCTTCGAAGAGGGAAAATCTTTGGTTAGAATTTTCATGAAGTCACCGTCTTTCATTTCCTCCGAGGCTGGCTTAGTGGTCATTGAAATAGCCTGCTGCACATCTAATGCTAGGTCCCCTTCACCACTTCAGCCGGACGCAGAGCTTCCCCTTGCACACTTGACGATGTCCCATCTACTGCCTCTGAAGACGCACCATCGCCCTCTTGCGCTCTCTCTTGAGCATAGCAGTGGCTGGCGAAAAGACGCTCCGCAAGTCGTGAGACAACAACAGAAGCGCACGTGTAACAAAAAAAATATATTTCCCGTTTCCCGTCATAACCTTTCCCGGGAATCAGGAAATAGTCTTGATCAGATTTCCCGGGAATCCCGTTTTCCGGGATTAAACCCTAGCCTTGAGCCCACCCTCCCTAACACCCTAAACAGTTTCTTTGCACTCTTCAATACAACTAGGCCTCTTCTCCAGATGGAGGAGCAACATCAACCTCTTGTCCTGCAGCTTCGTCAAGTGAGCTCCACCCTGAAGCAGATTGATATCAGTAAAGCTGCAGGACCTGATAAAGTGGCAGGTTGCACCCTGAGACAATGTGCTGACCAGCTGGCAGGAGTTTTCCTGAACAATTCCAACCTGTCTCTGCAGCTGTCCACAGTTCCTGTGTGACTCAGGTCCTTCATCTTTGTCCTTCTACCTGAAAAGAAAGCTGTCACCTGCCTCAATGATTACCACCCGGTCGATCTGACCATGTAAGCGCCAGCATAGTTCCACTGGGAAGACTATCGCATATCGACTTTTTCCAAAATAAACATAAATTGCTGCTGCATATGTTTTGTGTTCAGCAAATTGTGACAATATGAAATGTGTGTCCATGAGCAGTGATTGACACTCTGTTAGATACACCCCTGGGCTTAATTGGTGCATCTGAATGTGGAGCGGTGGATGTCTTGCAAATCATGCTACAGGCTCAAGGAGGGGCCAGAGGAGCCGAATTGTCTTCATGCAATTATACTTGAACATAGGGTCAGTTTCAGAAAATATGACAGAAAGTTCGTTTTATAAGACTTGCCTAGTGCACCTTTAACCTGTAGTTTGAACGCTGACTTATCAGATACTTCTGAGTTGTCCTGAATGCACCAGACACAACGCAGTAGTGAAAGATGGAGAATAAATTCATGAAGCCAGGGGAAGATGTCCGAACTGATAAACGACTTAAAAATAAATGGCGCTGGGCGATGATAGAAGAAAGGGGCAGAGACGGCAAAGGTGGCAGAAATTAATAGAGCCAGGAGCTTGTTTTTGTGTGTTGTGCTCAAAGAAGCTAATTTACGGTGTTAGCGGCAAAAAAAAAAGTTCTATGGTGTCATGAAGGAGACCCGGTCACATGACAGCTGTTGGCGCATTCAACACACAAGTTGTTTGCAACATCCACAGCTGACGCACCGGCAACAATGACCGATCGCATTTGTGAAAATACGTTTGTGCTCGTTCATTGCAGAACGTATGTTGAAGATCACTCACCTGCTTGTTGATTGGTGTGTGATAAAAAATGTGGACCAAAAATATGTTTCAGTTTGGATTATAAAGACTTTTGATTATCCAGTTAGGTGTGTCTTTTAATTTGTTTTTAATTTTATAAATTTAATGTGCACAAATTTAATTTTGGTAACCTCACACCCCACAGTGGGTGGGCATGGATCCCAGGTTAGGAACCACTGCCCTCGGCAAGTGATAACAGCCCCTATAGTTCTGGAGGTGAAACTCACCAAAAATGACAAATGTTAAAATGTCTTGATAGCAATGATTCTGAACTCATTCAGCAACCTCTTGACTAGAAGTGGACCAAGAGTTTATAGAAATACCACAAAGCTTCTATTCCAACCAATTTAAAGGTTCTAATGAAAATAGACATTCATTTGGACATTTGGAGAACCAAGGTACCCAAACTGTTCCACACTGGATTTTTGAACGGTAATCTAGCTACAAAATACTACCGATTCCACTACAGGAGGCAATGTGGACACAATTCACCCACATTTTATTTATCCTGTGCATCATCAAATTTTGCCATTGTGCACATATAGAATCCATAAAAATATTAGAACAAGTCACCAAGGTGTGTTGAGCATTGTTGTAAAGATCTTTTGTAATATAAGTTAGATATGTATTTACTATTTATAGTACCAGCATTAGCCCACAAGATGGAGACAAAAGACCATGTAGGAAATTGAAGCACAAGGCCCAGATTCTGTCAGGCAAGTCACCATGTGTTGCACAGTTGATGGAGAATCCTATGAATCAACTCAAATGGACCACAAAGAGTAATAAAAAACTATATGAGCTTACAGTTGTTTTCACATATGTCTAAATATTGAGACGTAAGAAGAAATTCCTCCACGCTGACTTTGAAAGTCAAAGTGTTTTCTCTGCTGGCTGAGGCTAGCTGTTTATCTCCAGATATGTGATGCTTTGTGTCAGTTGAAAGAGTAGCTTCTCTTGTTTCAAATGACACTGTTGTATATAAGTCAAACTAAATATTATGACTTTTAGTGAGTTGATTGCACAGACAGTTTGTGCTGAACAAAGACGTAGCTAAGTAGTAAACTTTAATAAAATAAAGTTGTTTGGACTTAACAATCCAAACATGAAGTCATTGCAAATGAAAAAAAAAAGTTGAATGAAAATACTGTCAACCGTCCGTCTGGTTCCACCCTATCATCCAAGCCCACAGTATTTAAATCAAAAGATTTCTAGCCAATAGTGTGTGAAAACTGAAACTAATATAAATAATAATGTAATAATATGTGTTCATAAGTGTCTCTGTAGTAATGGAGACGTGTCAGACTTACGTCTTCAGTCTAGATTTTCGTTATCTCTTACATCCTTTCCATGTACAACCGTCTTAACCTCATGTCTGCCTTACTCTCATCTGCTGTGCTCCATTCATGTTAAGAACTTTTTTAAAATAGAGTATACTATACTAATATAACTTGGGAAGCAACTGAAAATCCACCACATTAAACAACAGCATGTCAATGCATTTCTTAATTTATTTTTCTTCAGATTTTACAAAATTGTAAACAGCAGAAGACATCAAATGGTGTTGACACACTGTGACATTTCACACCTTTCTACAAAGCAGCATGAATTAATAGAAGTGCTCAGACGCTGTGTTTATTTTAAACACCATGTGTCAGAGATACAGTGGTATGAAAAAGTTTGGGCAACCCTCTAAGATTTCATAATAATTTGCTTTAACTTTATAAAAGACGATCATTATATAAATTAAAATGTTAAAAATGGTATGTGCAAAAGTTTGGGCACCCTTTTAATCACATTGATTTCAAGACCTGTAGGGATTTGTAGCTGACATGTTGCAGACCAAAACTGCTTTGATTAGCTTGTGAGACCTTCAGTTACAAAGACAGGTAAAACCAATCATGAAAAAGGCTATTTAACAGAGGCAATTGCTGGCTGTGCTTGTCCTATGCTCCTGGCAACATGGGGGCATCAAAACAACTCTCCACTGACCAAGAAACTAAGATAATTCATTATCATGAATTAGGAGAAGGGTACAAGAAATTATCAAGAAGGTTTGGGATGTCTATTTCCACAGTCAGAAATGTGGTGCAGAAATGGAAGGCCAGAAGAACAGTCATTGTGAAGGAAAGATGTGGTAGGCCAAAAAAAATACTGGAAAGACACAGACGAAGGATGGTTAGAATGGTCACAGACAAGCCACAGACCACCTCCAGAGAACTACAAGAACATCTGGCTACTGATGGTGGAGTTGTTCATCGTTCCACAATCCAGCACACTTTGCACCAGGAAAAACTCTTTGGAAGGCTGATGCTCAAAAAGCCTTTCCTGAGTGTTCGTCACAAGAAGAGTCGCATGAGGTATGAAAAAGCACATCTGGACAAGCCAGAAGCATTTAGGAAAAAAATACTGTGGTCAAATGAGACTAAGATGGAGTTATTTGGTCAGAACAAGAGGAGGTATGCATGGAGAAAAAAACACACTGAATTCCATGAGAAGAACTTATTGCCTACTGTGAAATATGGTGGAGGGTCCATCATGTTATGGGGCTGTGTGGCTAGCACAGGGACTGGAAACCTTGTTAAAGTTGAGGGCCACATGAGTTCCTCTCAGTATCAGCAGATTCTTGACAAGAATGTTCAAGAATCTGTCACAAAGTTGAAGCTACGCCGGGGTTGGATTTTTCAGCAGGACAATGATCCCAAGCACTGTTCAAAATCCACCAAGGAATTCATGCAGAAGCACAAGTACAATCTTCTGGAATGGCCATCCCAGTCCCCAGACCTTAACATCATTGAAAATGTATGGATTGATTTGAAGCAGGCTGTTTACGCACGGAAGCCAAGAAACCTGACTGAACTGGAGGCGTTTTGTTTGGAGGAATGGGCCAAAGTACCACCTGCCAGACTTCAGGGACTTGTCAGTAGCTATAGGAGGCGTCTACAGGCTGTTCTTGCAGCAAAAGGAGGGTCTATTAAATATTAATGGAATTGTTTCTTTGGGGTACACAAATTTATGCACATGCCTATTTTTGTTTAAATATACATAAAAATGTTTCTGTTGGACCAATGAAAATGATTTCTCTACTGAGATGTTTCTGTTTCCATAAGGTATAACATTTGTTAAAATAAAGTTGCTGCTTCAAAAGCTCAGCAAGTGACAAACTGATGCAATGATTTTCCTAAGGGGTGCCCAAACTTTTTCATACCACTGTATATGGCCAGTGCGAAAGGTTTAAAAATTACATTTTCCAACTTCAGCAAGACGCTCATTTCCTGATCCAGTTACAGCATCTAACCCTGTGTCTAGAAGCATAGAAAGCAGCTTGATAGCAGCAGACTGAATGCTAGATAAAATGTGAGAGTAGACATCATGAAATTTTAACTCCACTCACGATCTCAACAACTAAGCTGGCTTTTCTCCTATTATTTGTCATCCAGGCCATCTTTTTCTTTTACAGAAAGCTCTCTATTCTTTTGGAGATTAGTCATGTTTTATAACTCTGACTATCACACAGTGAAGACATCATAGCAGTAGCACCAGCAGTGCCATCATGATGATGGTGAACACAGTCCTTAGGATGGAGTAAATGTGATAGCCGTGATCTGAGGAGGGTTGATGTTCTGTGGGAGTTTTGGCAAGACAAAAGACATTATGCTGACACTGAAGGAGATGGGAATAGTTTGAAAGTGTAAACACATACGTGATCCATATTCTGTCTTATTTTGAAAATAAAATACACATCTTACCTCCAACAGACAGCCAGCTCTGTGGTGATTCTCCAACTCCAGAGATGTGACATTTGTAGAGTCCTTGATCAAGCATGGAGACTGTTTTGAGTCTCAGATTTCCTGTGGAGCTTCTCCACTTGTTGACTCCATCTTTATAGAAATCAGCTGTGATGTTGGAGGAAGATATTTTGGTTCTGCAGCTCAGAGTCACATCTTCTCCCTCCATCACAGGATGAGCAGGACTCTCCAGGATCACAGAACCAGCTGAAGAACATGATCATATTTAATTTATCTTGAAATCACGTTGAGATAATCACAAAATATCACTGCCTCACTACAAACATACAAGTGACAGTGATGTTGATGATGTTTCTTCTCTCTCCTCCTTCCTCACACCAATACTTTCCAGAATCATATCGATAAAGAGTTTGAATGGTGCAGCTAGGTCCTCTTGATGTTGTGTTATTAGTGGTGCAGCACAAGGGCTCCCCAGTTGCATCTTCAACATCACAGTAAAAGACTCCCTCACAGTAAAAAGTGAGCGACTCATATTCAAAGAACTGCAGTCTGTTTGGAGAGATACGAAGAAAAGCTGCATCTGAGACAAAGAAAAACAGAGAAATTCAGTTTAGACATTTACTCCTGTGAACTGCTGGACGACGTCTACAACATTTAAAAGTAGAAAAGTAATAGAGGAACTCCTGTGATGATTAAACACACCAATCTCAAGATATTTTTTCCTCTTTTCTACAACTGCCCAACAAAACATCTACTCACCAACTTCCTGATCCTGTGCACACAGCAGGATCATCACAGTCACTGAAGACGCAAAGAAAGTAGATGAATCAATAAAAGTTTTGCTCCTTGTGATGTTCAGCATATTTACGATTAAATGTCATAGTTGGTGAAGAATAATAATACGTAAGTTAAAAGTGTTTAGTTCACTCAGTACATAATATCTTGCATGAGCTTTTTAATTGTAAATAAAGTCTTCATCAAGTTTTAATCTGTAAAGGAGCCAGTACTCACACAGTGCGATGCAGAAACCTCTGACCTCCATGTTGTCTTTCCACTGACTGACTGAACATCAGACTGAAGTGTAAAAGGTGAAGCGGTCTCTTCCTGTTCAACTGTTGAGAACTGCTGTGGTGGAAATAGCCTCAGTCACAAAGGTGTGTTTTCAGTGGGTGGTGCGAAGAGTGAAGACAGAGTCATCTGCGACTCATCTTTGAAAGAGTTCACATTAATAAAGACTGAAGGAATTTAAAAACCCTTTGCCTGTTTGTTTTTTTATTTTTTAAATAACAGCAACGCAATGACCTGCACATAATGGAACCTACATAGAGGTCCGGCTATAGGAATGTTAACAGTCATTAACATACTCTGAGGAAGGTGGCTGCTAGTGCATGACACCAGTAGATTTTGACCATACACGGGTTAGAAGGTAAAAGAGGAGGCTGGGTTCATGTGAAATCTCATCTCAAGGGCCCAGATACCTGGGCCTCATCGGCCTCATGCATAGGTGGGGTCTTCAAGGGTCTGATATGAAAAAACCTCATCACCTGACAACCTGTTAGATCCCATTTATACCTTATATGGGCATTCATGGGTAGGCCCACATGAGAAAACAGCTGCAGACAAACCCACTTGCAGTCCAGTTGAGTCCTACCTATGGCCCAGTGAGATCCTTCTTAAATTAATAGGTTGGGCCGACATGGGCCTCTTGTAAATAAACCATTTGGGCCCCATCTGTAAATCAGCTAAAAAACAAATTATTCCCTTACTGATCCCATAGATGTTTTTTGGTCTTTACTGTCTTTTTGCTTTGCCTGGAGTCTTCACTTGGAACAGGATGGATCCTCATTCTCTGCTCTAAGCTGAAAGACTCAAGATCCGTTTGTGTCTGTTTGACCTCTGTCTTTCACATGGCCGCGTCCAGCGACGAAGGTCTTCATGGTTGAAATGGTTCCAGTCAAGCTTCTCTTGGACCATTCTCCTTTCACTTTCGCAGCTTGTGTGGTCAGAGTTGGGAAGAGTCGATGGCATCTTTTACTATGGCCTCTATGAACTCAGGTTTAACTCTGAAAGGGATGTCCTCTCCCGTGACATCAGAGAAAGCCTGACAGATGGAGCTGTCTACGCTAAATGTCGTATCAGATATTCAGAGGACACCGGAACCATCATGGTGGGGACACCAGAGGATGTGGATGATCCACACATGAACAGTGGGACGATTTCAAGGACAGACTGTCTGATGAAAGGGGTGGTTTCCTCTCTTCACCAACGAGCTCTACATCCAGACTTCATGGCACCAGATCTGCGACACATAGAGTACGTCTCCAGCAAGACAGAGAGAAAAATATTTATCATTATAAGTGATTTGATTAAACTTAACATGGCCCAGCCAGTCTGTATTACGCCTTTCCTCACCATAAGGGGGAGCTCAATGACCCAAAGCTTTTGAGTTGCTACTAAGATTGTCACAAGGTATAGCAGGGGAGAAGGGGAGGAAATAAAATAACTTTAATGAATATTTGTATAACGGAGAACAACAGGCACGGCAACAACATGGCAGGAAGTCCAACAAAAGATCCAGTCTGTCTTTTGTTGGATTTATGGCAGAAGAAGCAAAGCAATCCAAAAACCAAAGTTTGCTGACAAACAGAAGAAGCAAAGGAACACATGGAATGCTTCCACAATAACTGGACAGACAAAGTCATAAGGGATAAGGCAGGACTATATATACGTACACAAAGTAATGAGGTGAAACGTAGAACAGAGGAGCAAACAAACCACAGATGAGGGAAAAGAGTTGACAAGATACAGATGAGGTGTCTTGTTGGTGAAGTAAAATAACCAGAAATAAAACAGGAAGCGAGATCAAGGAATGACCTTTTCGTTGACCGAGGCTGGAGAACCTTCAGACTATTGATGACCAAAGAAATTAAAAAGATGAAAATTCAGAGTAATGGATCCGTCTCTGACTGTCCTGTCAGAACGTGGGGAGATCGACTGATTGCGCTTTCAAAAGACATAACCCTAAAGACCATTGTCAGTGTGAACACAGGTTATTTCATGAGGACGTGCATGAATTTCACACTTAAAACTGAGGAACGTTCTGCTGTAGTTATAATTATCATGACACACGTGAGAGAATGGTGACATTTTGTACCACAGAACAAACTCAAACAGACGCTCTGACGTGTACGACATGACTTTTATTCTCACTGGTGGAACTGTCACAAGAAACTCTCGTCACGTCGCTGACCACAAACCTAAAAAAGTAATACAGCAAGTTCAGATATGCAGCTAACCGCCGCAGGTTTAGAAACAGCAGCAGCAGCAGCAGCTCTCATCTGGTGAGAGACTGTGTGAACAGACTGAGCTGATGGAACAAGTTGGTTAAACTGCCTGATGAAAATAAACCGAAACTTCTCTGATGTGTTGGTTAAAGCGCAGATGCTGTCAAACTCTGCACGTTTGTTTTTGCACAGAAACTATTTGAAATTTGATACACAGCAAACAGACCTGAGGGCAAAATATTTTTTTTTCTTTTTTAGCTTGTACAATGACAACAACAATACTGGCCCTAACTGGGTCACTTCCTGGTTTTCATGTAGACCATGAAGCTCCTCCTTTCAGTCAGCGCTCAGTAACCTGTAACACATAGGACACGGAAGAGAAATGTCATGGTAGTTGTAGATTATAGAAAGAAAAGAAGTCGTTGCAGAAGTTTACTTTACAAAGAAAAGCATGATTTACAATATCTCGAGCCTTAACCCTCTACCAAAAAATATTCTGAACCCCTCGACCCCCGGTTTACATACATATATAATTCTAGAATAAGTGGTTGGAGTACAGACGTGTACACTCTCCACTGACAGAAGATGAAGAGCTCAAGGTTTTTGAGCTGCTTTTGACTTTTCTTTCAACAACTATGAGTGGACAGCAAGACCGTGCTCATAGAAAGACAACTGTGTAGCAACGAGGAGATAAAAAACAGTATTTGACTCACAATCTGAATTGAAGAATAGTAGACATCATTGTCAACGAAGTCTTCGGCCGGTGAGGGAACGCTGGACTCTGCTGCTTTGAAGACAAATTTAAATATTCCTTACCACTGTGTTTTTTTGTTTGTTTCGTTTGTTTGTTTTATTTAAAACAATGAATCATTCACAGATATTGGGATTAACAATGTTATGAATAATTTTAATTCTGACCCAGCTGTGGAGCGCCACTCTGGCCCAAAGCGTAGTAAACGGGCAAATCTTCATTTTCACCTTAGAGAGAGAAACAATCACAGCCTAAACATATCAACTTAATGTCTCTTTTGCAGGCCTGGTATTGCAGTTGTGTAAATCAACACCTTTCTCAATGCTAAGCTAAGCTAATCATCACCAGGCTACACTGGACATCCAGCTCTTGGCTAGAATGGCAATAAGCATCATGCCTCTGGAGCTTTGGCTTGCTCCACAGTTTATAACATGGTCAGTTTTTCAATGTGGGTCAATAACGTGGCCTTGAGATCAAAAATATAAACTGATACAGAAACTGAAGTTACTGAATATAAGTCTTAAGTTGTATGGACGCTGACGGTGTGGATTTGATTATACAGGCTAAAGTTATCACCAGCAACATCACATCATACAATGTAAATGCTGAGTAGCATGCTAACTGTGGCCTGGGCTAAAAACATGTAAAGTTAAAGGAAATACCTTTCTTCTTCCTGGTCTTTGTTACAGTAGCATACATTGCTTGGTTTGCTTCAGCTGCACTGGCCTGTACAGAGACTGAAAAAAACAAAAAACAATAAATACATATATTTAATATCCTTTCCACTAAATGTTTAATCTCTTAAAGTTAAACCTACCTGTCTGATGCTCTGATGAGTCTGAATCAGGTACTGCTGTTGACCGTGAAAGAAAATCTGTAAAAGAAAATATTTTGAATATTGTAATGGCACTAATGTAAAATGAGAACTTATATTCTAAATAACAACAGTGACACAAGAGGGAAGCTCATTTCATTTGAAATAAAATCTGAAATTATTACCCAGCGCAAGCATTTATAATGTGAAAAACTTTGGCCCTAGCACCCAACCCTGAGGAACTCCTCTGTGCCTTATGTGTATTTTTGAGTAAAATTCAAATTATGTTCTTCACCTCTAAGAAAGGTAAATCTGCCAAAGTGAAGTAGTCCAACAACCAACAAGAGAAGCATCAACAAGACGGAGATGACGATCCATGGTGTGCTGGCAGCACTTTTGTGATCTTCTGTATCAATGGTAGGAAAAGCTGAAACTTAAGGAGATGAGAAGTGTTTGAGAGTGTAAACACATACGTGATCAATACGAATCAATTATGAATCTTATTTTGAATAAACCTACATATCTCATGTCCAACAAACAGCCAGCTCTGTGGTGATTCTCCAACTCCAGAGATGTGACATTTATAGAGACCTTGATCAATCAAGGAGACTGTTTTGATGCTCAGATTTCCTGTGGAGCTTCCAGACTTGTGGACTCCATCTTTATAGAAATCAGCTTTGATGTTGGAGGAAGATGTTTTGTTTCTGCATCTCAGAGTCACATCTTCTCCCTCCATCACAGGATGAGCAGGACTCTCCAGGATCACAAAACCAGCTGAAGAACATGATCATATTTAATTTATCTTGAAATCACGTTGAGATAATCACAAAATATCACTGCCTCACTGCAAACATACAAGTGATATTGATGTTGATGACGTTTTTTTTCTCTCCTCCTTCCTCACACCAATACGCTCCAGAATCATATCGATAAAGAGTTTGAATGGTGCAGCGAGGTCCTCTTGATTTTCTGTCACTCGTAGTGCAGCACAAGGGCTTCTCTCCATTTGCATATTCAACATCACAGTAAAAGACTCCCTCACAGTACAAAGTGACCGACTCATATTCAAAGAACTGCAGTCTGTTTGGAGAGATACGAAGAAAAGCTGCATCTGAGCCAAAGAAAAACAGAGAAATTCAGTTTAGACATTTACTCCTGTGAACTGCTGGACGACGTCTACAACATTTAAAAGTAGAAAAGTAACAGAGGAACTCCTGTGATGATTAAACACACCAATCTCTAGATATTTGTGCCTCTTTTCTACAACTGCCCAACAAAACATCTACTCACCAACTTCCTGGTCTTGTGCACACAGCAGGATCATCACAGTCACTGAAGACCCAAAGAAAATAGATTAGTTAAATTTAAGTTCACTCAATAACTTACGTTCAAAGACTTTCACGTGCATGAGCTTTTTAGTTGTAAATAAAGTCTTTATCATTAAGTTTTAATCGAGAAAGGAGCCAGTACTCACACAGTGCGATGCAGAAACCTCTGACCTCCATGTTGTCTTGCCACTGACTGACTGAACATCAGACCGAAGTGTAACGTAAGAAGTGGCCTCTTCCTGTATAAGTTCTGAGAGACAG
The DNA here is from genome assembly GCA_005024645.1 of Planiliza haematocheilus. NCBI lineage: Eukaryota > Metazoa > Chordata > Actinopteri > Mugiliformes > Mugilidae > Planiliza > Planiliza haematocheilus. Next base: position 1,625,082 of record SRSE01000889.1, read on the forward strand.
AAGTGGTGAAAATAGCCTCAGTGTTTTAGTTAAATCAGTGGGCGGTGCAAAGAGCAAAGGCAGAGCAAATATGCGGTTAATGCATCTCTGACTTGCTTAATGTTCTCCACCCTGGTTTGTGGTTTATTAGCATTCCAATATTAGCACGCAATCAAAAATACAGCGGAGACTGAGAGGAAAGTCATCTTAAAAACAGCGTGCACATTTAATCTCGATTAGATAGTGATAGCGATGATATTATTCTCAACTCATTCAGCAACCCCTTGACTAGCACTGGACCAAGAGTTTATAGAAATACTACAAAGCACACATATTCTACACAGATTCCAGTAAAAACTGAACTCGGTCCACTCTAAATTTGGACATTTGGAAAACCAAAGTGTTCCACATTTGGTTACCTCTTGAATGGTATAGTACCACCATTAGACCATGAGACTGAGGCAAAGGACCATGTATGAATTTAAGGCACAGGGCCAAGATTCTGTCAGGCTAGTTCCCACATTATCCCTTACGGAGAGGGCAACCAAGAATCTGTGTACCAGGCCAAGAAGGTTACCGGGGCCTGGAGCCAGGCCTGGGGCTGGGGCTCATGGACGAGCGCCTGGGCCCAGCCCAAACTAGAGACATGGGGTCTAGGTCCACCACCACTAGGAGGAGCATAAAGGGTCAGGTGCAATGTGGATTTCATCTAAGGTGGGGGCCTTGGATGTCTGATCCTGGGTTATGGAAGCTGGCTTTTGGGACATGGAATGTCACCTCTGTCGGGGAAGCAGCCGGACCTTGTGGAAGAGGTTGAGTGCTATCGACTAGATATAGTCAGGTCCATAAATACTGGGACATGGACACAATTCTAACCACCAATTCACCACCACAATGGATTTGAAGGTTAATGGTGTAGGAATTCTAACAGTTTGTATATGTGTATCCCACTTTTTAAGGGCCCGAAAGTAAGGGGACAATTAGCTGCTCATCTGTTCTATGGCCAGTTCTGTGTTATTCCCTCATTATCCCATTTGCAAGGAGCAGATAAAAGGTCTAGAGTTCATTTCAAGTGTGCTATTTGCATTTGGAGTCTGTTGCTGTCAACTCTCAGTATGAGATCCAAAGAGCTGTCACTATCAGTGAAGCAAGGCCTCAAAACAAACCCATCAGAGAGAGGAGAGCAAAAACATTAAGTGTGGCCATATCAACTGTTTGGAACATTCTTAAAAACAAAAAACGCACCACAACACCAAAACACCCGGAAGACCACGGAAAACAACTGTGGTGGATGATCGAAGAATTCTTTCCCTGGTGAAGAAAGCACCCTTCACAACAGTTGGCCAGATCAAGAACACTCTCCAGGAGGTAGATGTATGTGTGTCAAAACCAACAATCAAGAGAAGAATTCACCAGAGTGAATACAGCACTGGAGCTCTTGGCACCATAACCGCCTAAGTCGTAGGTCGATCATTGTTGTTTGTTGATTGTTGGATGGTGGAAGGAAAAGTTTGAGGTGCTGCTCAATCCCACCAACACGTATTCCACAGAGGAAACAGAGCTGAGGGCCTGGGGATGGACCATTCAATCTCATCGAACGTGGCAGTGGAGCTGCTGAAGCGGATGCGATCCACCCTGGGTATCTCAACAATCTGGATGTTGTAGGGCTGTCCTGGTTGAGACACCTCTGCAGCATTGCGTGGACACTGGGGACAGTACCTCTGGAGTTGCAGAACAGGGTAGTGGTGGTCACCATCTTAAAAATAGGGGACCAGAAGGTGTGCTCCAACTATAGGGGTATCATATTCGTCAGTCTCCCCAGCAAGGTTTATGCCAGGGTGCTGGAAAAAGTCAATGGTTGAACCTCAGATTTTGGAGGAACAATTATAGTTTTCATCCTGAACGTGGAACCATGAACCACCTGTTTACCCTTGATAGGATGCTAGAAGGGAAATGGGAATTCGTGCAACCAGTCCACATATGACTTGTGGATTTGGAAAAGGCTTACAACTGTGCCCCCAGAGGCATCCTGTGGGGGCTGCTCCAGGTGCTCCAGGAGTATGGGGTGGATGGCCCTTTATTAAGGGCTATTCAGTCCCTGCACCAAAGGAGTGCGAGTTTGGTCCATGTAGCCGGTAGTAAGTTGGACCTGTTCCCAGTGAGGGTTGGACTCCGCAAGTGCTGCCCTTTGTCTGGTTCTGTTCATAACTTTTATGGGTGATGTAGATCAGCACATCCAAGACTGAGGCCATAGTCCTCTGTCAGAAAAGGGTGGATTGCCTACTCCGGCTAGGGAAGGAGGTCCTACCTCAAGTGGAGAAGTTCAAGTATCTCGGGGTCTTGTTCACACGTGAGGTAAGAGGGAGCAGGAGATCAACAGGCAGATCAGAGCGGCGTCTGCAGTGGTGTGGACACTTAACTGGTCAGTTGTAGTAAATTGAGAGCAAAGCCGTAAGGCGTCGGCGATGAGTGACATAATGATATGTGGGTGAGTACATAAAGCTACATTTGGGGAGTCACATGATTGTTTGACTGATGGAGTGAGGCATTGAAACATCTCATTGTGATGCTTATGCTTTGAAAGCTGGACTCTAATCTGAGGAGCTGTTAACTTGTGATATCTGAGGCCAAGATGAACTTATCCTCAGCAGCAGATGTGGCTCTTTGTCTTCTTTGCCTCATGTTGCTAGTCTTGTCGTAGTGCTTGATGGTTTTTGTAACTGCACTTGGGGACACAAGCGAAGATTTTGCAATTTTCCATACTGACTGACCTTCCGGGCAGCACAGTGGCAAGGTGGTTAGCACTGATGCCTCACAGCAAGAAGGTCACCGGTTCGAATCCATGGGCCGGCTGGCCTTTCTGTGTGGAATTTGCATGTTCTCCCTGTGTCTGCGTGGGTTCTCTCCGGGTACTCCGGCTTCCTCCCACCATCCAAGGACATGCTCATTAGGTTAATTGATTCTAAATTGCCCATAGGTGTGCATGTGAGTGTGAATGTTGGCCCTCCGATGGACTGGCGACCTGTCCAGGATGTACCCCTGCCTCTCGCCCGATGACAGCTGGGATAGGCTCCAGCAGACCCCCGTGACCCCTAACAGGACTAAACGGGTATAGAAAATGACTGACTGACTGACCTTCCGTTCTTAAGTATTGATGGACTGGTGTTTCTCTTGACTCAGCTGACTTGTCCTTGCCATAATATGAATTCTAACAGTTGTCAAATAGGGCTGTCATCTGTGTACCAACCTGACTTCTGCACAACAGAAGTGATGCACAACAGAAGTGATGGTCCCAACCCCATTAAGAAGAACCCTGACAAGGCAAACCTGTAAAGAGAAAACCATTTCAGATGACTACATCATGAAACCCATTGAGAGAAGTACAAAGTTTGCAGTTCTGTCAACACAGCAAATGGTGTCACTTTTTTCAACTAAATAACTCCATGTTCATTTATAGTGTTGATGCCTTCATTGAGATTCTACAAAGTAAATAGTCATCAAAATAAAGAAAAACCATAAATGAGAGGGTGTGTCCAAACTTTTGGCTGGTATTGTATGTCAAAATATTGATAAATGAGAAGAAATTGTGCCATGTTGACTTGGCTGAGGCTAGCTGTTTAGATCCAGTAATGTGATGCATTGTGTCAATTGAAAGAGTAGCTTCTCTAGTTTCAAATGACACTGTTGTGTACAAGTCAAACTAAATGACATTATGACTGTTAGTGAGTTGACTGCACAAGTAACACAGGTAACTTGTATTGAACAAAGACGTGTGCCCAAGTAGTATATAACCTTTAGTGAAATAAAGACGAAGAGAAGTTTGGAGTAATAGCTAAAAAGATAAGTGATTAAGAAGGCTTAAAGGAGTTTACAGACTTGTTTGCATGTTTTCAAAAAAGCAGTTAAGCAACAACATAAGCATAATTGTGTCCAGGGTAAGGTAAACATGTAAACATGTACAATTATATGGTTGGGAAGGCAGCTACTTGTGTCTGACACCAATAGATTTTGACCATAGACAGGGTGAATTAATGTGAAATCTCAGCCCAGAGGAAGGACTTTCTGGTGAATATACTGTGAAGGATTTTTGAACTAAAAACATGTTTTCTGGAGGCAACTTGGGGTTATATGCTGTATACTTGCCTTATCTAATAGACCCTTTTAAGCATTTTCTTCTTCTTTTTAACCTGTAGCACTTTGAGATCTTTTGATGTAAAGTGCTTTATAAATAAACTGTCAACTGTCTATCTGGTTTCCCCATCACCTTGGTAAATTTTGTGCTAGCAACAAAATTGATGGACAGTGTGTGATGGTTTTGTATTACCTGTGTTTGTGTTTTGAGTTTTGTTCATGTTTCTTGTCTTCCTGTTTCCTGTTTTATTTTTTTAAGTTTTTGATTTCCTGTATTACTCACTGTGTTTCCCTGTGTTGATTAGGTAATTGGTTTCCTCCTTATCTTCTCTGATTTGTGTCACCTGTGTCTCATCATCCCTCTGTTCCTCGTGTGTTCATATATAGCCCTGCCTTCCCCTTTGTTCCTTGTTGCGTCATTCTGTGTTTTTTTTACTCCTCTGTGTGTCACCTGTGCCCTCAGTGTTTTGAGCGTTTTTCGTCTCTCGTCTCTTGTTCCATTTTTTGTCTTTTTGATAGTTTTTGTCTTTGGAGTTCCTGCTGTTAGTGATGTGCATTTGAGGCTTTGTTGAAGCCTCGACCCGTGATTAAAAAAAAAGCTCATTACTTGAGGCTTCAGTGACACAGTGCTCTATTAGGACATCTAGTGGATAATAAAATGTAGTACAATTGAGACGTGTCTTATTGGTTCATGCTTGAGAGTCTGAGTTAGAGTTAGAAGAATAGGACTGTATATGGAAGACCATGTTTCCTATTTGTCATGTCATATTGTAACCCTATATACTCTTCATGTCTATTATGTTAAGAACCATTTAAATGGTACCGTTCATGTAACTATGTCTATCTACCAATCTAGTGTTATCTGACTATGTAACTAATTTATCTATTCCTTTCTGTATCTTATCTACAATGATTCTCAACAAAATATGCAATCTGATACAACACTAATAACTCTCAAAGCAACTAACACCAACAACAGAAACAATCCAACCTACTCTATAAAGAAACATTGAAATGAACACCACTAATAGGTGAGAGGATATCCGGGATATCCCTGAACACACACAATCCCTCCAGGTGATTCACATGATAAACCAAACCCATCAGGTGATTCGTATGCCCGCTGAAGCGCTTGAGCTGCTTCGAATGTCACTCACGTGCTTCAAACGTCACTAATCACGTGACCGAACCACCCCTCTGCACTGTGATTCAACACAATTGCTTCATGAGCAACCGCGCATGTGTCGACGCTGCACCCAATTGAATTTCAATCATATTTATAGTCTCTGGTTGCCACATCACTGCTGGTCTCTTCATCTCTGTGCTTCCTTTCATACCTGGTCAAAGTTGCAAATGCAGACTGCAGACAAGCCTCCATTGCTGCAGAGACACATGTAAACATTGGATATATTATGTTTATGCAATGAATCAAGAATCTTTTGATATTATTACAGCTTATTAATATAAAGATTTCTAGACAAGAGAGCATAAAAACTGAAACACTTTGCATGCATACAATGTATATGTTAAGAAGTGTATCTGCAGTAATGGAGACTTGTCATACCTCCTTCTTCAATCCAGATTCCTCTAAAGAAGCTTCTTCTCAAATAAAAGGGTTAAACTGATTAAGAATATCGTGAATTTCATTTTGTCTTACATTTAATTCCTATAACATCTGTCTTTACCTCACGTCTGCCTTACTCTCTCATCTGTGGTGTAACATTCAAGTTGAAAACTTTTTTTAAAAATATAACTTGGGTAGAAAATGAAAAACCACCACATTAAAGAACAGTATGGTAATGCATTACAAAGTTTATTTTTCTTAAGATTTTACAAAATTGCAATAAGAGGAAGACACCAAATGGTGCTGATGCATTGTGACAGTTCACACGTTTCTACAAACTAGCATCAATTAATAAAAGCGCTCCGACACTGTGGTTAAGTTAAACACGATGTGTCACAGTTATGGCCAGTGCGAAAGATTTAAAAAAACACATTTGCAGACACATTAAACAAGTTTCCCAGCAAGACGCTCATTTATTTAGAAGCATATAATGCAGTTTGATAGCAGCGGGCTGAATTCTAGGTGAAATGTGAGAGGAGGCATGATAAAATATTAACATCATGATCTCAGCGACTAAGCTAGTTTTTATTCTCCAATTGGTCATCCGGGTCATCTTTTTCTTTAATATAACAGAAAGCTCTCCATTCAGTTGGACATAAGTCGTGTTTTGTAGTTTTGACTAACACACAGTGAAGATATCTGAGCAACACCAGGAGCAGCACCACCATGGTGATGGTGAACACGGTCCTTAGGATGGGGTAAACGTGACAGTGGTGATCTGAGGAGGGACGATGACCTGTGGAAGTTTCTGAGAGAGAAAAGACATTATGAGACAGGAAGTGGTTGTGACTAAATAGAAGTGAAAGAAACAAAGAGCAATCCATTTGTCTCTTAAAAGGCCTTGCATCCAACAGGACGTTTCCCCAGTTATTTGTGTTGTGATTTAATACAGTGTACTTCACATTAAGTCTTCATACCATTACACTTGCAAGAGGAGGTAAGATTCGTCTCTTCGTGAAAATATGGTGGAGTTGAAGATGGGAAAGCTAAAAAAAACAAATGTAAACACATAGATGATAAATACTTGATTAATCTTATTTTGAAAAAAAAAAAAAAAAACTTCATATCTCACCTCCAACAGACAGCCAGCTCTGTGGTGATTCTCCAACTCCAGAGATGTGACATTTGTAGAGTCCTTGATCAAGCATGGAGACTGTTTTGATGCTCAGATTTCCTGTGGAGCTTCTCCACTTGTGGACTCCATCTTTATAGAAATCAGCTTCGATGTTGGAGGAAGATATTTTGGTTCTGCAGCTCAGAGTCACATCTTCTCCCTCCATCACAGGACGAGTAGGACTCTCCAGGATCACAGAACCAGCTGAAGAACACGATCATATTTAATTTATCTTGAAATCACGTTGAGATAATCACAAAATATCACTGCCTCACTGCAAACATACAAGCGACATTGATGTTGATGATGTTTCTTCTCTCTCCTCTTTCCTCACACCAATACTTTCCAGTGTCACCTCCATAAACATTCTTAATGGTGCAGCTAGGTCCTCTTGATGTTCTGTCATTAGTTGTGCAACACGAGGGCGTCTCGCCAGTTGATTTATGTCCAACATCACAATGAAAGACTCCCTGACAGTACAAAGTGACTGACTCATATTCAAAGAACTGCAGTCTGTTTGGAGAGATACGAAGAAAAGCTGCATCTGAGACAAAGAAAAACAGAGAAATTCAGTTTAGACATTTACTCCTGTGAACTGCTGGACGACGTCTACAACATTTAAAAGTAGAAAAGTAATAGAGGAACTCCTGTGATGATTAAACACACCAATATCAAGATATTTTACGTCTTTTCTACAACTGCCCAACAAAACATCTACTCACCAACTTCCTGATCCTGTGCACACAGCAGGATCATCACAGTCACTGAAGACGCAAAGAAAATAGATGAATCAGTAAAAGTTTTGTCGTCTCCCACAGCTGCTCAGCAGCATATTTATACTAAATGTCATAGCTCGTGAAGAATAACACAAATAAAAGTTAAAAGTGTTAAATTTAAGTTCCCTAACTAAGTAATATTTAAAATTTCGCAGACATGAGCTTTTTAATTGTAAATAAAGTCTTTATCATTAAGTTTTGATCTGGAAAGGAGCCAGTACTCACGCAGTGCAACGCAGAAAGCCCTGACCTCCATGTTGTCTTGCTGCTGACTGAATGAACATTAGACTGAAGTGCAAAATGAGAAGTGGTCTCTTCCTGTTCGACTCTTGAGAACTGTTGTGGTGCAAATAGCCTCAGTGTTTTAGTTATATCAGTGGGTGGTACAAAGAGCAAAGGTCGAGTTAATCTATGAGTCATCTTTGATAGAGTTCACATTAAGAAGGTTTCAAAACTTTAAAAACCCTTTGCATGGTTTTCTAAAAAGAAGCAGCTAAGCAATGACCTACACGTACAATGGACATAGAGGTCAGGCTAGAGGAATGTAAACAGGCATTAACATTCTGTCAGGAACGTGGCTGCTAGAGCATGACACCAGTAGATTTTGCACGTAAACAGGTTAGAAGCTAAAAGAGGGTGCTGAGTTTATGTGAAAGCTCATCTCAAGGACCCAGATACCTGGGCCTCATCGGCCTCATGCATAGGTGGGGACTTCCAGGGTCTGATATGAAAAAACCTGGTCACCTGAAAACTTGTACCATATGGGCATTTTTGGGAAGGGCCATGTGAGAACACAACTGGAGACAAACCCACATGTAGTGCGGTTGAGGATGGATCCTTATTCTCTGCTCTACACTGAAAGGCTTGAGATCTTTGTATCTATTTGAAAAACTACATCAGATGTTCAGAGGACATCGGAGCCCTCATGGCGGGGGCCCCAGAAGATGTGGATGATCCACACATCGACCGTGTGATGATTTCAAGGACAGAATCTCTGGTGAAAGGGGCGGTCTCCTCTTTTCACCAACTAGCCCTACAACCAGACTTTATGCCTCCAAATCTCTGGCACATAGTTTGGGTCCCCAACAAAACAGAATGCTATGTATTTATCATTATAAGTGGTTTGACTAAACTTAACATGGCCCAGCCAGTCTGTATTACACCTTTCCTCACCATAAGGGGGAGCTCGGTGGCCTGGGCTTTTGAGTTGCTGCAAAGACTGTCACGAGGTGTAGTGGGCGAGAAGGGGAAGAAAGGAAAACGGCTTTCATGAATAGTAATAAGGTGAAACTAGTCAACTAGCAAAACACAGACAAGGAAGATGAATTGACAAGATACGGGTGAGGTGTCTTGGTGGTGAAGAACAACCACCAGAAATAAAACAGGAAGTGAGGTCAAGAAATGACCTTTTCTTTGACCAAGGCTGGAGAAACATCAAACTACTCATTAAAGAAGAAAATTCAGAGTTATGGGTCTGTCTCTGATTGTCCTGTGAGAACGTGGGAAGATCCACTCACTTCGGTTTCAAAAGACATAAACCTCATGACCGCTGTTAGTGTGAACACAGGTTATTTCATGAGAACGTGCATGAATGTCACACTTAAAACCGAACAACATTCTGCTGTAGTTATAATTATCATGACACGTGAGAAAACGCAGACATTTTGTACCACAGAACAAACTCAAAGAGACGCTCTGACGTGTAGGACATGACTTTTATTCTCACTGTGAAACACACGAAACGCTCATCGCGTCACTGAACACAAACCTAAAATAGCAATGTTACAACGTCAGGTATGCAGCTAACCGCGACAAGTTTAGAAACAGCAGCAGCAGCAGCAGCAGCTCTCATCTGGTGAGCCACTGTGTGAACAGACTAAGCTGATGGAACAAGTTGGTTAAACTGTCTGACAAAAATCATTCGAAACTTCTCTGATGTGTTGGTCAAAGTGCACACGCTGTCAAACTCTGCCCGTTTGTTTTTGTACAGAAACTATTTTAACTTTGTAACTGCAAACAGAGCTTTTTTTTTTAGCTTGTATAAGAACAACATTCCTGGCCCTAACTGGGTCACTTCCTGGTTTTCACGTAGATCATGAAGCTCTTCTTTTCAGTCAGCACTCAGCAACCTGTAACACATAGCCCACAGAAGACAAATGGAATCAAAGCATGATTTAATTTAGTACCCTTACCCCTCTACTGGGAAATATTCTGAAGCCCTCAACCATTTAAATTGCAACATCTTAGAGGTTTACATATATGTAATACTAGAATCAGTGCTACAGGCTAGTCCTTATTAGAGTTTTGGACATATAGGTGAAGAGCCAGACAAAGAACGGTTCAGAAGACCCTTGAAAAAGAAGGAAAGGAAGGAAAAAGAAAAAGAACAAAAGTTTGTGTGCCCGGCCCAGAGGGTTACCGGGGCCCCCGGAGTCAGGCCAGGCTGGGGCTCGTGGGAGAGTGCCTGATGGCCGGGCCTTCGCCCATGGGGTCAGGCCGGGCCCAGCCTGAACGGGAGACATGGGCTCGCCTCCCTGTAGGCCCACCACCCGCAGGAGGATTATGAAGGGTCCAGTGCTTTGTGGATCGAGCAGCAGACCAAGGCAGGGGCCTTGGCAAAAGATGGCTTTTGGGACATGGAATGTCTCCCCTCTGGCAGGGAAGGAGCCAGAGTTTGTGGAAGAGGTTGAGCGCTATCAACTAGATATAGTCGGCCTCTCCTCGGCACATAGCATCAGGTCTGGAACCCAAGTCCTTGAGAGGGGTTGGAGACTCTTCTTTGCTGGAGTTGGTCCAGGTGAGAGGCGGACGGCCGGGGTGGGCTTTTTGCTTGCCCCTGGACTATCTGCCTGTACTGTGGGGTTCTCCTGGGTGGACGAAAATGTTGCTTCCCTGCACCTTTGGGTCAGGGAACGGGTCCTGACTGTTGTCTGTGTATATGCGCCGAACGGCAGTTCAGAGTACCCACCCTTTTTGGACACACTGGACGCCACACAGACCTGGTAGCCCCAAACGAGTAGTGAGGAATGCCTGTTTTGTTCATAATTTTTACAGACAGAATTTCTAGGCGCAGCCAGCTGGGGGAGGGTATCGTGTTCTGTGATCAGAGGATCTCATTCCTGCTTTTTGCGGATAAAGTGGTCCTCTTAGCTTCATCGAACAACGACCTCCAGCTCTTGCTGGGGCGGTTTTCAGCCAAATGTGAAGCGGCTGGGATGATCATTAGCACCTCCAAGTCTGAGGCCATGGTCCTCTGCCGTAAAAAGGTGGATTGCCCACTCCAAGTCGGAGAGGAGGTCCTGCCTCAAGTGGTTCAAGTATCTCTGGGTCTTGTTCACGAGTGAGGGTAGGAGGGAGCAGGAGATCGACAGGCAGATCGCAGCGGCATCTGCAGTGATGCGGATGCTTAATCAGTAGGTCGTGGTGAAGAGAGAGGTGGCAAGGGCATCTGGTAAGGATGCCTCCCGGTAGGAGACCTCGGGTCCGACCCAGGACACAAAGGAGGGATTACATCTCTTATCTGGCCTGGGAATGCCTGAGGGTTCCTACAGAGGAGCTAGTGGAATTGGCTAGGGAGAGGGCTGTTTGGGTTTCCCTGCTGAAGCTCCTGCCCCCGCGGCCCGGATAAGTGGAAGGAGACGAGACAAGACATTCATATAAGATGTGTAGACACTGCACTGACAAAAGATGAGGACCTCGATGGTCAGTCAGGAGTTGCTTTTTGACTTTTCTTTCACCATCTATGAGTGGACAGCAAGAACGTGAAAGACACCTGTGTAGCAACGAAGAGATAAAAGACTGTTCTTGACTCACATCCTGAATTGTAGAATAGTAGGCGTCATTGTCAGCGGGGGCTCGGGTTGGCGATTGAACGCTGGACTCTGCTGCTTTGAAGACAAATGAAATATTCCTTACTACTGTGTCTTTTTAATTAGAACAATAAATCATTCACAGATGTTTGGATTAACAATGTTATGAATAATTTGAATTCTGACCCAGCTGTGGAGCACCACTCAGGCCCAAAGCGTGGTAAACGGGTAAATCGGCATTTTCATCTGAGAGAAAGAAACAACCACAGCTGAATAATATCAACTTAAACGGGAACTACTGTTTATTTACAACCTGGACCTTATTTTTAGCATAAAATATGATCGTTTACCCACAAAAATAACTAATAAAAATAAGTTATTTGCACTTGTTTAGGAAATAAGGTCACAGGATTGGTTCTGCAATTGTTAAATCCACAACTTTTTTAATGCTAAGCTAAGCAAACCCCATGGCTTGTATGGCAATAAGCATATGTCTCTGGATCTTTGGCTTTTTGTTGAATTAGGGTCAATAACTTGTGCTTGAGATCAATAATGCAAGTTTCAAATAGAAAAAATATGAACTCTACAGAAACTTAACTGAATACAAGTCTCAAGTTGTAAAGACAAAATGTGTGGCTCGTCCGAGCTGATGCTGTGGATTTGATTATGCAGGATGTTAAGTTAACAACACCACCAAATGTTTTAGCACCAGCACCATCACATCTAACAATGTAAACGCTGAGTAGCATGCTAACTGGTCTGGGCTAAAAAAAAAAATATACGGTTAGAAGAAATACCTTTCTTCTTCCTGGTCTTTGTTACAGTAGCACACATTGCTTGGCTTGCTTCAGCTGCACTGGCCTGTACAGAGACTGAAAAATCAAAACAATAAACATACGTATTTAACATCCTCTCTAGGGTTGTACCGATCCGATCACGTGACTCGGAAATCGGGGCCGATCACGCAACTGAAGACTCGATCGGGACTCGGATGTTACGACCCGATCAGAGATCGGTTTTATATATATTTATTTAGTCATTATTTGTATTAGATTGTTGATATATGGGCTATTGGTGATTCAAAAAAATAAAAAATAAAATGAGTATTTACTACCACCGTTTACGGCATGCGCATGTGCAGAAGACCAGCATGCTAGTTTGTTTTGAAGCGGAGTGGCGAGTTGTGGCGCACCATGTCTGCTGTGTGGAAGTATTTTAAAGTATGTGAGGAGAACGATGCAGTCGCAAACTGTCAAATTTGCAAAGTTGGAATATCGAGGGGTGGTAAGGACAAAGCGTCGTTTAATACCACAAACTTAATTCGGCACTTAAAAAACAAACACAGAGTATCGGATCGGGACTCGGTATCGGCAGATACTCAAAAGTCAAAGGACTCGGACTCGGATCGGGGGCAAAAAACCCTGATCGGAGCATCCCTAATCCTCTCCGCGAAATGTTTAATCTCTTAAAGTTAAACCTACCTGTCTGATGCTCTGATGAGTCTGAATCAGGCACTGCTGGTGACCGTGAAAGAAAATCTGTAAAAAAGAAGGTATATTGAATTTTGTGTGGAAATAAAGTAACATGAGGAACTGATTTCCAAAGTAACACTAGTTACACAAGAGTGAAGTTCATTTAATTTGGAAAATTGTGCAGTGTTTTCTGAAATTATTACCCAAAGGAAACATTTACAATGTGAAAAACTTCTGCCCTGGATTCCAACCCTGAGGAACTCCTCCGTGGCTTTTGTGTACATGGAAGAATCATGTTGTGACAAAGCAAAACCAGTGAGCCGTTAAGTAAAGTTCACTTTTTTTTCACCTCTGAGAAAGAGAAATCTTCCAAAGTGAAGTAGTCCAACAACCAACAAAAGAAGCATCAACAAGACGGAGATGATGATCCATGGTGTGCTTCCAGAGGAAGAGAAGGCAGGATTAGAGTCTTTGTGATCGGTATTGACTGTAGACAAAGATTCAATTCAAGGACATGAGAACTGTTTCTCACACACATGTGATCAATACTTCATGAAACTATTTTTGAAAAAACCTACATGTCTCACCTCCAACAGACAGCCAGCTCTGTGGTGATTCTCCAACTCCAGAGATGTAACATTTGTAGAATCCTTGATCAGACATGGAGACTCTTTTGATGCTCAGATTTCCTGTGGAGCTTCTCCACTTACGGACTCCATCTTTATAGAAATCAGCTGTGATGTTGGAGGGAGATGTTTTGTTTCTGCAGCTCAGAGTCACATCTTCTCCCTCCATCACAGGATGAACAGGACTCTCCAGGATCACAGAACCAGCTGAAGAACATGATCATATTTAATTTATCTTGAAATCACATTGAGATAATCACAAAATATCACTGCCTCACTGCAAACATACAAGTGACATTGATGTTGATGATGTTTCTTCTCTTTCCTCCTTCCTCACACCAATACTTTCCAGAGTCCTCTGGATAAAGAGTTTTAATGGTGCAGTTAGGTCCTCTTGATGTTCTGTCATTAGTGGTGCAACATGATTGCGTCTCCTGAATCATTTTATGTTCAACATCACAGTAAAAGACTCCCTCACAGTAAAAAGTGACCGACTCATATTCAAAGAACTGCAGTCTGTTTGGAGAGATACGAAGAAAAGCTGCATCTGAGACAAAGAAAAACAGAGAAATTCAGTTTAGACATTTACTCCTGTGAACTGCTGGACGACGTCTACAACATTTAAAAGTAGAAAAGTAATAGAGGAACTCCTGTGATGATTAAACACACCAATCTCAAGATATTTCTGCCTCTTTTCTACAACTGCCCAAGAAAACATCTACTCACCAACTTCCTGATCCTGTGCACACAGCAGGATCATCACAGTCACTGAAGACGCAAAGAAAACAAATCAGTTAAAATTAGAGTCACTCACTAAATAATGTTAAAAAACTTTTACATGCATGAGATGTTTAATTGTAAATAAAGTCTTTACCATTACGTTTTATCATGGAAAGGAGCCAGTACTCACACAGTGCGATGCAGAAAGCTCTGACCTCCATGTTGTCTTGCCGCTGACTGACTGAACATGGCGGAAGTGTAAAGTGAGGTGTTCTTCCTGTGTGATTTCTGAGAAACAGAAGTGATGGAAATAGCTCAGGTGTTTTAGTTTAATATCAGTGAGTGTTACAAAGAGCAAAGACAGAGTGAATCTACATTCAAAGAAACTCTTACATTTGCTTAATGTCCTCAGTGTTGTTTGTGGATTATTAACATTCTAATATATAGTCATTAGCACAAAGTTTGATGTATAGCTGAGACTGTGAGGAAACATCTTAAAAGCAGCTCACACATTTAACCAACTTCCGGCCTGCAGAGGTTGCTGTTTTGTTTTTTCGTTACAACTTCCTGTAGACTGGCCAGTGATTGGATTGCATTTAAAAAAGGCTTTTGTTGGAGAAACCAGGTGCTCCCTAACTTTTCCTGTGACCTATCAAGAGCTGAACCACTCCACACCCTGACTGTATTGTCTAATTCAATATGAGAATGTTTTGCCACCACAGTTCTGCCAAGTAGGGGTGATAAGCCAGTTTTGTTGTCTTGTTTTTCTCCTGTTTTTGGTTTCATACGTGGTCTCTCAGCTTTTTGTTAGTGTATATGTTTGTTGTGCCCTATTGCATCTTGAGGATGCCTTGATTCAGTACATCCGAGCTTAATTATTAGGAACTGAGCAGTCAGCAGTGACTTATCCCAAGCCAGATTTTATTCCCCCAGAAGTGCTGTGGCTCACCAGCTTAGGAGACAGAGGAGACATCGTAAACAAAAGCGGGTCTGCAGTACAGGCTACAAGCTAACCCACACAGATCAGCTCTTCCCCTCTCTCTGACAAACGCTAGGTCTATTTGCAACAAAATGGACTAGAGTCGCTGAGGATCGTCCAGCAAATGAGGGACAGTGGAAAATAACATCCCAGAAGCTGCGGAGGAGCTACATGGATGCTCTTTGTTCCGAGCCAACCAGACTGTGTCCTCCAGCAAATGCAAAGATGGAAGCTCGGTGCTATATATTCACAAGTCATGTACAACTACCAGCGTTATCGTAGCGGTCCCCTGACCTGGAATATCTGCCACTAAAATGCACACCATATGCATAAGGAGCTGTGCTATACAAAGAAATATGGATGGATGGATGGATGGATGGATGGATGGATGGGTGGGTGTGTGGGTGGGTGTGTGGGAGGGTGGTTGGTTGGTTGGTTGGTTGGTTGGTTGGTTGATTGATTGATTGATTTATACAGTGTTGTAGCAGCTCCACACATGGGCATGTCAGACTACATCCCATCCTCTGATCTGCAAGACTAAACCAAGGCCCACAGAACTAAAAAAGACAAGTCTGCAGGACCTGATAAAGTGTCAGGTCGCACCCTGAGCCTATGTGCTACCCAGCTGACAGGTGTTTTCCTGGATATTTTCAACCTGTCTGCGCAGCTGTCCACAGTTCCTGTCTGCCTCAATCATCATTGTACCTGTACCTAAAAGGCCTACTGTCACCTGCCTCAATGATTACCACTCTGACCGTGGTAATCATTAAGTGCTTTGAGAGGATTGTCCTAAAGCACATCAAGGATGACATCCCTACTGATATGGACAAGCCACCCGTTCGCCTACAGAGGGAACCGATCAACAGAGGATGCTGTCTCCATAGTTCTGCACACAGCCCTGTCCCACCTTGAGGATCCTAACACGTACACCAGGATGCTTTTTAATGACTTCAATTCAGCTTTTAACTCTGTCATTCTGGACAAACTGACATTGAAGCTTCATGACCTAGGACTGTCTGTTTCTATGTGCCTCTGGATCAGGGACTTTCTCACCAACTGACCTCAGGTGGAGAGAATTGGGCACGGCACATCGTCCACACCGGTCCTGAAACCCAAAATGCTGCAGGGCTGTGTGCTCAGCACAACTTTCTTCACACATGACTGTTCTGCCATCCATCCCGTAAACACGACTGTGAAGTTTGCTGATGACCCCTCCGTGGAGTGTGTCAATGATGAAACCCACTGCAGACAGGAAATCCAACACCTGACAGATTGGTGCTCAGACAGCAAGACCAAGGAGGTGATTGTGGACTACAGGAGGTCCAAGAGGACAGAGCAAGCTCCTCGACATCAAATTCCTGGACATCCACATCACATGTGACCTGACTTGGTTTGTCAACACCGCACACCTGGTGAAGAAGGCCAACAGAGGAGAAAGGTTGGACTCTCCTGTTGACTACTCACTAACTTTTACAGGATCACAACCTCTGTCTTGGTATGACAGTGTGGCATGGGAGCTGCACAGCACAGGAGGGACTTAGTCCGAGTGACAGGAACTACACAGGGGAGTGTAGTGGGTTCTCTCCCAGATTTGGACTCAGTCCAATCAAACCGGGTCCAAAAGAGGGCCAGATGGATCACAGCAGATCCCACCCATCCGGACCGTAGACTGTTTGTTCCTTCACAGCAAAGGTACAAAAACATAAGAACCACAATCAGCAGACTGAGAGACAGCTTCTTCCTTAGAGCACACCCAACCCTCCCAACTGACACTGACTACAGAATTGGATATTTCCATTTCGACATTTGGAGAACTGTGGAACCCATCCTGAAATTATAATGCATTCTTGGATACTGGGCACACCCGTACCCAATTTTCATAATTCTTTGGTTGGAGTTCTGAATTGCTATGATGCATGGTTCTGGTAAGATGTATGTTTATTTGTATAACAACTTAACAAAGTTATTTTAGTGTGGTGATTTGGGGTTACAAGGGGTAAAATTTGGCAGGCACATTGGGCAGCTTTGGGGTCCTTGGGTGGGGCATGGGTGTGCACTCGCATCCAGTGTAGCATACCGGAAGACGTCAGTTGTTAGCCTCAATCCACTGATGCGCTTGTATTTTGTATTATATTTCCAGTAAAGTTTTTTAAAAACTCATGCACACCTGGAAGTCCATTTGTGTGACCAAGTGTGCAACAGAACCATATTCCATATTGCGTTTTTGCCTCTTGAATGGGAATCTGTCTACAAAATAATACTGATTCCTCTTCAGGAGGCAATGTACACACAGGTCTCTTTTTATACAAGATGGATATGTGTTTACTATTTATAGTACCATCATTAGCCCTCGAGACAGAGACAAAGACCATGTATGAAACTGAAGCACCCGGCTCAGATTCTGTCAGGCAAGTCACCATGTGTTGCACAGTTGATGGAGAATCCTGTGAATTGCTATGATTCAGGCTCGGGGAATGTAAATGTGCAAACACATACGGTCGGGAAGATGGCTGCTTCTGTTTGACACCGATAGATTATGACTATAGATGGGGTGAATCAATGTGAGCTCTCAGCCCAGAGGAAGGACTTTCTGGTGATTGTATTGACAAGGACATTTGACCTAGAATCAGTTGTTTTCTGGTGTCAACTTGGCTTTATAAGCTGTATACTTGCGTGTGTTGATTAACAATCAGAACATGAAGTCATTGTGAATGAAAGAAAAAGTTGAACAAAGACACTGTTAACCTGATGCTCCAAGCCCACAGCTTATAAATCAAAACATTTCTCGCCAATAGTGTGTAAAAACTGAAACGCTTTGCATAAATATAATAACATATGTTCATAAGTGTCTCTGCAGTAATGCAGACTTGTCAGACTTCCATCTTCCATCTAGATTCATCTATAAAAGCTTCTTCTGAAATAAAAGGTTTGAATTCATCAACTATATCATGATTTTCATTTTCTCTTTCATCCTTTGTTTGTACATCTGTCTTTACATCACTTCTGCCTTACTTTCTCGTCTGTTGTTAATCATTCAGGTTAAAAACTTTTTTGAGCAACTCTGTAAAATATAAATTGGGAGGAAAATCAAAAACCACAACATTAAACATCATGTTAATGCATTTCTAAGTTTATTTTTCTTTACACTTTACAAAATTACTAACAGAGGAAGACACCAAATGGTGTTGACACACTGTGACATTTCACACGTTTCTACAAACCAGCATCAATTAATAGAAGAGCTCAGACGCTGTGCTTATTTTAAACACCATGTGTCAGAGTTATGGCCAGCGTGAAAGTCTTAAAAACCACATTTGCAGACACGTTAGACGTTACACGTTAGTTTCTCAGCAAGATGCTCATTTCCTGATACAGGTACAGCGTCTAACCCTGTGTCTAGAAGCATAGAAAGCAGCTTGATAGCAGCAGGCTTAATTCTAGATGAAATATGGGAACAGACATGATAAAATATTAACTTTATGATCTCAGAATCTAAGGTAGCTTTTATTCTTCTATTGGTTGTCATCCAGGCCATCTTTTTCTTAAATATAACAGAAAGATCTCTATTCTGTTGGAGATGAGTGATGTTTTATAACTCTGACTTTCACACAGTGAAGACATCCAAGCAGCAGGAGCAGCAGCGCCACCATGACGATGGTGAACACAGTCCTTAGCATGGGGTAAATGTGACAGCCGTGATCTGAGGAGGGTTGATGTTCCGTGAGTTTCCGGAGAGAGAAAAGACATTATGAGACAAAAAGTGGTTGTGACTAAACTGAAGTGAAAAGAAGCAAAACACTTAAACACGCAAAACATTAAACATCACATTAAAAGGGATGCGTCTCACCTCCAACAGGATTAGAGTCTTTGTGAGGAAAAGCTGAAACTTAAGGAGATGAGAAGTGTTTAAGAGTGTTAACATATACGCGATCAATACTTTATGAATCTTATTTTGAATAAACCTGCGTGTCTCACCTTCAACAGTCAGCCAGCTTTGTGGTGATTCTCCAACTCCAGAGATGTGACATTTGTAGAGTCCTTGATCAAGCATGGAGACTGTTTTGATGCTTAGATTTGCTGTGGAGCTTCTCTCCATTTGGACTCCATCTTTATAGAAATCAGCTGTGATGTTGGAGGAAGATATTTTGGTTCTGCAGCTCAGAGTCACATCTTCTCCCTCCATCACAGGATGAGCAGGACTCTCCAGGATCACAGAACCAACTGAAGAACATGATCATATTTAATTTATCTTGAAATCACGTTGAGATAATCACAAAATATCACTGCCTCACTGCAAACATACAAGTGACATTGATGTTGATGATGTTTCTTCTCTCTCCTCCTTCCTCACACCAATACGCTCCAGAATCATATCGATAAAGAGTTTGAATGGTGCAGCTAGGTCCTCTTGATGTTCTGTCATTAGTGGTGCAACACGAGGGCATCTCCCCAGTTGATTTATGTTCAACTTCACAGTAAAAGACTCCCTCACAGTAAAGAGTGACCAACTCATATTCAAAGAACTGCAGTCTGTTTGGAGAGATACGAAGAAAAGCTGCATCTGAGACAAAGAAAAACAGAGAAATTCAGTTTAGACATTTACTCCTGTGAACTGTTGGACGACGTCTACAACATTTAAAAGTAGAAAAGTAATAGAGGAATCCTGTGATGATTAAACACACCAATCACAAGATATATTTGCCTCTTTTCTACAACTGCCCAACAAAACATCTACTCACCAACTTCCTGATCTTGTGCACACAGCAGGATCGTCACAGTCACTGAAGACACAAAGAAAATAGATTAGTTAAATTTAAGTTCACTCACTAAATTACGTTCAAAGACTTTCACGTGCATGAGCTTTTTAATTGTAAATAAAGTCTTTATCATTAAGTTTTAATCTGGAAAGGAGCCAGTACTCACGCAGTGCGATGCAGAAAGCTCTGACCTCCATGTTGTCTTGCCACTGACTGACTGAACATCAGACTGAAGTGTAACGTAAGAAGTGGCCTCTTCCTGTATAAGTTCTGAGAGACAGAAGTGGTGAAAATAGCCTCAGTGTTTTAGTTAAATCAGTGGGTGGTGCAAAGAGCAAAGGCAGAGCAAATATGTGGTTAATGCACCTCTGACTTGCTAAATGTTCTCCACCCTGGTTTGTGGTTTATTAGCGTTCCAATATTAGCATGCAATCAAAAATACAGCTGAGACTGAGAGCAAAGTCATCTTTAAAACAGCGTGCACATTTAATTTAGATTAGATAGTGATAGCAATGATATTATTCTCAACTCATTCAGCAACCCCTTGACTAGAACTGGACCAAGAGTTTATGAAATACCACAAAGCACACATATTCTACAGAGATTTTAGTAAAGCCTGAACTCGGTCCACTCATTCAATTGGACATTTGGAAAACCAAAGTGTTCCACATTGGTTACCTCTTGAATGGTATAGTACCACCATTAGACCATGAGACGGAGGCAAAGGACCATGTATGAATTTAAGGCACAGGGCCAAGATTCTGTCAGGCAAGTTCCCACGTTATCCCTTATGGAGAGGGCAACCAAGAGGGTTACCGGGTCCTGGAGCCAGGCCTGGGGCTGGGGCTCATGGACGAGCGCCTGGGCCCAGCCCAAACTAGAGACATGGGGTCTACGTCCACCACCACTAGGAGGAGCATAAAGGGTCAGGTGCAATGTGGATTTCATCCGAGGTGGGGGCCTTGGATGTCTGATCCTGGGTTATGGAAGCTGGCTTTTGGGACATGGAATGTCACCTCTGTCGGGGAAGCAGCCGGACCTTGTGGAAGAGGTTGAGCGCTATCGACTAGATATAGTCAGGTCCATAAATACTGGGACATGGACACAATTCTAACCACCAATTCACTCTATTAAAGTATTAAAAAGTAAAAGTTTGATGTATGATTGTTAATTTCACCTGTGTCTCGTCCGTCACCCCTCTGTTCCTCGTGTGTGCATATATAGCCTTGCCCTTGTTCCTTGTTTTTCGTCTCTTATTACATTTTTTGTCTCTTTGATAGTTTTGACTTTTGTCTTTGGAGTTCCTGCTGTTAGTGATGTGCAATTGAGGCTTTGTTGAAGCCTCGACCCGTGATTCAAAAAAAGGCTCATTACTCGAAGCTTCAGTGACACAGTGCTCTATTAGGACATCTAGTGGACAATAAAATGTAGTACAAACGAGACGTGTCTTATTGGTTCATGCTTTTATGGGAGTTGATTTGCCCATGCACATTCCTGTTCGACTAAATTACATGAATATGTGGTTTAAAGCTGATAATAAATGAATGTTATATATAATAATAATAATAATAATACCTTTTATTATTTATAGGCACCTTTCATGACACTGAAGGTCGCCATACAAAATTGTTTAAAAATAAAACACAGTTCAAATACAAAAAAAAACACAATTAAGCATAATATAGACCTTATAGTTACATACAAATTACAACTAGAATGGGAGATAGAAGTGATACTATGGAATGGAGTAGGCCTGTCTGAATAAATAAGTTTTGAGCTGAGATTTGAATGTGGTGACTGAGTCTGAATGTTGTAAGTGTTCAGGGAGGATGTTCCAGAGGCAGGGGGCTGAATGGGAGAATGCTCTAAACCCCATGGTGGTCAGGCGAGCAGGTGGGATGTTGAGTTGTTGTGATGAAGATGACCTAAGAGTGCGGGTAGGAATGTTTATGTGGAGCAGGTTAGTGAGGTACTGAGGGGTGAGGTTGTTTAAAGCCTTGAAGGTGACGAGTAGGATTTTGCAGATGATACGGAATTTGACAGGGAGCCAGTGGAGTTGCTGCAGGACTGGTGTTATGTGACTTATGGAGGGGGTTCTAGTGATGATGCGTGCGGCGTAGTTTTGAACCAGTTGTAGCTTATGAATGGATTTGTCAGGTAAACCAAATAAAAGGGAGTTGCAATAATCCAGACGGGATGTGACCAGGCTATGGACAAGGGTGGCAGTATTTTCAGGAGAGAGGGATGGACGGAGACGGGAGATATTGCGTAGGTGAAAATAGGCTGTACGGGTGATGTTGTTAATGTGGGAATGGAACGAAAGTGTGGTGTCAAGGATGACCCCCAGACTCTTAACCTGGGGAGAGGGGGAGACTGGGCAATTGTCAATTTGAATAAAGAAGTTATTTATATTAGATAGAGTGGTTTTGGTGCCAATGAGAAGAATTTCAGTTTAACTACTGTTGAGTTTGAGGAAGTTGTTGGAGAACCAGGTTCTGATTTCCTGAATACAGTCAGAGAGGTAAGTGGGTGGAAAGGTGGAGCTGGGTTTGGTGGACAAGTAGAGCTGGGTGTCATCTGCGTAACAGTGGAAATTAATATTATACCTATGAAATATCTGGCCAAGGGGGAGGAGGTAGATGATGAACAGAAGAGGACCAAGAACAGAGCCTTGGGGAACACCAGAGGAGAGGGCGGATGGGTGGATGTAAACATTTTCAACTGAATTAATTGAGTGCGGTCAGAGAGATACGAGATGAACCAACTGAGAGGTGTGTCAGAGATACCGATGGAGGCTAGTCTTTGGATGAGAATGGAGTGGGAAATAGTGTCAAATACTGCAGTTAGATCCAGAAGAATGAGGATTGAAAGGAGTCCTGAATCAGCAGCCATAAGGAGGTCATTGGTGATTTTTAACAAAGCTGTTTCTGTGTAGAGGGCGAAAACCAGATTGGAATTGTCCATATAGGTCATTGTTGGAGAGGTGGGCATGGATCTGAGATGCAACTGTTTTCTCAAGAACTTTAGAGAGAAAGGGCAGATTGGAGATAGGACGGAGGTTATTGAAATTGTTGGGGTCTGCACCAGGTTTCTTAAGTATAGGGGAGACTGAGGCTGATTTGAGAGATGAAGGGACAAGACCAGAGGTGAGAGAGGAATGAACAAAGGCAGTTATAAGAGGGGTGAGAGAGTATGGAGGCTTTAACAAGACCAGTTGGCAGGGGGTCGAGCTGGCAGGTGGATGGCTTAGCTTTCCAGATGAGGTCAGATATGTCGGAAAACGAGGGTAATTTGAAGTCCGAAAATGTGGAGATAGAAGTTTGGGGAGGTGGGAGGGGTGAGATGGGTGTGCTGTGAGTTAGCTGTTGGTGAATAGTGTCAATCTTTGCATTAACCCTCTAAGACCCAGACATAGAAAAACATAAAATAAAAAAATTTCAACCACTTAGATGGTGTTGTAGGAGGCCTTTGGAGATGAAAATGAAGTGTTTGCAAAAAAATTATGTTTTTGTAAAGTTTTATGAGAACGTTGTAATATTACAACGCTGGGTCAATGGGGTAGCAGAATTTCCTGCCGGCTAGTTGTACTCATTGTCAGAACAGAAAGGTACAAATGTTTATACCTCAGTAAAAACACTATGGGTTCATTTGCATGGTTGATTGCTTGTTACGTAGCCCCAGGACAGTATATAACATGAATAATAATTTCAACAGTAGTCATGTTTTTTATGAATAGCAAATTTATTTAAAAACAATAAAGAAATAAAAAACAGGAACATGTGCATGCATGTAGGGAATGCCAAATATTTACAGTATAGACATATGTACAAGGGGTATGAGGAGTAGTAGGTTGCAAATGCAAGGATGTCAACAGAGACAGGAATCTGTTGTGTGGCATCACATCAGCAACAGGTGCGTACCGTGTGTCTGTCTCCCAGCCATTTGTACCAGGCCCATCTTCAGATACATGCCCATCATTTATTCTATTTCCTTTTTGTTGGTGTTTATGGATCTTCCATGTGTTTGAAGGCTGTACTCATTTGTGTTTATTGTGAGTGACTCAATCATGTCTTCAGACACAAATTGTCGGAAGTATTCCAGTGGTGTGTGGAGGGAATGCACATCTTTTGTGAGAGGTGGACCAGAAAAATCCGTATTAGGGCTGATGAAAACTTTTGTCTGCCAGCGATATCTGTCACGGGGCATGGCATGTTTGGCTGTTTGGGGCTCAATGTCCTCATCGTCTGGGCAGTCAGTGGGTGGATGGTTTTCTTTGTCCACTTCTTCATGGGTTTCGTCATCTGACTCTTCATCAGTTTCATCAAAGTCTATGTCCACATCACTCTCTCCATTCTGGACAACATCGATGACATCCTGCACACTGTAGAAGGGCTTTCTCCTTGCTGAAGACATTCTGAAATGAAAACAAATTAAATGGAAATAACATTAGTACATGGGTGGTGGGGCAAAGTAACCTATTTACACATTTCACTAGTCACACAATACTGTCTGGCCAACCTATTGTGCTCTGATTATCAGGTGAGAATGTTCAAGAATGTGAAACCATCATCCCAAAAGGAATGCATGTTGCATTTCTTCTAGGATGATAATGTCTGCAATGGGAATGCATTCCCGAACGTTCTCACCTGTTCTACAACAATGCAACAGGCACCCCTCAGCATCCCCCCACTATCCCCCCAGAACTAACTGCTTAGACTATGAATTGAGCCAACATAATAGGCACATGTATACAAACAGAATGAGAAACTGAACTATTGAAGGTGATTACCATTAGAAGCATTAGAAGCAGTAGAAAGTGATATGCTATTGCAATATATTTTGGTAATACAGCTTCTTGTACAGTGGGTTCCAAATAGCACTGGTTTGGAAATTAAAGTAAAAAATAAATATAAAGCCTACATAATATATCATCTGGAAAGTGTAATAAATGTGTGTAATTTTAAAATATATTGTGAAAAATAGAAGGTCCCTGTCAAAATGTCTATTTAGACTACACTTAGCCAGGTATGTTGTAAACCTACAACATGGCCATTTTGACTACCACAGTGGCCCAGTGTTGTAAAATTACAACATGTATATAACATGCTCTAATTTACATTTGATGAATGAATTTCACAATAATTACATATGTACATGTTCTATTAAGTGTAATGATTACAAAAAAAAATATTAAAGGCATTATACTTACTTAAATCTGATAAATCCAGTCCAAGGAAACAAAGTGTTGTTGCTCAGCCAAAGTTTTGCAGATTGTGAAAGTTCGGGACCTGTGGGTCGGGCTTGTATACAAATGTCCTATCCAGAACCATTGTGAGACTGAACAATAGGACCCAATGGCTATGCTAATGTGAAAAAAACCAACAACAAAAAAACATTTCTACCCTTTTTTAGAAAAAATAAAAATGTTGTAATTCTGCAACGCTGGGCCTTAGAGGGTTAAAGGATTCCATAATGGCATTGCAGTAATCAGTTGAGTAGAAGTGAGGAGGAAGAGAATCTGGGGGTCGTAGAGTTTTGTTAACCAGAGAAAAGAGAGCCTTTGTATTTCCATCACTTGAATTGATTTGATTTGCATAATAAAGTGATTTGGCAGTAGAGAGCATGGCCTTGTAGTGGAGAATGTGGTTATGGCTAAGTGAGGATATGTGAGAGAGGAAGGCAGAGAAATCACTGATGAAATCAGTGTTGGGCTTAGGTGGACGGTAAACAGTGACTATTATTGTAGGGGATGGTCCATTCAGTTTTATGAAAAGAGATTCATATGACTGGTGGGCTGGGATAGAGACAGACGATACTTTCAATTTATTGTAGTGGATTACTGCGATACCTCCCCCTCGTCCAGTGGCACAGGGTTGACTAGTATAAACATACCCGGGAGGAGATGCTTCATTCAGCTGAGAAAAGTTTGGTTGTTGCCATGTCTCCGTTAGACATAAGACATCAAACCAGTGGTCACTGATGAAATCCTGTAAAAGTTGTCCTTTATTGGAGAGAGAGCGGATATTAAAAAGTTCGAATTTGAGCAGAGTTTGGCCAGGAGTGGGAGGAGGCTGTGCAGTAATGACATCATAGTCTAAAGGCTAATGTGACATTTAATATGAAGACAAACCTGGCCTGCTGGAGGATATAATGGTGCAAACAGGGAATGTACTACACAGAGATGGCCTAGAGGGGGAGCTGGTGAGATCATTAGTAGCTGCTGACTCACACAGAGAGGAGAGCGAAGAAGAGTAGTCACGAAAAAACGGAGGATGGGTAGTTTGCACATCAGGGCCTGATAGTGGGGAGTGGAGGCACAGAAGCCTACAGACTCGAGGACTGAGTCCTGCTCCTGCTCTTCGAGGCTGGAAAACGTGTTGGACGTGGACAACATGCGGGCTTTAGGTGGGTGGGGGTGATTGAGCAGTTTTCCACCATGTCTGCCCCTGCCGGCAACGGTCCATTCGCCAGGGGTGGAGGTTGGTCCCAGTAGAACCTTTGGCTTGGCTCCTCTGTGATTCCAGTGGTCAGAAGATACATCGGTGGTAGTGGTGGGAACAGTCTTATCAAGTTCTTCAGTGGGGAGAGGAGCAGACTTCTTGCCCAGGACGACAACAGAGTCGTTTGAGACTGACAGTGCAGTCGCGCCAGGATACATGGAGTCCATGAATTCTGATTCATTTATTATTTGATGCAAAGCAGAGATTCTGGCTTCCAGCTCAGAGATGGTCTGTGACTTGTGGAGACAACTGTCGCAACACGGAGATGAGGTGAGTGGCGGCATGACTCGTCCAGGGGTGGAGGGTTCTGGGGAAAAAGCTACGGCAAGTAAGGGGGCTCTTTGTAGCTATAGCGTGAAGTAGCAACAGACTGCAGGCTAGCAGTGAGTACCAGTGGAGTGTAGGAGGGATCAGCACTTACCGGCAGAGGCCCATTTGTGGGCCTGCTGCGTTGATTCGGCTTCGGTAAGTGGATCAGATGGTCGAAGTTGCAGTTCCCCCCAGCTGTTGTTGAAATAGTGGTGCAGTTGGTCTGAGCACTCGTAGCAGTTAGCTTAGCCGGCGCAGCTAATAGGCTGAGCCGCCGATGGCAAACAGCGCAGGTAGAATCAAGCAGCTAGGTTAAACAGCTAGCGATTTCTACGGATCCGGCAGAACTAAACACACTCGATTTGTGGGTCAAAAATCGCTCAGATGGTCTCAAATGGTCTCAGGACGCGATAACGATCAGGCGTGTAGCGTAAATACACCAAATGATGCTGTTATATTTATATATAACAATAAACTTTGTAAAAAGCAATTAATGGGAAACAAACCCCTACTTTACTGATGGAAGACTATAGTTTTTTCAATGTACCACTCGCCCCATCATTTTGCGTGTTTGCCGTTGGACGGTTTTAATTAACGTCACTACTACACTCTATGAACCTTCATTTACACCAGTGTTTATGTTTCAGTGCTTACATCAACTATTTTCATGTGCTCTTGCTGTCATTTGTATTGAATGCAACACTGTCAAACCAAATCTCATTATTCACTTCAAAGACTCATCTCATCTCTCCCGACGAGACGAGACAACCAAACCAGTGACAGAGTTTCCAAATGAAGCAGTGAAATGATTCATACGTCATAAAACACGTGATTGCTCTGAACCAAAACTATACACGCACTTCTGACTCTGAGTCTGAGTTAGAGTTAGACAAAAAGGATTTTATATCAAATGTAAGTTTGATTGCTCTAGACTACTGTATGGTTTAAAGTGGATAAATGAATAATAATAATAAGGATACTAGTCATTGAAGACCATGTTTCCTATTTGGCATGTCAGATTGTAACCCTATATACTATCTAACTTTACCTCACTTTTGCCTTACTTTCTCATCTGCGGTGTAATATACAAGTTGAAAACTTTTTTTGTAAAATACTCTAAAGTATGACTTCGGAAGGAAGTAGACAACCACCACATTAAAGAACAGCATGTTTTTGCATTTCTAAGTTTATTTTTCCTCAGATTTTACAAAATGGCAACAGCAGAAGACATCAAATGATGTTGACACACTGTGACAGTTCACACGTTTCTACAAACCAGCATCAATTAATAGAAGAGCTCAGACACTGTGGTTATTTTAAACACCATGTGTCAGGGTTATGGCCACTGAGAAAGGTTTAAAAACCACATTCGCAGACACGTTAGACATGTTTCTCAGAAAGACGCTCATTTCCTGATACAGTTACAGCATCAAACCCTGTGTCTAGAAGCATAGAAAGCAGCTTGATAGCAGCGGGCTTGCTTCTAGATGAAATGTGAGAGTAGGCATGATGAAATATTAACATCATGATCTCTGCAACTAAGCTATTCTCCTATTGGTTGTCATCCAGGTCATCTTTTTCTTTAATATAACAGAAAGCTCTCAATTCTGTTGGACATGACTCGTGTTTTGTAATTTTGACTAACACACAGTGAAGACATCCGAGCAACAGCAGCAGAAGCAGCAGCACCACCATGATGATGGTGAACACAGTCCTTAGGATGGAGTAAATGTGACAGCCATGATCTGAGGAGGGACGATGAAATTGAAATAAGCAATCTTAAAAGTGATGTGTCTTACCTCCAACAGGATTACAGTCCTCACAATCTTTTGTATAAACAGTAGGAAAAGCTGAAATTTAAGATAATGGGAATTGTTTGAGAGTGTAAACACATATGTGATCAATACTTTATGAATCTTATTTTGAAAAAAACAACATATCTCACCTCCAACAGACAGCCAGCTCTGTGGTGATTCTCCAACTCCAGAGATGTGACATTTGTAGAGTCCTTGATCAAACATGGAGACTGTTTTGAGTCTCAGATTTCCTGTGGAGCTTCTCCCCTTGTTGACTCCATCTTTATAGAAATCAGCTCTGATGTTGGAGGAAGATATTTTGGTTCTGCAGCTCAGAGTCACATCTTCTCCCTCCATCACAGGATGAGCAGGACTCTCCAGGATCACAGAACCAGCTGAAGAACATGATCATATTTAATTTATCTTGAAATCATGTTGAGATAATCACAAAATATCACTGCCTCACTGCAAACATACAAGTGACATTGATGTTGATGATGTTTCTTCTCTCTCCTCCTTCCTCACACCAATACTTTCCAGAATCATCTTGATAAATGTTTTTAATGGTGCAGTTAGGTCCTCTTGAAATTTTGTCATTAGTGGTGCAACACAATGGTTTCCCTCCAATCAATTTATATTCAGCATCACAGTAAAAGACTCCCTCACAGTAAAAAGTGACCGACTCATATTCAAAGAACTGCAGTCTGTTTGGAGAGATACGAAGAAAAGCTGCATCTGAGACAAAGAAAAACAGAGAAATTCAGTTTAGACATTTACTCCTGTGAACTGCTGGACGACATCTACAACATTTAAAAGTAGAAAAGTAATAGATGAACTCCTGTGATGATTAAACACACCAATCTCAAGATAGTTTTGCCTCTTTTCTACAACTGCCCAACAAAACATCTACTCACCAACTTCCTGATCCTGTGCACACAGCAGGATCATCACAGTCACTGAAGACACAAAGAAAATAGATGAATCAGTAAAAGTTAAAAATATTAGATTTAAGTTCACTTACTGAGTAATATGTAGACTTCCACGTACGTATGAGCTTTTTAATTGCAAATAAAGTCTTTATCATTAAGTTTTAATATGTAAAGGAGCCAGTACTCACACAGTGCGATGCAGAAAGCTCTGACCTCCATGTTGTCTTTCGCCGACTGACTGAACATCAGACTGAAGGGTAAAGTGAGAAGTGGTCTCTTTCTGTTCAACTGTTGTGGTGGAAATAGCCTCAGTGTAGACAAACCCACATGCAGTCCGGTTGAGTCCCACCTATGACCCAGTGAGATCGTTGTCGGGCTGCCACAGGCTTCATGTAAATTAACCAGTTGGGCCCCATCTATAAATCAGCTAAAAAAACAAATTATTCCGTTAGCACATGGGGAAATTCTAATCCTGCATTTGAGCCATCCATTCGTTTGTTCACAGAGTTACACTCAGAGCTTGTGTGGCTCAAGGCGCCTCAGCAATGGATATGGGTGAAGTGCCCCCTATGTCCATGGTCCATACCCGATATGAACATTCACAGGTGCAAACAAACCTGGTTATGCCTGCTTCTCATCCTCACTGGGCATGAGATGAGAAAAGATGCAGGTGCAGACTGATATCTAATTCTTCAACGGCACCATAAGACTCTTCTCCACAGAGGTGTTAGTTTCTTTCTGCCTTGGCCAGAGTCCTCACTTGGAACATGACGGATCCTCGTTCTCTGCTCTACGCTGAAAGGCTTGAGATTTGTTTGTGTCTCTTTGACCTTTGTCTCTTTGACCTTTGTCTTTACCACGTAGCCACGTTCAGATACGATGGTGCCCTGAGATGCTACTAAGATTGTCACAAGGTGTAGTGGGCGAGAAGGGGAGGAAACATAAATATCTTTAATGAATGGTAATAAGGTGAAACTAAACGCAGAGGAGGAAGGAAGATGAGCTAAAAAGACACAGGGGAGGTGAAGTACAACCACCAGAAATAAAACAGGAAGTGAGATCAAGGAATGACCTTTTCATTGACCGAGGCTGGAGAATCTTCAATCTACTGATGACCCAAGAAATTCAAAAGATGAAAATTCAGAGTAATGGGTTCATCTGACTGTCCTTTCAGAACGTGGGAAGATTGACTGACTTTAGTTTCAAAAGACAGACCCTCAAAACCATTGTCAGTGTGAACACAGGTTATTTCATGAGGATGTGCATGAATTTCACACTTAAAACCAAGGACCGTTCTGCTGTAGCTATAATTATCATGACTCACGTGACAAAACGCTGCCATTTTGTACAACAGAACAAACTCAAACAGACGCTCTGACGTGTAGGACATGACTTTTATTCTCATCGGTTAAACACAAGAAACTTTCGTCTCTTTGCTGACCACAAACTTGAAAAAACCAATGCAACAACTTCACATACACAGCTAATGGTGGCAGGTTTAGAAACAGCAGCAGCAGCGCTTATGTGGTGAGCGACTGTGTGAACAGACTAAGCTGATGGAACAAGTTGGTTAAACTGCCTGATAAAAATAAACTGGAACTTCTCTGATGTGTCAAACACTGTCAAACTCCACATGTTTGTTTTGCACTGAAACTACTTTAAATTTGTACCACAGCAAAAAGATTTTTTTTTCTGTTTTAGCTTGTACAATAACAAAAACCATACTGGCCCTAACTGGGTCATTTCCTGGTTTTCATGTAGATCATGAAGCTCCTCTTTTCAGTCAGCACTCAGCAACCTGTAACACATGGCACACAGAAGACAAATATCAAGGAAGTTGTAGATTATTAAAACAAAACAACTCGTTGCAGAAGTTTATAGTTCTAAGCAAATCATGATTTAAAATCTCTACCCTTACCTCTCTACCAGGAAATATTCTGAAGCCCTCACCCACTTAAATGACAACGTCTTAGAGGTTTACATATATAATACTAGAATCAATTTTTGGAGACAGGCTAGTCCTAATTAGAGTTTCTGACATTCATACAATACTGTTTACTGTTTATTTAAGAAAGGGACAGTGCAATTTCATAGAACATGTGTAGACACTGCATTGACAGAAGGTTTTTGAGTTGTTTTTTGACTTTTCTTTCAGCAACAATGAGTAGACAGCAAGAATGTGCTCATAGAAAGAGAACTGTGTAGCAATGAGGAGATAAAAGACTGTATTTGACTCACATCCTGAATTGTAGAATAGTAGACATCATTGTCAATGGAGACGAAGGCCGGTGAGGGAACGCTGGACTCTGCTGCTTTGAAGACAAATGAAATATTCCTTACTACACGTGTCTTTTAAATGAAAACAATAAATCATTCACAGATGTTGAGATTAACAATGTTATAAGTCATTTTAATTCTGACCCAGCTGTGGAGCGCCACTCTGGCCCAAAGCGTAGTCAACGGGTAAATCTCCATTTTCATCTGAGAGAAACAATCACAGCTGACACATATCAACTTAAAGGGCAACTACTGTTGTTTTTACAACCTGGACCTTATTTGTATCATAAAATATTATTGTTTATTCACCCAAATAACTTTTGTGTTATTTGCACTTGTTTAGGCTTGTTTACCTGTAATTCGCTATTGCTAGTTTTGTTGAAACATGGCTGAATATTTTTCCCATTCTCAGGTTGTGGATGAACCATAGCAGGAGCAAATTACAGGTAAACAGGATGACCGTCACCAGGTCAGAAGGTCAATCTACAGACCCTGGATGATAAGAGGTAACTCTGTTCTCTGAACAGCGAATAGCACTAGCGTTCATTCCCAGCTGTCATCTGGTCTGCTTGACATCAACGATGCAACTTTCAAATCCGGCTTTGTGTATAAAGTTACAGTTATCACCAGCACCGTCTCATCAAACAATGTAAATGCTGAGTAGCATGCTAACGGTGGTGTGGACTAAAATAATAAAAAGTTATTCTGTTCTTCCTGTTCTTTGTAACAGTAGCACACATTGCTTGGCAGGCTTCAGCTGCGCTGGCCAGTACGGAGACTGAAAAAATCAAAACAATAATAAATGTTTAATCTCTTAAAGTTAAACCTACCTGTCTGATGCTCTGATGAGTCTGAATCAGGTACTGCTGGTGACCGTGAAAGAAAAACTGTAAAAAAGAAGGTATATTGAATTTTGTAGTGAAACTAAAGTAACATGAGAAACTGATTTCCAAAGTAACACTAGTTACACAAGAGTGAAGTTCATTTAATTTGGAAAATTGTGCAGTGTTTCCTGAAATTATTACCCAAAGGAAACATTAACAATGTGAAAAACTTCTGCCCTAGAATCCAACCCCGAGGAACTCCTCCGCGACTTTTGTGTACATGGAAGAATCATGTTGTGACAAAGCAAAACCAGTGAGCCGTTAAGTAAAGTTCACTTTATGTTTTTCACCTCTGAGAAAGAGAAATCTTCCAAAGAGAAGTAGTCCAACAACCAACAAGAGAAGCATCAACAAGACAGAGATGATGATCCATGGTGTGCTTCCAGAAGAAGAGGAGGCAGGACTAGAGTCTTTGTGATCTTCTGTATCAATGGTAGGAAAAGCTGAAACTGAAGGAGATGAGAGTTGTTTGAGAGTGTAAACACATACGTAACTTTATGAATATTATTTTGAAAAAACCTACACATCTCACCTCCAACAGACAGCCAGCTCTGTGGTGATTCTCCAACTCCAGAGATGTCACATTTGTAGAGTCCTTGATCAGACATTGAGACTGTTTTGATGCTCATATTTCCTGTGGAGCTTCTCCACTTGTGGACTCCATCTTTATAGAAATCAGCTTCGATGTTGGAGGAAGATATTTTGGTTCTGCAGCTCAGAGTCACATCTTCTCCCTCCATCACAGGATGAGCAGGACTCTCCAGGATCACAGAACCAGCTGAAGAACATGATCATATTTAATTTATCTTGAAATCACGTTGAGATAATCACAAAATATCACTGCCTCACTGCAAACATACAAGTGACAGTGATGTTGATGATGTTTCTTCTCTCTCCTCCTTCCTCACACCAATACTTTCCAGAGTCCTCTGGATAAAGAGTTTTAATGGTGCAGTTAGGTCCTCTTGATGTTCTGTCATTAGTGGTGCAACATGATTGCGTCTCCTGAATCATTTTATGTTCAACATCACAGTAAAAGACTCCCTCACAGTAAAAAGTGACCGACTCATATTCAAAGAACTGCAGTCTGTTTGGAGAGATACGAAGAAAAGCTGCATCTGAGACAAAGAAAAACAGAGAAATTCAGTTTAGACATTTACTCCTGTGAACTGCTGGACGACGTCTACAACATTTAAAAGTAGAAAAGTAATAGAGGAACTCCTGTGATGATTAAACACACCAATCTCGAGATATTTTTGCCTCTTTTCTACAACTGCCCAACAAAACATCTACTCACCAACTTCCTGATCCTGTGCACACAGCAGGATCATCACAGTCACTGAAGACGCAAAGAAAACAAATCAGTTAAACTTAGATTCACTCACTAAATAATGTTCAAAGTCGTTTACATGCATGAGATGTTTAATTGTAAATAAAGTCTTTACCATTACGTTTTATCATGGAAAGGAGCCAGTACTCACACAGTGCGATGCAGAAAGCTCTGACCTCCATCTTGTCTTGCCGCTGACTGACTGAACATGGCGGAAGTGTAAACTTAGGTGTTCTTCCTGTGTGATTTCTGAGAAACAGAAGTGATGGAAATAGCTCAGGTGTTTTAGTTTAATATCAGTGAGTGTTACAAAGAGCAAAGACAGAGTGAATCTGCATTCAAAGAAACTCTTACATTTGCTTAATGTCCTCAATGTTGTTTGTGGATTATTAACATTCTAATATATAGTCATTAGCACAAAGTTTGATGTATAGCTGAGACTGTGAGGAAACATCTTAAAAGCAGCTCACACATTTAACCAACTTCCGGCCTGCAGGGGTTGCTGTTTTGGTTTTTCGTTACAACTTCCTGTAGACTGGCCAGTGATTGGATTGCATTTAAAAAAGGCTTTTGTTGGAGAAACCAGGTGCTCCCTAACTTTTCCTGTGACCTATCAAGAGCTGAACCACTCCACACCCTGACTGTATTGTCTAATTCAATATGAGAATGTTTTGCCACCACAGTTCTGCCAAGTAGGGGTGATAAGGCAGTTTTGTTTTTCTCCTGTTTTTGGTTTCATACGTGGTCTCTCAGCTTTTTGTTAGTGTATATGTTTGTTGTGCCCTATTGCATCTTGAGGATGCCGTGATTCAGTACATCCGAGCTTAATTATTAGGAACTGAGCAGTCAGCAGTGACTTATCCCAAGCCAGATTTTATTCCCCCAGAAGTGCTGTGGCTCACCGGCACTCTTCCCATTCCGCCTTCGTGGCTTAAGAGACAGAGGAGACATCGTAAACAAAAGCGGGTCTGCAGAACAGGCTACAAGCTAACCCACACAGATCAGCTCTTCCCCTCTCTCTGACAAACGCTAGGTCTATTTGCAACAAAATGGACTAGAGTCGCTGAGGATCGTCCAGCAAATGAGGGACAGTGGAAAATAACATCCCAGATGCTGCGGAGGAGCTACATGGATGCTCTTTGTTCCGAGCCAACCAGACTGTGTCCTCCAGCAAATGCAAAGATGGAAGCTTGGTGCTATATATTCACAAGTCATGTACAACTACCAGCGTTATCGTAGCGGTCCCCTGACCTGGAATATCTGCCACTAAAATGCACAACATATGCATTAGGAGCTGTGCTATACAAAGAAATATGGATGGATGGATGGATGGATGGATGGATGGTTGGATGGATGGATGGATGGGTGTGTGGGTGGGTGTGTGGGAGGGTGGTTGGTTGGTTGGTTGGTTGGTTGGTTGATTGATTGATTGATTTATACAGTGTTGTAGCAGCTCCACACATGGGCATGTCAGACTACATCCCATCCTCTGATCTGCAAGACTAAACCAAGGCCCACACTGAACTAAAAAAGACAAGTCTGCAGGACCTGATAAAGTGTCAGGTCGCACCCTGAGCCTATGTGCTACCCAGCTGACAGGTGTTTTCCTGGATATTTTCAACCTGTCTGCGCAGCTGTCCACAGTTCCTGTCTGCCTCAATCATCATTGTACCTGTACCTAAAAGGCCCACTGTCACCTGCCTCAATGATTACCACTCGGTCACTTTGACCCTGGCAATCATTAAGTGCTTTGAAAGGATTGTCCTAAAGCACATCAAGGATGACATCCCTACTGATATGGACAAGCCACCCATTCGCCTACAGAGGGAACCGATCAACAGAGGATGCTGTCTCCATAGTTCTGCACACAGCCCTGTCCCACCTTGAGGATCCTAACACGTACACCAGGATGCTTTTTAATGACTTCAATTCAGCTTTTAACTCTGACATTCTGGACAAACTGACATTGAAGCTTCATGACCTAGGACTGTCTGTTTCTATGTGCCTCTGGATCAGGGACTTTCTCACCAACTGACCTCAGGTGGAGAGAATTGGGCACGGCACATCGTCCACACCGGTCCTGAAACCCAAAATGCTGCAGGGCTGTGTGCTCAGCACAACTTTCTTCACACATGACTGTTCTGCCATCCATCCCGTAAACACGACTGTGAAGTTTGCTGATGACCCCTCCGTGGAGTGTGTCAATGATGAAACCCACTGCAGACAGGAAATCCAACACCTGACAGATTGGTGCTCAGACAGCAAGACCAAGGAGGTGATTGTGGACTACAGGAGGTCCAAGAGGACAGAGCAAGCTCCTCGACATCAAATTCCTGGACATCCACATCACATGTGACCTGACTTGGTTTGTCAACACCGCACACCTGGTGAAGAAGGCCAACAGAGGAGAAAGGTTGGACTCTCCTGTTGACTACTCACTAACTTTTACAGGATCACAACCTCTGTCTTGGTATGACAGTGTGGCATGGGAGCTGCACAGCACAGGAGGGACTTAGTCCGAGTGACAGGAACTACACAGGGGAGTGTAGTGGGTTCTCTCCCAGATTTGGACTCAGTCCAATCAAACCGGGTCCAAAAGAGGGCCAGATGGATCACAGCAGATCCCACCCATCCGGACCGTAGACTGTTTGTTCCTTCACAGCAAAGGTACAAAAACATAAGAACCACAATCAGCAGACTGAGAGACAGCTTCTTCCTTAGAGCACATCCAACCCTCCCAACTGACACTGACTACAGAATTGGATATTTCCATTTCGACATTTGGAGAACTGTGGAACCCATCCTGAAATTATAATGCATTCTTGGATACTGGGCACACCCGTACCCAATTTTCATAATTCTTTGGTTGGAGTTCTGAATTGCTATGATGCATGGTTCTGGTAAGATGTATGTTTATTTGTATAACAACTTAACAAAGTTATTTTAGTGTGGTGATTTGGGGTTACAAGGGGTAAAATTTGGCAGGCACATTGGGCAGCTTTGGGGTCCTTGGGTGGGGCATGGGTGTGCACTCGCATCCAGTGTAGCATACCGGAAGACGTCAGTTGTTAGCCTCAATCCACTGATGCGCTTGTATTTTGTATTATATTTCCAGTAAAGTTTTTTAAAAACTCATGCACACCTGGAAGTCCATTTGTGTGACCAAGTGTGCAACAGAACCATATTCCATATTGCGTTTTTGCCTCTTGAATGGGAATCTGTCTACAAAATAATACTGATTCCTCTTCAGGAGGCAATGTACACACAGGTCTCTTTTTATACAAGATGGATATGTGTTTACTATTTATAGTACCATCATTAGCCCTCGAGACAGAGACAAAGACCATGTATGAAACTGAAGCACCCGGCTCAGATTCTGTCAGGCAAGTCACCATGTGTTGCACAGTTGATGGAGAATCCTGTGAATTGCTATGATTCAGGCTCGGGGAATGTAAATGTGCAAACACATACGGTCGGGAAGATGGCTGCTTCTGTTTGACACCGATAGATTATGACTATAGATGGGGTGAATCAATGTGAGCTCTCAGCCCAGAGGAAGGACTTTCTGGTGATTGTATTGACAAGGACATTTGACCTAGAATCAGTTGTTTTCTGGTGTCAACTTGGCTTTATAAGCTGTATACTTGCGTGTGTTGATTAACAATCAGAACATGAAGTCATTGTGAATGAAAGAAAAAGTTGAACAAAGACACTGTTAACCTGATGCTCCAAGCCCACAGCTTATAAATCAAAACATTTCTCGCCAATAGTGTGTAAAAACTGAAACGCTTTGCATAAATATAATAACATATGTTCATAAGTGTCTCTGCAGTAATGCAGACTTGTCAGACTTCCATCTTCCATCTAGATTCATCTATAAAAGCTTCTTCTGAAATAAAAGGTTTGAATTCATCAACTATATCATGATTTTCATTTTCTCTTTCATCCTTTGTTTGTACATCTGTCTTTACATCACTTCTGCCTTACGTTCTCGTCTGTTGTTAATCATTCAGGTTAAAAACTTTTTTGAGCAACTCTGTAAAATATAAATTGGGAGGAAAATCAAAAACCACAACATTAAACATCATGTTAATGCATTTCTAAGTTTATTTTTCTTTACACTTTACAAAATTACTAACAGAGGAAGACACCAAATGGTGTTGACACACTGTGACATTTCACACGTTTCTACAAACCAGCATCAATTAATAGAAGAGCTCAGACGCTGTGCTTATTTTAAACACCATGTGTCAGAGTTATGGCCAACGTGAAAGTCTTAAAAACCACATTTGCAGACACGTTAGACGTTACACGTTAGTTTCTCAGCAAGACGCTCATTTCCTGATACAGGTACAGCGTCTAACCCTGTGTCTAGAAGCATAGAAAGCAGCTTGATAGCAGCAGGCTTAATTCTAGATGAAATATGGGAACAGACATGATAAAATATTAACTTTATGATCTCAGAATCTAAGGTAGCTTTTATTCTTCTATTGGTTGTCATCCAGGCCATCTTTTTCTTAAATATAACAGAAAGATCTCTATTCTGTTGGAGATGAGTGATGTTTTATAACTCTGACTTTCACACAGTGAAGACATCCAAGCAGCAGGAGCAGCAGCGCCACCATGACGATGGTGAACACAGTCCTTAGCATGGGGTAAATGTGACAGCCGTGATCTGAGGAGGGTTGATGTTCCGTGAGAGTTTCCGGAGAGAGAAAAGACATTATGAGACAAAAAGTGGTTGTGACTAAACTGAAGTGAAAAGAAGCAAAACACTTAAACACGCAAAACATTAAACATCACATTAAAAGGGATGCGTCTCACCTCCAACAGGATTAGAGTCTTTGTGAGGAAAAGCTGAAACTTAAGGAGATGAGAAGTGTTTAAGAGTGTTAACATATACGCGATCAATACTTTATGAATCTTATTTTGAATAAACCTGCGTGTCTCACCTTCAACAGTCAGCCAGCTTTGTGGTGATTCTCCAACTCCAGAGATGTGACATTTGTAGAGTCCTTGATCAAGCATGGAGACTGTTTTGATGCTTAGATTTGCTGTGGAGCTTCTCTCCATTTGGACTCCATCTTTATAGAAATCAGCTGCGATGTTGGAGGAAGATATTTTGGTTCTGCAGCTCAGAGTCACATCTTCTCCCTCCATCAAAGGATGAGCAGGACTCTCCAGGATCACAGAACCAGCTGAAGAACATGATCATATTTAATTTATCTTGAAATCACATTGAGATAATCACAAAATATCACTGCCTCACTGCAAACATACAAGTGACATTGATGTTGATGATGTTTCTTCTCTCTCCTCCTTCCTCACACCAATACTTTCCAGTGTCAACTCGATAAACACTTTTAACGGTGCAGCTAGGTCCTCTTGATGTTTTGTTATTAGTGGTGCAACATGAGGGCGTCTCCTGAATCGTTTTATATTGAACATCACAGTAAAAGACTCCCTCACAGTACAAAGTGACCGACTCATATTCAAAGAACTGCAGTCTGTTTGGAGAGATACGAAGAAAAGCTGCATCTGAGACAAAGAAAAACAGAGAAATTCAGTTTAGACATTTACTCCTGTTAACTGCTGGACGACGTCTACAACATTTAAAAGTAGAAAAGTAATAGAGGAACTCCTGTGATGATTAAACCAATCTCAAGATATTTGTCTCTTTTCTACAACTGCCCAACAAAACATCTACTCACCAACTTCCTGGTCTTGTGCACACAGCACGATCGTCACAGTCACTGAAGACGCAAAGAAAATAGATTAGTTCAATTTAAGTTCACTCACTAAATTACGTTCAAAGACTTTCATCTGCATGAGCCTTTTAATTGTAAATAAAGTCTTTATCATTAAGTTTTAATGTGGAAAGGAGCCAGTACTCACACAGTGCGTAGCAGAAAGCTCTGACCTCCATGTTGTCTTGCCGCTGACTGACTGAACATCAGACTGAAGTGTAACGTAAGAAGTGGCCTCTTCCTGTATAAGTTCTGAGAGACAGAAGTGGTGAAAATAGCCTCAGTGTTTTAGTTAAATCAGTGGGTGGTGCAAAGAGCAAAGGCAGAGCAAATATGTGGTTAATGCACCTCTGACTTGCTTAATGTTCTCCACCCTGGTTTGTGGTTAATTAGCATTCCAATATTAGCACGCAATCAAAAATACAGCTGAGACTGAGAGCAAAGTCATCTTTAAAACAGCGTGCACATTTAATCTTGATTAGATAGTGATAGCGATGATATTATTCTCAACTCATTCAGCAACCCCTTGACTAGAACTGGACCAAGAGTTTATAGAAATACTACAAAGCACACATATTCTACACAGATTCCAGTAAAAACTGAACTCGGTCCACTCTAAATTTGGACATTTGGAAAACCAAAGTGTTCCACATTTGGTTACCTCTTGAATGGTATAGTACCACCATTAGACCATGAGACTGAGGCAAAGGACCATGTATGAATTTAAGGCACAGGGCCAAGATTCTGTCAGGCTAGTTCCCACATTATCCCTTACGGAGAGGGCAACCAAGAATCTGTGTACCAGGCCAAGAAGGTTACCGGGGCCTGGAGCCAGGCCTGGGGCTGGGACTCATGGACGAGCGCCTGGGCCCAGCCCAAACTAGAGACACGGGGTCTAGGTCCACCACCACTAGGAGGAGCATAAAGGGTCAGGTGCAATGCGGATTTCATCCAAGGTGGGGGCCTTGGATGTGTGATCCTGGGTTATGGAAGCTGGCTTTTGGGACATGGAATGTCACCTCTGTCGGGGAAGCAGCCGGACCTTGTGGAAGAAGTTGAGTGCTATCGACTAGATATAGTCAGGTCCATAAATACTGGGACATGGACACAATTCTAACCACCAATTCACCACCACAATGGATTTGAAGTTTAATGGTGTAGGAATTACAACAGTTTGTATATGTGTATCCCACCAAAAGTAATGGGACAATCAGCTGCTCAGCTGTTCTATGGCCAGTTCTGTGTTATTCCCTCATTATCCCATTTGCAAGGAACAGATAAAAGGTCTAGAGCTCATTTCAAGTGTGCTATTTGCATTTGGAGTCTGTTGCTGTCAACTCTCAGTATGAGATCCAAAGAGCTGTC
Organism: Planiliza haematocheilus; assembly: GCA_005024645.1. Lineage (NCBI taxonomy): Eukaryota > Metazoa > Chordata > Actinopteri > Mugiliformes > Mugilidae > Planiliza > Planiliza haematocheilus. The sequence continues at coordinate 1,666,206 of SRSE01000889.1, forward strand.
ACTATCAGTGAAGCAAAGCTGAAAAATCAAAACAAACCCATCAGAGAGAGGAGAGCAAAAACCTTAAGTGTGGCCATATCAACTGTTTGGAACATTCTTAAAAACAAAAAAACGCGCCACAACACCAAAACACCCGGAAGACCACGGAAAACAACTGTGGTGGATGACCGAAGAATTCTTTCCCTAGTGAAGGGGACCCTCATATTTCCTGGAGTTGCTCCAGGTGAGAGGATAAAAGCCGGGTGGGCTTCTTGCTTGCCCCCGGACTCTCTGCCATTGGGGTTCTTCTGAGTGACCTGCCTGATCTCAACCAGAGTGGTGCTCAGTTGTTGGACTTTTGTGCGAGTCGCATTCTCTCCATAACTAACACCATGTTCGAACATAAAGTTGTTCATCTGTGCTCTTGGCACCATAACAGCCTAATTCGTAGGTCGATGATTGTTGTTGTTTGTTGATTGTTGGGTGGTGGAAGGAAAAGTTTGAGGTGCTGCTCAATCCCACCAACACGTATTCCACAGAGGAAACAGAGCTGAGGGCCTGGGGATGGACCATTAAATCTCATCGAACATGGCAGCGGAGCTCCGGAAGCGGATGAGATCTACCCTGGGTATCTCAATAATCTGGTTGTTGTAGGGGTGTCCTGGTTGAGACACCTCTGCAGCATTGCGTGGACATTGGGGACAGTATCATACTCGTCAGTCTCCCCAGCAAGGTTTATGCCAGGGTGCTGGAAAAAGAGGGTCCAGTCAATGGTTGAACCTCAGATTGTGGAGGAACAATTACGGTTTTCGTCCTGAACGTGGAACCATGAACCAGCTGTTTACCCTTGATAGGATGCTTGAAGGGAAATGGGAATTTGTTCAACCAGTCCACATATGACTTGTGGATTTGGAAAAGGCTTACAACTGTGCCCCCAGAGGCATCCTGTGGGGGGTGCTCCAGGTGCTCCAGGAGTATGGGGTGGATGGCCCTTTATTAAGGGCTATTCAGTCCCTGCACAAAAGGAGTGCGAGTTTGGTCCATGTAGCTGGTAGTAAGTCGGACCTGTTCCCAGTGAGGGTTGGACTCTGCAAGTGCTGCCCTTTGTCTGGTTCTGTTCATAACTTTTATGGCCGATGTAGATCAGCACATCCAAGTCTGAGGCCATAGTCCTCTATCAGAAAAGGGTGGATTGCCCGCTCCGGGTAGGGAAGGAGGTCCTACCTCAAGTGGAGAAGTTCAAGTATCTCGGGGTCTTGTTCACACGTGAGGTAAGAGGGAGCAGGAGATCAACAGGCAGATCAGAGCGGCGTCTGCAGTGGTGTGGACACTTAACTGGTCAGTTGTAGTAAATTGAGAGCAAAGCTGTAAGGCGTCGGCAATGAGTGACGTAATGATATGTGCGTGAGTACATAAAGCTACATTTGGGGAGTCACATGAATTTTTGACTGATGGAGTGAGGCATTGAAACATCTCATTGTGATGCTTCTGCTTTGAAAGCCGGACTCTAATCTGAGGAGCTGTTAACTTGTGATATCTGAGGCTAAAATGAACTTATCCTCAGCAGCAGATGTGGCTCTTTGTCTACTTTGCCTCATGTTGCTAGTCTTGTCGTAGTGCCTGATGGTTTTTGTAACTGCACTTGGGGACACAAGCGAAGATTTTGCAATTTTCCATACTGACTGACCTTCCGGGCGGCACAGATGGTTAGCACTGATGCCTCACAGCAAGAAGGTCACCGGTTCGAATCCATGGGCCGGCTGGCCTTTCTGTGTGGAGTTTGCATGTTCTCCCTGTGTCTGCGTGGGTTCTCTCCGGGTACTCCGGCTTCCTCCCACCATCCAAAGACATGCTCATTAGGTTAATTGATTCTAAATTGCCCATAGGTGTGCATGTGAGTGTGAATGTTGGCCCTCCGATGGACTGGCGACCTGTCCAGGATGTACCCCTGCCTCTCGCCCGATGACAGCTGGGATAGGCTCCAGCAGACCCCCGTGACCCCTAACAGGACTAAACGGGTATAGAAAATGACTGACTGACTGACCTTCCGTTCTTAAGTATTGATGGACTGGTGTTTCTCTTGACTCAGCTGACTTGTCCTTGCCATAATATGAATTCTAACAGTTGTCAAATAGGGCTGTCATCTGTGTACCAACCTGACTTCTGCACAACAGAAGTGACGCACAACAGAAGTGATGGTCCCAACCCCATTAAGAAGAACCCTGACAAGGCAAACCTGTAAAGAGAAAACCATTTCAGATGACTACATCATGAAACCCATTGAGAGAAGTACAAAGTTTGCAGTTCTGTCAACACAGCAAATGGTGTCACTTTTTTCAACTAAATAACTCCATGTTCATTTATAGTGTTGATGCCTTCATTGAGATTCTACAAAGTAAATAGTCATCAAAATAAAGAAAAACCATAAATGAGAGGGTGTGTCCAATTTTTTGGCTGGTATTGTATGTCAAAATATTGATAAATGAGAAGAAATTCTGCCATGTTGACTTGGCTGAGGCTAGCTGTTTAGATCCAGTAATGTGATGCATTGTGTCAACTGAAAGAGTAGCTTCTCTAGTTTCAAATGACACTGTTGTGTACAAGTCAAACTAAATAACATTATGACTGTTAGTGAGTTGACTGCACAAGTAACACAGGTAACTTGTATTGAACAAAGACGTGTGCCCAAGTAGTATATAACCTTTAGTGAAATAAAGACGAAGAGAAGTTTGGAGTAATAGCTAAAAAGACAAGTGATCAAGAAGGCTTAAAGGAGTTTACAGACTTGTTTGCATGTTTTCAAAAAAGCAGTTAAGCAACAACATAAGCATAATTGTGTCCAGGGTAAGGTAAACATGTAAACATGTACAATTATATGGTTGGGAAGGCAGCTACTTGTGTCTGACACCAATAGATTTTGACTATAGACAGGGTGAATTAATGTGAAATCTCAGCCCAGAGGAAGGACTTTCTGGTGAATATACTGTGAAGGATTTTTGAACTAAAAACATGTTTTCTGGAGGCAACTTGGGGTTATATGCTGTATACTTGCCTTATCTAATAGACCCTTTTAAGCATTTTCTTCTTCTTTTTAACCTGTAGCACTTTGAGATCTTTTGATGTAAAGTGCTTTATAAATAAACTGTCAACTGTCTATCTGGTTCCCCCCATCACCTTGGTAAATTTTGTGCTAGCAACAAAATTGATGGACAGTGTGTGATGGTTTTGTATTGTATATATGTTTTGAGTTTTGTTCATGTTTCTTGTCTTCCTGCTTCCTGTTTTATTTTGTTAAGTTTTTGATTTCCTGTATTACTCACTGTGTTTTCATGTGTTGATTAGGTCATTGGTTTCCTCCTTGTCTTCTCTGATTTGTGTCACCTGTGTCTCATCATCCCTCTGTTCCTCGTGTGTTCATATATAGCCCTGCCTTCCCCTTTGTTCCTTGTTGCGTCATTCTGTGTTTTTTTTACTCCTCTGTGTGTCACCTGTGCCCTCAGTGTTTTGAGCGTTTTTCGTCTCTCGTCTCTTGTTCCATTTTTTGTCTTTTTGATAGTTTTTGTCTTTGGAGTTCCTGCTGTTAGTGATGTGCATTTGAGGCTTTGTTGAAGCCTCGACCCGTGATTAAAAAAAAAGCTCATTACTTGAGGCTTCAGTGACACAGTGCTCTATTAGGACATCTAGTGGATAATAAAATGTAGTACAATTGAGACGTGTCTTATTGGTTCATGCTTGAGAGTCTGAGTTAGAGTTAGAAGAATAGGACTGTATATGGAAGACCATGTTTCCTATTTGTCATGTCATATTGTAACCCTATATACTCTTCATGTCTATTATGTTAAGAACCATTTAAATGGTACCGTTCATGTAACTATGTCTATCTACCAATCTAGTGTTATCTAACTATGCAACTATTTATCTATTCCTTTCTGTATCTTATCTACAATGATTCTCAACAAAATACGCAATCTGATACAACACTAATAACTCTCAAAGCAACTAACACCAACAACAGAAACAATCCAACCTACTCTATAAAGAATCATTGAAATGAACACCACTAATAGGTGAGAGGATATCCGGGATATCCCTGAACACACGCAATCCCTCCAGGTGATTCACATGATAAACCAAACCCATCAGGTGATTCGTATGCCCGCTGAAGCGCTTGAGCTGCTTCGAATGTCACTCACGTGCTTCAAACGTCACTAATCATGTGACCGAACCACCCCTCTGCACTGTGATTCAACACTATTGCTTCATGAGCTACCGCGCATGTGTCGACGATGCAACCAATTGAATTTCAATCATATTTATAGTCTCTGGTTGCCACATCACTGCTGGTCTCTTCATCTCTGTGCTTCCTTTCATACCTGGTCAAAGTTGCAAATGCAGACTGCAGACAAGCCTCCATTGCTGCAGAGACACATGTAAACATTGGATATATTATGTTTATGCAATGAATCAAGAATCTTTTGATATTATTACAGCTTATTAATATAAAGATTTCTAGACAAGAGAGCATAAAAACTGAAACACTTTGCATGCATACAATGTATATGTTAAGAAGTGTATCTGCAGTAATGGAGACTTGTCATACCTCCTTCTTCAATCCAGATTCCTCTAAAGAAGCTTCTTCTCAAATAAAAGGGTTAAACTGATTAAGAATATCGTGAATTTCATTTTGTCTTACATTTAATTCCTATAACATCTGTCTTTACCTCACGTCTGCCTTACTCTCTCATCAAGTTGAAAACTTTTTTTAAAAATATAACTTGGGTAGAAAATGAAAAACCACCACATTAAAAAACAGTATGGTAATGCATTACAAAGTTTATTTTTCTTGATTTTACAATATTGCAATAAGAGGAAGACACCAAATGGTGCCGATGCATTGTGACATTTCACACGTTTCTACAAACCAGCATCAATTAATAAAAGCACTCAGACACTGTGGTTATGTTAAACACCATGTGTCACAGTTATGGCCTCTGCGAAAGATTAAAAGAACACATTTGCAGACACATTAAACAAGTTTCCCAGCAAGACGCTCATTTAACCCTGTATTTAGAAGCATATAATGCAGTTTGATAGCAGCGGGCTGAATTCTAGGTGAAATGTGAGAGGAGGCATGATAAAATATTAACATCATGATCTCAGCGACTAAGCTAGTTTTTATTCTCCAATTGGTCATCCTGGTCATCTTTTTCTTTAATATAACAGAAAGCTCTCCATTCGGTTGGACATAAGTCGTGTTTTGTAGTTTTGACTAACACACAGTGAAGATATCTGAGCAACAGCAGCAGCAGCACCACCATGGTGATGGTGAACACAGTCCTTAGGATGGGGTAAACGTGACAGTGGTGATCTGAGGAGGGACGATGATCTGTGGAAGTTTCTGAGAGAGAAAAGACATTATGAGACAGGAAGTGGTTGTGACTAAATAGAAGTGAAAGAAAGAAAGAGCAATCCATTTGTCTCTTAAAAGGCCTTGCATCCAACAGGACGTTTCCCTGGTTATTTGTGTTGTGATTTAATACAGTGTACTTCACATTAAGTCTTCATACCATTACACTTGCAAGAGGAGGTAAGATTCGTCTCTTCGTGAAAATATGGTGGAGTTGAAGATGGGAAAGCTAAAAAAAACAAATGTAAACACATAGATGATAAATACTTGATTAATCTTATTTTGAAAAAAAACAAAAAACTTCATATCTCACCTCCAACAGACAGCCAGCTCTGTGGTGATTCTCCAACTCCAGAGATGTGACATTTGTAGAGTCCTTGATCAAGCATGGAGACTGTTTTGATGCTCAGATTTCCTGTGGAGCTTCTCCACTTGTGGACTCCATCTTTATAGAAATCAGCTTCGATGTTCAAGGAAGATATTTTGGTTCTGCAGCTCAGAGTCACATCTTCTCCCTCCATCACAGGACGAGTAGGACTCTCCAGGATCACAGAACCAGCTGCAGAACATGATTATGTTTAATTTATCTTGAAATCAAGTTGAGATAATTACAAAATATAAAAACTGCCTCACTGCAAACATACAAGCGACATTGATGTTGATGATGTTTCTTCTCTCTCCTCCTTCCTCACACCAATACTTTCCAGTGTCCTCTGGATAAACATTTTTAATGGTGCAGTTAGGTCCTCTTGATGTTCTGTTATTAGTGGTGCAACACGAGGGCTTCCATCCACCTGATTTATGTTCAGCATCACAGTAAAAGACTCCCTCACAGTAAAAAGTGATCGACTCATATTCAAAGAACTGCAGTCTGTTTGGAGAGATACGAAGAAAAGCTGCATCTGAGACAAAGAAAAACAGAGAAATTCAGTTTAGACATTTACTCCTGTGATCTGCTGGACGACGTCTACAACATTTAAAAGTAGAAAAGTAATAGAGGAACTCCTGTGATGATTAAACACACCAATCTCGAGATATTTTTGCCTCTTTTCTACAACTGCCCAACAAAACATCTACTCACCAACTTCCTGATCCTGTGCACACAGCAGGATCATCACAGTCACTGAAGACGCAAAGAAAACAAATCAGTTAAACTTAGATTCACTCACTAAATAATGTTCAAAGTCGTTTACATGCATGAGATGTTTAATTGTAAATAAAGTCTTTACCATTACGTTTTATCATGGTAAGGAGCCAGTACTCACACAGTGCGATGCAGAAAGCTCTGACCTCCATCTTGTCTTGCCGCTGACTGACTGAACATGGCGGAAGTGTAAACTTAGGTGTTCTTCCTGTGTGATTTCTGAGAAACAGAAGTGATGGAAATAGCTCAGGTGTTTTAGTTTAATATCAGTGAGTGTTACAAAGAGCAAAGACAGAGTGAATCTGCATTCAAAGAAACTCTTACATTTGCTTAATGTCCTCAATGTTGTTTGTGGATTATTAACATTCTAATATATAGTCATTAGCACAAAGTTTGATGTATAGCTGAGACTGTGAGGAAACATCTTAAAAGCAGCTCACACATTTAACCAACTTCCGGCCTGCAGGGGTTGCTGTTTTTTGTTTTTTTGTTACAACTTCCTGTAGACTGGTCAGTGATTGGAGAATGCCTGAGGAGCTGGTATTTAAAAAACTTTTCCTGTGACCTATCAAGAGCTGAACCACTCCACACCCTGACTGTATTGTCTAATTCAATATGAGAATGTTTTGCCACCACAGTTCTGCCAAGTAGGGGTGATAAGCCAGTTTTGTTGTCTTGTTTTTCTCCTGTTTTTGGTTTCATACGTGGTCTCTCAGCTTTTTGTTAGTGTATATGTTTGTTGTGCCCTATTGCATCTTGAGGATGCCTTGATTCAGTACATCCAAGTTTAATTATTGGGAACTGAGCAGTCAGCAGAGACTTATCCCAAGCCAGATGTTATTCCCCCAGAAGTGCTGTGGCTCACCAGCTTAGGGGACAGAGGAGACATCGTAAACAAAAGCGGGTCTGCAGTACAGGCTACAAGCTAACCCACACAGATCAGCTCTTCCCCTCTCTCTGACAAACGCTAGGTCTATTTGCAACAAAATGGACTAGAGTCGCTGAGGATCGTCCAGCAAATGAGGGACAGTGGAAAATAACATCCCAGAAGCTGCGGAGGAGCTACATGGATGCTCTTTGTTCCGAGCCAACCAGACTGTGTCCTCCAGCAAATGCAAAGATGGAAGCTCGGTGCTATATATTCACAAGTCATGTACAACTACCAGCGTTATCGTAGCGGTCCCCTGACCTGGAATATCTGCCACTAAAATGCACACCATATGCATTAGGACCTGTGCTATACAAAGAAATATGGATGGATGGATGGATGGTTGGTTGGTTGGTTGATTGGTTGATTGGTTGATTGATTGGTTGATTCGTTGATTGGTTGATTGATTCGTTGATTGATTGGTTGATTGATTAGTTGATTGATTGGTTGATTGATTAGTTGATTGATTAGTTGGTTGATTGATTGATCGATTGATTTATTGCTTGATTGATTGATTGATTTCTTGCTTGATTGATTGATTGATTGATTGATTGATTGATTGATTGATTGATACAGTGTTGTAGCAGCTCCACACATGGGCATGTCAGACTACATCCCATCCTCTGATCTGCAAGACTAAACCAAGGCCCACACTGAACTAAAAAAGACAAGTCTGCAAGACCTGATAAAGTGGCAGGTAGCACCCTGAGACTACGTGTTACCCAGCTGACAGGTGTTTTCCTGGATATTTGGAAAGAACCTGTCTGTGCAGCTGTCCACAGTTCCTGTCTGCCTCAAGTCCTCCATCATTGTACCTGTACCTAAAAAGCCTACTGTCACCTGCCTCAATGATTACCACTCGGTCACTCTGACCGTGGTAATCATTAAGTGCTTTGAGAGGATTGTCCTAAAGCACATCAAGGATGACATCCCTACTGATATGGACAAGCCACCCGTTCGCCTACAGAGGGAACCGATCAACAGAGGATGCTGTCTCCATAGTTCTGCACACAGCCCTGTCCCACCTTGAGGATCCTAACACATACACCAGGATGCTTTTTAATGACTTCAATTCAGCTTTTAACTCTGTCATTCTGGACAAACTGACATTGAAGCTTCATGACCTAGGACTGTCTGTTTCTATGTGCCTCTGGATCAGGGACTTTCTCACCAACTGACCTCAGGTGGAGAGAATTGGGCACGGCACATCGTCCACACCGGTCCTGAAACCCAAAATGCTGCAGGGCTGTGTGCTCAGCACAACTCTCGATGGATGACTGTTCTGCCATCCATCCCGTAAACACAACTGTGAAGTTTGCTGATGACCCCTCCGTGGAGTGTGTCAATGATGAAACCCACTGCAGACAGGAAATCCAACACCTGACAGATTGGTGCTCAGACAGCAAGACCAAGGAGGTGATTGTGGACTACAGGAGGTCCAAGAGGACAGAGCAAGCTCCTCGACATCAAATTCCTGGACATCCACATCACATGTGACCTGACTTGGTTTGTCAACACCGCACACCTGGTGAAGAAGACCCAACAGAGGAGGCTCTTTTTCCTCAGGAAGCTGAAGAGGTCTGGACTCTCCTGTTGACTACTCACTAACTTCTACAGGATCACAACCTCTGTCTTGGTATGACAGTGTGGCATGGGAGCTGCACAGCACAGGAGGGACTTAGTCCGAGTGACAAGAACTACACAGGGGAGTGTAGGGGGTTCTCTCCCTGATTTGGACTCAGTCCAATCAAACCGGGTCCAAAAGAGGGCCAGATGGATCACAGCAGATCCCACCCATCCGGGCCTAAGACTGTTTGTTCCTTCACAGCAAAGGTAAAAAAACATCAGAACCACAATCAGCAGACTGAGAGACAGCATCTTCCCTAGAGCACACCCAACCCTCCCAACTGACACTGACTACAGAATTGGATATTTCCATTTGGAGAACTGTGGAACCCATCCTGAAATTATAATGCATTCTTGGATACTGTGCACACCTGAACCCAATTTTCATGATGTTTCTTCTGAAATAAAAGGTTTGAATTCATCAACTATATCATGATTTTCATTTTCTCTTTCATCCTTTGTTTGTACATCTGTCTGTACATCACTTCTGCCTTACTTTCTCGTCTGTTGTTAATCATTCAGGTTAAAAACCTTTTTGAGCAACTCTGTAAAATATAAATCCGGAAGAAAATCAAAAAACACAACATTAAACATCATATTAATGAATTTCTAAGTTTATTTTTCTTTAGATTTTACAAAATTGCAAACAGCAGAAGACATCAAATGTTGCTGAGACACTGTGGTGTTGACACACTGTGACATTTCACACGTTTCTACAAACCAGCATCAATTAATAGAAGAGCTCAGACGCTGTGCTTATTTTAAACACCATGTATCAGAGCTATGGCCAACGTGAAAGTCTTAAAAACCACATTTGCAGACACGTTAGACAAGTTTCTCAACAAGACGCTCATTTCCTGATCCAATTACAGCGTCTAACCCTGTGTCTAGAAGCATAGAAAGCAGATTGATAGCAGCAGGCTTAACTCTAGATGAAATGTGGGAACAGACATGATAAAATATCAACTTGGTGATCTCAGAATCTAAACTAGCTTTTATTCTTGTATTGCGTGTCATCCAGGCCATCTTTTTCTTTAATATAACAGAAAGATCTCTATTCTGTTGGAGATGAGTCATGTTTTATAACTCTGACTATCACACAGTGAAGACATCCGAGCAGCAGCAGCAGCAGAGCCACCATGATGATGGTTAACACAGTCCTTAGGATGGGGTAAATGTGACAGTGATCTGAGGAGGGTTGATGTTCCGTGAGACAAAAGACATTATGAGACAGAAAGTGCTGTAACTAAACTGAAATGAAAGAAGCAAAACACTTTAAAACATTAAACATCACATTAAAAATGGCGCGTCTCACCTCCAACAGGATTAGAGTCTTTGTGAGGAAAAGCTGAAACTTAAGGAGATGAGAAGTGTTTAAGAGTGTAAACACATACGTGATCAATACTTTATGAATCTTATTTTGAATAAACCTACATGTCTCACCTCCAACAGACAGCAAGCTCTGTGGTGATTCTCCAACTCCAGAGATGTGACATTTGTAGAGTCCTTGATCAAGAATGGAGACTGTTTTGAGTCTCAGATTTCCTGAGGTGTTTTTCTTCTTGTGGACTCCATCTTGATAGAAATCAGCCTTTATGTTGGAGGAAGATATTTTTGTTCTGCAGCTCAGAGTCACATCTTCTCCCTCCATCACAGGATGAGCAGGACTCTCCAGGATCACAGAACCAGCTGAAGAACATGATCATATTTAATTTATCTAGAAATCACGTTGAGATAATCACAAAATATCACTGCCTCACTGCAAACATACAAGTGACATTGATGTTGATGATGTTTCTTCTCTTTCCTCCTTCCTCACACCAATACTTTCCAGAATCATATCGATAAAGAGTTTTAATGGTGCAGTTAGGTCCTCTTGATGTGCTGTCATCAGTGGTGCAACATGAGGGCTTCCCTCCAACTGATTTATGTTCAGCATCACAGTAAAAGACTCCCTGACAGTACAAAGTGACCGACTCATATTCAAAGAACTGCAGTCTGTTTGGAGAGATACGAAGAAAAGCTGCATCTGAGACAAAGAAAAACAGAGAAATTCAGTTTAGACATTTACTCCTGTGAACTGCTGGACGACGTCTACAACATTTAAAAGTAGAAAAGTAATAGAGGAACTCCTGTGATGATTAAACACACCAATCTCAAGATATTTTGTCTCTTTTCTAAAACTGACAAACAAAACATCTACTCACCAACTTCCTGGTCTTGTGCACACAGCAGGATCATCACAGTCACTGAAGACGCAAAGAAAATAGATTAGTTAAATTTAAGTTCACTCACTAAATTACGTTCAAAGACTTTCTCATGCATGAGCTTTTTAATTGTAAATAAAGTCTTTATCATTAAGTTTTAATCTGGAAAGGAGCCAGTACTCACACAGTGCGATGCAGAAAGCTCTGACCTCCATGTTGTCTTGCCACTGACTGACTGAACATCAGACTGAAGCGTAACGTAAGAAGTGGCCTCTTCCTGTATAAGTTCTGAGAGACAGAAGTGGTGAAAATAGCCTCAGTGTTTTAGTTAAATCAGTGGGTGGTGCAAAGAGCAAAGGCAGAGCAAATATGCGGTTAATGCATCTCTGACTTGCTTAATGTTCTCCACCCTGGTTTGTGGTTTATTCCTTGTTCCTTGTTTTTCGTCTCTTATTACATTTTTTGTCTCTTTGATAGTTTTGACTTTGGTCTTTGGAGTTCCTGCTGTTAGTGATGTGCAATTGAGGCTTTGTTGAAGCCTCGACCCGTGATTCAAAAAAAGGCTCATTACTCGAAGCTTCAGTGACACAGTGCTCTATTAGGACATCTAGTGGACAATAAAATGTAGTACAATTGAGACGTGTCTTATTGGTTCATGCTTTTATGGGAGTTGATTTGCCCATGCACATTCCTGTTCGACTAAATTACATGGATATGTGGTTTAAAGCTGATAATAAATGAATGTTATATATAATAATAATAATAATAATAATACCTTTTATTATTTATAGGCACCTTTCATGACACTCAAGGTCGCCATACAAAATTGTTTAAAAATAAAACACAGTTCAAATACAAAAAATAAACACAATTAAAGTACACACAAGCATAGTATAGACCATATAGTTACATACAAATTACAAATAGAATGGGAGATAGAAGTGAGACTATGGAATGGAGTAGGCCTGTCTGAATAAATAAGTTTTGAGCTGAGATTTGAAGGTGGTGACTGAGTCTGAATGTTTTAAGTGTTCAGGGAGGATGTTCCAGAGGCAGGGGGCTGAGTGGGAGAAGGCTCTAAACCCCATGGTGGTCACAGAGCAGGTGGGATGGTGAGTTGTTGTGATGATGATGAGTGCGGGTAGGAATGTTTATGTGGAGCAGGTTAGTGAGGTACTGAGGGGCGAGGTTGTTTAATGCCTTGAAGGTGACAAGTAGGATTTTGTAGATGATACAGACTTGACAGGAAGCCAGTGGAGTTGCTGCAGGACCGGTGTTATGTGACTTATGGAGGGGGTTCTAGTGATGATATGTGCGGCGTAGTTTTGAACCACTGTAGCTTATGAATGGATTTGTCAGGTAAACCAAATAAGAGGGAGTTGCAATAGTCTAGACGGGATGTTACCAGGCTATGGACAAGGGTGGCAGTATTTTCAGGAGAGAGGGATGGACGGAGACGGGAGATGTTGTGCAGGTGAAAATAGGCTGAACGGGTGATGTTGTTAATATGGGAATGGAACGAAAGTGTGGTGTCAAGGATGACACCCAGACTCTTAACCTGGGGAGAGGGGGAGACTGGGCAATTGTCAATTTCAATAGAGAAGTTATTTATATTAGATAGGGTGGATTTGGTTACACCCAGTCATTAATATTATACCTATGACATATCTGGCTAAGGGGGATGAGGTAGATGATGAACAGAAGAGGACCAAGAACAGAGCCTTGGGGAACACCAGAGGAAAGGGGGGATGGGTGGGATGCAAACATTTTTAACTGAATTAATTGAGTGCGGTCAGAGAGATACGAGATGAACCAACTGAGAGGTGTGTCGGAGATACCGATGGAGGCTAGTCTATGGATGAGAGTGGAGTGGGAGATAGTGTTGAATGCTGCAGTTAGATCCAGAAGAATGAGGATTGAAAGGAGTCCTGAATCAGCAGCCATAAGGAGGTCATTGGTGATTTTTAATAGGGCTGTTTCTGTGCTGTGTAGAGGACGAAAACCAGATTGGAATTGCTCATATAGGTCATTGTTGGAGAGGTGGGCATGGATGTGAGATGCAACTGTTTTTTCAAGAATTTTAGAGAAAAAGGGCAGATTGGAGATAGGATGGAGGTTATTGAAATTGTTGGGGTCTGCACCAGGTTTCTTAAGTATGGGGGTGACTGAGGCTGATTTGAGAGATGAAGGAACAAGACCAGAGGTGAGAGAGGAGTGAACAAAGGCAGTTATAAGAGGGGTGAGAGAGTTTATGGAGGCTTTAACAAGACCATTTGGCAGGGGGTCGAGCTGGCAGGTGGATGGCTTAGCTTTCCAGATGAGGTCAGATATGTCGGAAAACGAGGGTAATTTGAAGTCCGAAAATGTAGAGATAGAAGTTTGGGGAGGTGGGAGGGGTGAGATGTGTGTGCTGTGAGTTAGCTGTTGGTGGATAGTGTCAATCTTTGCATTAAAGGATTCCATAATGGCATTGCAGTAATCAGTTGAGTAGAAGTGAGGAGGAAGAGAATCTGGGGGTTGTAGAGTTTTGTTAACCAGAGAAAAGAGAGCCTTTGTGTTTCCATCACTTGAATTGATTTGATTTGCATAATAAAGTGATTTGGCAGTAGAGAGCATGGCCTTGTAGTGGAGAATGTGGTTATGGCTAAGTGAGGATATGTGAGAGAGGAAGGCAGAGAAATCACTGATGAAATCAGTGTTGGGCTTAGGCGGACGGTAAACAGTGACTATTATAGTAGGGGATGGTCCATTCAGTTTTATGAAAAGAGATTCATATGACTGGTGGGCTGGGATAGAGACAGACGATACTTTCAATTTATTGTAGTGGATTCTGCGATACCTCCCCCTCGTCCAGTGGCACAGGGTTGACTAGTATAAACATACCCGGGAGGAGATGCTTCATTCAGCTGAGAAAAGTTTGGTTGTTGCCATGTCTCCACATCAAACCAGTGGTCACTGATGAAATCCTGTAAAAGTTGTCCTTATTGGAGAGAGAGCGGATTTTAAAAAGTTCGAATTTGAGCAGAGTTTGGCCAGGAGTGGGAGGAGGCTGTGCAGTAATGAGATCATTGTCTAAAGGCTAATGTGACATTTAATATGAAGACAAACCTGGCCTGCTGGAGGATATAATGGTGCAAATAGGGAATGTACTACACGGAGATGGCCTAGAGGGGGAGCTGGTGAGATCAGTAGTAGCTGCTGACTCACACAGAGAGGAGAGCGAAGAAGAGTAGTCACGAAAAAACGGAGGATGGGTAGTTTGCACATCAGGGCCTGATAGTGGGGAGTGGAGGCACAGAAGCCTACAGACTCAAGGACTGAGTCCTGCTCCTGCTTTTCGAGGCTGGAAAACGTGTTGGACATGGACAACATGCGGGCTTTAGGTGGTTGGGGGCGATTGAGCAGTTTTCCACCATGTCTGCCCCTGCCGGCAACGGTCCATTCGCCAGGGGTGGAGGTTGGTCCCAGTAGAACCTTTGGCTTGGCTCCTCTGTGATTCCAGTGGTCTGAAGACACATCGGTGGTAGTGGTGGGAACAGTCTTATCAAGTTCTACAGTGGATAGAGGAGCAGACTTCTTGCCCAGGACGACAACAGAGTCATGTGAGACCGACAATGTAGTCGCGCCAGGACGCCTTACCGGCAGAGGCCCATTTCTGGGCCTGCTGCGTTGATTCGGCTTCGGTAAGTGGATCAGATGGTCGAAGTTGCAGTTCCCCCCAGCTGTTGTTGAAATAGTGGTGCAGTTGGTCTGAGCACTCGTAGCAGTTAGCTTAGCCGGCGCAGCTAATAGGCTGAGCCGCCGATGGCAAACAGCGCAGGTAGAATCAAGCAGCTAGGTTAAACAGCTAGCGATTTCTACGGATCCGGCAGAACTAAACACACTCGATTTGTGGGTCAAAAATCGCTCAGATAATAATAATAATAATAATAATACATTTTATTTAGAAGCGCTTTTCAAAATACTCAAAGACACTTTACATAAAAAGAACATCAAATTAACAAAACAGTGTGAAATGTAACATCAAGAAAACAACACAATAAACTGAGCTATACATTAAAAGCAATTTACAAATTTACAATTTACAAATTAACAAAACAATGTGAAATGTAACATCAAGAAAACAACACAATAAACTGAGCTATACATTAAAAGCAATTTTAAAAGGTGTGTTTTTGTCAAGGATTTGAAGGTGGTAAGGTCGGTACAGTCGCGGATGTGTTTGGGGAGAGAGTTCCAGAGGGAGGGGGCAGCTGCAGAGAAGGCTCTGTCACCCCAGGTTCGATGCTTGGTCTTGAGTGGCGGAGTAAGGAGGTTAGCATCACGTGAACGGAGGCTGCGGGAAGGATTGTGGCAATGGAGGAGGTCGGTGAGGTAGGAGGGGGCCTGGTTATGGAGGGCTTTGTGTGTGAGGAGGAGGATTTTGAACTGGATGCGTTGTGGAACCGGGAGCCAGTGGAGTTTCTGGAGGACAGGAGTGATGTGATCACGGGAGCGGGTGTGGGTGAGCAGACGTGCAGCAGAATTTTGGATGTACTGAAGTTTATTTAAAGTTTTGGATGGTGTGCCATAGAGGATGCTGTTGCAGTAGTCAATTCTGGAAGTGATGAAGGCGTGAATGAGGGTTTCAGCAGCAGAGAAGGAGAGTGATGGACGGAGTCGGGCAATGTTCTTGAGGTGGAAGAAAGCCGTTCTGGTGATTTGATTGATGTGACGATCAAATGAGAGGTTACTGTCAAAGATGACTCCAAGGTTG
Organism: Planiliza haematocheilus; assembly: GCA_005024645.1. NCBI lineage: Eukaryota > Metazoa > Chordata > Actinopteri > Mugiliformes > Mugilidae > Planiliza > Planiliza haematocheilus. The sequence goes on from SRSE01000889.1 coordinate 1,682,253, forward strand.
CGACTGTAGGGGGAGGGAGACAGGGTGGAGTTGTCGATGGTGAGGCGGAAACTGTCTGTGGAGTTGTTGAGGGATTTGGGGCCGATAATGATTATGTCTGATTTGTCACAATTTAGCTTGAGGAAGTTGATCTGCATCCAGGATTTGATGTCGGCGAGGCAATTGGAGAGAGTGGAAAGAGTGTCAGGAGTGATGGAGTTGGTGGAGATATAAAGCTGGACGTCGTCAGCATAACAGTGGAAATGGAGACCGTGGTGGCGAATGATGTTGCCAAGAGGGAGCAGGTAAAGTATGAAGAGGAGAGGACCAAGCACCGAACCCTGGGGGACACCTTGGGACAGAGGAACAGTGGAGGAGGTGCAGTTGTTGATATGGATGAATTGTTGTCGGTCTGAGAGGTATGATTTGAGCCAGGAGAGTGCAGTGCCAGTGACACCGATGGAGGACTCAAGGCGGGAGAGGAGAATGGTGTGATTTATGGTGTCGAAGGCTGCAGTGAGGTCCAGGAGGATGAGGATGGTGAGGTGGCCGGAGTCTGCGGAGAGGAGGATGTCATTGGTGACTTTCAGGAGGGCTGTTTCTGTGCTGTGTTGGGAACGGAATCCAGATTGAAATGGTTCGAACAGGTCATTTGAGCAGAGGTGGGCTTTGAGTTGTGTGGCGACAATACGCTCCAGTATTTTGGACAGAAAGGGGAGATTGGAGATGGGCCGGAAGTTCGACAAGATGTCAGGGTTGAGTCCAGGTTTTTTGAGGATGGGGGTGACAGCAGCCAGTTTGAGTGAAGGGGGGACTGAGCCAGACCTGAAGGAGGAGTTGATGATTTCTGTGATGAGTGTGGAGATGGCTGGTAAAGAGTCCTTAATCAGGTGAGATGGGATGGGATCCAGGACACACGTAGAGGTTTTCATGCCTATCATTATTCTGGGCAGGTCCCCTGGTGACACCGGGGAGAACTGAGACAGAGGCTGAGAGGTGAGGAGGGGAGGAGCAGGTGAGGGAGTGGGAGTGCAGGCCGTGGGGGCAGGAGAGGAGGACAGGTTGTTGTAAATGGTGTCGATTTTTGTTTGGAAGAATGAGAGAAAGGAGTTGCATTTGTCGGTGGTGAATGAGTTGGAGGTATTGTCGCTGGGCTTGAGGAGTTTATTTACTGTAGAAAACAGAGTCTTGGGGTTGGTGGAGCCAGAGTGAATGAGGTGAGAGTAGTAGGTGGACCGGGCAGAACTAAGAGCATCCTTGTACTGCTGAAGGTAATCCGTGTAGGCTTGTAGATGGACAGTTAAACCGGTTTTCTTGTGGAGTCTTTCAAGCTGTCGTTTTCGTGATTTCATTTTGTGTAGTTCAGGAGTGTACCAGGGGGCGGAGTGGGTGAAGGAGACAGTTCTAGTTTTGATGGGGGCTAGCTGGTTGAGACAGGACGAGAGTGTTTTGTTGTAGAATTTAGTGAGGACAGAGGGACTGTCAGTTAACGGAGGAGGGGAGGCAGATATTTTACTAGCAAGAGAGGCAGAAAGGGCTGAAGGGGAGATGGATTTGAGGTTTCTAAAAGATATTGTCCGTTTAACTTTAGAGGTGGGAATGGGGATGTCGATGTCCATGATGATTGCCAAGTGGTCAGAGATGTTGAGGTTGAAGCTGGAGAGGTGGTGTAAGGTGAGACCAGTGGAGCAGACCAGGTCCAGGATGTGACCACGGCTGTGGGTGGGAAAGTTGACGTGTTGAGTGAAGTTGAAGCAGTGTAGCAGTTCCAGGAATTCAGTGGCAGATTTGCAGTCAGTGTCGATGTGGATGTTGAAGTCCCCCAGAAGAAGAACGGATGGTGAGATGGCAGATAACTGGGTGAGGAAGTCAGAAAGGTCAGAGAGGAAGGAGGGATTTGGTTTGGGAGGGCGGTAGATGATGGCAGTGACCAGAGGAGTGGGACCAGAGAGTTTGAAGGTGAGGTGTTCAAAGGAGCGAGCAGCAGGGATGGAGATGGTGGATGTTTTAATGTCCTTCCTATAAAATGCTGCTACACCACCTCCCCGCCCCTCAGATCGGGGTTTGTCCATATATGTGTATCCGGTCGGTGTGGTCTGGTTGAGAGAGAAGTAGTCCAGAGGTTTGTGCCAAGTTTCAGTGATGCAGAGGAAATCCAGGTTATTGTCAGTTATGAATTCGTTCAGAATGAGACCTTTGTTGTTAAGTGAGCGGGTGTTGAGCAGAGCCAATTTCAGGTGACGTTGCTTCATGATAGGTTGTGAGGACTGAGGAAGGGGGCGGAGATTTGATAGGTGCACTTGTCGTTTATTGTGATGACGTAATGAGGAAGTTGGAATTCGTGAGCAGGACCAGATGGATGGGATAGAGTCAGGAGTTGAGAAGTTGTAGTTGAACATATGACCAGAGCCTCTGTGTGGAGGACAGCGAGGTGGACCATGGTTAAAAGGTCGTAGAAATAAAGGCAGAACAGGCCTGCTGGAGGATGTGATGGTACAGATAGGGAGTGTACTGCGCCAGGATGGCCTACGGGGGGAGCTGGTGAGATCAGTGGCAACTGCTGACTCACACAAAGAGGAGGGTGAGGAAGAGTGTGGAGGATGCGTAGTTCTAACAACTTTCCGCGAGAGGGCATCAGCGCTGATTGAAGGTGCTAGAATGTATTGAATGGGCTGGGCTGGGAGCGCTGAGAGGCCAGGTGATGATAATGATGTTAATGGTCACGCACAGAGGGAGAGCTGGTATGAGACAGCATGCTGTATGTTAGCTGCTAGCAAGCGGCTACCGGACTTATTCAGATGGAGGCCGTCGGGTGAAAACAGAGAGGGGCGGGACCAAAAAGTGTCGAAGTTATGGATGAAGTTCATCTTGGGTGAGCCGCACATTGACTGTAGCCAGGTGTGAAGATAAAGAAGGCGGCTGAAACGCTCAGGGCCGCGGCCCGACGTGGGGATAGGGCCGGAGATGAAAATGGATTTACCACTGCTGCTGAGGAGCTCCAACAGACGGATAAAATTGGCTTTCGTAATCTCCGAGTGCTGGCGACTGGTGTCACATGTGCCAACATGGACAATTATTTTTGTGATGGACGGTGGAAGTGATGTTAAGAGACTGGGAAGTTTGCTCAGGATATCAACAGTTGTGGCCCCGGGAATGCAGTGGGTGATGGCATTGAAGAAACGGATGTTTCTCACCAGCGAGTCGCCGACAATCAGCGCCGTCGGAGGGAAAAGAGGAGTTGGAGCAGCCGCTGGAGTAGGAGCAGTGGCGTGGGAGATGGAGTGTTTGAGGGCCGACGATGACGGTGAGGAGTCGAGGTGATTTTGAGAAGATGGTTTTACATGCTCAGAGGAGAGGGGCTTAGTAGGCGGCCTATTTTTGGGGCACGGGGTAAAGTGTATTTTTGCCGAGGAGCGCCGCCGGGAGCGGGCAGCGGGAGAGATGAGAAGGCCGGGCCTGGCAGCGGAGAGTGGAGACACAGCGGAGGGGCCAGACTCCAGGGCAGGAGATGATGGGGGCAAAGGGGGGTCCCGCTCGTGCTCCTCTAGGCTGGAAAACATGTTGGACGTGGACAATTTGCGGGCTTTAGGTTGGTGGGGGCGATTGAGGAGTTTTCCACCATGTCTGCCTCTGCCGGCAACGGTCCATTCGCCAGGGGTGGAGATCGGTCCCAGTAGAACCTTTGGCTTGGCTCCTCGGAGATTCCAGTGTTCAGCAGAGACGTCAGTGGAAGCAGCAGGGACAGTTTTGTCGAGTTCTTCAGTGGATAGAAGAGCAGACTTCTTGCCCAGGACGACAACAGAGTCGTTTGAGACTGAAAGTGCAGTCGCGCCAGGATACATGGAGTCCATGAATTCAGATTCATTTATGATTTGATGTAAAGCAGAGATTCTGCCTTCCAGCTCAGAGATGGTCTGTGACTTGTGGAGACAACTATCGCAACCTGGAGATGAGGTGAGTGGCGGCATGACTCGTCCAGGGGTGGAGGGCTCAAATGGTCTCAAATGGTCTCAGGACCCGATAACAATCCGGCGTGCAGCGTAAATACACCAAATGATGCTGTTATATTTATATATAACAATAAAGTATGTAAAAAGCAATCAATGGGAAACAAACCCTTACTTTACTGATGGAAGACTATAGTTTTTCAATGTGCCCCTATCATTTTGCATGTTTGCCGTTGGACGGTTTTAATTTACGTCACTACTACACTCTATGAACCTTCGGTAATTTACACCAGTGTTTATGTTTCAGTGCTTACATCAACTATTTTCATGTGCTCTTGGTGTCATTTGTATTGAATGTGACAGAGTTTCCAAATGAAGCAGTGAAATGATTCATACGTCATAAAACACGTGATTTCTCTGAACCAAAACTATACACGCACTTCTGACTCAGAGTCTGAGTTAGAGTTAGACAAAAAGGATTTTATATCAAACTTAAGTTTGATTGCTCTAGACTACTGTATGGTTTAAAGTGGATAAATGAATAATAATAATAAGGATACTAGTCATTGAAGACCATGTTTCCTATTTGGCATGTCAGATTGTAACCCTATATACTATCTAACTTTACCTCACTTTTGCCTTACTCTCTCATCTGCGGTGTAATATACAAGTTGAAAACTTTTTTTGTAAAATACTCTAAAGTATGACTTCGGAAGGAAGTAGACAACCACCACATTAAAGAACAGCATGTTTTTGCATTTCTAAGTTTATTTTTCCTCAGATTTTACAAAATGGCAACAGCAGAAGACACCAAATGATGCTGACACACTGTGACAGTTCACACGTTTCTACAAACCAGCATCAATTAATAGAAGAGCTCAGACACTGTGGTTATTTTAAACACCATGTGTCAGGGTTATGGCCACTGAGAAAGGTTTAAAAACCACATTCGCAGACACGTTAGACAAGTTTCTCAGCAAGACGCTCATTTCCTGATACAGTTACAGCGTCTTACCCTGTGTCGAGAAGCATAGAAAGCAGCTTGATAGCAGCGGGCTTGCTTCTAGATGAAATGTGAGAGTAGACATGATGAAATATTAACATCATGATCTCTGCAACTAAGCTATTCTCCTATTGGTTGTCATCCAGGTCATCTTTTTCTTTAATATAACAGAAAGCTCTCAATTCTGTTGGACATGACACGTGTTTTGTAATTTTGACTAACACACAGTGAAGACATCCGAGCAACAGCAGCAGAAGCAGCAGCACCACCATGATGATGGTGAACACGGTCCTTAGGATGGAGTAAATGTGACAGCCATGATCTGAGGAGGGACGATGAAATTGAAATAAGCAAACACTTCATTCAACCTATCTTAAAAGTGATGTGTCTTACCTCCAACAGGATTACAGTCCTCACAATCTTTTGTATAAACAGTAGGAAAAGCTGAAATTTAAGATAATGGGAATTGTTTGAGAGTGTAAACACATATGTGATCAATACTTTATGAATCTTATTTTGAAAAAAACAACATATCTCACCTCCAACAGTCAGCCAGCTCTGTGGTGATTCTCCAACTCCAGAGATGTGACATTTGTAGAGTCCTTGATCAAACATGGAGACTGTTTTGAGTCTCAGATTTCCTGTGGAGCTTCTCCACTTGTTGACTCCATCTTTATAGAAATCAGCTTCGATGTTGGAGGAAGATATTTTGGTTCTGCAGCTCAGAGTCACATCTTCTCCCTCCATCACAGGATGAACAGGACTCTCCAGGATCACAGAACCAGCTGAAGAACATGATCATATTTAATTTATCTTGAAATCACGTTGAGATAATCACAAAATATCACTGCCTCACTGCAAACATACAAGTGACATTGATGTTGATGATGTTTCTTCTCTCTCCTCCTTCCTCACACCAATACTTTCCAGAATCATCTTGATAAATGTTTTTAATGGTGCAGCTAGGTCCTCTTGAAATTTTGTCATTAGTGGTGCAACACAAGGGCTTCCCTCCAATCAATTTATATTCAGCATCACAGTAAAAGACTCCCTCACAGTAAAAAGTGACCGACTCATATTCAAAGAACTGCAGTCTGTTTGGAGAGATACGAAGAAAAGCTGCATCTGAGACAAAGAAAAACAGAGAAATTCAGTTTAGACATTTACTCCTGTGAACTGCTGGACGACGTCTACAACATTTAAAAGTAGAAAAGCCTCTCATCAAAACATCTACTCACCAACTTCCTGATCCTGTGCACACAGCAGGATCATCACAGTCACTGAAGACGCAAAGACAATAGATGAATCAATAAAAGTTTTGTTGTCTTCTACAGCTTGTCACGATGTTCATCGTATTCACTATTAAATGTCGTATCTGGTGAAGAATAATACTTTCACTAAAAGTTAAAAAATATTAGATTTAAGTTCACTAACTGAGTAATATGTAGACTTTCACGTACGTATGAGCTTTTTAATTGAAGCATTAAGTTGTAATGCAGAAAGGAGCCAGTACTCACACAGTGCGATGCAGAAAGCTCTGACCTCCATGTTGTCTTTCGCTGACTGACTGAACATCAGACTGAAGGGTAAAGTGAGAAGTGGTCTCTTTCTGTTCAACTGTTGTGGTGGAAATAGCCTCAGTGTAGACAAACCCACATGCAGTCCGGTTGAGTCCCACCTATGACCCAGTGAGATCGTTGTCGGGCTGCCACAGGCTTCATGTAAATTAACCAGTTGGGCCCCATCTATCAATCAGTTAAAAAAACAAATTATTACGTTACCATGGGGAAATTCTAATCCTGCATTTGATCCATCCATCACAAAGTTACACTCAGAGCAGAGCTTGTGGGGCTCAAGGCGCCTCAGCAATGGATATGGGTGAAGTGCCCCCTATGTCCATGGTCCATACCCCATATGAACATTCACAGGTACAGACAAACCTGGTTATGTCTGCCTCTCATCCTTGCTGGGCATGAGATAAGAAAAGATGCAGGTGCAGACTGATATCTAATTCTTCAACGGCACCATAAGACTCTTCTCCACAGAGGTGTTAGTTTCTTTCTGCCTTGGCCAGAGTCCTCACTTGGAACATGACGGATCCTCGTTCTCTGCTCTACGCTGAAAGGCTTGAGATTTGTTTGTGTCTCTTTGACCTTTGTCTCTTTGACCTTTGTCTTTACCACGTAGCCACGTTCAGATACGATGGTGCCCTGAGATGCTACTAAGATTGTCACAAGGTGTAGTAGGCGAGAAGGGGAGGAAACATAAATATCTTTAATGAATGGTAATAAGGTGAAACTAAACGCAGAGGAGCAAGCAAACCGCAGACAAGGAAGATGAGCTAAAAAGACACAGGGGAGGTGAAGTACAACCACCAGAAATAAAACAGGAAGTGAGATCAAGGAATGACCTTTTCATTGACCGAGGCTGGAGAATCTTCAATCTACTGATGACCCAAGAAATTCAAAAGATGAAAATTCAGAGTAATGGGTTCATCTGACTGTCCTTTCAGAACGTGGGAAGATTGACTGACTTTAGTTTCAAAAGACAGACCCTCAAGACCATTGTCAGTGTGAACACAGGTTATTTCATGAGGATGTGCATGAATTTCACACTTAAAACCAAGGACCGTTCTGCTGTAGCTATAATTATCATGACTCACGTGACAAAACGCTGCCATTTTGTACAACAGAACAAACTCAAACAGACGCTCTGACGTGTAGGACATGACTTTTATTCTCATCGGTTAAACACAAGAAACTTTCGTCTCGTTGCTGACCACAAACCTGAAACAACGACTTCACATACACAGCTAATGGTGGCAGGTTTAGAAACAGCAGCAGCGCTCATGTGGTGAGCGACTGTGTGAACAGACTGAGCTGATGGAACAAGTTGGTTAAACTGCCTGATAAAAATAAACTGGAACTTCTCTGATGTGTCAAACGCTGTCGAACTCCACATGTTTGTTTTGAACCGAAACTACTTTAAATTTGTACCACAGCAAAAAGATTTTTTGTTCTGTTTTAGCTTGTACAATAACAAAAACCATACTGGCCCTAACTAGGTCACTTCCTGGTTTTCATGTAGATCATGAAGCTCCTCCTTTCAGTCAGCACTCAACAACCTGTAACACATGGCACACAGAAGACAAATATCAAGGAAGTTGTAGATTATTAAAACAAAACAACTCATTGCAGAAGTGTATAGTTCTAAGCAAATCATGATTTAAAATCTCTACCCCTTATCCCTCTACCAGGAAATATTCTGAAGCCCTCAACCACTTAAATGACATCATCTTAGAGGTTTACATATATAATACTAGAATCAATTTTTGGAGACAGGCTAGTCCTAATTAGAGTTTCTGACATTCATACAAGACTGTTTACTGTTTATTTAAGAAAGGGACAGTGCAATTTCATAGAACATGTGTAGACACTGCATTGACAGAAGGTTTTTGAGTTGCTTTTTGACTTTTCTTTCAGCAACTATGAGTAGACAGCAAGAATGTGCTCATAGAAAGAGAACTGTATAGCAACGAGGAGATAAAAGACTGTTTTTGACTCACATCCTGAATTGTAGAATAGTAGACGTCATTGTCAACGGGGGCTTGGATTGGCGACGGAACGCTGGACTCTGCTGCTTTCAAGACAAATCAAATATTCCTTACTACACGTGTCTTTTAAATGAAAACAATAAATCATTCACAGATGTTGAGATTAACAATGTAATAAGTCATTTTAATTCTGACCCAGCTGTGGAGCACCACTCTGGCCCAAAGCGTTGTAAACGGGTAAATCTCCATTTTCATCTCAGAGAAACAACCACAGCTGAAACATACACTATATTACCAAAAGTATTCGCTCACCCATTCAAATGATCAGAATCAGGTGTTCTAATCACTTGGCCTGGCCCCAGGTGTATAAATTCAAGCACTCAGGCATGCAGACTGTGAAACAAGACATTTGTGAAAGAATGGGCCGCTCTCAGGAGCTCAGTGAATTCCAGCGTGGAACTGTCATAGGATGCCACTTGTGCAACAAATCCAGTCGTGAAATTTCCTCGCTCCTAAATATTCCACAGTCAACTGTCAGCTCTATTATAACAAAATGGAAGCGTTTGGGAACAACAGCAACTCAGCCACGAAGTGGTAGGCCACGTAAAGTGACGGAGAGGGGTCAGCGGATGCTGAAGCGCATAGTGCAAAGAGGTCGCCGACTTTCTGCCCAGTCAATTGCTACAGAGCTACAAACTTCATGTGACCTTCAGATTAGCCCAAGTACAGTACGCAGAGAGCTTCATGGAATGGGTTTCCATGGCCGAGCAGCTGCAGCCAAGCCATACATCACCAAGTGCAATGCAAGGCGTCGGATGCAATGGTGTAAAGCACGCCGCCACTGGCCTCTAGAGCAGTGGAGACGCGTTCTCTGGAGTGATGAATCACGCTTTTCCATCGGGCAATCTGATGGACGAGTCTGGGTTTGGAGGTTGCCAGGAGAACGGTACATTTCAGATTGCATTGTGCCAACTGTGAAATTTGGTGGAGGAGGAATTATGGTATGGGGTTGTTTTTCAGGAGCTGGGCTTGGCCCCTTAGTTCCAGTGAAAGGAACATTGCATGCTTCAGGATACCAAAACATTTTGGACAATTCCATGCTCCCAACCTTGTGGGAACAGTTTGGAGCGGGCCCCTTTCTCTTCCAACATGACTGTGCACCAGTGCACAAAGCAAGGTCCATAAAGACGTGGATGACAGAGTCTGGTGTGGATGAACTTGACTGGCCTGCACAGAGTCCTGACCTGAACCCGATAGAACACCTTTGGGATGAATTAGAGCGGAGACTGAGAGCCAGGCCTTCTCGACCAACATCAGTGTGTGACCTCACCAATGCGCTTTTGGAAGAATGGTCAAAAATTCCTATAAACACTCTCCTCAACCTTGTGGACAGTCTTCCCAGAAGAGTTGAAGCTGTAATAGCTGCAAAAGGTGGACCGACATCATATTGAATTCTATGAGTTAGGAATGGGATGGCACTTCAGTTCATAGAATGAGTAAAGGCAGGTGAGCGAATACTTTTGGTAATATAGTGTATCAACTTAAAGGGGAACTACTGTTGTTTTTACAACCTGGACCTTATTTCAATCATAAAATATGATCGTTTAGTCACCCAATTAACTTTTGTGTTATTTGCACTTGTTTAGGCTTGTTTACCTGTAATTCGCTATTGCTAGTTTTTTTGAAACATGGCTGAATATTTGTCCCATTCTCAGGTTGTGGATGAACCATAGCAGGAGCAAATTACAGGTAAACAGGATGACAGTCACTCAGAGAGGATATCAACCAGGTCAGAAGGTCAATCTACAGACCCTGGATGATGATAAGAGGTAACTCTGTACTCAACAGGAAATAGCACTAGCGTTCATTCCCAGCTGTCATCTGGCAAGAGACAGGGTAACACCCTGGACAAGTCTCCAGTATATCACAGGGCGAACACAGAGAGACAGACAACAACTCACACTCACATGCACACCTACGGCCAATTTAGAATCACCAATGAACAGAAAAAGAAATAAAGGTTTTCTAAAGCCTTACACTAGATTTGCTAAGCTAAGCTAACAACCACCAGGCTCCAGTTAACATCCAGCTCTTGGCTTGAATGGTAGTAAGCATATGTCTCTGGAACTTTGGCTTGTACCACAATTTATAATATGATTAGTTGTTGAATATGGGTCAATAACTTGTGCTTGACATCAATGATGCTACTTTCAAATCCTGCTTTGTGTATAAAGTTAAAGTTATCACCAGCACCGTCTCATCAAACAATGTAAATGCTGAGTAGCATGCTAACGGTGGTGTGGACTGAAATAATATAAAGTTATTCTCTTCTTTCTGTTCTTTGTTACAGTAGCATACATTGCTTGGCTTGCTTCAGCTGCACTGGCCTGTACGGAGACTGAACAAATCAAAACAATAAATATACATATTTAATATCCTCTCTGCTAAATGTTTAATCTCTTAAAGTTAAACCTACCTGTCTGATGCTCTGATGAGTCTGAATCAGGTACTGCTGGTGACCGTGAAAGAAAATCTGTAAAAAAAAGAAGGTATATTGAATTTTGTGGTGGAACTAAAGTAACCTGAGGGACTGATTTCCAAAGTAACACTAGTTACACAAGAGTGAAGTTCATTTAATTTGGAAAATTGTGCAGTGTTTCCTGAAATTATTACCCAATGGAAACATTTACAATGTGAAAAACTTCTGCCCTAGAATCCAACCCTGAGGAACGCCTCCATGACTTTTGTGTACATGGAAAAACCATTGAGCCGTTAAGTAAAGTTCACTTTTTTCACCTCTGAGAAAGAGAAATCTTCCAAAGCAAAGTAGTCCAACAACCGACAAGAGAAGCATCAACAAGACGGAGATGATGATCCATGTTGTGTTTGTGGAGGAAGAGGAGGCAGGATTAGAGACTTTGTGATCTGTATTGACTGTAGAAAAAGATTCAATTCAAGGAAATGAGAACTGTTTCTCACACACATGTGATCAATACTTCATGAACCTATTTTTGAAAAATCCTACATGTCTCACGTCCAACAGACAGCCAGCTCTGTGGTGATTCTCCAACTCCAGAGATGTGACATTTGTAGAATCCTTGATCAGACATGGAGACTGTTTTGAGTCTCAGATTTCCTGTGGAGCTTCTCCACTTGCGGACTCCATCTTGATAGAAATCAGCTTCAATGTTGGAGGAAGATATTTTTGTTCTGCAGCTCAGAGTCACATTTTCTCCCTCCATCACAGGATGAGCAGGACTCTCCAGGATCACAGAACCAGCTGAAGAACATGATCATATTTAATTTATCTTGAAATCACGTTGAGATAATCACAAAATATCACTGCCTCACTGCAAACATACAAGTGACAGTGATGTTGATGATATTTCTTCTCTCTCCTCCTTCCTCACACCAATACTTTCCAGAATCCTCTGGATAAAGATTGTCAATGGTGCAGCTAGGTCCTCTTGATGTTCTGTTATTAGTGGTGCAACATGAGGGCGTCTCCTGAATCGTTTTATGTTCAACATCACAGTAAAAGACTCCCTCACAGTAAAGAGTGACCGGCTCTAATTCAAAGAACTGCAGTCTGTTTGGAGAGATACGAAGAAAAGCTGCATCTGAGACAAAGAAAAACAGAGAAATTCAGTTTAGACATTTACTCCTGTGAACTGCTGGACGACGTCTACAACATTTAAAAGTAGAAAAGTAATAGAGGAACTCCTGTGATGATTAAACACACCAATCTCAAGATATTATTGCCTCTTTTCTACAACTGCCCAACAAAACATCTACTCACCAACTTCCTGATCCTGTGCACACAGCAGGATCATCACAGTCACTGAAGACGCAAAGAAAAGATATTAGTCAAATTTAAGTTCACTCACTAAATAATGTTCAAAGTCTTTTACATGCATGAGGTGTTTAATTGTAAATAAAGTCTTTGTCATTAAGTTTTAATGTGGAAAGGAGACAGTACTCACACAGCGCGATGCAGAAAGCTCTCACCTCCATGTTGCCGTGCCACTGACTGACCGAAGTGCAAAGTGAGAAATGGCCTCTTCCTGTGTGATTTCTGAGAAACAGAGGTGGTAGAAATAACCTCAGTGTTTAAGTTAAATACCAGTGGGTGGTACAAAGAGCAAAGACAGAGTGAATCTGCATTCAATGAATCTCTTTCGTTTGCTTAATGTCCTCAGTGTTGTTTGTCTAATGTATTCAGCTATACATTAGACTGTGAGGAAACCTCTCACACATTTAACCACTGAGTTCTGAATGTGGGTCATGTGTGAGTGGCTCTGTGGTATTGTCCTCCCTCCCTGCCTGCAGGGGTTGCTGTTCATTTTTCGTTACAGCTTCCTGTCAGCCAGTGATTGGAGGACGCTTGAGGAGTTGGAGTTTAGAGAGGCTTTTGCTGGAGAAGCAGGTGCTCCCTTTCTTTTACTGTGAACCACTCCTCACTCTGACTGTATTGTTCATTTCAAGATCTGAATGTCCTGCCAAGTAGCAGTGATAAACCTGTTTTGTTGTCTTGTTTTTCTCCTGTTTTTGGTTTGTGAGTCGCAGGTTGAGCTTCTGTCTTACAGACAGGCTGAATTATTAGGAAATGGCAGTCAGCAGAGACTTTACACATATCCCAAGCCAGATTTTATTCCACCAGAAGTGCAGTGGCTCACTGGCGCTCTTACCATCCCCTTTTATGGCCTAGGAGACAGAGGAGACACCGTAAACAAAAGCAGAGCAGGCTGCAAGCTAACCCACACCAGACCAGTTCTTACCAGTCTCTCTCTGATGAACACTAGGTCTATCTGCAACAAAATGGATGAGATTTGGCCGAGGATCGTCCAGCAAATGAGTGACAGTGGAAAATAACATCCCAGATGCTGCGGTGGAGCTACAGGGGCGCTCTTTGTTCCGAGCCAACCAGACTGTGTCCTTCGGTGAATGCAAAGGTGGAGGATTAATGCTATACATTCACAAGTCATGATGTAGAACTACCAGCGTTATTGTAGTGGTCCCCTGACCTGGAATATCTGCCACTAAAATGCAGACCGTATAAACTTAGAGAGTACTCTGTCCTCATCGCGGCCGTCTACATCCCACCAATGGCTAATGCTAAATTAGCAGACAGATGAATGCAAACCCAGAGGTGGCTGTGATTGTGGCTGGAGACGTCAACCATGTGGAACTTAAAGCAGTACTTCCCAAACTCCACAGACTCATAAACTTTCCAACCAGAGACAGTAACATCCTGGATCAGGTTTACTGCAACACACGGGGGCACACTCTTCACACATGATTGTGAAGCTTGCTGACGACACCACCGTGGTGGGCAGCCAGCTCATCAGGAAATGATTCAGCAGTCCACCTACAGCTGGAGGACAAAGGACAATCTTTGAAGACAGCAACGTCCAAATTTTAGTATGAGAAGATGCTGGTTTGAAAGAGGACTAAAGGAAACCATCTATGTCAGATGTGAAAAACATTCTCTGAACAGAGGAGGCAGACTGAGATTTAATCTGCCATCTATTGGAGCCAAGGAAGAATTTACCCAGGGAACCAGGGAGAAGAGAGAGGGATATATGCTGGTGAAGGAGCGGCGGTCAATTAGAAAGTCCTGGAAAAAAGCAGATGAGAGTGTGAAGGAAGGTCTGAAGGCACTCTGGGTCCAGATCAGAGAAGGGCTCACAACCTCGCGGAAGGCTGAGCGTACCCGCAGACGGAGAAGCAAGAAAGAGAAGGAGAAGGCAAGATTCTTCCTAGACCCTTTCAAATTTGCCAAGAGCCTACTTGAAGAAAAGAAAAACGGGAAAAAGTTGGAAGTCATTGCACAGGAGCTCGGTAAGCACATGAAAAGCCAAAAAGGCAACCGTGAGAACGTCCCTCTTGGTTCGTCAGGACATGTCCTTTGCCCTGCCAAGCTTGAATACCAGTTCAACACCACACCACCCAGGTGGTGATCAGGCAGGTGGTAGACAAGGCAAGATCCTCCTCAGCACCAGGTCCGAATGTCATGCCTTACAGAATGATTAAGAGCTGCCCGTTGGTACTGAAGCTCCTGTGGAACCTGATAAGAGTCGCCTGGAAGGCCCAAGCCATCCCATCCGAGTAGATCAAAGCAGCGACAACTTTCATCCAAAAAGATTCCAGTGACATCAACCAGTTGAGAGGAACTGCCCTACTGAATATGGAAGGGAAGATTCTCTTCTCAGTGGTGGCGAAACAGGATTTCCCGGCTGTGTGGAACACTCAACCATGATCTGGGACCAGATTCAGACAGCCAAGCACGAGAAGTCTGACTTCCACGTGGTCTGGCTGGATCTGGAAAATGCCTATGGCTCAGTACCCCACCAGCTCATTACCTTTGCCCTAGAGTTTTTAGCACTTTCCTGTGCTTACATCTACAATACAGTAGTACAACTCTCCAAACTCAAGTCTCCAAAAAGTTTCAACCTCACTCACACCTTGACACTGGAGCATCTGATGGACAAGGGTTGTTAGAGCGCCATAAGAGCTAAATAGAAAAGTGATTAAGAAGGTTTGAAGGAGTTTACAAACCTGTTAGCATGTTTTCAAAAAAGCAGCTGAGCAATGACACAAACATAATGGTGTCCAGAGTAAGGTAAGACTCATGGAGTGTAAATGTGAACAAACATAAGGTCGGGAAGACGGCTGCTTGTGTCTAACACCAATACATTTTGAATATAGACGGGGTGAATTAATGTGAACGCTCAGCCCAGAGGAAGGACTTTCTGGTGAATATAATGAGAATGATTTTTGAGCTAAAATCGTGTTTTTTCAGATGCAACTTGGATTTATTTGTTGTGTGCTTGCAGTACCTTATATACTCTAGTGTTTATTAACAGTCAGAACATGGAGTCATGGCAAATGAAAGAAAAAGTTGAATGAAAATACTGTCGACTGTCCATCGGCTTCTCTCTGATGTTTCAAGCCGACTATCACCATGGTCACTTTTGTGCCAGCAATAAAATTCATGGACGGTGTTTACTTTGTGTAAATGTTGTAAATGATGCATAGCAATGACTCCCATTGGTCATCGTCTCAATTGTGTTGCACAAAGTTGTGTTGTTAAAGTTCGGTCAACCTGATAACTCACCCACAAAAGTTATTTTTTAACGACAGACGCTACAACCAGTTGAATTTCTTTTACATTAATATGCCAAATGCAGATTGTAGACAAGCCTCATTGCTGCAGAGACGCATGTAAATATTGTATATATTATATTTATGCAATGAATCAAGAATCAAGAATCCTTTATTGTCATATTGTGAGAACATACGGATTTCCACTACTACAAGCTCTTAGTAAGTTACAATAACTCTTTGAGGTTTTTGATATTATTACCATTTATAAATCAAAAGATTTCTAGACACCACAGCATAAAAACTGAAACACTTTGCATAAATATAATATATATGTCAACAAGTGTCTCTGCAGTAACAGATACTTTTCAGACTTCCTTCTTCAATCCAGATTTATCTATAAAAGCTTCTTCTGAATAAAAAAAATGATTACATAATAAAATTGTTTAAGAATATCATGATTTTCATTCTCTCTTACATCCTTTCTTTTTACATCTGTCTTCACTTCCGCCTTATTCGCTCATCTTCTGTGCACCATTCAGGTTAAAAACTTTTCCTTTTCTCTAAAATATAACTTTGGAAGAAAATGAAAAACCACAAACATTGAAAAACAGCATGTTGATGCTTTTCTTAGTTTATTTTCTTCAGATTTTACAAATTGCTAACAGAGGAAGCCACCACATGGTGCTGACACACTGTCAGAGCTCACGTTTCTACAAACCAGCATCAATTAATAGATGCGCTCAGACGCTGTGGTTATTTTAAACAACATGTATCAGAGTTATGGTCAGTTAGACAAGTTTCTCAGCAAGACGCTCATTTCCTGAACCAGTTACAGCGTCTAACCCTGTGTCTAGAAGCATAGAAAGCAGCTTGATAGCAGCGGGCTTAATGCTAGATGAAATGTGGTATGAAAAAATATTAACGCCACAATATCAGCTACTAAACAAGCTTTAATTCTCCTATTAGTTGTCATCCAGGCCATAATTTTTTTTAATATAACAGAAATCTCTCTATTATGTTGGAGATGAGTCATGTTTTGTAGGTTTTACTATCACACATTGAAGACATCCAAGCAGCAGCAGCAGCAGAGCCACCATGATGATGGTGAACACAGTCCTTAGAAAGGGGTAAATGTGACAGCCGTGATCTAAGGATGGATGATGATCTATGAGAGTTTCTGAAGAGAGAAAAGACATTATGAGACAGAAAGTGATTGTGACTAAATGGAAGTGAAATAAGCAAACACATCTTAAAAGTGGCGAGTCTCACTTCCAACAGACAGCCAGCTCTGTGGTGATTCTCCAACTCCAGAGATGTGACATTTGTAGAATCCTTGATGAAGCATTGAGACTGGATTGAGTCTCAGATTTCCTGTGGAGCTTCTCCACTTGTGGACTCCATCTTTATAGAAATCAGCTTCGATGTTGGAGGAAGATATTTTGGTTCTGCAGCTCAGAGTCACATCTTCTCCCTCCATCACAGGATGAGCAGGACTCTCCAGGATCACAGAACCAGCTGAAGAACATGATCATATTTAATTTATCTTGAAATCACGTTGAGATAATCACAAAATATCACTGCCTCACTGCAAACATACAAGCGACATTGATGTTGATGATGTTTCTTCTCTCTCCTCCTTCCTCACACCAATACTTTCCAGAATCATCTCGATAAAGATTTTCAATGGTGCAGCTAGGTCCTCTTGATGTTGTGTTATTAGTGGTGCAACACGAGGGCGTCTTCATAACCGACTTCTCTTCAATATCACAGTAAAAGACTCCCTCACAGTACAAAGTGACCGACTCATATTCAAAGAACTGCAGTCTGTTTGGAGAGATACGAAGAAAAGCTGCATCTGAGACAAAGAAAAACAGAGAAATTCAGTTTAGACATTTACTCCTGTGAACTGCTGGACGACGTCTACAACATTTAAGTAGAAAAGTAATAGAGGAACTCCTGTGATGATTAAACACACCAATCTCAACATATTTCTGCCTCTTTTCTACAACTGCCCAACAAAACATCTACTCACCAACTTCCTGATCCTGTGCACACAGCAGGATCATCACAGTCACTGAAGACGCAAAGAAAATCAATAAGCTGCTCACTATGTTCAACAGCATCATTCACATAAATGTGGCAGCTGGTAAAGAATAATACTCATGAATAAAAGTTGTGTTAAATTTAAGTTCAATTAATTAAGTCATATTTAGACGTTCACATGAATGAGCTTTTTAATTGTAAATAAAGTCTTCATCATTAAGTTTTAATCTGTAAAGGAGCCAGTACTCACACAGTGCGATGCAGAAAGCTCTGACCTCCATGTTGTCTTGCCGCTGACTGACTGAACATCAGAGTGAGGTGTAAAATGAGAAATGGTCTCTTCCTGTTCGACTGCTGAGAACTGTTGGTGCAAATAGCCTCAGTGTTTTAGTTCATATCAGTGGGTGGTACAAAGAGCGACGGCAGAGCGATCTGCAAGTCATCTTTGAAAGAGTGCACATTAAGATGACTTGAAGGAGTTTAAAACCCCTTTGCCATTTAAGAAATCAACTAAAAAAAAAAGCAAATTGATACCACATGGGGAAATACTTTGATTCATCCATCCATTTGTTCACAGTTACACTCAGAGCAGAGGGCAGCTACTTGTGTGTCTCAAGGCACCTCAGTCATGGACATGGGGAAGTGTGCAGAGTGATATCCAGTTCTTCAACAGCAGCAGAAGAGTCTCCTCCACAGAGTTTTTTTGGTCTTTACTTTCTTTCTGCTTTGGCCAGCGTCTTCACTTGGAACAGGATGGATCCTCGTTCTGTCCTCTACGCTGAAAGGCGTGAGATCTGTTTGTGTCTCTTTTGATCTTTGTCTTTACCACATGGCCACGTCCAATGACGAAGGTCTTCATGGTTAAAATAGCTCCACCCCAGATTAGACCATTCTCTGTTCACTTCAGTGGCTTGTGTGGTCAGAGTTGGGATGAGTTGATCTCACTGATACCATGGCCACTGTGAACTCAGGTTTAACTCTGACAGGGATGTCACCATAAGGTGGAGATCAATGACCCAGGCTTTTGAGTTGCTACTAAGATTGTCACAAGGTATAGTGGGGGAGAATGGGATGAAATGAAAAGAGCTTAATGAATACTTATGTAATAGAACACAACAGACACAGAGTAATAAGGTGAGGTGTCTTCGTGGTAAAATAACCAGAAATAAAACAGGAAGTGAGGTCAAGGAATGACCTTTTCATTGGCTGAGGCTGGAGAAATTACTGACGACCCAAGAAATTCAAAAGAAGAAAATTCAGAGTAATGGATCCGTCTCTGACTGCCCTGTCAGAACGTGGGAAGACTGACTTCAGTTTCAAAAGACATAACCCTCAAGACCATTGTCAGTGTAAACGCGGGTTATTTCATGGGGACGTGTGTGAATTTCACCCTTAAAACCAAGGAACGTTCTGCTGTAGTTATAATTATCATGACACATGTGAAAAAACATTTTGTACCGCAGAACAAACTCAAAGAGACGCTCTGACGTGTAGGACATGACTTTTATTCTCACTGGTAAAAAAACAAGAAACTCTCTTCTCGTTGCTGACCACAAACCTAAAAAACCAATGCAACAACGTCAGGTATGCAGCTAACCACGACATGTTTGGAAACAGCAGCAGCAGCAGCAGCTCTCATCTGGTGAGAGACTGTGTGAACAGACTAAGCTGATGGAACAAGTTGGTTAAACTGCCTGATGAAAATAAACCGAAACTTCTCTGATGTGTTGGTTAAAGTGCACACGCTGTTAAACTCTGCACGTTTGTTTTTGCACAGAAACTACTTTAAATTTGTAACACAGCAAACAGACCTGAGGTCAAAAGATTTTAACTTTTCTTTTTTTTTCTGTTTTAGCTTGTACAATAACAAAAACCATACTGGCCCTAACTGTTTCACTTCCTGGTTTTCATGTAGATCATGAAGCTCCTCCTTTCAGTCAGCACTCAGCAACCTGTAACACATAGGACACGGAAGACAAATGTCAAGGAAGTTGTAGATTACACAAAGAAAAGAAGTTATTGCAGAAGTTTACTTTTCTAAGCAAATCATGATTTAAAATCTCTACCCTTAACTCTCTACCAGGAAATATTCTGAAGCCCTCGACCACTTAAATTACATCATCTTCAAGGTTTACATGTATATAAATCAGTGCTTGGAGACAGGCTAATCCTAATTAGAGTTTGGACATTCATACAAGATATGTAGACACTGCACTGAGAGAAAATGAGGAGCTCGGTGGCTCATGGTTTTTGAGTTGCTTTTTCACTTTTCTTTCAGCAACTATGAGTGGACAGCAAGAATGTTCTCATAGAAAGAGAACTGTATAGCAACGAGGAGATAAAAGACTGTATTTGACTCACAATCTGAACTGTAGAATAGTAGGCGTCACTGTCAGCGGGGGCTTGGGCCGGTGAGGGAACGATGGACTCTGCTGCTTTGAAGACAAATGAAATATTCCTTACTACAATAAATCATTCACTGATGTTGAGATTAACAATGTTATGAATAATCTGAATTCTGACCCAGCTGTGGAGCACCACTCAGGCCCAAAGCGTGGTAAACGGGTAAATCTCCATTTTCATCTGAGAGAGAAACAATCACAGCTGAAACATATCAACTTTTTAACTTTTTTTTACAACCTGGACCTTATTTCTAGCATAAAATATTATCGTTTATTCACCCAAATGACTTTTGTGTTATTTGCACTACTAGTCTTTTGCAAAATGACTGAATGTTTTTCTAATTCTGTGGTTGTAGATGAACCATAGCAGTGGCAAATTACAGCTAAACAAGCTCAGAGATGTTATCATCCAGGTCAGAAGATGTTATCCAGGGTCTGTAAGCCCATCTTCAGATAATGCATTATTTAGAGGCTGTGTCTCGGTGCCCTGTCATTCCCGCTATATGGATTTATGTTGATGTAATTGTTTCCTGAACAAGTGCAAATGACACAAAAGTTATTTGGGTGAATAAACAATCACATTTTATGCTAGAAATAAGGTCCAGGTTGGAAAAAAAGTAGTTCCCCTTTAATGTGGCTTTTACAGGACTGGTTCTGCAATTATTAAATCCACAACTTTTTTAATGCTAAGCTAAGCTAACCACCAATTTCAGTAAGCATGTGTCTGGAGCTTTGGCTTGTTCTACATTTTATAATCTGATCAGTTGTTGGATTTGTGTCAATAACCTGCTTGAAATCAAAAATGCAAGTTTCAAATAAACTCTACAGAAACTTAACTGAATGTATGTCTCAAGTTGTACAGACACCCATGTGTGGCTCATCTAAGCTTACGCTGTGGATTTGATTATGCAGGACGCTAAAGTTAACAACAACACCAAGACGTTTATAACCAGCGCCCTCTTGTCAAACAGTGTGAATGCTGAGTATCATGCTAACTGTGGTCTGGGCTAACAACATATCCGGTTAGAGGACATACCTTTCTTTTTCTTGTTGTTTGTCACAGTAGCATACATTGCTTGGCTTCTCTCAGCTGCACTGGCCTGTACAGAGACTGGAAAAAAAATATATATACATATATATAGTATCCATTCTGCTAAATGTTTAATCTCTTAAAGTTAAACCTACCTGTCTGATGCTCTGATGAATCTGAATCAGGCACTGCTGGTAACCGCGAAAGAAAACCTGTAAAAAAGAAGGTATATTGAATTTTGGAACTAAAGTAACATGAGGAACTGATTTACTAGAAAACAATAGTAATAAGAGTGAAGTTCATTTAATTTGGAAACTTGTGCAAGAGGAACTCCTTTTTGACATTTGTGTACATGAAGAATCATGTTGTGACAAAGGAGAAGCAGTGAGCTCATTGAGTAAAGTTCGTATGTTGCTCACCTCTGAGAAAGGGTAATCTGACAAAGTGAAGTAGTCCAACAACCAACAAGAGAAGCATCAACAAGACGGAGATGATGATCCATGGTGTGCTTGTGGAGGAACAAGGTTCAGGAAAGTCTTTGTGATCTATATTCACTGTAGAAGAAGCTGAAATTTAAAGAGATGACAGTTGTTTGACACATGTGATCAATACTTTATGGATCTTATTTTGAAAAAACTTACATGTCTCACCTCCAACAGACATCCAGCTCTGTGGTGATTCTCCAACTCCAGAGATGTTACATTTGTAGAATCCTTCATCAGACATGGAGACTGTTTTGAGTGTCATATTTCCTGTGTAGCTTCTCCACTTGTTGACTCCATCTTTATAGAAATCAGCTGTGATGTTGGAGGAAGATATTTTGGTTCTGCAGCTCAGAGTCACATCTTCTCCCTCCATCACAGGATGAGCAGGACTCTCCAGGATCACAGAACCAGCTGAAGAACATGATCATATTTAATTTATCTTGAAATCACATTGAGATAATCACAAAATATCACTGCCTCACTGCAAACATACAAGCGACAGTGATGTTGATGATGTTTCCTCTTTCTCCTCCTTCCTCACACCAATACTTTCCAGAATCCTCTTGATAAACATTTTTAATGGTGCAGTTAGGTCCTCTTAATGTTCTGTCACTAGTGGTGCAGCACAAAGACGTCTCCCGTGTCGAGTTATGTTGAACATCACAGTAAAAGACTCCCTGACAGTACAAAGTGACCGACTCATATTCAAAGAACTGCAGTCTGTTTGGAGAGATACGAAGAAAAGCTGCATCTGAGACAAAGAAAAACAGAGAAATTCAGTTTAGACATTTACTCCTGTGAACTGCTGGACGACGTCTACAACATTTAAAAGTAGAAAAGTAATAGAGGAACTCCTGTGATGATTAAACACACCAATCTCTAGATATTTTTGTCTCTTTTCTACAACTGCCCAACAAAACATCTACTCACCAACTTCCTGATCCTGTGCACACAGCAGGATCATCACAGTCACTGAAGACGCAAAGAAAATAGATTAGTTAAATTTAGGTTCATTTATTAAATAACGTTCAAAGATTTTCACATGCATGAACTTATCATTAAGTTTTAATCTAGAAAGGAGCCAGTACTCACACAGTGTGATGCAGAAAGCTCTGACCTCCATGTTGTCGTGCCGCTGACTGACTGAACATCAGACTGAAGTGCAAAATGAGAAGTGGTCTCTTCCTGTGTGATTTCTGAGAAACGGAGGTGGTAGAAATAACCTCAGTGTTTTAGTTAAATATCAGTGGGCGGTGCAATGAGCAAAGACAGAGTGAATCTGCATTCATAGCAACTCTAACATTTACGTAACCCTCTGAGGTGTAGAGTATAATTGGCCTCGCCTTGTTTGGTATCATTCTTTGCAGCACAACCTCACATGTGTGATTTTACAAATGTCTCAAATCTCACTCTCTCTTTCACTGTTGTTATTACATAGATTGTATATAGCGTCATTCCTGCAAAGTTTCCCTCTTCCTTAGCAACCATTGCCATATAATATTCTGATTGGCTGATGTGATGCATTTTTCCACCAATAGGCATTAGGGTTTACTTGCCCTATCAACACAATTTAACAACTGGTATATAGTTTGAAGTTAGTACGTTCTACACAAGCTGAAACTGAATTCAGAGGGTTTGTTCTCCATGTTGATTTGTGGTTTATTAACATTCGTATATATACTTATTAGCACACAGTCTGATGCATAGCTGAGACAGTGAGGAAGCATCTTAAAAGCATCCCACACATTTAACCACTGAGTCCTGTTATGACTGTGGGTCATGTGTGTGAGTGCCTGTGTGGTATTGGTCTCCGTCCCTGCCTGCAGGGGTTCCTGTTTTCAGTTTTAGTTTCAGCTTCCTGTAGGCCAGCCAGTGATTGGAGGAGCTGGGGTTTAAAAAGGCTTTTGTTTGAGAAGCCAGGTGCTCTTTCTCTTTTCTTGTGACCTATCAAGAGCTAAACCACTCCACACTCTGACTGTATTGTTCACTTCAAGGTCTGAATGTTTTGCCAACACAGTTCTGCCAAGTAGGGATGATAAACCAGTTGTGTTGTCTTGTTAGGGCCCAAGCAACGAAGTGCCGGGTCCCAATGGGACGAAAAGTCCAGAAAATTTGCAGACGTCTTTGTTCGGCTGAAAACTTTAATGTATAAGGGCCTCCGACAAGGGCGTGGCAAAATGGCTCTGTAGCGCCATCTTTGGACCACCTCCAGAAGCCCGTTGCGTCTAAAAATCTGGAAATATGCCACATATATGTAACATCCCAGGATGCACAAAAAAGTCAGTTGGAGCCATATTCTAAACCCAGCAGGAACTCTGTTATGTTGATAAAATTATGAAAATTGGACAAAACTTTGACTGTGTCTTGGTTGCCCTCACGATTGATACCTTATCAGATTGACTTCAAAATTTGGAAATAGGTTGTCGAAAGATAGGCAAAGGAACCTGACATAAGTTTTTGACTTTTCATCGAAGTGGTGTGGGTATTCTGGCCCCTCAAAGTTTCATGACGCGCCATGAAACAGGAAGTTGCATTAAACGTGCTGTAATTCAGTCCAAACTGTATTAAACTTTACAGTATCGTTAATGGTCCCTAACTGCACTCATCCATATGTCAATATTCCTACAACTACTGTAGCGCCACCTATTATGAACAGGAAATGTCTGATTTTGGAGCATATTTGTAGTGTGACCTGCTGTTACTGTCACTGTGTTTTGATTCTCTGCAAATGTTGTCAGGACATGCATATATGGGTTGTGGTCACTCACTGCAGAAATTGTGACTTTTCGTTAAACTTTGGGCATGTTATGATAGTGAAAGTGAAATCTGTCCTCGTCTGACTGAATCCATCATGCGCTACTTTGTCCAGCAGATGGAGCCAAAGCATTGTTTTTCTGGTGGCTGGCTGCCAGTGTGTGTGTGTTTAATGATGGGTGCAGCTGTTTTAACTTTGATGCCACAGAGACAATAATTATACAATTGTTTGGTGATGCCACAGAGAGAATACATTCAAAAGAGCCATCTGTCACAGATGATTTGCTCTGACAAGTATT
Organism: Planiliza haematocheilus; assembly: GCA_005024645.1. Taxonomy (NCBI): domain Eukaryota; kingdom Metazoa; phylum Chordata; class Actinopteri; order Mugiliformes; family Mugilidae; genus Planiliza; species Planiliza haematocheilus. The sequence goes on from SRSE01000889.1 coordinate 1,706,855, forward strand.
GAATTGCATTGTGCCACGGTGCATTGTTACTCCGCTGTATCCGCTGAGAACTGCAGTGACCCCGTCCTTGCCAGTCGCTGACGGGTGTTGCGTGCGAGGGCCAGTTCAACGCTGCTTGCAGCTTTAATTTTTTCCCTGTTTTTAGTTAGTGAGTCAGGGAAGGACTCCTGTATTATGTTTCAAATTTGGTTGGTTGTCAGTTAGTAATTATGTTGGCCCATTGGCTTGTCTTGTTTCCAAGATGACAGCACATTTGTACGCTGGGGCTCGGAGCTCTCGGCTTTTCAGATATGGGGAGCATACAAGGCTGTAGCAGTTCCACACATGGGTATGTCAGACCACATCCCATCCTCTGATCTGCACAACTAAACTAACCACTAGAACAGTGCAGGTATGGTCTGAGGAGGCTTCTTCAGCTCTGCTGGACAGTTATGGGCGGCTGTGGCTCAGTAGGTAGAGCGGGTTGTCCACGAACCAGAGGGTTAGCGGTTCGATCCCCGGAATGTGCCACATGTCGAAGTGTCCTTGAGCAAGACACTGAACCCCCAGTTGCTCCCAGTGCGTGGCACTGGTGTGTGAATGTGTGTGTGCTTGTGTGAGTGAATGGGTAGATGTGTCTCTGATTGTAAAGCGCTTTGAGTACCAATAGGTAGAAAAGCGCTATATAAAAGCAAGGCCATTTACCATTTACCATTTATGAACACACCGGCTAAGGAAGTGTTTAAATGGACCTCGGATCTGGTGGCTAACTTGTCATCTGTTCTGGACTATGTACAATTCTGCACTGATGCTGTTCTACTCACCAAGGTAGGTTCTACCCACGGTTTTTCCAAATCAGAGGACTTGGATGGACAGTACTGTACAGCTGCTGGTCAAAAGCCTGGGTACTGCCTACAGGTCTGGTGATAGGATGGCTTACAATAAGGCCAGTAGTAGTAGGCCAGTAGTGAACTAAATGAGGGGATTCCGCTGGCGACACTCACATACAGGCAACGCATTGAGGAGCACTTTGAAAACAACCACACGTGCAGCATGTGGAGGGGCATCAGGACAATAACAGACTACAAGAGAGCGACCAGGAGGTCCACCTTGAGCACACCCTCCCTAACACTCTTAACAGCTTCTTTGTACGCTTCCATACAACTCGGCCTCTTCCCCAGATGGAGGAGCAACAGCAACCTCTTGTCCTGCAGCTTTGTCAAGTGAGCTCCACCCTGACGCAGATCAACATCAACAAAGCTGCAAGACCTGAAAAGGTGGCAGGTCGCACCCTGAGACCATGTGCTGACCAGCTGGCAGGAGTTTTCATGGACATTTTAAACCTGTCTCTGCAGCTGGCCACAGTTTCTGTCTGACTCAGGTCCCCCATCATTGTCCTTCTACCTGAAAAGTCTGAGGTGCTTTGAGAGAATCAAGGACAAGCCACCAGTTCAACTACAGAGGAAACCGATCAACAGAGGATGCAGTCTCCATAGCTCTGCACACAGCCCTTTCACACCTTGAGCATCCTAACATGTACACCAGGATGCTTTTTAGCTACTTCAGTTTAGCTTTTAACTCTGTCCTTCTGGACAAGCTGACACGGACTTTCTGCTTCTATGTGCCTCTGGATCAGGGACTTTTTCACCAACAGACCTCAGGTGGTGAGAATTGGGGACTGCACATCATCCACACCGAAAGGCCGCAGCGCTGTGTGCTCAGCCCAGCTCCCGTCACACTCTTCACACATGACTGTTCTGCCATCCATCCCGTAAACACAATTTTAAAGTTTTCTGATGACACCACGTGGTGGGTATCAGTGATGAGACCCATTACAGACAGGAGAGACAACACCTGACAGAGTGGTGCTCAGACAACAACCTTCATCTGAACACCAGCAAGACCACGGAGGTCACTGTGGACTATAGGAGGTCCAGGAAGACAGAGCAAGCTCCTCGACATCAAATTCCTGGTCATCCACATCACATCTGACCTGACGTGGTCTGTCATCACCTGGTGAAGTAGGCCCAACAGTGGCTCTTTTTCCTCAGGTAGCTGAAGAGGGCTGAACTCTCCTGTTGAGTTCTACAGGACCACAATACCGCCCATCCTCTGTTTCTGTATGACACTATAGTATGGGAGCTGCACAGCACAAGACAGTAGGGAGTCTCAGTCCATGCAAACCGGGGTTTGAAAATGGGCCAACTGGATTGCGGCATATCCCACCCACCCGGGCCTGGGCTATAATTGGACCAAGAGTTTATAGAAATACCACACATATTGGGCAGCACAGTGGCGAGATGGTTAGCACTGATGCCTCACAGCAAGAAGGTCACCGGTTCGTGTGTGGAGTTTGCATGTTCTTCCTGTGTCTGCGTGGGATCTCTCCGGGTACTCCGGCTTCCTCCCACCATCCAAAGACATGCTCATTAGGTTAATTGGTGATTCCAAGTTGCCCGTAGGTGTGCATGTGAGTGTGAATGGTTGTCTGTCTCTGTGTTGGCCCTGCGATGGACTGGCAACCAGTCCAGGGTGTCATAGTGAGATCCTTGTTCAAGGCACAAGTGGGACATATGTGGGTCTGTGAGTCCCTCATATAAATTAACCAGTTAGATCCCATATGTGTTAAGTCTCGTCCTTGATGACGTCATGTTTTCTTGTTGTCTTCCCGTTTCATTTTGTTGTATTTAAGCATCTCCTTTTGTTTCAGGTGTCTTGACTTCCTGCCCTCATGTTCTCCCTTGTACTGCCCTGATTCTTTGCACCTGATTTTGTCATTTACCAGCAGCCACTGAGTTGTGATAATATGGGCATTCATAGGTTGGGCCACTGTGGAAAACGTGGACAAACCCACTTGCAGGCCGGTTGAGCCCCACCTTTGACCCAGTGAGATTCTTGTTAAAGTGATAGGTGGGCGGTCTTTTGGTCTCAAGATGTGTTCCACACACGAACAATGTGATAATTTCAAGGATGAAAGGAGTGGTCTCCTCTCTTCATCAAATAGCAAGGTCCAGTTTGTCTTTTGTTGGATTCATGGAAACTGCAGCAGAAAAAGCAAAGTAATCTAAAGACCACAGGATGTTAAGAAACACAAGAAGCAAAGGAACACAGGGAATAGCTGGAGAGCACAACAGGTACTTCCACAGTAACTGGACAAACAAAGTGACAAGAGATAAGACAGGACTATATATACATACACAGAGTAATGAGAGACCAGTGAAACTAATATCAGAACACAGACAAGGAAGATGAGTTGGCAAGATACTGGTAAGGTGTCTTGGTGAAGTACAACCACCAGAAATAAAACAGGTCAAGGAATGACCTTTTCATTGACCGAGGGTTGAGTGTTTTCAAACTACAGATGACCCAAGAAATTCAGAATAATAGATCTGTATCTGACTGAAGATCGACTGATTGTGCTTTCGAAAGACATAACCCTCAAGACCATTGTCAGTGTGAACGTGTCTGTACCACAGGTTATTTCATGATGACGTGCATGAATTTCACTCATAAAACCGAGGCACGTTCTGCTGTAGTTATAATTATCATGACACACGTGAGAAAACGCTGCCATTTTGTACCACAGAACAAACTCAGACAGACGCTCTGACGTGTAGTACATGACTTTTATTCTCATCGGTGAAACACAACAAACTCTCGTCTTGTTGCTGACCACAAACCTAAAAAAGCAATGCAACAACATCAGATATGCAGCTAACCGCGACAAGTTTAGAAACAGCAGCAGCAGCAGCAGCTCATCTGATGAGCAACTGTGTGGACAAACAAAGCTAATGGAGCAAGTTGGTTAAACTGCCTGATGAAAATAAACCGAAACTTCTCTGATGTGTTGGTTAAACTGCACACGCTGTCAAACTCCACATGTTTGTTTTTGCACAGAAACTATTTTCAATTTGTAACACAGCAAACAGACCTGAGGTCAAAAGACTGTGAACTTTTTTTTTAAGCTTGTGCAATAACAACAACAACAACATGGGCCCTAACTGGTTTACAGTAGCAATAAATATACTAATTTAATATCTTTTCTGCTAAATGTTTAATCTCTTAACATTAAACCTACCTGTCTGTTGCTCTGATGAGTCTGAATCAGGGACTGCATGTAACTGTAAACAAATATCTTTAAAAAAAATTAGAAGGTATTTTGAACATGGTGGTGGAACTAAAATACCCTCCGAACTGAAATCACAAGAGCTACTCAAGAGGGTTAATTTAATTTGGAAAAATGTACAGTGTTTCCTGAAGTTATTACTTGGTGGAAGGATTTATAACATGAAAGCGCTTCGACCCTAGCAACCCAACACTGAGGTGTATGTGTTTTGAGTATGTGGAAGAATTGTGTTGTGACAAAGCAAAACCAGTGAATGCACTGAGTAAAGTTCACTTTATGTTCTTCACCTCTGAGAAAGAGAACTCGCCCAAAGTGATGTAGTCCAACAGCCAACAAGAGAAGCATCAACAAGACGGAGATGATGATCCATCGTGCACTTGCAGAGGAAGAGGAGGCAGGATTAGACTCTTTGAGATCTGGTGTATCGACGGGAGGAAAAGATGAAACTTAAGGAGATGGGAATTGTTTCCCACACATACGTGATCAATACTTTAAGAATCTTATTTTGAAAAAAAACCTACATGTCTCACCTCCAACAGTCAGCCAGCTCTGTGGTGATTCTCCAACTCCAGAGATGTGACATTTGTAGAGTCCTTGATCAAGCATGGAGACTGGTTTGAGTGTCAAATTTCCTGTGGAGCTTCTCCACTTGTGGACTCCATCTTTATAGAAATCAGCTGTGATGTTGGAGGAAGATATTCCGGTTCTGCAGCTCAGAGTCACATCTTCTCCCTCCATCACAGGATGAGCAGGACTCTCCAGGATCACAGAACCAGCTGAAGAACATGATCATATTTAATTTATCTTGAAATCACGTTGAGATAATCACAAAATATCACTGCCTCACTGCAAACATACAAGTGACATTGATGTTGATGATGTTTCTTCTCTCTCCTCCTTCCTCACACCAATACTCTCCAGAATCATCTGGATAAAGATTTTCAATGATGCAGCTAGGTCCTCTTGATGTTCTGTTATTAGTGGTGCAACACGAGGGCTTCTCCCCAGTTAATTTATCTTCAGCATCACAGTAAAAGACTCCCTCACAGTACAAAATGATTGACTCATATTCAAAGAACTGCAGTCTGTTTGGAGAGATACGAAGAAAAGCTGCATCTGAGACAAAGAAAAACAGAGAAATTCAGTTTAGACGTCTACAACGTTTAATGACAGTACCATCAGTACCAGTCTCAAGGTATGTTCCGCCTCTTTTCTACAACTGTCCAACAAAACATCCACTCACCAACTTCCTGGTTCTGTACACACAGCAGAATCATCACTGAAGATGCAAAAAGACAACAACAAATGATTTAAATTTAAGTTTACTCACTAAATAACGTTCAGTCTTGTGCATGAGATTTTTAATTGTAAATAAAGACTCCATCATTAAGTTTTAATCTGGAAAGGAGCCAGTACTCACACAGTGTGATGCAGAAACCTCTGACCTCCATGTTGTCTTGCTGCTGACTGACTGAACATCAGATGAAGCGTAGAATGAGAAGCAGTCTCTTCCTGTGTGGCTGTAGAGAAGCAGAGGTGGTGGAAATAGCCTCAGTGTTTTAGTTTAATATCAGTGGGTGGTTCAAAGAGCGAAGGCGCAGAGTGAATCTGCACTCAGTGACGTTTGCTATGTTCTCAGTGTTGGTTTGTGGTTTATTAGCATTAGCACAAAGTTACTGAGACTGACCGTCACTGAGACCTGACTGGAAAATAACATTACAGATGCTGGGTTAGAGCTACAGGGGTGCTCTTTCTTCCGAGCCAACCAGGCTGCGTCCTCCGCCAAATGCAAAAGTACCTACGGTGGAACGTGGCTGGCCACGATCAGCAGCTTAGTGCTATATATTAACAACTCATAGTGTACAACTAACAGCATTCAGTTTCTTTGCTCTCTTCAATACAACTAGGCCTCTTCCCCAACTGGAGGAGCAACATCATCCTCTTGTCCTGCAGCTTCGTCAAGTGAGCTCCACCCTGAGACAGATGGACATCAACAAAGCTGCAGGACCTGAAAAGGTGGAAGGTGGCAGGTGGCAGGACCTGAAATGCTGCAGGGCTGTGTGCTCAGCCCAGCTCCCGTCACTCTTGACAGTTTCGTATGAGAGCTGCATAGCACAAGACAGTAGGGACTCAGCCCACATGATGAGAACTGCACAGGGGATTGTGGGGCGGGTCCTCTCCCAGATTTGGACTCAGTCCGTGCAGTCCAAAAGAGGGCCAGGTGGATCGTGGCAGATCCTGCCCACCCTGGGCAATGGACTGTTTGTTCCTCTTCATGGAAAAGGTACAGAAACCTCAGAACTACAATCAGCAGACTGAGAGACAGCTTATTCCCTAGAGCACATCCAACCTTCCCAACTGACACTGACTACAGAATTGAACATTTGGTTATTTGGAGAACCGTGGTAACCAAACAGTTTTTGCCTCTTGAACACAAATCCGGCTACAAAATACTACTGAATCCTCTTCAGGAGGTAATGGACACACAAGTCTCTTTTTATACAAGATGGATATGTATTTACTATTTATAGTACCATCATTAGCCCATGAGACAGAGACAAACACCATGTATGAAACTGAAGCAGAGGGCCCAGATTCTGTTAGGCAAGTCACCATGTGCTACACAGTTGTTGCAGAATCCTGTGAATCGTCTCAAATGGACTGCAAAAGGTAATGAAAACTATCAGTTGACAATTGTTTTCATATCTGTCAAAATATTGAGACATAAGAAGAAATTCTGCCACGTTGACTTTCCAAGTCCAAGTTTTGGTGTTTTCGCTGTTGGCTGAGGCTAGCTGTTTAAATGCAATTATGTGTCAATTGAAAGAATAGCTTCTCTAGTTTCAAATGACACTGTTGTGTACAAGTCAAACTAAATTACATTATGACTTTTTTTCAGTTGATTGCACAAGTGACAGACAACTTGTATTGAACAAAGTCTTGTACCCAAGTAGTATATGACCTTTAGTAAAATAAAGAGTTTGAGTAAACTTGGAGTTTACAGACCTGCAACAACAATAAAATGATGGTTTCCTGAGTACTGCAAGTCTCGGGGAATGTAAACGTACACAAACATACAGTCGAAAGGACGGCTGCTTGTGTCTGACAATAGATTTTGACCACCGATGGGCTGCAAGCAAATAAAAATAAATAAATAATTAAATGGGGTGAATCAATGTGAATGCTCATCCTAGAGGAAGGACTTTGTGGTGAATATATTGAGAAGCTGCATACATGTTATACCCAATAGACGCTAGTGTTTATTAACAATCCAAACATGAAGTCATTGCAAATGACAGAAAAAGTTGAATGAAAATACTGTCAACTGTCCATCTGGTCCCAACCTTGGAAGAAAATGAAAAACCACCACATTAATGAACAGCATGTTAATGCATTTCTAAATTTATTTTTCTTTAGATTTTACAAAATTTCAAACGGCAGAAAACAACTAATGGTGCCGAGACACTGTGACAGTTCACATGTTACTGTAAACCAGCATGAATTAATAGAAGCGCTCAGACGCTGTGCTTATTTTAAACACCATGTATAGTTATGGTCAGTGTGAAAGGTTTAAAAACCACACTTGCACACGTTAGACAAGTTTCTCAGCAAGACGCTCATTTCCTGATCCAGTTACAGCGTCTAACCCTGTGTCTAGAAGCATAGTAAGCAGCTTGATAGCAGTGAGTTTAAATCTAAATGAAATATGAGAATAGGTATGATAAAATGCTAACTTCATGATCACAGCAACTAAGCTAGCTTTAGTCTTCTATTGGTTGTCATCCAGGCCATCCTTTTCTTTAACATAACAGAGAGCTCTCTCTTCTGCTGGAGATGAGTCATGTTTCATAACTCTGACTATCACACAGTGAAGACATCCGAGCAGCAGCAGCAGCACCACCACCATGATGATGGTTAACACAGTCCTTAGGATGGGGTAAATGTGACAGCCGTGATCTGAGGAGGGACGATGATCTGTGAGAGTTTCTGAAGAGAGAAAAGACATTATGAGACAGAAAGTGGTTGTGACTAAATAGAAGTGAAAGAAGCAAAGAGCAATCCATTTATCTCTCAAAAGGCCTTGTATCCAACAAGATGGTTCCCAGGTTATTTGTTTAGTGATTTAACAATTAGACAGTGTAGTTAAGACTAAGTCTTCTTACCATTACACTTGCAGGAGGAGGTAAGACTCATCTCTGCATGAAAACATGGTGAAGCTGAAGATGGTAAAGCTAAAAAAAATAAAAAAAATAAAAACAAATAAATAAATTAACAGGAACTAAGATCACATGTAAACACTTTATTCATCTTAAAATCGTAAAATTTCAAATTTTACACGTCTCACCTCCAACAGACAGCCAGCTCTGTGGTGATTCTCCAACTCTTGAGATGTGACATTTGTAGAGTCCTTGATCAAGCCTGGAGACTGTTTTGATGCTCAGATTTCCTGTGGAGCTTCTCCAACCGCGGACACCATCTTTATAGAAATCAGCTGTGATGTTGGAGGAAGATATTTTGGTTCTGCAGCTCAGAGTCACATCTTCTCCCTCCATCACAGGATGAACAGGACTCTCCAGGATCACAGAACCAGCTGAAGAACATGATCATATTTAATTTATCTTGAAATCACGTTGAGATAATCACAAAATATCACTGCCTCACTGCAAACATACAAGCGACATTGATGTTGATGATGTTTCTTCTCTCTCCTCCTTCCTCACACCAATACTTTCCAGAGTCCTCTCGATAAAGAGTTTCAATGGTGCAGTTAGGTCCTCTTGATGTTCTGTTATTAGTGGTGCAGCATAAGGGCTTCCTTCCTTTGGATGTACTTTCAACATCACAGTAAAAGACTCCCTCACAGTACAAAGTGACCGACTCATATTCAAAGAACTGCAGTCTGTTTGGAGAGATACGAAGAAAAGCTGCATCTGAGACAAAGAAAAACAGAGAAATTCAGTTTAGACATTTACTCCTGTGAACTGCTGGACGATGTCTACAACATTTAACAGTAATAGAGAAACTCGTGTGGTAATTAAACATGCAAATCTCACAATATGTTTGTCTCTTTTCTACAACCGCCCAATAATGTATCTACTCACCAACTTCCTGATTCTGTGCACACAGCAGGATCATCACAGTCACTGAAGACGCAAAGACAATAGATGAATCAATAAAAGTTTTGTCGTCTCCTACAGCTGCTCACGATGATCAGCATATTATTATTATATTTATCGTAGGTGGTGAAGAATAATACTTGAGTTAAAAGTGTTAAATTTAAGTCCATTGAGCTTTTTAATTGTAAATAAAGTCTTTATCATTCAGTTTTAATCTGGAAAGGAGCCAGTACTCACACAGTGTGATGCAGAAAGCTCCGACCTTCATGTTGTCTTGCAGCAGACTGAAGTGGTCTCTTCCTGTTTGACTGTACAGAAGCAGAGGTGGTGGAAATAGCTTAGTGCTTTAGTTCATCATCAGTGGGTGGTACAAAGAGCGAAGGCAGAGCTCATCTTCGATAGAGTGCATATTAAGAAGGTTTCAAGGAGTTTAAAAACACTTTGCATGCTTTTTCTTAACAAAAAGCAGCTAAGCTATGACCTTCACGTAATGGTACCTAGATAGAAGTCAGGCTAGAGGAATGTAAACAGGCATTAACATACTGTCAGGAAGGTGGCTGCTAGTGCATGACACCAGTGGATTAGATGCTAAAAGAGAGAGCTGAGTTCATGTAAAAGCTCATCCCAAGTGCCCAGATACTTCAATGCATGGGTGGAGACTTCAAGTTTCTGATATGAAAAAAATCCAGATAGGCCTCACCTGAAAAAGAGTTAGTTCCCACTCATACCTCATTCATAGGTTGAGCCACATAAAGGTAAAACAAAAGAATGAACAAAATACAGATGCAAAATAAGGGGACACCGTGACCAGGACACCAATCCACCACCGTTGGGTCAGCACCTGAATGGGGGAAACCAGAGAGCTCAAGTTAGGGAAAAGTTAAGGAAACAAAACGATAAATAACAAAAGAGGAATCGAAACAATTACGTATACAGAATCTATAGTAACTCAACACAATCACAAACAAGCAAAACTCTATAAAATGCAACCCATAATAACCCCCCAAAAATAAACACAAAAGTAACAAAATAAACGTATTTTGGGGTTGCACAAAAAAACAATTACAAAAAAGAAAGAAATGATCACAAAGGGCCAAAATCAATTATAAGTACCCACACTGTCCTCTCTCACAAGCACACACACTTTAAAATGTGGCTGCACCAACGATAAAAGGGACCGCTTCGCCAAGCCCCCGCTTCGCCCAGGGAGCAACAGGCCCTGGTGGAGTGGTGAGTGTGCGTCGTACGACTAATCAAAGTCAAGCAAAACGATTAGTCCAATAGTCGCTTTAGCAAAACAGTTAAAGTCGGTACAGCGATTGGTCCAAATACTTTCTTTAGTGGCAAAGAAAGCAATAAACAAAAGCCAAGGCAAAGCAGCAGCGGTTCAACAGGTAGTCCAGCTCTAGTCAGATGTGACCCTCTGATGAAGAGAGGCTGTAGAGGGCGCTAATCGCAGATTCTTCCCGAAGTCCAGAATTATTTCCTTGGTCTTGTCTGTGTTGAGGATGAGGTCGTTCTCCTCTCCATGGACAAAGATGTTGTTGACCAGGGCCCTGTATCCTGACTCATCTCCCCCCTTGATGAGCCCCAGGATGGTGATGTCGTCATCAGCATATTTAACGATGATGGTGCCGTCTTTGGTGGAGACACAGTCGTGTGTGTACAGGGTGAAGAGTTTGGGCCTGAGGCAGCAGTCCTGTGGTGATCCTGTGCTGTCCCTGAGCTCAGCAGACACCTGTCCTCCCATCTTCACCACCTGTGGTCTTTCAGTCAGGAAAACCAAGATTCAGTTGCAGGTGGGAGTGGGGACTCCAAGCTCTGTGCCAGCTTCTCGATCAGTCTGGCTGGGCGGATGATGTTGAAAGCAGAACTGTAGTCCAGGAAGAGCATCCTGGCATACGTGCTGCTGCTCTTCAGGTGTTGCAGGGTGTGGTGAAGGGCTATTGCTACCACATCGTCCACTGATCAGTTGGGGCAGTATGCAAGCTGGAGGGGGTCAACCATGTCTGGGACCGTGTTGTTGATGTGGGTGAGGAGTATTTTTTTGAGCCACTTCATAGCGCCCCTGTGGAACCAGCTCCCAGTTTGGGTTCGGGAAGCAGACACTCTCTCTATTTTTAAAGTCAGGCTTAAGACTTTCCTTTTTGATCAAGCTTATAGTTAGGGCTGGACTAAACCATCCCTTAGTTATGCTGCTATAGGCTTAGGCTGCTGGGGGACAATGCACCAAACACATGTTCTCCTTCTTTCTTCTCTCTCCTCTCTCGTGTCCTCCACTTTCTTTTCTCTGGCACAGAGCTCCTCCCTCTAAATTCCTATCTGTTACTAGTCATGACATTCTGTGCTATTACTATGTAGAATGTTTACTGCTGCTCTCCCTTTTTCCGAGTATCTCTGGCCTGGAGTTGAGAGTTTCCTGTGGAGCTCCATACTACATCTGTTGTCGTGGTCTCATCATTCTGCCCAGTCTCCATGGAATCCTGCTGTTATCCACTCCTACCAGAATGAACGATTCTCCAACCTGCTGATGATTCCCCTTACATTTTCTAACCGTCATTAACATCATTAGTTTGTACCATAGCATCCCACCTGTATGCTTTAGTCAGATGTGTGTATCTATGACAGATGTATGTTTATCTTGCTGTTCTCTTTCTCTGTCTGTACCTGGCTGGCCTTAGGCAGAAGGGTCCCTCCATATGAGCTGGGTTCTGCTCAAGGTTTCTTCCTGTTAAAAGGGAGTTTTTCCTTGCCACCGTCGCCTGCGGGCTTGCTCTGGGGGTTTTAGGCCGGGTCTTGTAAAGCGTCTTGAGACGATTTGTATTGTTTTTGACGCTATATAAATAAAGCTGAATTGAATTGAATTGAATAGCGACTGGTGTGAGTGCTACCGGCCTGAAGTCATTTAGGGTGGGTGTGTCTGGTCTTTTGGGGATTTGTATGATGGTGGAGGTTTTGATATGAAATTATGGGGAACTAAAGCCTGGGATAAAGACATGTTGAAGATGTCAGCATACACACCGGCTAGCCATTCCCCACAGGCCTTCAGTACTCTGGGAGGCACTCCCTCAGGTCCCAGCCCCTTGTGAGGATTCACCGTCTTCAGAGTCTTCAGGGCCTGTGCACGCCTAACCTGGAAGGCAGTGTTCGAGGGGTCACAGGGGGCTTTTGAGTGTGAGTCTGTGTTCAGCCTGTCCAACCTGACATAGAAGGTGTTCAGGCTGTCTGGAAGGGTGGGGTCCCGACGGTCCATCGTTGGTGTGGTACTCCTCTAGATTGTGACAGACTGGATTCCCTGCCACATAATGCGTGTGTTCTGGTTAAAGTAGTACCCTTCTTAATTTTGGGAGGGAGCACTTTTTGCGGTTCTGATGGACTTCTGCAGCTCTCACTCTGCTCTCTTGTACTCCACATGATCTCCTGACTTGAACGTCTCCAGCCTCTTTATGTCCCCATTAAACCAGGGTTTTAGGTCGGGGAACAAACGCACAGTCCTGACCGTCTCTGTTTATTCATGGATGCCGTTAGTGGTCGCTTTGAAATTGCTCCAGTCTGGGGCCTCTAATCAGCCCTGTAGGATCGCTTGTGCATCAGTCCAGGTTTTAATGGTTCTAACTGTGACTGGTTTTGTCTTGAGCCCTTTCTCGTAGTCTGGTTTGAGCCAGATTGCCAGGTGGTCAGACTTTCCAATGTGGGGTTGTGGTTCCAGAACATTGTGAATTAAAGAAAAAGTTGAACAAAAATACTGTCAACTGTCCATCTCGTTCCCCTCTATCCTCCAAGCAGATCGTTTTTAAATCAAAACATTTCTAGCCAATAGTGTGTAAAAACTGAAAAGCTTTGATTAAGAATATCATGATTTTCATTTTCTCTTACATGAATTCTTTTTAAATCTGTCTTTACCTCACTTCTGCCTTATTCATCTGCTGTGCACCATTCAAGTTAAAAAGTTTATTTATTTATTTATTTTTTTAAATACTATGAAATATAACCTTGAAAGAAAATGGAAAAACCACCACATTAAAGAACAGCATGTTAATGCATTTCTAAGTTTATTTTTCTTTAGAATTTACAAAAAGGCAAACAGCAAAAGACACCAAATGGTGTTGACACACTTTGACATTTCACACATTTCTACAAACCAGCATCAATTAATAGAAGCGCTCAGACACTGTGCTTATTTTAAACACCATGTATCAGAGCTATGGCCAGTGTGAAAGGTTTAAAAACCACATTTGCAGACACGTTAGACAAGTTTCTCAGCAAGACGCTCATTTCCTGATCCAGTTACAGCGTCTAAGCCTGTGTCTAGAAGCACAGAAAGCAGCTTGATAGCAGCGGACTTCACTATAGACATGATAGAATACTAACTTCATGATCTCAGCAACTAAGCTAGCTTTTATTCGCGTATTGGTTGTCATCCAGGCCATCTTTCTCTTTAATATAATAGAAATCTCTTTATTCTGTTGGAGATGAGTCATGTTTTATAACTCTGACTATCACACAGTGGACACATCCAAGCAGCAGCAGCAGCAGAGCCACCATGACGATGGTTAACACAGGCCTTAGGATGGGGTAAATGTGATAGCCATGATCTGAGGAGGGATGATGTTCTGTGGGAGTTTCTGAAGAGAAAAAAACATTATGAGACAGAAAGTGGTTGTGACTAAATAGAAGTGAAATAAGCAAAGAGCAATCCATTTATCTCTGAAAAGGCCTTGCATCCAACAGAACGGTTCCCAGGTTATTTGTTTAGTGATTTAACAATTCGACAGTGTAGTTCAGACTAAGTCTTCATACCGTTACACTTGCAGGAGGAGATAATATTCATCTCGTCATGAAAATATGGTGTAGTTGAAGATGGGAGAGCTTAAAAAAACAGTTACAGCAACTTACTTCACTTGTACACCTCATTTAACTTAAAATCTCACCTCCAACAGACAGCCAGCTCTGTGGTGATTCTCCAACTCCAGAGATGTCACATTTATAGAATCCTTGATCAAGCCTGGAGACTGTTTTGATGCTCAGATTTCCTGTGGAGCTTCTCCAACCGCGGACACCATCTTTATAGAAATCAGCTCTGATGTTGGAGGAAGATATTTTGGTTCTACAGCTCAGAGTCACATCTTCTCCCTCCATCACAGGATGAACAGGACTCTCCAGGATCACAGAACCAGCTGAAGAACATGATCATATTTAATTTATCTTGAAATCATGTTGAGATAATCACAAAATATCACTGCCTCACTGCAAACATACAAGCGACACTGATGTTGATAATGTTTCTGCTCTCCCCTCCTTCCTCACACCAATACTCTCCAGCATCCTCAAGATAAACGTTTTCAATGGTGCAGTTAGGTCCTCTTGATGTTCTGTTATTAGAGGTGCAACAGAAGGGCTTCCTTCCTTTGGATGTACTTTCAATATCACAGTAAAAGACTCCCTGACAGTACAAAGTGACCGACTCATATTCAAAGAACTGCAGTCTGTTTGGAGAGATACGAAGAAAAGCTGCATCTGAGACAAAGAAAAACAGAGAAATTCAGTTTAGACATTTACTCCTGTGAACTGCTGGACGACGTCTACAACATTTAAAAGTAGAAAAGTAATAGAGGAACTCCTGTGATGATTAAACACACCAATCTCACCAAGATAGTTTTTGCCTCTTTTCTACAACTGCCCAACAAAACATCTACTCACCAACTTCCTGATCCTGTGCACACAGCAGGATCATCACAGTCACTGAAGACGCAAAGAAAATAGATGAATCAATAGAAGTTTTGTCGTCTCCAACAGCTGCTCTTGATGTTCAGCGTATTTACTGTTAAATGTCGTATCTGGCAAAGACATTTAACTCAATACTTGAGTTAAAAGTGTTAAATTAAATCCATTGAGCTTTTTAATTGTAAATAAAGTCTTTACCATTACGTTTTATTATGTAAAGGAGCCAGTACTCACACAGTGTGATGCAGAAAGCTCCGACCTCCATGTTGTCTTGCTGCAGACTGAAGTGGTCTCTTCCTGTTTGACTGTACAGAAGCAGAGGTGGTGGAAATAGCTTCAGTGTTTTAGTTCATCATGAGTGGGTGGTACAAGGATCAAAGGTCAGAGCTAATCTGCAAGTCAACTTCAATAGAGTACACATTAAGAAGGTTTCAAGGAGTTTAAAAACGCTTTGCATGCTTTTTGTTTAAAAATAAAAAGCAGCTAAGCAATGACCTACACATAATGGTATAGAGGTCAGGCTAGAGGAATGTAAACAGGCATTAACATACTGTCAGGAAGGTGGCTGCTAGTGCATGACACCAGTTGATTAGATGCTAAAAGAGAGAGCTGAGTTCATGTAAAAGCTCATCCCAAGTGCCCAGATACTTCAATGCATGGGTGGAGACTTCAAGTTTCTGATATGAAAAAAATCCAGATAGGCCTCACCTGAAAACCAGTTAGTTCCCACTTATACCTTATATGGGCATTCATAGGTTGGGCCACTGCGTCGACTTGTAACCCAGTCGTGTCGCACCTATGGCCCAGTGAGATACTTGTTCAAGGCACAAGTGGGACCTATGTGAGTCTAATTTTAATTCCCCAGATAGCCACCATCTGAAGTCCAGTTAGATCCCTCTCATGCACAGACTGGGCAACTGTGGAAAGTGTGGACAAACCCAGTTGCAGCCTGGTTGAGTCCCACCTATAGCCCAATGAGATCTTTGTTAAAGTGATAGTTGGAGCCAACATGTGTAGTTGCAGTGTACTGAAAGATGATGGCGCTAGTGTACACATTTTCATTGTAAGATAATCATTGAAACTGAGATTTGAGATATCTGTAGGTTCTCTGAGGATTGACATATTACCTCATTTTTTAAGAACATATACCTCATATTTAATACTTTTTGTCTTTATGACCCTTTGCAGAGCCTTCCTCTCTGCCTGTGTGGTGTTGTCATACCAGACCACAGTGCTGCCTGTGGTCAGGATGCTCTCTATCAGGCCTCTGTAGGCCTGGTTGAGGGGGCAATAGTTCAGACCAGCTTTCCTGATCAGTCTGATGAAATAGGGCCTTTGATGGACTTTTTTCAATGTGGCTGTGGTGTTGAAAGTCCATCTGAGGTCAGATGTGACCCTCTGATGAAGAGAGGCTGTAGAGGGCGAGGATTCTTCCTGAAGTCCAGAATTATTTCTTTGGTCTTGTCTGTGTTGAGGATGAGGTCGTTCTCCTCTCCGTAGAAAAGGATATTGTTGACCAGGGCCCTGTATCCTGACTCATCTCCCCCCTTGATGAGCCCCAGGATGCACGTGTCATCAGCATATTTGACGATGATGGTGCGGCTTGGGTGGAGACGCAGTCGTGCATGGACAGGGTAAAGGGTTTGGTGCTGAGGCAGCAGCCCTGTGGTGATCCTGTGCTGTCCCTGAACTCAGCAGACACCCATCCTCCCATCTTCACCACCTGTGGTCTGTCGGTCAGGAAATCCAAGATTCAGTTGCAGGTGGGAGTGGGGACTCCAAGGTCTGCCAGCTTCTTGATCAGTCTGGTTGGGCGGATGGTGTTGAATGCAGAACTGTAGTCCAGGAGGAGCATCCTGGCATACGTACTGCTGCTCTCCAGGTGTTGCAGGGTGTGATGAAGGGCTGTTGCTACCACATCGTCCACTGATTGGTTGGGGCAGTATGCAAACTGGAGGGGATCGACCATGTCTGGGACCGTGTTGTTGATGTGGGTGAGGACTATTTTTTGAGGCACTTCATAGCGACTGGTGTGAGTGCTACCGGCCTGAAGTCATTTAGGGTGGGTGTGTCTGGTCTTTTGGGGATTGGTATGATGGTGGAGGTTTTGAAGATATGGGGAACTACAGCCTGGGATAATGACATGTTGAAGATGTCAGCATACACACGGGCTAGCTATTGCCCACAGGCCTTCAGTACTCTGGGAGGCACTCCATCAGGTCCCACCACCTTGTGAGGATTCACCTTCTTCAGAGTCTTCAGGGCCTCTGCACGTGTAACCTGGAAGGCAGTGTTCGTGGAGTCACAGGGGGCTATTGAGGGCTGTGTTCAGCCTGTCCTACCTGGCATAGAAGGTGTTCAGACTGTCTGGACCTATGTGGGTCTAATTTAAATTCCTCAGATATCCACCATCTAAAGTCCAATTAGATCCCCATCATGCACAGATTGGGCAACTATGGACAGTGCAGACAAACCCACTTGCAGCCCGGTTGAGTCCCACCTATGGCCCAGTGAGATCTTTGTTAAAGTGATAGGTGGGGCTGGTGGGGACAGACTGGATTCCCTGCCACATGCTGCGCGTGTTGTGGTTGAGGTAGTAGCCTTCAAGTTTTTGGGAGTGAACCCTTTTTGACACTTTCATGGACTACGGCAGCTCTTACCATGCTCTCTTGTCCTCCACATGATCTCCTGACTTGAAAGCCCCCCGCCTCCTCCTTATTTTCTGCATCCCCATTAAACCAGGGTTTTAGGTCGGGGAACAAACGCATATTCCTGACTATCTCTATGTATTCATGGATGTCGTTAGTGGTCGCTTTGAAATTGCTCCAGTCTGTGGCCTCTAATCTGCCCTGTAGGATCGCTTGTGCATCAGTCCAGGTGTTAATGGTTCTAACTGTGACTGGTTTTGTCTTGAGCCCTCTCTCGTAGTCTGGTTTGAGCCAGATTGCCAGGTGGTCAGACTTTCCAACGTGCTGTTGTGGTTCCAGAACATTGCGAATTAAAGAAAAAGTTGACCAAAAATACTGTCAACTGTCCATCTCGTTCCCCTCTATCCTCCAAGCAGATCGTTTTTAAATCAAAACATTTCTAGCCAATAGAGTGTAAAAACTGAAACGCTTTGATTAAGAATATCATGATTTTCATTTTCTCTTCCTCACTTCTGCCTTACTCATCGACTGTGCACCATTCAGGTTAAAAAGTTTTTTTTTTCGTTTTTTTTTTAAATGGTATTAAATATAATCTTGGAAGAAAATGAAAAACCACCACCAAGAACAGCATGTTAATGCATATCTAAGTTTATTTTTCTCTAGAGTTTACAAAAGTTTGCAACAGCAGAAGACACCAAATGGTGCTGACACACTGTGACATTTCACACGTTTCTACAAACCAGCATGAATTAATAGAAGCGCTCAGACGCTGTGCTTATTTTAAACACCATGTATCAGAGCTATGGCTAGTGCGAAAGGTTTAAAAACCACATTTGCAGACACGTTAGACAAGTTTCTCAGCAAGACGCTCATTTCCTGATCCAGCTACAGCGTCTAACCCTGTGTCTAGAAGCATAGAAAGCAGCTTGATAGCAGTGGGCTCACTATAGACATGATAGAATACTAACTTCATGATCTCAGCGACTAAGCTAGCTTTAATTCTCATATTGGTTTTCATCCAGGCCATCTTTTTCTTTAATATAACAGAAAGCTCTCTCTTCTGTTGGAGATGAGTCATGTTTCATAACTCTGACTATCACACAGTGAAGACATCCGAGCAGCAGCAGCAGCAGAGCCACCATGATGATGGTTAACACGGTCCTTAGGATGGGGTAAATGTGACAGCCGTGATCTGAGGGGGGACGATGATCTGTGGGAGTTTCTGAAGAGAAAAAAACATTATGAGACAGAAAGTGGTTGTGACTTCATAGAAGTGAAGGAAGCAAAGAGCAATTCATTTATCTCTGAAAAGGCCTCGCATTCAACAGGACGGCACCCTGTTATTACTTTAGTGATTTAACAATTCCATAGTGTAGTTCAGATTAAGCCTTCTTACCATTACACTTGCAGGAGGAGATAAGACTCATCTCTTCATGATAATATGGTGGAGTTGAAGATGGGACAGCTAAAAAAAAAAGAGAAAAAAAAAGCAGTTATAGCAAACACATCACTTGTATACAGTGTTTAACTTAAAATCTCACCTCTAACAGACAGCCAGCTCTGTGGTGATTCTCCTGCTCCAGAGATGTGACATTTGTAGAATCCTTGATGAAGCATGGAGACTATTTCGATGCTCAGTTTTAATGTGGACCTTTTCCACTTGCGGACTCCATCTTTACAGAACTCAGCTGTGATGTTGGAGGAAGATATTTTGGTTCTGCAGCTCAGAGTCACATCTTCTCCCTCCATTACAGGATGAGCAGGACTCTCCAGGATCACAGAACCAGCTGAAGAACATGATCATATTTAATTTATCTTGAAATCACGTTGAGATAATCACAAAATATCACTGCCTCACTGCAAACATACAAGTGACATTGATGTTGATGATGTTTCTTCTCTTTCCTCTTTCCTCACACCAATACTTTCCAGAATCCTCAAGATAAAGGTTTTCAATGGTGCAGCTAGGTCCTCTTGATGTTCTGTTATTAGAGGTGCAACATAAGGGCATCCTCCCTTTGGGTGTACTTTCAACATCACAGTAAAAGTCTCCCTCACAGTACAAAGTGACCGACTCATATTCAAAGAACTGCAGTCTGTTTGGAGAGATACGAAGAAAAGCTGCATCTGAGACAAAGAAAAACAGAGAAATTCAGTTTAGACATTTACTCCTGTGAACTGCTGGACGAAGTCTACAACATTTAAAAGTAGAAAAGTAATAGAGGAACTCCTGTGATGATTAAACACACCAATCTCAAGATATTTTTTCCTCTTTTCTACAACTGCCCAACAAAACATCTACTCACCAACTTCCTGATCCTGTGCACACAGCAGGATCATCACAGTCACTGAAGACGCAAAGAAAATAGATGAATCATTAAATGTTTTGTCGTCTCCTACAACTGCTCACGATGATCAGCATATTTACTATTAAATGTTGTATCTGGCGCAGAATAATAATTCAGTTAAAAGTGCTGAATTTAAGTTTATTGAGCGTTTTAATTGTAAATAAAGTCTTTATCATTATGTTTTAATCTGGAAAGGAGCCAGTACTCACACAGTTTGATGCAGAAAGCTCCGACCTCCATGTTGTCTTGCTGCAGACTGAAGTGGTCTCTTCCTGTTCAACTGTACAGACGCAGCGGTGGTAGAAATAGCTTCAGTGTTTTAGTTCATCAGTGGGTGGGTACAACGAGTGAAGGCAGAGCTAATCTGCGAGTCATCTTTAACAGAGTGCACACTAAGAAGGTTTCAAGGAGCTTTAAAACCCTTTGCCTGCTCTGCAATGACCTACACGTAATGGTACCTAGATAGACGTCATGCTAGAGCAGGGGTCACCAACCTTTTTGGAACTGAGAGCTACTTCAAGGGTACCGAGTAATTCAAAGGGCTACCTTTGATACACACTTACTGAATAACATAGTCGCAAAGTTCACCTTTAATAATAGTTATAATAATTATAGTAAGGCTCAAGTTAGTGAGTGCTGCTATTTCATATTGTTGTTAATGAATCCTCACAATACATATTAGTAATGATTTACATGGTAGAAACTTAATTATTTAAAGATGAAACATTTTATTTCTGTTCCTATGATTCAGTTTCAACATTACTCACATCACATGTCTCTGACTTAGTTATCATTCTTGACTGCTCTGTGTGAATGAGCACATTTGCAGCACTTTGTTTAAAGTCGCCTGTTTTATTTTTGTTCGAATTAACAGCACATTTGTACAAATCTGTAGCATTAAAGGACCGACAGTACAGTTCACTCAGCGTAGAAGAAGAGCAACAGCATGAACCCGTGGCTCACTAGCTCACAAGTACTGGCTGCCTCATATCAATGCGGTTTAATGTCAGATAATTGTGCTATGGATGATTGGTGATAAAAATGTGGACAACCAATATATTGATGCCATACAGAGAGTCAGCCACAGGCACGCGGACAGTTTACTCAATCCGAGGTTAGGCTTGGCGCTTCGGCCTCGCGTCGCTCCCTGTATTCACACAAGTAATTAGTAAATTCAGCGATTTTGACTATAAAAATAATCGAAATGACGGGAATCATACAGAAATTGCATTTATGTCCGATTTATATCAGACCAATGGACAAATAGTATGATTCATTTTATCAATAGTATAATTAATTTTATCGTCATTACGTTTCCCTTCCTGACCGCACGTCCCTGGTAAAAACACTGCCTTTAACTCACAGTGCGCTGCCAGGTGGGGCGTTAGCAGTTAGCATGGAAGCTAGCAGTTAGCATGGAAGCTAGCGTGACACTACTGAACTGAAGTGTCTCTCCTCATTGTGCCATTTTGCCGTTGCCACAGTAACCCCGTACATGAGATATACGCACGTTTCTTTTATTGTGGTTAAAAAAGAACGCTTCTTCCCACTCACTGGGACGTACCACAACATGGTACGTTATCTTTAACTTTTCTTCCGTGTTTTTCTGTTGTCGTGATCCTCATCTAGCTCCATAACGTAGCCGCGGCCACTTCCATACGTTGGTGAAAACAAAGATGGCGGTTTGTCTTGCGCATGATATTGAACTTTGACACCAGATGAGGTCAGAGTTCATATATACATAAAACATGATATATATAGACAGTGGTTGATTGATAACCTGCACTATTAGCTACCAGAGAGAGACAACGATGTCATCAAGTAAACTCCTACTGAACAAGAACAACAACAACAGTAGAAGTTAGGGCTGTTGCTAATCGCTGTGATGTGTTGGTGCTGAGTGATAAAGTAAATAGATCGTTGGTAACTTATAGGAGCCACGCCCCTCAGGTGGTCGGACAAACCTAAAGTGTGTGCGTGCTGCGTGAGGGAAGGAGCGATAAATGAGAGAGGTGGATCATACTGGTGGTGTGTGTGTGTGGCGAATATTTTATTGATTAAAATATTAAGTTTAAACCACGCGTTTTCTTCGATTCTATTTGTTAATTAAATCTTTATCATGGGAAAATGGAGGAAATAAAATGTATGAATGCATGGCCGTTTACGGCTTCCGTAGTAAAAAGTAAAAATAAATAAAAAATTAACATTTTTTTGCATGAACAGATTTTTCTTTATGTTTATGTTAAAGAAGCGCAGGCTTGTGCAATATTTATTTTACAAGGTATGCACATGAGTCAGTTGATGAAGCAATTCAACCCTACGGTACCGTCTAAGAGCTGTTTACGCTAGCAGTCCTGTTCAGAGTACGGACAAGACGTGTCAGCAGCTTATATTTATTTATTATTACCGTTTAAAGTCAATACTTTTCTGAGTACTTAAGTACTTTTTATGACCCTGTCAGTCAAAATGACAGACAACAAAAAAGTCTAGCGCAATGCAACCTCTGGTTTGTCCAGTGTTTCTGTCCTGAACCAGACAGGCCATGGTATTTATTTCTTCCGCTGTTATTAACCAGTTACCTTGTTATTCTGTAGGACATTTTGGGAGAGATAAATCTGGGTGACAAACATCAATAATCAGAATCAGAATCAGAATCAGAATCACCTTTATTCGCCAAGTATGTGCACATACAAGGAATTTGACTCCGGAACTTTACTCTCTAGTACAGTAATAAGAATAAAAACACAATAAAATAAAATAAATCTAAATCTCTAACAACATCTAAATCTCAATAACAACAACAATAATAATAAAGAGGTTGAAAACGTTAGCTATCTCACAAGACGTAAGTATTTGTAATTACTGTCACATCTGTTAACATAATAAAGCAGACTAAACAACTTGGACATGTGTTGTCTATAACACTGATGTTTCCCATGAGTGTATTTGATCATAACTTGTTAAACCACTGCTTGTATAACGGTAATATTTTTGTTATTAAAATAGAAATAGATTTTTGCCAGTACTGAACTGAGTGTGAGTTCTTCTGTTTACAACAAACACCCTCATAGAACATGAGAGGAAAGAACAGTTAACAGAGATTAAAGCATAATTCCTTGCTCTGATTGTTTGTGGGACTATCCAGTTGGGTACAGAGGTACTTTGTTCACTACTGGTTGAACTGCTCCCCTGAACAAAATCCCATTATGAAATCCCCATGGGTCGGCTGGGCTACAAGAAGAGTGGAAACTACGTGTTCATATAATTGTTATACATCAAATGTATTGAAAAATAATAATAGCTTTATTTGGATGTTACTGTACTGTAGTTTTAAAGTTCGTATTACACTAGTCTGTACTTTGGTAACCTTATCTGAAATACTTACAGGTATGTATCTCATGAGCTCCTCTCCCTCCATATTAGTGAATGAGACTTGGACCAAAGTAAAACACTAAAATACAAATATAATTATTTAGCTTTATGTGTCATTTTCGGTAGCTGATATGATGAATGTTCAAGGGTCAATTTTCTGGATAAGTTTCGTTTCAGTTATTTGATGCTACAGAAACAGGATGTGACATGATGGCAACTACCAGTTGCCACGCCAACCGCTCTGCAAAGCAGTCCCATGAGACGGTGAGAGTTTTAACAATTTTTAAATATCTTGTCCATATTTATACAGTCTGTAGTTCGGCCACATGTTACTGCTGTCTCACACTGAGAGACACTATTAGACTGTGATATGTTTTTGAAAGTATTTGTTCACTTCCTAAAAATGAAACATTAGCTTAGCAACTGAGACAATTTTCTCTATTGTAATGACTTGCCAAAGCAGCAGATTAATGTTTGTTCTTCTCTGAGTATACTGATTACACTGCTTGTCCTAAATATGCTGAGAAACTTTCGTAAGGACTTGATTTAATTCAATTCAGTTTTATTTATATAGCATTAATAAATCATCTCAACACCCGGCCTGAAACCCCCAGAGCAAGCCTGAAGGCGACGGTGGCAAGGAAAAACTCCCTTTTAACGGGAAGAAACCTTGAGCAGAACCCAGCTCATATGGAGGGACCCATCTGCTTAAGGCCAGCCGGGTAGAGACAGAGAAGAGAGAAAAGAGAACAGCAGGAGAAAGCAGGTAAATATACATCTGACTAAAGAGCACATGTGGAATCTGGAGAGAGGAATCATAGGCAGGTTGGAGAATTGTTCATTCAGGTAGGACTGGATGACTGCAGGAGGACATGAAGACTGGACACAGGTTGATGAGACCACGACAACAGATGGAGTATAGAGCTTCACAGTAAGATGGGTGGGGGCTGGTGTGTGTGGAGTCTGTGAAGGAAACTGGACTTGTAAAGTTTTTTGAGAAGACGTTTCACCATGCATCATCTGAGTAGCTTCTTCAGTTCTAGGAGACTGGTGGGAAGTTTGAGGTTTAAATAGAAAACTCCTACTGAAACGTGCTTGTTGTGTAAACAACCAGAAACCAGTGCAGCTAATTTTCATTAACAATTAGATACTTACCTGACGTTAGAGCACCATTCCCTATGAATGGAGCTCTAACGACCCTTGTCTGTCAGAAGATCCAGTTTTAAGGTGTGAACGGGGTTAAAACTTCTTGGGGACAGAAGTTAAAACTGATCATAAATCAATGGCAGACTAATTCTGAGTCCACCTCCTCTGTTTAGAGAAGATTTTTCCAGTCTGATATAAATGGCTTCCTTGACTCCCCTTTCAAACCATCTGTCTTCTCTAGTGAAGATCTGGACGTTGTTGTCTTCAAGGGAGTGTCCTTTGTCCTTTGGATGTCGGTGGACTGCTGAATCATTTCCTAATGAGCTTGCTCTCCTATGGTGGTACATGCATTTATGGATAGGTTGTTTGGTTTCCCCAATGTATAAGTCTGTACACTCTTCACTGCTGTGAACAGCATACACCACATTATTCTGTTTCTGCCTGGTGTTTTGTCTTTGGGGTGGACCAGGTTTTGCCCAAGTACATTCCATGGTTTTAAAACAAACTGGATTGCAGTGTTACCTGAAAATTTTCCTTCGAGCTTCTTCGACACTCCAGCCACATAGGCAGTGACGAGATTCTTCCTTTGGTTGTTCTCCTCTGTTCTTTTTGGGGTCTCTTTTTGAGTCTTTGACAAAGGCCCAGTTGGAATATCCACATGTCTTGAGTGTTCGTTTGATGTGTTTCTGCTCCTTCTCCTTGTCATCCAGTCTTGTGGGTACAGTCTGTGCTCTGTGCTGAAGAGTTCTGATGACCCGTAGTTTGTGTTCCAGGGGGCGATGGGAATCAGAGAATTGGTGCTAATCAATGTGAGTTGGTTTCCTATATACTTAAGTATTGAGGCTTCAGTCTTCTTCCATGTGCACCAGACTGTCCAGGAAGGCCAGACTATCTCAGCTGATGTCCTCCCGAGGGAAGTTGATGTTGCTGTCCACTGCGTTGATCTGCTGTATGAAAGATTCCACTTCCTGTGTCTTGATTTTAACCCACATGTCGTCCACATACCTGAGCCAGTGGGTGGGGGTGTTTCCTGTGAAGGAGTTCAGGGTGATACTGGTGACCCCACTGCACAATCCTGTAGAAACCTCCATTAAACTGGAAATAGGTGGTCATCAGGCACAGATCGAGCAACACGCAGAGTTGGTCTGGGTGGGTCTGAGGTAGAGACCAGAGCCCTGAACTCCTTCACGGGAAACACCGCCCCCCACTGGTTCAGGTATGTGGACGACATGTGGGTTAAAATCAAGACACAGGAAGTGGAATCTTTCACACAGCAGATCAACGCAGTGGACAGCAACATCAGCTTCACTTGGGAGGACATCAGTTGAGATAGTCTGGCTTTCCTGGACAGTCTGGTGCACGTGGAAGAAGACTGAAGCCTCAAAACTGAAGTATATAGGAAACCAACTCACACTGATCAGCACCAATTCTCTGATTCCCATCACCCCCTGGAACACAAACTAGGGGTCATCAGAACCCTTCAGCACAGAGCACAGACTGTACCCACAAGACTGGATGACAAGGAGAAGGAGCAGAAACACATCAAACGAACACTCAAGACATGTGGATATTCCAACTGGGCCTTTGTCCAAGACTCAAAAAGATACCTAAAAAGAACAGAGGAGTACAACAAAAGGAAGAACACCGTCACTCCCTATGTGGCTGGGGTGTGGGAGAAACTCAGGAGAATTTTCAGGCAACACTGCAATCCAGTTTGTTTTAAAACCATGGAATGTATTTGGGCAAAAACTGGTCCACCCTAAAGACAAAACACCAGGCAGAAATAGAGTAATGTGATGTATGATGTTCACAGCAGTAAAGAGTGTACAGATTTATACATTGGGGAAACCAAACAACGCATCCTTAAACGCATGTAACACCACAGGAGAGCCAGCTCATTAGGAAACGATTCAGCAGTTCACCGACACCCAAAGGACAAAGGACACTCCCTTGAAGACAACAACGCCCAGATCTTCGCTAGAGAAGACCAATGGTTTGAAAGAGGAGTAAAGAAAGTCATCTATGTCAGACTGGAAAAAACCTTCTCTAAACAGAGGAAGTGGACTCAGATTTAGTCTGCCAGTGATTTACAAAACAATATTAACTTCTGTCCCCAAGAAGTTTGAATCCCATTCACACCTTGCAACTGGAGCTTCTGACAGACAAGGGTCGTTAGAGCTCCATTCATAGGAAATAGTGCTCTTACGTCAGGCAAGAATCTAACTGTTAATGAAAATTAGCTGCACCGGTTTCTGGTTGTTGACACAACAAGCAAGTTTCAGTAGGAGTTTTCTATTTAAACCTCAAACTTTCCACTAGTCTCCTAGAACTGAGGAAGCTACTCAGATGAGTTGTGAAGCGTCTTCTCAAAAAACTTTACAAGTCATTCATTCATTTTCTGTAATCTCTTATCTTGTTAAGGGTCGTGCAAGTCTATCGCAGGGCTAACAGGGAGACAGGCAACTATTCACACGACCATGTACACCTACGGCCAATTTAAGAATCACCAATTAACCTAACCAGCATGTCTTTGGACGGTGGGAGGAAGCCGTCCGACAGATCCTGGCTCTAGATGAACTGCTGGAGCCTATCCCATCTGACGAGAGACGGGGATATACCCTGGACAGGTCGCCAGTCTGGTCGCCACAGTGCTAACACAGAGAGACAGACAACCATTCACAGTCACACCTACGGCCAATTTAGAATCACCAATTAACCTAATCTATTAATTAACCTAACCAGCATGTCTTTGGACAGCGGGAGGAAGCCGGAGTACCCGGTGAGAACCCACACAGAGAGACAGACAACCATTCACACTCACACCTACGGCCAATTTAGAATCACCAATTAACCTAACCAGCATGTCTTTGGACGGTGGGAGGAAGCCGGAGTACCCGGGGAGAACCCACGCAGACACAGGGAGAACATGCAAACCACACAGATTTGAACCTGTGACGTTCTCGCTGGCATCAGTGCTAACCACTTCGCCACTGTGCTGCCCAATAATTTACATTGCATAAGCCTTTTAACCGGAAGAAACCGTCCGACAGAACCTGGCTCTAGATGAACGGCCGGTTGGTGTGAGAAAATGGGGAAAGGAGAAAAGAACTGAGTAATGGGGAAGGGATGGTAAAGAAAAGGAAGGGGGGGGGGGGGGGGTCAGATAGGCATAAGATTGAAGAAGAGATAGAAGAGATATATACAAGTTGAAATCAAGTTGTTCAGCAGCAGCAGCAGAAGAGTCTTCTCCACAGAGGTATTTTGGTCTTCTTTCTGCTTTGGACGGAATCCTCACTTGGTAAACCTACGGTTAAAGGCTCAATATCTCTTCTTGTCCGTTGGAACTTTGTCTTTACCGCATGGCCACGTCCTGTGAGGAAGGTCTTCATAGTTGAAATAACTCCAGGCAAGGTTCTCTTGGATCGTTCTCTGTTGATTTTAGCGGCTTTTGTGGTCAGAGTTGGGAAAGCGTTGATCTCAGCGATGACCTCTTTTACTATGGCCTCTGTGAACTCTGGTTTAACTTTGACAGGGATGTCCCCTCCAGTGACATCACAGAAAGCCTGACTGATGCAGCTTTCCACACTATTGTAAATGTCATAGTTGAAAAACTCCATCAGATGTTCAGAGGACATCGGAACCATCATGTTGGTGCCGCCAGAGGATGTGGATGTTTCACACATGAAGACTGTGATGATTTCAAGGACAGAGTCTCTGATTAAAGTCATCACATCTGTACACATTTGCAGCAGCTTCTCCTTCACATCATGATTGTACACGCCTTCGCTTAATTCTCGCCATTGCCTAAAAACAACAGAAGAGAATGAAATAGTTAGTCACAGGAACAATACACATATACTATGAATAATGTGATAATATTTGATGAGTTAAGATACTTACTTTTCACTGATGGACTGGAAGAATCCTCTTATTATCCCAGAACAGGTGGATAGGTTGGTGGAAGGATGCCCAGTGCTTCCATCCTCTTCCAAAGCTACTTGTGTGGATTTTTTCTCAGGCAATCTGGGGGAGCTGCTGACAACATCAGGGGTGGTCTCCCCCCCCGCATAGACTGCAGCATCGCTCAGAACTTGGTCACTTCTGGTTTCATCCTGGTCTTCCTGGTAAACCGGGACAAGTCTATCCTCATTAAAATGTTCCTCACCAGATGTTTTCTCAGACCATTTGGAAAAGCCGCCCGCCACATTGAACACGGTCTCCTCACACTCAATGTCCCGATCTTGGTCCGTTTCATCATTGAAATCCTGGATCTGTTCAGTGGAGGACTCCTTCTCTTCCTCCTCCATCATGGCAGCAGTTGTTAGAACTTTAACATTTATGGTCATGTCCTGTAAATCCTGGTCTGTATCTTCATCTACCTCCAGGATGAACACAGTACAACCATCTTTTTCAGGACTTTTTCTGACTGTTTTTTCAGAAATGTCAGATTCACTGGGGGATACAAACACGCTTGGCAATAAAGTTGACTCTGATTCTGATTCAGAACAGTTAGGGGAGGCTAAAGATGCCTGGTCCATCACCTCTTTCTGATTTGTGTCTTCTTCTAGTTTTGTCCCTTCCAGAAATGAGCTGACTGAGCTACTGAAATGGTCAGAGGAGGACTCCTTCTCTTCCTCCATCGTGGCAGCAGTTGTTAGAACCTGAACATTTCTGGTCATTTCCTGTAAGTCCTGGTCTGTATCTTCATCTTCCTCCAGGGTCAACACAGTGTAACCATCCTTTTCAGGACTCTTCATTTGTTTAACAGATGTTTTTCTGACTGATTTTTCAGAGACGTCTGATTCACTGGGTGATACAGAACAGTTAGGGGAGGCTAAAGATGCCTGGTCCATCACCTCTTTCTGATTTGTGTCTTCTTCTAGTTTTGTCCCTTCCAGAAATGAGCTGACTGAGCTACTGACATGGTCAGAGGAGGACTCCTTCTCTTCCTCCATCATGGCAGCAGTTGTTAGAACCTGAACATTTCTGGTCATTTCCTGTAAGTCCTGGTCTGTATCTTCATCTTCCTCCAGGGTCAACACAGTGTAACCATCCTTTTCAGGACTCTTCATTTGTTTAACAGATGTTTTTCTGACTGATTTTTCAGAGACGTCTGATTCACTGGGTGATACAGAACAGTTAGGGGAGGCTAAAGATGCCTGGTCCATCACCTCTTTCTGATTTGTGTCTTCTTCTAGTTTTGTCCCTTCCAGAAATGAGCTGACTGAGCTACTGACATGGTCAGAGGAGGACTCCTTCTCTTCCTCCATCATGGCAGCAGTTGTTAGAACCTGAACATTTCTTGTCATATCCTGTAAGTCCTGGTCTGTATCTTCATCTTCCTCCAGGGTCAACACAGTGTAACCATCCTTTTCAGGACTCTTCATTTGTTTAACAGATGTTTTTCTGACTGATTTTTCAGAGACGTCTGATTCACTGGGTGATACAGAACAGTTAGGGGAGGCTAAAGATGCCTGGTCCATCACCTCTTTCTGATTTGTGTCTTCTTCTAGTTTTGTCCCTTCCAGAAATGAGCTGACTGAGCTACTGACATGGTCAGAGGAGGACTCCGTCTCTTCCTCCATCATGGCAGTAATTGTCAGAGTTTGAACATTTCTTGTCATATCCTGTAAATCCTGGTCTGCATCTGCTTCATCTACCTCCAGGGTCATCGCAGTGCAAACATCTTTTTCAGGACGAGATGCTATATCAAGGGCGGGAGAGGAGCTTTCTGACAGGTCAGGAATTGGCTCCTCCACTTCAGCGACAGCAACAGTCTTATCCTCCAAATTCTGGTCTGCAACCGATTCATTAACCCGCTCAGAAAAGAGAGGGTTTCCGCCATCTTCCAAAGTTCCTGAGTCCTTTGAAATTTCAGCTGTCTTGTCACAACTGGACTCTGAGTGGAGAGAAACATCTTTGCTAAGAAGTTTCTTTAGTCCATTCTTCATTTTTTCAACACACTTGGCAAACTTAATACTTTTCATCTCATCTTGGAGACTAGAGTTGTCCCCCAGGTAGGTGGGCTCCATTATCTCACTGATGGCAGCAAGGCTCACAGTTTCCCCATGCTTTGTCCCATTCTGGGAATTATAGGTTTCGAAGTAACTTGGGGCACTTGACACCTCTTTGCGCCTCAATTGTGACTCTGGAGAAGACTTTTTGCCAAGGAGTGATTTAAATGCACTCTTCATTTGTGTAAACACTGTTTTGCCAGAAGCCGTGGTGTCTACATACTCCAATGGCCTCGCTGCCTGTGTCGTTTTAGGTACCGCAACGTTAGGTTTGGTCGAGGAGGAGTCCAGTGGCCTCGCTGCCTGTGTCGTTTTAGGTACCGCAACGTTGGGTTTGGTCGAGGAGGAGTCCAGTGGCCTCGCTGCCTTCTGTGTCTGTTTGGGTGCCACAACGTTTGGTTTGGTCGGGGAAGAGTCCAGTGGCCTCGCTGCCTTCTGTGTCTGTTTGGGTGCCACAACGTTTGGTTTGGTCGGGGAGGAGTCCAGTGGCCTCGCTGCCGTCTGTGTCTGTTTGGTTGCCACAACGTTTGGTTTGGTCGAGGAGGAGTCCAATGGCCTCGCTGCCTTCTGTGTCTGTTTGGGTGCCACAACGTTTGGTTTGGTCGAGGAGGAGTCCAATGGCCTCGCTGCCTTCTGTGTCTGTTTGGGTGCCACAACGTTTGGTTTGGTCGAAGAGGAGTCCAGTGGCCTCGCTGCCTTCTGTGTCTGTTTGGTTGCCATAACGTTTGGTTTGGTCAAGGAGGAGTCCAATGGCCTCGCTGCCTTCGGTGTCGATTTAGGTACCGCAACGTTTGGTTTGGTCGAGGAGGAGTCCAGTGGCCTCGCTGCCTTCTGTGTCTGTTTGGTTGCCATAACGTTTGGTTTGGTCGAGGAGGAGTCCAATGACCTCGCTGCCTTCTGTGTCTGTTTGGTTGCCATAACGTTTGGTTTGGTCGAGGAGGAGTCCAATGGCCTCGCTGCCTTCGGTGTCGTTTTAGGTACCGCAACGTTTGGTTTGGTCGAGGAGGAGTCCAGTGGCCTCACAGCCTTCTCAGTCTTTTTCGTTTCCGCAACGTTTGGTTTGGTCGAGGAGGAGTCCAGTGGCCACGCTACCTTCGGTGTCTGTTTGGTTCCCGTAACGTTTGGTTTGGTCGAGGAGGAGTCCAGTGGCCACGCTACCTTCGGTGTCTGTTTGGTTGCCGCAACGTTTGGTTTGGTCGAGGAGGAGTCCAGTGGCCTCGCTGCCTTCTGTGTCGTTTTAGGTACCGCAACGTTTGGTTTGGTCGAGGAGGAGTCCAGTGGCCTCTCTGCCTTCTCAGTCTTTTTGGTTTCCATCACGTTTGGTTTGGTCGAGGAGGAGTCCAGTGGCCTCGCTGCCTTCTGTGTCTGTTTGGTTGCCATAACGTTTGGTTTGGTCGAGGAGGAGTCCAGTGGCCACGCTACCTTCGGTGTCTGTTTGGTTGCCGTAACGTTTGGTTTGGTCGAGGAGGAGTCCAATGGCCTCGCTGCCTTCTGTGTCGTTTTAGGTACCGCAACGTTTGGTTTGGTGGAGGAGGAGTCCAGTGGCCTTGCAGCCTTCTCAGTCTTTTTGGTTTCCGCAAAGTTTGGTTTAACCGAGGAGGAGTCCAGTGGCCTTGCAGCCTTCTCAGTCTTTTTGGTTTCCGCAACGTTTGGTTTAACCGAGGAGGAGTCCAGTGGCCTCGCTGCCTTCTTTGTCTTTTTGGTTGCTGTAACCTTTGGTTTGGTCGAGGAGGAGTCCAGTGGCCACGCAACCTTCGGTGTCTGTTTGGTTGCCGTAACGTTTGGTTTGGTCGAGGAGGAGTCTGCCATCACAGATGAGTTTCTGGGTAGAGTCATTTCATTGCTGTCATCGTCCCCACAGTGCTCAGCAAACATTTGCCTCATTGCAAAAAACTTCCCCTGGTGTTTCTGGATTTTTTGCAGGACGTCTGATGATTCATCCCCAGACGTGGCACATTCTGCCTCCCAGCAAACGATTGTCTGCCTAAGTTCACCAATATTCCCAGCAGTCAGCCCTATTATTTGTGAGACTGTGGCGCCAACGAAGCTCTCAATTTCCATATCTTCTTGTTCTTCGCTTGTTTCTCTACCACTTCTCATCGTTGTTGGTTGCAGGTTATCTTTTTCTGGTTTTGTCATGTTCTTTCTGTCCATTGTTGTGTGTGTTAATTTTAGTCTTTGGTTTTAATCTTTCACAAATAACTGTCGTTTAGCTCAGATACTCAGTTCGCAGCAGATTCTCAGTTCAGTGTGTAGAATAAGTCTATACTCAAAATCTAATTGAGACTGGAGCTAGTTAAAGGAACTCTCAAATGGAATGTCTTTGATGTTTCATGAGATCAAAGGATATACGTTGACCACGCCCCCTGCCTTGTTGCTAGGCAACGTCTTCAAAGGAATACAATACTGACTGACATTCCATTTGAAATGCTGACCAGCCTCGTTGCTAGGCAACCCCTCTGTAATTATAAACACTTCCATCTATATTTATTTGCATTGATTTACAGTACTTCTGTTAGACTGGAGTAGATTTTTATTAATTATAGATTTTATTCATAGATTAGAGATCAGATAGTACGCAACAAAATGCATCTAACCTGAGGAGCAAATGGCAAAAAGGCTGAATTAACCTACAGGGCGGCCATCTTGGAACAGGGCCACTCGCTCCGACTGTGCATTACATCTATGGTGAAATGGTGTTTCTACAGAATAAAAGTCATCATAAATCGCTCAGTTGAAGTTCGGCATCTTTTCTTCTGTCAGAAGCTAGTCGGCTGATAACACTAAGTAGAATTTGTATTTGGGTAGTAAAACCATATTTTTCATCATAGCTAAATGTGTGACGTTTTTAACAGATCAGTACGTTTTGAAATCGGTCCAAAATTCAGCGAATAATTCTATTTTCCTTCGTATGTTCATGCACGCTGCCTCTGCTCGCCCTGTACCAAGATGGCGGCGCTTTAGGTACGTCCCTCCACAGTCGATGCGGCTCTATCTCCCATGAGCCCTTGCGCGAAGTATGGGCGAGACTTCCTGTATGAACCGGAAGCGGCGTATGTCAGTGTCTCGCTATCACAGCTCAAACAAGACGACGTTACAATCCCGCTGCCGTATAATATAGAGAGGGAGGGAGGATGGCATGAAGAAGTGGCCTAAAATAACATACAGTAGCATTGTTAGCTAGTTTATTAGCTCTGCCGCTTCGGACGGGGAGGTAAATGCGTGTTATTAGGCGTCGTTCAGCCGGCACTGGCATACGGCATGTGAACCGGACATGGCCCAGATGAGGCAAAGGCGGCACCGTCTGAGACAAGACAACGAGGTGAGTGAAACGCATCAGTGTTTATGTTCATGTTTACGACAGCGTGTGTTTTTTGGGGACAATGCGTTGTCAGTTTTGTTTACAAAGACAATTGAGTCGAGCGTGAATGGCGCTGACGTTTGGCTATGTGGTTAGCGTTAGCCTAAAATGCTGCTCGGGAAAGGATGGACTGCTCTGTTTTGCTGCTAAACTTGCTTGTTCATTTTGAATGAATGATATAGATATGGGGTTACTGTGGCAACGGCAGAGCGGCACAATGAGGAGAGACGCTTCAGTTCGGTACGTGTCACGCTGGCTTCCATGCTAACCTTTACCAGGGACGTGAGGTGAGGGAGTGAAAAGTAATGACGATAAAATTAATTATACAATTGATAAAATTATACTATTTGTCCATTGGCCTGATATAAATCGGGCATAAATGCAGTTTCTGTAGGATTCCCGTCATTTCGATTATTTTTATAATCGGGCATAAAACGATAATGATATACATCGCGATGGACACGTGGTCGATATCAATCGCGAGTGAGGAGTTGTCGTCATGGTACAGAGCCCCTCCCCTTGATTCTGGGCGGGGTCTGAGCCGGTCGGCCATGATGGTAGGAGAGCGCTATCGGTTGCCAGGGGCAACGCCTTCAGAACTTAATGGAGGCTGCGAAACATTCCAGAACTCTTCGATTTTTGCGCGTTTATTATTTCGGCGGGACAGATACAAGAAAAGTAAGAAAGTAAAGCAAAGTAAGAGTTCTGGGTTGGCTAGTTGGTTGCAGACAGATCTAACGTGTAGACCAGGGGAGATTCTAGGGTCAGAGCTTTAGGGGTGCCCACCAAAGACTGGAAAGACAACAATAAATGTCATTGTCCTCTAATGTCTACTGTGTCACAAAGCTATCATTTGGTTTAAAAAATAAAGAAAAGCAATTGCATTTAAATGAGACGAGGTAGGAACAATCTTAGGCAGTGTCAGTCTTAAAGTTTAGCTTTAACATCAACATATATGCACAAACCAACATTTTAATAAAACTGTTGACAGTGGTTGATTGACAACCTGCACTATTAGCTATAAAAAAAAAAGTCAGCTAGTAAACTCCTACTGAACAAGAACAACAACAGTAAAAGTTAGGGCTGTTGCTAATGACTGTTATGTGTTGGTGTAGACCGTCTACACATTAGATCTGTCTGCAGCCTCGTCCGAATCTCATACACCCTTTAACCAGGACATTTACATCTTCACATTTAACTACCCAAGCCAACCCAGAACTGGTTTGTCACTATGCAGCCCCCCAACACAAAAAACTGGTACCATAGACTGTTCTATACAGTCTATGCCTGGTACAGTATGTGTCACTGGGCTAAAATCAAATTAAAAATACCTAAACATATGGCACACAGCTTTAGCCTACTTCAAAACATGTTGGAAACGTCTGTGTACATTGAACATCTCGTCACAATCTAGTGTTTACGAAGCAGTCGCAGTTAATTACTTTGTCATATGGGTCAAGAAGTGTCTGCTAAATGCATTACGACACACTAAAACTAAAATCCTGTATTAACTCACACCAAAAACAAGGTAATTTACAATATCCGTATACGTGCACGGAGGTAAATGGTCCAGGTTTCTGTGCCATTCCGCTGCAGGGAGCTCGTATGGGTCTATATGTGTTTAATGTCTGAGAGCTTCTCCAAATAATGCTGTTTTGCGGTAGGTGTAGCTTGTCCCTGTAAGGTCCATTTTCGTTCACCTTAACTTTATCCATTGCTTTACTTTCTTACCTTTTCTTACTTTTCTTGTGTCCGTCCCGCCGAAATAATAAACGCGCAAAAATGACAGAATTCTGGAATGTTCCGTCGCTCCTCCTGGCAACCGATAGCGCCTCCTACCATCATGGCCGACCGGCTCAGACCCCGCCTAAATCAAACCAAATCGGCACGTGACTCCTCACTCTCAATAGAAAATATGTTCGATAATTTCACTTGAACTCCTTAGAGAATAAGGAAGAAAACCCAGAGCTACAACTGCAAGGCATTCTGGGGGATGTACGCAGAGGAAGGGCTTCAGCCTCTCGACCTATCACGGACCAGCTAAGCCAACAACAACAACAAAATAATAATAAAAGAACCGCGTGGAGTGAAAGGAGAATGTGAGTGTGATAGGAAATTATAGATAAAAAAAATTAAAGATCACGTTACCAGTTTGTTAATATTCTGGTTGTTTTCAGTCAGACATGAGTCAGACCGATGTTGTCTCTAACTTGGTGGTGAGTGAGCAGATTAATTGTCTCTTGTCTCTCTTGATTAGTCGTGTAAGAGTCGGTTAAGTTTGGTTTCTCTGCGGCCGAGTGAGTGGCTGCTGACTCGGTTAATCAGGGATCCACGAGCAGCGGTTATGAGTCGGTTAAGTTTGGTTTCTCTGCGTATTGTTTGCTGGTCCAGTCTGGTCGTACGTTTAGTTTCTCTGCAGAGTGAGATGGAAGATGTTTGAATGGAGCCGTTTATTGATGATCAATCAAACGTGGTAGGACTCAACTGAGCCGCTTAAACAGATTCTAGATTCATGAGTCATGAGTCGTCTTTGATGGACGGTTATATGAACTGAATCTTTTTTTCCATCGCTACTGAATTAATTAAAAATGAATGAAATTTAAATGCTATTGAATATGTTGTTGTTATATAATTTTTAAACTAAATAAAATGAACGTAAAAGTCTAGCGCACTACATCAAAGTGATATAAAGAAATAACTGCAGCTTAGCACAGTTGAGAAGTCTGGGTAGAATAGGTTAAAAAAAATAATCAATAATTATCTACATTGACTGATATGAAACACTTACACTCACCGGCCACTTTATTAGGTACACCTGTCCAACTGCTCGTTAACACTTAATTTCTAATCAGCCAATCACATGGCGGCAACTCAGTGCATTTAGGCATGTAGACATGGTCAAGACAATCTCCTGCAGTTCAAACCGAGCATCAGTATGGGGAAGAAAGGTGATTTGAGTGACTTTGAACGTGGCATGGTTGTTGGTGCCAGCAGGGCTGGTCTGAGTATTTCAGAAACTGCTGATCTACTGGGATTTTCACGCACAACCATCTCTAGGGTTTACAGAGAATGGTCCGAAAAAGAAAAAATATCCAGTGAGCGGCAGTTTTGTGGGCGGAAATGCCTTGTTGATGCCAGAGGTCAGAGGAGAATGGCCAGACTGGTTCGAGCTGATAGAAAGGCAACAGTGACTCAAATATAACCACCCGTTACAACCAAGGTAGGCAGAAGAGCATCTCTGAACGCACAGTACGTCGAACTTTGAGGCAGATGGGCTACAGCAGCAGACGACCACGCCGGGTGCCACTCCTTTCAGCTAAGAACAGGAAACTGAGGGTACAATTTGCACAAGCTCATCGAAATTGGACAATAGAAGATTGGAAAAACGTTGCCTGGTCTGATGAGTCTCGATTTCTGCTGCGACATTCGGATGGTAGGGTCAGAATTTGGCGTCAACAACATGAAAGCATGGATCCATCCTGCCTTGTATCAACGGTTCAGGCTGGTGGTGGTGGTGTAATGGTGTGGGGAATATTTTCTTGGCACTCTTTGGGCCCCTTGGTACCAATTGAGCATCGTTGCAGCGCCACAGCCTACCTGAGTATTGTTGCTGACCATGTCCATCCCTTTATGACCACAATGTACCCAACTTCTGATGGCTACTTTCAGCAGGATAATGCGCCATGTCATAAAGCTGGAATCATCTCAGACTGGTTTCTTGAACATGACAATGAGTTCACTGTACTCAAATGGCCTCCACAGTCACCAGATCTCAATCCAATAGAGCATCTTTGGGATGTGGTGGAACGGGAGATTCGCATCATGGATGTGCAGCCGACAAATCTGCGCCAACTGTGTGATGCCATCATGTCAATATGGACCAAACTCTCTGAGGAATGCTTCCAGCACCTTGTTGAATCTATGCCACGAAGAATTGAGGCAGTTCAGAAGGCAAAAGGGGGTCCAACCCGTTACTAGCATGGTGTACCTAATAAAGTGGCCGGTGAGTGTATTTCAGCCCTAATCAGTATCATTACTAAACCATGACACCCAGAGCAAAAGAAAATAGCTGAGGTAAGCGCTGAAACATAAGCAAAGGTTCATAGAGTGTAGCAGTGATGTAAACAAAATGGTCCAACGACAACGGTGCATCACTAATGAGGCGTATCAGTCTCTTATAATAAACTTTAAACCACATGTCTATGTATCGTAGTCGAATAGGGACGTGCATGGCAAATCAAGTCCCATACAAGCATGAACCAGTGACTACACGTCTCCGTTGTAGTACATTTTATTGTCCACTAGATGTCCTAATAGAGCACTGAGTCACTGAAGCTTTGAGTGATGAACCTTTTTTTTGAATCACGTGTCGAGGCTTCAACAAAGCCTTGATTGCCCATCACTACTTGTATGGGACGTGGTTTGCCATGCACCTCCCTGATCGACTACACTAACTACATATGTGGTTTAAATCTGATCACATAAATTAAAGAAATGCACTGAAATGTCTTGTAGATGAAGAAGTAGATGTAGGTGAAACACACTATTACCAAAGATGTTAATTTCCAGTCATCTCTGCTTTGTGTGTCTGTTTCAGCTGCTGTTTGGTGTAACTGCCTAACATCTGGGGCCACAGACCAGGAAATAGACTCCACCATCATCCCGGTCCCCCAGAAAGCCAAGGACTACTGGTCTCCATGACTACCGCCCTGCTGCCCTGACACTGGTTGTGATGAAGTCTTTTGAGGACTTAACAGACCCATTCCTGGACCCCCTGCAGTTCGCCTACAGATCAAACAGATCTGTGGATGACGCTGTCAACCTGTCCCTCCACCTCCTCCTCCAGGACCAGGACCAGGACTCCCCCCAGATCATACGCCAGGGTCCTGTTTGTGGATTTCAGCTCGGGACAAACTCTCCCAGCTGACTGACTCCATCTGCAGGTGGATCACAGACTTCCTGTCTGACAGGAGGCAGCATGCGAGGCTGGGAAAACACATCTCAGACTCCTGGCGAGGGGCTTCGCATCTCCTCTCCCCCATAACAACGCAAGAGCGCGAGAAACTACCAGGGCAGTTGGTTATTTTATTGGGAAAAGATTTGAGGCGGTTTTCCGTTGTTGAAAATGACGGCTTTTAACGGCTGTTAATGAACACGCCGGAGCCAAGACGACAGCATTTCAGCCAGGTGGCGATACTTATCATGTATTTTCTTGTTTCAGATGAGCATGTAGAGGGAGGACACCAACTGTTTTACAGAGTTTCTGTAAAGAAAGCACCTCTAAGATAAGATTTTAGTCTGTAGGTCGTTTTGATTAAAGAAGAAAAGAAAATCGTATCGTGAACGAGTCGTGAGTTGAGTGTGTCGTCACATCCCCACTGTGTGTGTATTTTTTTGTATTTTTATATATGTGAGAGCAAGTTCTATAGTTTCTATATTTTATTAACGCCAAAGCAAATTCCTTGTATGTACAAACATGTTTGGCAATAAAGTCTTTTCTGATTCTGATTCTGATTCTGAAATGGACTACACCATCAAATGATGGTTACATCTGAAGAGAAAGCAGGGAATGGACAGCAACGTATATTAAACTGGTGCTGAGAGTTTAAGACAATTTATCCAGTTTATGGACATGTGTAGAATCATAAATGTACAGTTTGTTTAATGTGTTAAATGTGCATGTGTGTACTGTGTTGACATGACTAAAAAAAAATAAACATTTGCTTATAATACTGTACTGTTTTTATATATATATATATTTGTATATATGTATCTGAATAAATATGGCATATAAATATAGTGGCTGAGTTGAAAATAGTCTGGCCCACGAGCTAAAAAACAAATAAATATAAACAAATAAATAATTAAAAGGCTTCTTTCATCTGGAATCGTCGTATAAAACATGTTTTGCAGCCACTTCCGGCGTCCCTGCGATGACGTACTGGCAAAGTTACCTGTCCGGCGCTGTCGTCCACAAACTGCGGTAGAAAAAAAAGTTAAAAATAGGTAGCCTAGTTAATCCCTCATTTCTTTTGTTTGCGATCGTCGATTAAGGGGAGTGACTGGAACCAGACCACAGGCGCACTGGCAAGTTGCTGAGGTTGTGGATCTTTTACAGGGACAAGGGTGAGCTGGATTATTGATATACAGTATATGTACCTGTGCACGTCTGTGCCACCAGCAGATCAGTGCAGGTTTTGAGGACACGTCCACTAATCATGTCTGGTCAGCCCCTTTCCTGATGTTCACACTTTTAAATAAAGCCTGTATTTAGACCTGTTCATCTTACTCCAGGAATCTGAATGACATGTTACCCTCCAGGTTTCATTCTAGGCCCTAATCCTGAATCCTTGGGACAGATCATTCTTTTGCTCTGTCCCTTCTTGTAGAGTGTCAGTGTGGTGAGTCCAGTCCAGCTCGTTGTTGAGGACGCCCAGGTACTTACTGCTCAGTGTCCATCCCCTGGATGTTCACTGGTGACTCCTCCATGTCCAGACTCATGGTCAAGTTTGTTGCACAGTTGCGCAAACAAACACAAGCTTATATTGGTGTGTTTGTGCTCACGTCAATCAAAAGAACAGTTGTTTTGTTTTTTCATTTGTGCACAGAAATACCAAAAAAAAAGAAAAAAGAAATCGTATAAAAATGTATAATATATATTTTTATTAAGTGAAAATTAACACGCAATATACAAATTGATGAAATCTCCATTGACACTTTACATTCATGAACTTTAGCATAACATGCACGCTAACCACCATTTAAACCATTTACATTATCACACAGTTTCCTAAATGATCTTATTTTGGGCGTGCTCTGCTTCAAGGACTTGATTTCACCAAATCTAAAGTAAAATGCGATCAGATTATTTTTGTATGAAGTCCACGAAACGAGCCATTAATACCTCTGTATACAAGATAAATAAGAATAAAGAAGGAATTACAAAAGAACTGGACGGAAAATAAATGACCACATTTAAAGGCCCTGTCCAACTGAACAAAAAAAGAAAAACGAATGGATGCATCCTGTTTTCCACTAAGGGAAACTAAAAAAAGTTAAGTCAAGCAACCAATCAACATAAAGACATCAGGTACCTGGCCTGGTCAACAGCAGTATGCAGCGTGTCATTGGGGTTTTCAAGTGGACACCTCCCTTCACCGATGTTTCATTAAGTTAGACTCACGACACCTCGACAAGGCTTAACAGTGACTTCCAGCCTCCTGGAGTCACCTCCCTCCACGCTGCCACTGAACAACAACCATTCAGTGACATTAACCAACTCAGAAATGAGCCCAGCCCCTTTATTCAGCAATCAGAGCAAACAAACCACCACCCAAACAAACCAGTCTACTGTGATTCACTACAGTCACCCAGTCTGCTTTCATTAACTGTATATATTTATAGCAACATCTATTTCCACAAAACTGTTTTATACAAATATAAAAAACAAATCACAGTTCAGTTTGATGCAGTAACACTAAACTCAAAGAAAGCACAAAGATCAGTCTCAGTTTGGGTCTGGTTAAGTAAACTCTAATAAAATATGTTCATGTTAGTTTAGTTTGAAGTAAACCGTGTGTAGATAAGATGAGACAGTCACCAACTAACAGAAAAAGTAGAAAGCAACGAGGCAACGTTCCCATTCTTCCTCCACGTGGTGTTTGACAGTTCAGTAACAGCTCAGTGAATGTTTTCCTACTGATGAAGCTCAGAGCATCAACAGGGTCACAGTGAAACACTCATCACCTGTAGTCTTCTAAATAAATAAATATGATTATAAAAGACGTAGATGCAGCAATACAGCGTTTAATCAACTCTCTGTTGTGAACACTCTTTGTTAATAAATGTTCTGTTTCTGAATCAAGATCTTCTTTTAAACCTTTCACTCTGTTCAGACAGATTCATCTGTGACAGAGGTGAAAGGAAGAAGTTGCTTCAAGCTCAGATTGTCTGACGGTTCTTCCCTTTTAGTAACTTTAGCAGTTTTTCTTTTCTTCTCTGTGTTTTTATTCTGTTCCAGTGTCTGGACTGAACTGATCTTAGCTTGAACTTCATCTCTCTTCTTCTTTATCTCCTCCAGCCGTTCATTAATCTCCTTTATGCGACCCTCAGAGACTTTCTTCTTCTCTTTCAGCCTATTAACCACATCACGAGCTACCGTGTTGATGTCCAGCTCTTTCTCAACATTATTTGTCCCTGCTTCAGGGTCTGGTATAGTCTTGTCTTTTTTTCCTTTGACTTTGAATAGATGACCTAGTTTTTTTGGTTCTGTTTTTGCTTTCAGCTCACTCTGAATTCCATCTTTTTCTTGAATGAATTCAGTGAATGAATTAGATATGTCTTCCACATGGTTACATACATCCTGTAGAGTCTTTAACTCTTTGTTTAGATATTCTTCTTCCACTTCCTCCTT
This sequence comes from Planiliza haematocheilus, assembly GCA_005024645.1. Lineage (NCBI taxonomy): Eukaryota > Metazoa > Chordata > Actinopteri > Mugiliformes > Mugilidae > Planiliza > Planiliza haematocheilus. Next base: position 1,749,103 of record SRSE01000889.1, read on the forward strand.
GACCAACTGAGCTTCTTCATCTGCTTCATGGTTATTCAAAGGTCCTGTTGATGAACTTGTCACCATTTTGCCTGGAATCAAGAAACAAAACCAACAGTTTGAGGGAGGAAAGAGGACGAGAGGACTGAAATATTCGCTCTAACACATTTTTATCATTGTCTGCAACAAGAAGCTCTTAAACTACCTAAACATTTAGACAGAAGTGATTACAGACTTACTTCTCTGTCTCCGGCTCCCTTTCACCACAACAAAAACTACTGCAAGAACAACTATGAACATCACAGTCAAGCTGATGGTGATGTGACCAACAGGACTGTTTCCAGGAACAAACACATCACCTGCAATGATGAAACACAGAAACATTAAAACATCTGAGTTTAGTAAATCAGTTTACTGATTAAATACAGAACTCACTGTTCTACCTCCAACATGTATGTGAGCCTCTCTGGTCTGGTTGATGTTGTTCTGTTGGACTCTACAGGTGAAGCTGTTGCTGTGTCTCTTGTCCACAGTCACTCTGCTGCTGACAGTATAGAGGTCATCAGGACCTCTGACTGTCTCTGGAGGTCCAGCAGAGAGCAGGTTTCCCTCAGCGTCCAGCCACAACACCTCAGGCTCTGGATACCAGCCTGCAGACTCACACTGTAACACCACTCCTGCTCCACTGAGGGTTTCATCGTTCTCAGTCTTCACTAATCTGAGGACAATGGATGAAGCGGCACCTGAAAAATAAGAACAGGAAAGTCAGAGAGTACAAAAAAATCTTTCTGCATATCTCACTGTCTACGTAAATGAATGATAGTTTTAAATCAAACTGGAAGTAATTTAGAAGCTTTTGCAAACTTGTTAAAAATCAAATCCATAAATATCTTGGTGTCATAGATTTATTTCCGTCTATGCTGCTGTGGTACAGTCTGATCTCCCTGAAAAACTATGACTGGAATGTCAAACAGCCGGTGAAATGAGGAAGTGTGCTACAATCTCATGCCCCATCTGAACAAGATGATTCAACACGTCCTTTTGGAACATACTAGAGTCTTCTTCCTCATGCATGCATATATATACACCAGCCGTAACATTATGACCACTTTCCCAATATTTTGCAGGTCTCCCTTGTGGTGACTCAGGGGAGGGGCCTCTGTGGATCATCCCACATATGCTTGATCAGTTTGGGATCTAGTGAATTTTAGTTGTTCCTTAAGTTTGTGTGTGTGTGTCTGTGTCAGGCTGCATCCTGCTGGGAATACATGTCTAAGTAGCATCCACACCAATGAATGCTAGGCCCAGAAGTTTCTCTGCAGAACACTGAATTGTCACAAGATGGTTTGACTGACTTTTCCTGTCAGTGGTCATAATGTTGTGGCTGATCGATGTAGATCTAAACTTAACAAGAGAAGAATTCACTCACCAACAACCAGTTGGACAGTAGATTCTACACCCAGTGTTGGGAGGTAGCATCTGTACGTTCCTCCATCAGACACCTTCACCTTGGAGAGTTTCAGTGAAGCGTCTCCGAGCTTCAGTTTGTCCATGGACATCAACGTTCTTCCCTTGTAGGCTGGATTTTTGACATTCACAAGCTCCACCCCGTCACGCAACACATATACATATCGGGGTTTCAAGTCCGGCCTCGACCACTCCACCACTGCCTTTGAAGAGTCCACGGGGGACCCCAGATGATACGACAACAGGACATCTTCGCCAATGTTGGTCACCACCTTGGAGAGAGCTGTGGGGAAGAAGTTTGAGATGTAGGCATGTGGAAAATAAATAAGTGTAAATCAGAATTACTAAATGTACTCAGTAAATCCACGTATGTCTTCTGTTAAACCCAACATCACTGTATGATTTAGCTGTGAGACTAAAAGTCAGCCCCAAAAAAGTGAAGCAGGTGTTTTTACTGGGAGGTTCTCTGGGCAGATGGACAGGCATACAGAGCTTACATTTTTACCACCAATATTTATAGTCAAGGGAAACATTTTGATTAATGTTAGTAAAGGATTTTGGTTCACAGTTTGGGAAGATTATCAGTCACCTAGTTCACAGTGCATCTAAACCAAAGCTAAAACAAATGCAGTTGGACGTCCTTGAGGTTTAAAGAAGATGTTTCATCACAGTAGAAGCCACCTGGATGAGTTCTGAAACATCTTCAAGAGACTTTAAGCTTATTCTTCACCTTTACATTAGATATAGAATATAACATGAGCTGGGGTTTATTCATTTATGCTCCACATGCTAACTATTTTGTCGTCTTATTACCATCTACCTGTTCTCCTCTCCTCATTACGTTTGGTTAATAAATGTTCTGCCTGTGTCTGAATCGAGATCTTCATTTGAACACTTTCCAGAGACGGATTCAACTGTGACAGACGTGGAAGTAAAAAGTTCCTTTAATTCCTTTGAATTGATCCAATTGCAGATTTCAGTCAGTCAGTCATTTTCTATTCCCGTTTAGTCCTGTTAGGGGTCACGGGGATCTGCTGGAGCCTATCCCAGCTGTCATCAGGAGAGAGGCAGGGGTACACCCTGGACAGGTCTCCAGTCCATCGCAGGGCCAACATTTAGACTCACATGCACACCTACGGGCAATTTAGAATCACCAATTAACCTAATGAGCATGTCTTTGGATGGTGAGGAAGCCAGAGTACCCGGAGAGAACCCACGCAGACACATGGAGAACATACAAACTCCACACAACCTTCTTGCGGTGAGGCATCAGTGCTAACCACCTCGCCACTGTGCCGCCCAATTGCAGATTTTGTAGGGGAAAAAAATTGTGACCAAAATAGCCTTGATAAAATTGCTCAGATTACCGTAATGTCACGGAGAAAGCAACTGTTAAATTTATTTAATTTGCCGCCAACAGTGAAAAAAGTGTTGCATCTTATTGTCACTGTTGGTTTGAGTTACATTAAAGGCTGTGGTTTTGATTGGAAACATAAGGAGTCACTTTGTTCAGATTAAACAAACAAACCCTGAATTTTACTCCCCTCTATAATCTCCACATTTTTTTTTACCTCCTCCTTTAAATGATCAGGTGTCTGCGTGTACTTACCTGCACAGTGAAGTGTTAGGAAAAGGACAGCTGCGACATAATGAGGTTTAAAGGCGAGTCCATCCATTAGATGAAGCATCATGCCTATGGAAACTAAAAAAAAAAGATTTTAAATTTGTTAATTCCATAAACTTCCAATGAAAATATATAGGTAGCACCTTAAACTATTAATATCTGAGCTCTTAACAGCAGATCAGAACTCATGGATGCATATTACCAATGCAAGGACCCTAACAAGACAGAGTGAATAACACCACAGTCATTAGCATAATTAGCATTAGCTATGTAGAGGCTTTACTTTGTTGCAAAACTAAAGGCTCAGACTCACCCAACTGACGCCAAAGAACTAACTGAAACGAAGGTCAACTGTGATGTGGTCACATGTTGACTGTGTCACACTTGAACACACCACAAACGATCGACTGATGGTTTGGTGTGTTACACTCCTGACATTTCAAGCTCTGTCTGATCTGAGAAACCGAAATGATGTTATTTTCATTCCAGGAAACAGGTCTGTTGTCAAGCTATTTCCTGACACGTCTCTTTTAGCTTTTTGTAAATTGTAAATGTTTAAAGACAACTTTTAACTTTTTCATCTTTTGCTTTTTGTGAAACACTGATTGTTTACTATAAGCACAAATGATTCCAATTGGATTAATTCTACACAAAGCATTTATGGAAGATTTAATTATAACCTTACCTGTTTCACGCCTCCGACACTGAGAGCTGCTCTGAATGCTGCGCCCAGCTGCATACCTCACGTGACAGTTTGTAGACAAAACCCGTCAGTGCTGTTCTAATCAGAGATGTGCACAGACATTTAGAGACTCTAATATGGAAAAGAAAAAAACTGACTAAAAATCACATTTCGTCACAGGACTAAATACAAAGATAGGTGCAACAACCTATGCGACAAGAAATGGCCTTGTTCATTGTAATTAAACATTAAGTGCAATTTCTTTCCTCACAGTTTATACATAAATAAAATAAAAATATCTTAAAACAATCTAAAAATAAAAAGTAACATGTTAGGGCATCACTAACGTTTCAGTTACAGAAAGAAAAGTTTGAATTATTTGGCAATTTAATTTGTTTAACACTTCTACTTCACCAATTATGGGCTCATTGTATTGATGTAGACGCAACAGCCAAAAATAAATAAGTTAATAAATAAAATTAAAAAAGGCACTCTCTCCAGAGGGGCAGCTCAGCTACTTTGGGCAAACAGGCCACTTTCCTGTTCACCTTACACCGGGAATCTGATTTACATGTTACACTCCAGGTTTTATTCAAGGCCCTAAAACAATCTTCCATTCTCACTCTGCGTGTCCAATACTGAAATAACAACACTCTGAATGACACACAGAACCTTAATAGCAGCAGCTGTGCTCCATACTACGCTGTTCTAGATGTTTATGGGCACTTAACCCCAGACAGGTGTGACGTGGTTCTGTGGTTATAACATGTATCTTAACCTTCCTCCAAGCTGGCTGGGTCTTTGTACCTCTGTTTTGCCCTCTGACCATTCTTACATTATCTCAGCAGAGTACCATTTAAACGAGAGGCATCGGTGGAAGTAACCCTTCAAAGACATGACTCAGTTTGGGGGACAGATGTTCCTCAAGACCATAAGCTGTAGACTGCTGGAGAAAAGGTAGTTTTATCTTTGTTTCTCTAGGTGTGGGGAACCTTATGCTTAGAATAGAGACTATGAACTACTGATTCTCTAGGTTTGTGAATGTCACGTTATCTGTTTTTGAGGCTCAGAGGACGGAGCTGAAGGGCGTCTGATCCATAACACCCCACAACCTCATTGTGCTTGACCACCTTACTGCCTCTATGGGACGGGTTTGTGTCCTTATTGGTACTTCCTGCTGCACTTATGTACCTGACAATGATGAGTGATTCAACAGATGATTGATAATCTAACTTCACTATGTGATGCTGTTAATAGAGAGTTTATGACCAATGACTTACGGTTTACAACTGGGACATGGTGTTTTTTGTGGTGATGCCCTTTCCTGCTTTTCATTGAAATGAATCACGACTGAATCAAATGATAAACACAGACATGAATATTGTAAACTCAAGCTTTTATAGTGCCATTTTAAGAACAGTATTGACTCTTCGGGAGTGCCCCTTTCACTCCAAAAGACCTCAGTCTCCTCAGAAGGTAGAGCCTGCTCCGTCCCTTCTTGTAGAAGGTCAGTGTGGTGAGTCCAGTCCAGCTTGTTGTTGAGGACGCCCAGGTACCTTCTAAAAGTCCACTACGAGGAGACAGCTAGGCATGAGCAGATCGGACATGAGCAGGCAGCACTTTATGGTGATGTGTTTGTGCTCACGTCAATCAAAAGAACGGTTGTTTTTGTTTTTCATTAGTGCACAGAAATACCAAAAAAGAAATCATATAAAAAAGTGTAATAGATTTTTTATTAAGTGAAAATAAACACGCAATATACACATTAATGAAATCTGCATTCAAACTTTACATTCATGAACCTTGGCATTTAACATGCACGCTAACCACCATTTAAACCATTTTCATCATCACACAGTTTCCTAAATGATCTTATTTTGGGCGTGCTCTGCTTCAGGGACACGATTTCACCAAATCTAAAGTAAAATGTGATCAGATTATTTTTGTATGAAGTCCACCAAACGAACCATTAACACTTCTGTATACAAGATAAATAAGAATAAAGACACCCAGTGTTGGAGAAAAACGGCCAATTAACAGCAGTATACAGTATGTCATTACAGACCTACAGTCAAGGTGTTATGAAATATAAGCTAAATGAATGGATGAATCCTGTTTTCCACAAAGGGAAACTAAAAAAAGTTAAGTCAAGCAACAATCAACATAAAGACATCAGGTACCTGGCCTAGTCAATAGCGGTATGCATCGTGTCATTGGGGTTTTCAAGTGGGCACCTCCCTTCACCGATGTTTCATTAAATTAGGCCCACGACACCTCTAGAAGGCTTAACAGTGACTTCCAGCCTCCTGGAGTCACCTCCCTCCACGCTGCCACTGCACAACAACCATTCAGTGACTTTAACCAACTCAGAAATGAGCCCAGCCCCTTTATTCAGCAATCAGAGCAAACAAACCACCACCCAAACAAACCAGTCTACTTTGATTCAACCCGTTCATGTGAACTGAAAACACTACATTCACCCAGTCTGCTTTCACTAACTGTATATATTTATATCAACATCTATTTCCACAAACCTGTTTTATACAAATATAAAAAACAAATCACAGTTCAGTTTATGTTGAAGCAGAGGCGCTCAGTCTACAGCCTCAGCTGTTGATGCAGTAACACTAAACTCAAAGAAAGCACAAAGATCAGTCTCAGTTTGGGTCTGGTTCAGTAAACTAATAAAATATGTTCATGTTAGTTTTGTTTGTAGTAAACCATGTGTAGATAAGATGAGACAGTCACCAACTAACAGAAAAAGAACAAAGCAACAAGGCAACGTTCCCATTCTTCCTCCACGTGGTGTTTGACAGTTCAGTAACAGCTCAGTGAATGTTTTCCTACTGATGAAGCTCAGAGCATCAACAGGGTCACAGTGAAACACAGACAAGTGTCGTCTGCAGACTTCTAAATAAATAAATATGATTATAAAAGATGTAGACGCAACAATACAGCGTTTGATCAACTCTCTGTTGTGAACACTCTTTGTTAATAAATGTTTTGTTTCTGAACCAAGATCTTCTTTTAAACCTTTCACTCTGTTCAGACGGATTCATCAGTGACAGTGACAGAGGTGGAAGGAAGAAGTTGCTTCAAGCTCACATTGTCTGACGGTTCTTTCCTTTCAGTAACTTTAGCAGCTTTTATTTTCTTCTCTGTGTCTTTATTCTGTTCCTGTGTCTGGTCTAAACTGATCTGAGTTTGAACTTCATCTCTCTTCTTCTTTATCTCCTCCAGATGCTTATCAATCTTGTTCATGTGATCCTTCAAGACGTTCTTCTTCTGTGTCATTGTTTCAGCCAAATAAACTAATGACACATTAACAGTCTCTTTGGTTTGTAGGTCTTTCTCAATATCGCTCTTTTTTGTTTTAAGTTGTGTTATAGTCTTTTCATAGTGTTTTTGTGATTTAAACAGGACTTTTTTACCTTGTTCTTTTATTTTTGCTTCCAGTTCATTCTGAATTCCATCTCTGTGTTTTTTCATGTTGTTCATTTGTTTAGCCAGGTCGATCTTTTGTATCATTAATGCATCAAGTGCCTCTACCACATTTTTATATTCTGTCTTTGCATCCTTTAATTTTTCACTGAGGCTTGTCTCATCCAGCTCACTGATGCTCTGTCTCTGTCCTGTGGTCTGCAGCGTTTCTCCTTCTTTCTCCATGATTAACTTAAATCCTTCATGGTTACTAGAAGGTCCTGTTGTTGAACTTGTCACGTTTTTTGCCTGAAATAAAGAAGCAAACGCAACAGTTTGAGGGAGAAAAGTGGACGAGAGAACTGAAATATTTTTTTTAACACATTATTCAGAGGAAGAAACACACAGCTTATTATTGTTTTATTTTTTTATCATTGTCTGCAACAATGAGCTCTGAAACTACCTAAACATTTAGACAGAAGTGATTACAGACTTACCTCTCTGACTCCGGCTCCATTTCACCACAACAAAAACTACTGCAAGAACAACTATGAACATCACAGTCAAGCTGATGGTGATGTGACCAACAGGACTGTTTCCAGGAACAAAAACATCACCTGCAATGATGAAACACGGAAACATTAAAACCTCTGAGTTTAAATCAGTTTACTGATGAATACAGAACTCACTGTTCTACCTCCAACATGTATGTGAGCCTCTCTGGTCTGGTTGATGTCCTTCTGTTGGACTCTACAGGTGAAGCTGTTGCTGTCTTTATCCTCCACAGTCACTCTGCTGCTGACAGTATAGAGGTCATCAGGGCCTCTGACTGTCTCTGGAGGTCCAGCAGAGAGCAGGTTTCCCTCAGCGTCCAGCCACAACACCTCAGGCTCTGGATACCAGCCTGCAGACTCACACTGTAACACCACTCCTGCTCCACTGAGGGTGTCATCGTTCTCAGTCTTCACTAAGCTCAGGACAATGGGTGAAGTTGTGCCTAAAGATAAAAAGAAAAACATCGGACCTTCAATTATTAACCAGCAAATAGTGAGATTCCTTATTTTGAAAAGTATTTAAACTCAAACTCTCTCTTCTAAGGAAGTCCTGTTCATATTAGAGTCAGTGACAAAGTCCTTTCTGAACTGCTGACTATCTTTTAAAGAGACCTGGTCCAAACCTCTTGCATCGGACAGTTGTTGGGTCCACTGTCCTCCTGAAAATGATCTACTATATGTCTCACTGCTTGGACTTGTTAGACCTTTGTTTGATCCAATTCGATCAATTTACACGGTCAACTTTACATCTCAAGAATAATTAACGCAAACTGGTGTGATTCTAATAACGTGTCTTTTTTTTTTATTAACGGTTATTAGGTTAAACGGTTGTTTAATGTATTATCAATAGTCCCTTTGTGCTGATGTGTAAGAGTGGAGCTGATGAGTCACTTTCTGTTCCACAGTGATGAAATCACTGTCAGTGACTGGAATGTGGACCAACCAGTAAGATGAGGAAGTGTCTTACAGTCTCACCTTTACCACAGTGAATAAGATGTTTAACCCCTTATAGTGTTCTCATGTGTATGTTGGTACAGTATATGATGATCAGTTTATTAGTTCAGGGGCCACATACAGCCCAGTTTGATCCCAAGAGGGCCTGGACCAGTAACATAACAGCATCCCCTTTGTTTTAGTGCATAGAAGTGCTAGTGCATTCTAAAAAAAATAACATCTAATGAACATTTTATGAGCAACTGTAATTTTTGTTACCATCTGCTGTTTAGTTCTGGGTCCAGGTGTTAAAACAGTGCGACCTCTGTTGGACAAATTAGGAATATTCATTCATTCATTCATCTTCTGTAACCATTTGTCCTGTGAAGGGTTAGGGCTGGAGCCTATCCAGGTGGACCCACCCTGGACCGGTCTCCAGTCTATCTCAGGGCTAACACAGAGAGACACTTGCACCTACGGCCTATTTAGAATCACCAATGAACCTAAGCAGCATGTCTTGGACGGTGGGAGGAAGCTGGAGAACCTGGAGAGAACCCATGCAGACACAGGGAGAACATGCAGACTCCACATAGAAAGCCCCAGTCGGCCAATGGATTAGAACCCATAGCCTTCTTGCTGTGAGGCATCAGTGTTAACCACCACGTCACTGGGCCAAATTAGGATAAACTGTAAATTTCACATCCCATGAGTCAGAATGGACCCCTGGACGGCCTAGTTTTGAGTCCAGAGAAGCTGGACTAAGATCTCAAGTGCTGGTTGGAGACACATCTTAATGCCAGGGTGTAAACTCAGATACTTTAAGATGGACGGTTGAAGTCACATTGTCCAGATCAGATGTTGATATGAGACCTGAACACAGCAACATTACCCGTACTTTTATGTTAAAAAAGGTTTTACCAGAGGCACATTATTGGTCCAGCTGCATTCACATGTCCCTAGTACCAAGGCTGCTATGATACTGAGAGTACAATCCTATAAATAAATAATGATGTCAGTTCACTCACCAACAACCAGTTTAACATTAGATTCTGCTCCCACTGTTGGAATGAAGCATTTGTACGTTCCTCCATCAGACACTTTCACTTTGGAGAGTTTCAGTGAAACGTCTCCGTTCTTCAGTTTCTCAATGGACATCGACGTTTTTCCCTCGTAGGCTGGATTTTTGTTCGTGACAAGCTCCACTGTCTCACGCAGCACGAAAACATATCGAGGGTTCAAGTCCTGTCTCGACCACTCCACCGTCATCTCCGAGGCGTCCTTGGCAGGTTCCAGCTGACACGGCAGAAGGACGTCATCGCCGACGGCGGCCACAACCGGTTGAGACGCAACGATCACCTGGGAAAGAGCTGAGGAGAAAATAGATTGGGATATGGATATGTGGAATACCCAATACCAGCACCCTATTATGTATATTTATGAGTGTCACGATCAGACAGATCAACGGTGAACCCAACATACGTCATTCATTCATGTGTTTGAGATGTTGGATTGAAAGTCATCATTTCAAGGCCGCATTGGGGCTTCAGGGATACAACACCATCCACTTGCAGCATTCTGATGTGCACAGGGAGGTGGTGGTTGGGGTGGATGGTGGGCAGACAGAGCTTATGTTACCATTGTCCCCAGTTAAGGGAAAGATTGTGGGTCACACTTCAATAACAGTCTTTCCTAAATGTTTGTGTTTAGTGTTTGCACTGTTTAAAGATTAATCAGGGGCAAATTCTTTAGGAAAATATGTTTTATGCAATAAAATGAAGAAAAAGTGTCTGAACGGGAAGAATTGAATCTCATAAAAACAAGATCAGAGTAAATTTAGTCCAAAGAACGAGTTTCTGACGTACCTGGAATTGTTCAAAGGTCTGTGTTCGCTAACAGGCCGGAAGGTAAAAATTAACAGGAATTACAACAGAATGTGTTGTTCTATTTGATGTGTTTGACTTCTATAAACTCGTCTCTGTCTCTGGTGTAGGCCGACTTTGGTTTTAGTGATTTAGTCGTTGAGGTTTCAAGTTACAGGAATTTCAGGTCGAACTAGAACCTTCCGGGATTTTTGATCGGCAGCCAAGATCAGCTCCCTTAGTTTTATTTAGATTAAATGGGTTCCGGGTGTGTGTTCTTACCTGCATGGTTGTGTATTAGGAGAAGGAGAATAACTGCACGATGAAGTTTAAAGACGAGTCCGTCCATCAGATGAAGCGCCATGGTGATTTGAACTCTGGAATAAATCAGTGATAACGTGTTGTTTCCAGGAAACACATTGTTTCTGATTAAAATACACAGAAAAGGTCATTGTACATAGACCAGGAACCAAAGTTTACTCAATGATTGTGTCTGAAAGATTTATATTATCTGAACACACCCCTTCATTCAGTGTTTTTATTAAAACGTCGGTCGCCACAAGCCAAGGCTTCGACCTTAATGAAAGAGAGTGAACAACATCACAGCAGTTCATGTGACTAACACACTTTATCAGTGGTGATCCAGCTAATTGCTGCTTTATTTGTTCAGAAACGACAAGATGTTCCTGACAACAATACAACTCTTCTTGATCGTCCGGTTGTACGAACTCCAGATTTGTTTTTCCAACAAGCACAAATCATATATGTATTAGACTATATGGAGATGAACTTACACCTTTCTTTGTGAATACTTAGGCAAGCATCATAAAATGTAATCACTCTTTGCTATAACTATACATTACATTTTGTCTGGCCATGATTTATATAGATATGTGTTATGTCAGACAAACTCTTTCAATTCCAGGAAATGACTCTATTTCCAGGTTGAGCTGTTTTCATTTTACAGTCTTTTAAACAAAAGCCACCAGCTTTTAGTAAAACACTACTGAGAATCAAAGGTATGAGCAAAATGACGACAGTTGGATTAAATCTGTGGAAATCATTGCTGAAAATTTGATTTAAAAACTTGAGCTCACCTGTGTCGTGCCTCTGAGTGTCTGTGAGAAAACCGACTGACGGGTTTTCAAGTGGCGTACACGCCTTCTTTATCGGCTGATCTCATCCCTTCATTTATTTTAACCACATGACTGGTTCAGCTTGTCAGGAATGCAAACGCACATAAAGACACGCTTCTATCTTTCTATTGACGTTACCCTAGTTTAAGCTCAGGGTTAGGGTTACTAGGTTTTAGCTCTCAAATTGTTTTGAGAGCTAAGGACAACATGGCCCTACAATGCCAGTATTTGTTATCAGATTAAGAGTATTTTCATTCAAGTTTTATCTTATTTGTGAAGCTTTATGTCCTCAGTGGTTATAGACATTTATTTTAAATTTGCACACACCAAAAAAAACAAAAACGAACAAACACAGCTTAAACACGCAACAAAAGTGTAAAATGCACAAAGCAACTATAGGTTGATTTTATACCAAAATTTAAATATGTTAAGTGTAGAACAGAAACCGAATAGAACCATAAAATGCAAATGTAAATATAGCCAAATAAAATGTGTGCAAATTAGAATAAAATTAAGCCGTTTACAGTCAAAATCTACCGGTGTCATGCACCAGCCGCCATCTTCCTGACAGTATGTTAATGCCTGTTTACATTCCTCCAGTCTGACCTCTATCTAGGTACCATTATGACCAGGGCATTGCTTAACTGCTTTTTTAAAAAATGGGAAAAGGTGTTTTTAAACTTCTTCAAGCCCTCTGAATGTGTACTCTTTCAAAGATGACTCACAGATTTGCTCTGCCTTCTCTTTTTGTACCACCCTCTGATGTTTATCTAAATGCGACTCAGCTGAATAAATTGGGTTGACACAGGAATTTACTTTTGTTAATTGCTTCTGCTCTCTAGTGGTATTGACAGGAAATTGACTATTGACTTCCCATATTATATTCCTATATATATTGCATCGCTGCTGTAAGGAGAACGGGCCCAGAGTAGACTACCTGGCACCCAGCCAACAGCTGGGGGTCTCCATATGTGTGGGGAGGAGTGGAGGAGAAGAGAGAGAACACAGGCCAAACAGAGCATTTTATACGACATGGTGACCTCAGAGGTCACATGCCACTGTCGGAGGATTGTGGTCACTATGGGAAAGTGTGCAGGCTACCCAAAAATGTAATGGAAGTTGCTGAAGGCATTAATGGACTGTTCCTTGGAGAAATGGCTTCTGGTGATGGATGGCTGACACTGACCGAAGCAAGGTGCCATTCATAATAGATACTGAAGCAGACGTCACAGCTATTTCACGGCAGGTGTACAAACACACAGAGAATGGGAGCTAGCATTCATTAATACACAGGATAAGATGTTAAAATCCCTTGTGCTACGATCCCAGGCAAAACACATTTAGAAGCCCTGTCTAGCAGAAAGAAACGACCAGCAGGCTAGCAGCTACATGTCCAGCTACCAGCCAACATGAAGAAGGTTTGGCAAGAAATCAGAAATTAGCCCACCCTTTTTATGCAGCGATCAGAGCAAACAATCCAACTTACTTGGAACGTTGATGCGGACTAAACCAAAACCCAAATCTATCATGGTTTGCAAATACTAAAGTTTCCCAGCCAGCTAGCTCTCCAGCTAGCACGTTTCCTCCTTACCCACATCCGCTCACTTCCTCGCTTTGCTGGCAGGGAGATGTTGCTGACCACAATCCTCTGGCTTTTGCCACCTATGCCTACCTTGTTCAGAAGAGGCACGGCAGCCCACCGCCGTAGAGCTCCTCCTACTCTTAGCTGTGTTATGATGTGTCTATTTTCTTGATCATTGTTCCTCAGTTGCATCTGCTAAAAATGTCAGCACCTGGTTGTGACGCCAGTTGTATCTGACAGACTAACTCTGCAATCTGAATATGGCTAAGCATACATACACAAGCACACAGTGGGCGATCCCCAAACCCCTCTGTGCTGCTGGTCATGTAAAACTGCTGGGGTCTGTCACAGAAAAGGCCAGCAAACTCAAACTAGTATCCAGAGGTGACTCAATGGAGCAAAAGATTGAAAGGACAAGGTATCCTAACTCTGTGATGGACTCAGGCTGGTCCAGAGGCCTTAATCCAACATACTCAAGACTCTCTTAAAGTGCCACGGCGTGTCCCATTGCCGCTCATGGACAAAGTGAAAAGAAAGCTGGAGAGGATGGAAGGTCTATAGGGGATTAGCCGCATTGAAGAGCCAACAGTGGTATGGTGGTGGCTCTGAAAAACAACAGAGACGGAGTCCACATTTGCATAGGTATGACACCCCTGAATGTGTGCAGGGAAAAATATATACTCAGACCCTAGGCATGCTATCAGGTGCACAATAGTTAATCAGAACACAGTCTATGAGCCCGTTTGATTCACTTTGGATAAAAGGATCCCGGATCTACGATTCTACATAAAAGCTGGATGGACTCTCTGCCTTGTGGTATGATTGTGCCAGTGACCTGGACTGGTATCAGCTGGACACATAATTACATGAGAGCGCTGACCCATTTAACTCTGATCTGTTAGACTCTGACCCATTAGACTTTGACTCATTCAACTCTGACGACTCAGACCTCCATTGGGTCTGAACTTCTAACACGTCTACAGTGACTTGGACCCTCCTCTCTGGTCATCGGACTTTGACCATCAAACTAATTGCACTGTGGGCAATTAATCCAAAGGACACTTTCTATTATTTTCTGTTTAAAGGGCCACCTTTTTTAAAATTATGTATTTATTGTGCAACTTTGTTGTTAGCTAAAGTTACATTTAACTGAATAATTTTGATATCAGTATTGCACTGTTAACATAGCTCCGTACGAGCCTCGAGGGAGGTCTACTTACACTGGAGTGGTTTTCATGAAACGCTGATGCTATTTCCACCACCTCTGCTTCTCTACAGTCAAACAGGAAGAGAGCGCTTCTCACATGACGCTTCAGTCTAATGTTCAGTCAGTCAGCGGCAAGACAGCATGGAGGTCAGAGCTTTCTACATCGCACTGTGTGAGTACTGCCTTCTTTCCAGATTAAAACTTAATGATTAAGACTTTATTTACAATTAAAAAGCTTATGCGTGTGAAAGTCTTTGAATGTTCTTAGTAAGTGAACTTAAATTTAGCACTTATAATTTTAGTATTATTCTTCACCGGCTACGAGATTAAATTGTAAATATGCTGAAGATCATGAGCAGCTATTGGACACGACAAAACTTTTATTGATTCATCTATTTTCTTTGCGTCTTCAGTGACTGTGATGATCCTGCTGTGTGCACAGGATCAGGAAGTTGGTGAGTAGATGTTTTGTTGGGCAGTTGTAGAAAAGAGGCAAAAAATATCTTAAGATTGGTGTGTTTAATCATCACAGGAGTTCCTCTATTACTTTTCTACTTTTAAATGTTGTAGACGTCGTCCAGCAGTTCACAGGAGTAAATGTCTAAACTGAATTTCTCTGTTTTTCTTTGTCTCAGATGCAGCTTTTCTTCGTATCTCTCCAAACAGACTGCAGTTCTTTGAATATGAGTCGGTCACTTTTTACTGTGAGGGAGTCTTTTACTGTGATATTGAAGATAAGTCGGTTGCAAAGACGCCCTCGTGTTGCACCACGAGTGACAGAACATTAAGAGGACCTAGCTGCACCATTGAAAATCTTTATCGAGATGATTCTGGAAAGTATTGGTGTCAGGAAGGAGGAGAGAGAAGAAACATCATCAACATCAATGTCACTTGTATGTTTGCAGTGAGGCAGTGATATTTTATGATTATATCAATGTGATTTCAAGATAAATTAAATATGATCATGTTCTTCAGCTGGTTCTGTGATCCTGGAGAGTCCTGCTCGTCCTGTGATGGAGGGAGACGATGTGACTCTAAAATGCAGAACCAAAATATCTTCCTCCAACATCGAAGCTGATTTCTATAAAGATGGAGTCCACAAATGGGGAAGCTCCACAGGAAATCTGAGCATCAAAACAGTCTCCATGCTTGATCAAGGATTCTACAAATGTCACATCTCTGGAGTTGGAGAATCGCCACAGAGTTTGCTGTCTGTTGGAGGTGAGACATGTCAATTTTAAGATTAATAAAGCGCATACATGTGCTGATGTTACTGTTTATTTTTCATCCAACTTTCCTGTCTTCAGCTGTATATTTTCAGGAAGAGACGATTCAAATCTCCTCCTGCCAGTGTAATGGTAAGAAACCTTAACCTGAACTACACTGTCTAATTTTTAAATCACTAAACAAATAACCTGGGAACTGACCTGTTGGATGCAAGGCCAATCTTTTGAGAGATAAATGGATTTGCTAGTGACCACTACTTCTTGTCTCATCATATTTTTTGTCTTTGTTGAAACTCCCATGGAACATCGTCTTTCCTCAGATCACGGCTGTCACATTTACTCCATGCTAAGGACCGTGTTCACCATCATCCTAGTGGTGCTGCTGCTGCTGCTACTCGGACGTCTTCACTGTGTGATAGTCAGAGTTATAAAACATGACTCTTCTCCAACAGAAAACAGAGCTTGCTGTAATATTCAAGAAAAAGATGGCCTGGATGACAACCAACAGGAGAATAAGGGCTAGCTTAGTTGCTGAGATCGTGGAGTTCTAACTTCATCATACCAGGAAATAAGCATCTTGCTGTTAAACTTGTCTCACGTGTTTGCAGATGTGGTTTTTAAACCTTTCGCACTGGTCATAACTCTGACACATGGTGTTTAAAATAAACACAGCGTCTGAGTGCTTCGATTAATTGATGCTGGTTCGTAGAAACGTGTGAACCATCACAGTGTGTCACGACCACAGTGTCTTCCTTTCAGTGTCTTCTGTTCAGTGTCTTCCTCTGTTTGCACTTTTGAAAAAAAACTAAAGAAAAATAAAATTTGAAATGCATGCTGCTCTTTAATGTGGTGGTTTTTCATTTTCTTCCCAATCTCTTTTTTAGACTATTTTCTTAAAATAAAAGCTTTTAACCTAAATGATGCACAGGAGATGACAGAGTAAGGCAGAAGTGAGGTAAAGACAGCTTAGAGAGCATAGATGTGGGAATTATTTGTATAAATGATTGCATCTGCAGTGATGGAGGTTTATCAGAATCTTCTGTTTGATGGATGACCCTAATAACCTCTCGGTCAAGGGGGCGGGTCCCTCGAGGGTTAACTGGACATGGAGGGCAGGGTTAGGTCAAAGGTCACTACTTTTATAATATCACTGAGGTCAAAGATAATAAAAGTGAAATACCGTATGTATTGTATGTATTTTGATCGTGGTGTCACTGCTTCAAAGGATCCAAAAGAAGTATCCAGTCCCTCAAATATCTACCATCTGGACCATACAGCAAAGGCTTCCAACTTTTCCAAGCTTGGCCTTTCCACCAGAACTGCCAAGTAAACGAGTAACACACCAGACTTTTCAGCGACTTTTCCACCAAACTGGTAGTATGACCTGGGCCTAGTCAGACTAAGCTGTTTGCTTGTATTGAGTTGTTGTGACCGTTTGGTTGTAAGATAGTATAGTAATTTGATGTTAGCTTAGGTTATGCATCACATAGTCTCAGGGTCTCTTGCATGCTAAGCTAACCATTCTTCCAAAATATTAAACATTATAAGACTGATTTGATGAATTGGATTGATGAATCTTTTCCCTTCTCAGAAGGGTGGTGCCATGAGGTGATCTAGGTAATTTAGATCCAGTTATTTAATATTACTTATTTTTGATAAAATATATATATATTTTTTTTTCATGATAGCCAAACCCCAATATTTAGTGCCCTTAGTACACAGGCCCAACAAATGGTGCCCCGTGTGAGGCACGGCACTTTTGGCAGTTATTCATAATAGTGCAATACTAATTTCAGCACAATTGTGGCCAAATCCAAAAATATTTTGAACAAATGTCAAACTTGCCAAACGTCTCCATGTTTAGTCCCACTAATCTACCACATCAGTAAATGTCCAATTGAGCTACTGAGCCACAGTCGTGGGGCGACTGTGGCTCAGTCGTGGGGCGACTGTGGCTCAGTCGTGGGGCGACTGTGGCTCAGTCGTGGGGCGACTGTGGCTCAGTCGTGGGGCGACTGTGGCTCAGTCGTGGGGCGACTGTGGCTCAGTAGGTAGAGCGGGTTGTCCACGAACCAGAAGGTTAGCGGTTCGATCCCCGGAATGTGCCACATGTGTCCTTGAGCAAGACACTGAACCCCCAGTTGCTCCCAGTGCGTGGCACTGGTGTGTGAATGTGTGCGTGCTTGTGTGAGTGAATGGGTAGATGTGAGTACCAGTAGGTAGAAAAGCGCTATATAAAAGCAAGGCCATTTACCATTTACCATTTACCAATTGTATTTACAAAGAGGTGCAGTGTGGTGATAATTGATGTATTCATAAATTGATAAATTAATACATAATTTATTAATATATCATTATAATAACTACCACCTTAGTGTTGCATGGAACTTACATTTGATTTTACTGTTAGATAATTCAAGTTGAACCTACTCTTCTTAATTGCATTTGAATATTATTGAGTATTCGTGCAAACCAGTCAAGCTGTTTCCTATTCATTTAAGCGCACCCTGTTGAATTAAACCACAGCGTGCTCTGTGACATAAAGAATTTGTGCCCAGTCGTGCATTTCAGCCTGAGGAAGATAAGAGTCTGAGATAGAGCCACAGTGTGCTACCAGCCCTGTGAAACATATAGTTTGTATACTGAGCTGTTACTGACATGTGTTCCAGTTATTATATGTTGAGTTTTGGTAAGTTTTTTAAACCTTCTGTTACCAAATTTGTTGTACCCACTAGAGCCACTAGATGGTTCTGTAGCTACTTAAACTACTTAGCATACCATTGCTAACCCCATTGCTTTGTTGTGGAGAACTCCTGTGCAGAGCAATTTATTTCTTCCCTTGGATAGAGCCTAAACCCTGGCTACGCAGAATTCTTTAGCAATTTGGATTTCAGTGAAGAGGGGCGCTACTACCTGTAGTGGTAATCAGTGTATTTTGTAGCCAGATTCCCTTTCAAGAGGTAAAAACCCAATGTGAGGTAAAAACCCAATGTGAAACACTTTGGGTTCTTTGGTTCTCCAAATGGAGTGTGAAACTGCTACTATTTGTTACTAGAACCTTTGTAGAATATGTGTGCTTTGTGGGATTTCTCTTGGTCCACTTCTTGTCAAGAGGTTGCTGAATGAGTTGAGAAAAAAAACACAAAGGGCTGTTTAACACTAGTACTTAGTACTTGTTGCCGTTTTACTTTTTAGTGTAGTTTTCTGCAATCCCTCTGCTATTAAAATTAGCAGAGAGAAACTAACTCTTGAAAATAGGACAATCCAGTGCCAGACTTTTTTCACCTGTTTTTACCCAGCCAGATTGTTTTTTGGAGATTCTAGTCAGAGGAGCAGCAGCGCTGTGTGAACTGAAATGCTGAAGGACCGTTTTTCTGCCAATGGCACTTCTACAGTTTGGAAAGGCCTGCTGACCATTTCCAACTACAGGAGACCATCCCCCGACCCTGTGCGGAGGTCTCGCCTGGCAGAGGACCTCAGTGACTTTTACTCCAGGTTTGAAAGGACTTTCACACCTTTCACTTTCCCTACCATCTCCATCACAAAAGGCCTAGCAGCACCACAAACCACAAACCACACCCGACCCCCTGCCTGCGCTGAGGATCTGCGAACAGGATGTGTTAGAAAGGCCCTGGGACCTGATGGAGTGTCTCCGTCCTGCCTGAAGGTCCATGCTGACCAGCTGGCTCCCATCTCCACCCAGATCTTCAATAACTCCCTGGAGCTGTGCGCGGTCCTCTCCTGCCTCAAACGCTCCACCATCATCCCGGTTCCCAAGAAGTCCCCTGTCACAGGATTAAATGACTACAGAGCAGTTGCCCTGACATATCATGAAATCCTTTGAACGACTGGTGCTGGCCCATCTGAAGGACATCACGGACCCCCTGCTAGACCCAACATGGCTCTCCACTATATCCTGCACCACCTAGACTCTGCAGGGATCTATGCACTGGTCCTATTTGTGGACTTCAGCTCTGCATTTAACTCCACCAAAAACTATCCCAGCTCACCGTGCCCCCCTCAAACTGTCAGTGGATTACCAGTTTCCTGACTGACAGGAGGCAGCAGGTGAAGTTGGGTAATTTCACATCCAGCACCTGGTCCCTCAGCACTGGCGCCCCCCAAGGATGCGTTCTCTTCCCACTGCTCTTCTCCCTTTACACCACTGACTGCACCTCAAGGGACCCTTCTGTGAAACTCCTGAAGTTTGCAGATGACACCACCGTCATTGGACTCATCCGAGACGGAGACGAGTCTGCTTACAGAAGGGAAGTGGAACAGCTGGTCCTCTGGTGCAGTCAGAGCCACCTGGAGCTAAACCCGCTCAAAACTGTGGAGATGACAGTGGACTTCAGGAAGAGACCCCCATCACCCCCTCCTCTCACAATCCTCAACAGGCCAGTCTCAAGAGTCGACTCATTCAGGTTCCACAATTTCACGGGACCTGGAGTGGACCTCCCACATAGACTCTGTGAGGAAGAATGCCCAGCAGAGACTGTACTTTCAGGGCTCTCAGGAGCTGCTGATCATCTTCTACACTGCAATAGTCCAGTCTGTCCTGACTACTTCCATCACTGTCTGGTTTGGATCCGCCACCAGGGAAGAAATGGACAGACTGCAGAGAACAGTCAGGGCTTTAGAGAGGATCATTGGCACTGATCTCCATCCAGGACCTGTACCGGTCCGTGAGGAAGCTGGCCAGGAAAATCTCCACAGACCCCTCACACCCTGGTCACAACCTGTTTAGACTCCTCCCCTCAGGCCGGCGCTAAAGAGCACTGTTTGGTGTATATATTATCCTATATTTATATGTGTACAGATTAAGAGTTATTTTATTTTATTTTTATTTCACTTATTTAAGTTGTTTCTGTACTAGAGATAAAAGTTGCCGGAGTCAAATTCCTTGTATGTGTAGCTGATTCTGATTCTGAATGATATCATTGCTAATAATAATCAGTGCATAATGTAATCTGGAAGACATTTTGAACTTTTTTTTTTACTTTACATCAATAAGTTTATATTAGAATACTAATAAACCACAAGCCAACATGGAGGACATTAAGGAAATGTTAGTGTAGCAGTGAACGTAGATTCGCTCTGCCTTCGCTCTTTGCACCACCCACTGATATTTAACTAAAACACTGATACTATTTCTACCACCCCACAGAAAGAGACCGCTTCTCATTTTACACTTCAGTCTGATGTTCAGTCAGTCAGCGGCAAGACAACATGGAGGTCAGAGTTTTCTGCATCGCGCTGTGTGAGTACTGGCTCCTTTCCACAGTAAAACTTAATGATAAAGACTTTATTTATAATTAAAAAGGTCATGCATGTAAAAATGTTATTTAGTGAGTGAACTTTCATTTCATTTTTTAAAACTTTTTTGAATTTTAATTTAATGCTTTTAACTGAAGTATTATTCTTCACCAGCTACGACAGTTACTAGTAAATATAATGAACATTTTGAGCAGCTATAGGAGACGACAAAACTTTTATTGATTCGTCTATTTTCTTTGCAACTTCAGTGACTGTGATGATCCTGCTGTGTGCACAGGATCAGGAAGTTGGTGAGTAGATGTTTTGTTGGGCAGTTGTAGAAAAGATGCAGAAATATCTTGAGATTGGTGTGTTTTATCGCCACAGGAGTTCCTCTATTTCTTTTCTACTTTTAAATGTTGTAGACGTCGTCCAGCAGTTCACAGGAGTAAATGTCTAAACTGAATTTCTCTGTTTTTCTTTGTCTCAGATGCAGCTTTTCTTCGTATCTCTCCAAACAGACTGCAGTTCTTTCATTCTGAGTCGGTCACTTTGTACTGTGAGGGAGTCTTTTACTGTGATACTCAATATAAATTGATTGGAGGGAAGCCCTCATGCTGCACCACTAATGACAGAACATCAAGAGGACCTAGCTGCACCATTAAAAGTGTCTTTGGAGAGGACTCTGGAAAGTATTGGTGTGAGGAAGGAGGAGAGAGAAGAAACATCATCAACATCAATGTCACTTGTATGTTTGCAGTGAGGCAGTGATATTTTGTGATTATCTCAACGTGATTTCAAGATAAATTAAATATGATCATGTTCTTCAGCTGGTTCTGTGATCCTGGAGAGTCCTGCTCATCCTGTGATGGAGGGAGAAGATGTGACTCTGAGCTGCAGAACCAAAATATCTTCCTCCAACATCAAAGCTGATTTTTATCAAGATGGAGTCCACAAGTGGAGAAGCTCCACAGGAAATCTGAGCATCAAAACAATCTCCATGTCTGATCAAGGATTCTACAAATGTCACATCTCTGGAGTTGGAGAATCACCAGAGAGCTGGCTGTCTGTTGAAGGTGAGATATGTAGGTTTTTCATAAAGTATTGATCTCATATGTGTTTACACTCTTAAAACCATTCCAATCTCCTTAAGTTTCAGCTTTTCCTACAGTCGATACAGAAGATCATGAGGACTCTAATCATGTTGGAGGTGAGACGCATCACTTGAATAAAGTGTTTGCTTATTTCACTTCTATTTAGTCACAACCACTTTCTGTCTCATAATGTCTTTCTCTCTTCAGAAACTCCAACAGATCATCATCCCTCCTCAGATCACCACTGTCACATTTACCCCATCCTAAGGACTGTGTTCACCATCATCATGGTGGCGCTGCTGCTGTTGCTGCTCGGATGTCTTCACTGTGTGATAGTCAGAGTTATAAAACATGACTCATCTCCAACAGAATAGAGAGCTTTCTATTATATTAAAGAAAAAGATGGCCTGGATGACAACCAATAGGAGAATAAAAGCTAGCTTAGTTGCTGAGATCATGGAGATAACATTTCCTCATACTAGGAAATGAGCATCTTGCTGAGAAACTTGTCTAACGTGTCTGCACAAACCTTTCTCACTGGCCATAACTCTGACACATTGTGTTTAAAATAAACACAGCGTCTGATCGCTTCTATTAATTGATGCTGCTTTGTAGAAACGTGTGAACTGTCACAGGCCACAACTGTCAGGACCACAGTGTCTTCTGTTCAGTGTCTTCCTCTTTTTGCAATTTTGTAAAATCTTAAGAAAAATAAACTTTGAAATACATTAACATGCTGTTCTTTAATGTGTTGTTTTTTCATTTTCTTCTTCCTCGTGTCTTTTTTAGGGTATGTTCTTAAAATTAAAGCTTTTAACATGAATGGTGCACAGCAGAAGGGAGGTAAAGACAGATGTAAAAAGAAGGGATGTAAGAGAAAATTTGAATCATGATATCTATAATCATTTTGACTTTTATTTCAGATTAAGCTTTTATAGATGAGTCCAGATTGAAGACGGAAGTCTGACAAGTCTCCATTACTGCAGAGACAACTATATGAGCAAAGTGTTTCAGTTTTCATGCACTCTTGGCTAGAAATCTTTTGATTTATAAACTGCTATTGTCAAAAGCCTGCATAAATATAATATATAATAAATACCTTCTGTCAAAAAAGTTTAATGGATGACCTAAATGGATGACAGAGTGATGTGAAAGGTCACTACTTTCATGATATCATTGAGATCAAAGACCGCATTTGTGAAACTACTGTGAAACCATGAGGTGAAAAGGTGAAACTCTGCTGTGTGTCTCATTACTTTGATCGTGGTGTGACTGACTTGATCCATATATGGATGCCCCCCTTTTGCTACACAGGCCCAGCTACGTGCAGACTTTGTCACATGCCCAGACATGTTTCTATACGGTTGCGTGATGCCAGCCGACGAAAATTTGACTGTTTCATTTCCACTATCATTTGTGTGAGCACCATAGAGAGATCCTTTAGTTATCCTGAGGGAAATGTGGTGTCCAGTAGCATCATCACATAGAACTGTTTAGGCGCCAAACTAGGCCTTTTTAACCAGACTCCGATTGGGACCATCGGTCCTTTCTTCTGTCAGCCCTTCGTCTCCACTGGTGTCACAAACCAAAAGAGTTTTGAAAATATGAATCCCAACTCTTCACCGTAAATCAAGGGAGCCCCATGGAATCCGTGCAGCCCACTTCCCTTCCTTGATCTTCATAACATCTTACAGATTAATAACAGTCAGGATAAGGTTCCACCAGCACCATTTTCAGGGCTGTATTTTTATCGGTTTAAAATGTAAAGTCACAGTCACTTTTCTGAACCTGAAATTTATCAAAGGACTGTAATCCGTCTTGATTTCGATGCTGGTGTTTTCAGTGCGTCTTTTCACTACCGGTACGTAGGAGGCAGGGCTGAAGCACTGTGTAATGACATCTCCTAACGATTTCAATTTGAAGCGGCCAAACCCCCAAACAACAGGAGGTACACAGCTAGTTAGCACTGAGCTGCTAACAAGCTACTTCAAAGGATACCATAGGAACATCCAGTTTCCCTGCAATGTCTGCCATCTGGACCATACAGAAAGACTTCCACCAGTAACTGACAACTAAAAGAGTAATGCACCAGAGAGCGACCTTTTCACCAAACTGGTAGTATGACCTGGGGCTAGTCAAGCTAAGCTAAGCAGTACTCTAAACCTAGAAGTGATGTGGTATTTGTTTGTTGAGTTGTTGTGATCGTTTGGTGGTAAGGTTATAGTATATATAGTATAATATATATAGTATAGTATAGTTTGAGGTGATCAATTAATTTATCTTGTAGCCAGATTCCCTTTCAAGAGGTAAAAACCCAATGTGACACACTTTGGGTTTCTCCAAATGGAAAGTGGCCTGATTCTATTTGTTACTAGAACAATTGTGGAATATGTGTGTTTTGTGGTATTTATTCTCAACTCTTGGT
The DNA here is from genome assembly GCA_005024645.1 of Planiliza haematocheilus. Taxonomy (NCBI): domain Eukaryota; kingdom Metazoa; phylum Chordata; class Actinopteri; order Mugiliformes; family Mugilidae; genus Planiliza; species Planiliza haematocheilus. The sequence continues at coordinate 1,773,547 of SRSE01000889.1, forward strand.
GCAGTTCTAGTCAACACTAATAAGTATATAATAGAATACTAATAAATCACAAACCAACATGGACGACATTAAGACAATGTCACAGTAGCAGTGAACGCAGATTAGCTCTGCCTTCGCTCTTTGCACCACCCACTGATATTTAACCAAAACACTGATACTATTTCTATCATCTCTGCTTCTCAACAGTCACACAGGAAGAGGCTGCTTCACACTTTACGCTTCAGTCTGATGTTCAGTCAGTCAGCGGCGAGACAACATGGAGGTCAGAGGTTTCTGCATCGCACTGTGTGAGTACTGGCTCCTTTACAGATTAAAACTTAATGATAAAGACTTTATTTACAATTAAAAAGCTCATGCACATGAATGTCTTTGGACGTTATTTAGTGAGTGAACTTAAATTATTGTTCTTCACCAGCTACAACATTTAATAGTAAATATGTTGAACATCTTGAGCTGCTTTAAATGACGACACAACTTTTATTGATTCATCTATTTTCTTTGCGTCTTCAGTGACTGTGATGATCCTGCTGTGTGCACAGGATCAGGAAGTTGGTGAGTAGATGTTTTGTTGGGCAGTTGTAGAAAAGATGCAGAAATATCTTGAGATTGGTGTGTTTAATCATCACAGGAATTCCTCTATTACTTTTCTACTTTTAAATGTTGTAGACGTCGTCCAGCAGTTCACAGGAGTAAATGTCTAAACTGAATTTCTCTGTTTTTCTTTGTCTCAGATGCAGCTTTTCTTCGTATCTCTCCAAACAGACTGCAGTTCTTTGAATATGAGTCGGTCACTTTTTACTGTGAGGGAATCTTTTACTGTGATGTTGAATATAAATTGACTGGAGGGAAGCCGATGTGTTGCACCACTAATGACAGAACATCAAGAGGACCTAGCTGCACCATTAAAAGTATTGCTGCAGATGATTCTGGAAAGTATTGGTGTGAGGAAGGAGGAAAGAGAAGAAACGTCATCAACATCAACGTCGCTTGTATGTTTGCAGTGAGGCAGTGATATTTTGTGATTATCTCAACATGATTTCAAGATAAATTAAATATGATGTGATGTTCTTCAGCTGGTTTTGTGATCCTGGAGAGTCCTGCTCATCCTGTGATGGAGGGAGAAGATGTGACTCTGAGCTGCAGAACCAAAACATCTTCCTCCAACATCGAAGCTGATTTCTATCAAGATGGAGTCCACAAGTGGAGAAGCTCCACAGGAAATCTGAGCATCAAAACAGTCTCCATGTCTGATCAAGGACTCTACAAATGTCACATCTCTGGAGTTGGAGAATCACCACAGAGCTGGCTGTCTGTTGGAGGTGAGACATGCAGGTTTTTTCAAAATAATATTCATAAAGTATTGATCACGTATATGTTCACACTTTCAAACACTTCTCATCTCCTTAAGTTTCAGCTGTTCTTAAAGTCAATGACGGTGACAATAACTCTCCTGCCAATGATAAAGAAGATCACCAATACCTTAATCCTGCCTCCTCTTTCTCCACAAACACAACATGGATCATCATCTCCGTCTTGTTGACGCTTCTCTTGTTGGTTGTTGGACTACTTTGCTTTAGCAGATTTCCCTTTCTTAGAGGTGAAGAACATAATTTGAACCTTACTCTGCGATTCTTCCATGTACATAAATGTCACGGCGGGGTGCCTCAGGTTTCTGAGCTTGGGCTGAAGTTTTTTACATTAGAAATAATTCTGTAGTGTAATAATTTCAGGAAACCCTGCTCAATTTTCCAAATTAAATTAATTTCCCTATCGGTAACTATAAAACAAGTGGAACGAGAAAACAAGTTGTCAGGTTACTTTAGTTCCATTACAATATTCAAAATATCTTCTATTTTACAGATTATTTTTCACAGTCAAATGCCGTGCCTGGTACAGACTCATCAGCGCATCAGCCAGGTAGGTTTAACGTTAAGAGATTAAACATTTGGCAGAAAGAATATATATTGACTGTTTTATTTTTTCCAGTCTCTGTTCAGGCCAGTGCACCTGAAACAAGCCAAGCAACGTATGCTACTATAACAAAGAACAGGAAGAAGAAAGGTATTTCCTCTAACTTAATATTTATTTATTTATTTTTTGGCCCAGACCACAGTTAGCTGCTACTCAGCATTTACTTTGTTTGACATGATGGTGCTGGTGCTAACTTTAACTTTCTGCTCAATGCCGTATTTGGAAGTTGGATTTTGGATCTCAAGCACAAGTTAATGGCCCAAATTCAACAACTGATCAGATTATACAATGTGGAACATGCCAAAACTCCAGGGACATATTCTCATTCCCATTCAAGGCAATATCTGGATGTTAACTGTAGCCTGATGGTGGTTAGCTTAGCTTAGCATTGAAAAAGTTGTTGATTTAAAGAACTGCAGAACCAATCCCATAAAAAAGGGTCATTGAGTTGACATGTTTCAGCTCTGATCGTTTCTCTCTGTCAGATGAGTGACACTTCACAGCTGGGTCAGAATTCAAATTATTCATAACATTGTTAATCCCAACATTTTAGATTGTTTGTTCCAATTAAGAAAACACACATGTAGTAGGGAATATTTCATTTTTTTTTTTTTCAAAGCAGCAGAGTCCAGCGTTCCCTCACAGGCCCTAGACGTTGATGACAATGACGTCTGCTATTCTACAATTCGGATTGTGAGTCAAATACAGTCGTTTATCTCCTCGTTGCTACACAGTTCTCTTTCTATGAACACATTCTTGCTGTCGACTCACATTTGCTGAAAGAAAAGTCAAAAAGCAACTCAAAAACCTTGATCCATCGAGCTAATCATCTCTGATGCATAGTCTACACATCTTGTACGAATGTCCAAAACTTAAAACTAGCCTGTCTCCAGACATTGATTCTAGTATTATATATACATGTAAACTTCTAAGATGGTGTCATTTAAGTGGTCAAGGGTTTCACAATATTTCCCAGTAGAGGGGTAAAAGTAGAGATTTTAAGTCATGCTTTGCTTGGTAAAGGAAATTTCTACGACTTCTTTTCTTTGTATAATCTACAACTTCCTTGATATTTGTCTTCTGTGTCCTATGTGTTACAGGTTGCTAAGCGTTGACTGAAAAGAGGAGCTTCATGATCTACGTGAAAACCTGTTAGGGCCAGTATTGCTTGTTGTTGCACGAGCTAAAAAAGAAAAGTTAACATTCTTTTGACCTCACGTCTGTCTGCTGTGTATCAGAGTTAAAATCGTTTCTGTGCACTTTAACCAACACATCAGAGAAGTTTCAGTTGATTTTCATCAGGCAGTTTAACCAACTTGTTCCATCAGCTTAGTCTGTTCACACAGTTGCTCACCAGATGAGCGCTGCTGCTGCTGCTGCTGCCGGTTCTAAACGTGTCACGGTTAGATGCGTATCTGATGTTGTTGCATTGCTTTTTTTGGTTTGAGGTCAGCAACGAGGCGAGAGTTTGTTGTGTTTCACAGATGAGAATAAAAGTCATGTACTACACGTCAGAGCGTCTGTCTGAGTTTGTTCTGTGGTACAAAATGGCAGCGTTTTCTCACGTGTCATGATAATTATAACTACAGCAGAAGGCTCCTCGATTTCAAGAGTGAAATTCATGCGCGTCCTCATGAAATAACCTGTGTCCACTCTGACAATGGTCTTGAGGGTTACGTCTTTTGTCACAGTCGGTCGATCTTCCTACGCTCTGACAAGACAGTCAGAGACAGATCCATTGCTCTGAATTTTCAGCTTTAGTATTTCTAGGGTCATCAGTAGTTTGAAGATGCTCCAGCCTCGGTCAATGAAAAGGTCAGTGCTTGATATCACTTCCTGTTTTATTTCTGGGGGTTGTATTTCACCACCAAGACACCTCGCCTGTGTCAATTTTTCTTCCTTGCCTGTGGTTTCCTCTGTTCCTCTGTTATTAGTTTCACCTCATTACTCTGTGTGTGTATATATAGTCCTTTCTCATCCTTTTGTCTGTCCAGTTACTGTGGAAGTACCTGTTGTGCTCTCCTGCTATTCCCTGTGTTCATTTGCTTCTTGTGCTGCAGTTACCATGAATACAACAAAAGACAAACTGGACCTTTGGTTGGACTTTAGCTAATGGACTTCCTGCCATGTTGCTGCAGTGCCTGTTGTTCTCCGTTGCACCTTGTGACAATCTTAGTATCAACTCAAAACTCCAGGTCATTGAGCTCCCCCTTATGGTGAGGAAAGGTGTAACACAGGCTGGCTGGGTCATGTTAAGTTTAATCAAAACACTTATCATGATAAATAGTTATCAGTATGTCTTGGTGGGGACAGGCTGTCAGGCTTTCTGTGATGTCACTGGAGGGGAAATCCCTGTCAGGGTTAAACCTGAGTTCACAGAGGCCATAGTAAAAGAGGTCATTGATGAGATTACCTCTTCCCCAACTCTGAGCACACAAGCCACTCAAGTCAATGGAGGACGGTCCAAGAGAACCTTGGATGGAGCTACTTCAACCATGAAGACCTTCCTCACTGGACCTGACCATGAGAAAGAGGAAGTGCAAGTGGGTTTGTCTGCCCTTTCCATAGTTAGCTCACCTTGAATGACCATATGGGGCATGAGGGGGATCTAACTGGGCTCTATATGATGGCTATCTGACCAATTTAAATGAGATCCACATAGGCCGCAGTCATGCCTTGAACAAGGATCTCACTGAGCCATAGTTGGGACCCGACTGCGTTACAAGCCATAGTGGTCCAATGCTATGTTGGAAATGGGCACCAGCATCGCTTTCAATTCTTTTCTCTTGTGCTCAGGTTAGCGGTAGGGCCGTGAATGCACCATCATGCCTGGGTGAGTCTCAACATGGTGTTGAATGAGGCTTGTGTGTCCTGGCAGGGGGAGAACACATCAGCGGAACATTGACGAACCATCTCATCTCTCTCTGTAATTGCCGTCACCAGGGAAACAGACTCAGCCTCTCTCTAAGCTTTAAGTAGACTGAGGCGATAAATCTGTGTTGCCCCTTCCCTGTCAGATCGTACAAGCTCATAGTCAACGTCACACACTTGCCGTGTGACCACAAAGGGTCCTTGCCACTCGGCGAGTAATTTGGAGTTAGATGATGGGAGCAATACGAGCACTTCATCTTCCGGTGAAAATTGTCTTAACCTAGATGCTCTGTTACGCTGCTGACGTTCCTGGCCCTGGAGCAAATTCTTCCATGAAAACTGTCCTAGTGTGTGGAGTTTTGCTCTCAGGTCCAGGTTTCCTGCCAAACCGCTGTTCAAAGGGAGAGTTTGAGGATGGTAAACACTGGTTCGAATTGACTTAACACCCATTAATCCGTATGTTAGGGAGGAGTTTGTGGTGATGCCGATGAAGAAGAAGAAGTACCAGAGTCCTGTATGTCTTATGCTGAAGGAGTTTATGTAGGCTCGATGGAGGAGAAACTCGATGACCGAGGCAGGGGAGATGAGTCAACATCTAATTGGCTAATTTACATAAACATGAAGGTACGGACTCACACCAGCTAGGAAATATAAAGTGTCAGTCATCATCATCTAATTCTACAGCTGTGTCTGTAGACAGCAAGGCAGTGAGATTGAAGACACCAAAAGAGGAACCATGGTCTTGGCATGTTCCTCAGAGCGAAAATAGGGCAGATTACTTACCCCAGAAGTAGGGAAGAGAAATCACCTAACACCGTACAGTTCTTTCAGTGTTTGTGACAACACGAACAACACGACACTTGGTCAGTCAGGATGTCTTTCACCTGCGCTATACTAGACATCTACATGGGCCGGCTCCAAAAGAAAGCCAGTCACATCTCCAGGGACCAAACCCACCCTGGATGTTGACTGTTCACCACACTGCCTTCTGGGAAGAGATATCTGTTTCTACTCTTAAGCCTTCAAATCCCTCACACCTCCAACCTCTCCTTCATAGACTGCTGTGCATTAACTTAGATACCATTTGCACTATTGTTTAATTGATCACTGCTTTAAAATGCTGCTATTTTCCCCTCATTGTCCAAATTAATTTCCATTTCTTGTATATTGTATGTCATCCATGCGTTTTATTTTGTACAGCTGCTATAGTTTCTATTTTTAATGATTCCAAACCAAACAGCTGCCAAACTGTATTTCCTTGTTTTTCACCAGACAATGTCAATAAAATTTTCTTCTTGTGGTTCTTATTCTCAACTGGGCAACAAGTATGTTTGTCTGCATTTTCCATAGTTGCCCTACCCATGAACATCCATATGGTATAACAGGACTCTAACTGGTTTTGAGGTGAGGCCTGTCTGTCCCCACCTATGCACTGAAGTATCTGGGCCCTTGAGATGAGCTTTCACATGAACTCAGTCTCTTCTTTTAGCTTCAAACCTGTTTACGGTCAAAATCTACTGGTGTCATGCACTAGCAGCCACCTTCCTGACACTATGTTAATGCCTGTTTACGTTCCTCTAGCCTGACCTCTAGCTCAGTACCATTATGTGTAGGTGTTTGATTAGCTGCTTTTTAAAAAAACAGGCAAAGGGTTTTTAAACTCCTTCAAGCTTTCGTATTGTGCACTCTATCAAAGATGACTCAAAGATGACATCTGCCCTTGCTCTTTGCACCACCCACTAAACTAAAACACAGAGGCTATTTGTACCACCTCTGCTTCTCAAAAATCTGCCACACAGGAAGAGACCACTTCTCACTTCACACATCAGTCTGATGTTCAGTCAGTCAGCAGCAAGACAACATGGAGGTCAGAGCTTTCTGCATCGCACTGTGTGAGTACTGGCTCCTTTACAGATTAAAACTTAATGAGAAAGACTTTATTTACAATTTCAAAACCTCATGCACATGAAAGTCTTTGAACATTATTTAGTGAGTGAACTTAAAGTTAACACTTTAAACTTAATTATTCTGCACCAGCTACAACATTTAATAGTAAATATGCTGAACATCATGAGCAGCTGTAGGAGACGACAAAACCTTGATTGATTCGTCTATTTTCTTTGCGTCTTCAGTGACTGTGATGATCCTGCTGTGTGCACAGGATCAGGAAGTTGGTGAGTAGATGTTTTGTTGGGCAGTTGTAGAAAAGAGGCAAAAGTATATTGAGATTGGTGTGTTTAATCATCACAGGAGTTCCTCTATTACTTTTCTACTTTTAAATGTTGTAGACGTCGTCCAGCAGTTCACAGGAGTAAATGTCTAAACTGAATTTCTCTGTTTTTCTTTGTCTCAGATGCAGCTTTTCTTCGTATCTCTCCAAACAGACTGCAGTTCTTTGAGTATGAGTCGGTCACTTTGTACTGTGAGGGAGTCTTTTACTGCGATACTGAATATAAATTAATTGGAGGGAAGACCTCGTGTTGCACCACTAATGACAGAACATCAAGAGGACCTAGCTGCACCATTAAAAATCTTTATCCAGAGAATTCTGGAAAGTATTGGTGTGAGGAAGGAGGAGAGAAAGGAAACGTCATCAACATCAATGTTGCTTGTATGTTTGCAGTGAGGCAGTGATATTTTGTGATTATCTCAATGTGATTTCAAGATAAATTAAATATGATCATGTTCTTCAGCTGGTTCTGTGATCCTGGAGAGTCCTGTTCATCCTGTGATGGAGGGAGAAGATGTGACTCTGAGCTGTAGAACCAAAACATCTTCCTCCAACATCGAAGCTGATTTCTATAAAGATGGAGTCCACAAGTGGAGAAGCTCCACAGGAAATCTGAAGATCAAAACAGTCTCCATGCTTGATCAAGGACTCTACAAATGTCACATCTCTGGAGTTGGAGATTCACTCGAGAGCTGGCTGACTGTTGGGCGTGAGATATGTAGGTTTTTCATAAAGTATTGATCTCATATGTGTTTACACTCTTAAACCATTCCCATCTCCTTAAATTTCTGCTTTTCCTACAGTCAATACAGAAGATCACAAAGACTCCAATCCTGCCTCTTCTTCCTCCACAAAAACACCATGGATCGTCATCTCCGTCTTGGCGGTCCTTCTCTTGTTTGTCATGGGACTGCTTTGCTGTGGTAGATTTCCCTGTCACAGAGGTGAAGAAGATAAAGTGAACTTCACTCATTACGATTTTTCTATGTACACAAATGTCACGGACGAATTCCTCAGGGTTGTTTGCCAGGGCTGACCTTTTTCGCAGTATAAATACCTCCATTGCGTAGTAATTTCAGGAAACATGGCACAATTTTACAAATTAAATGGACTTCCTTCTTGTGTAACTGTTGTTACTTAGAATATCAGTTCTCTGGTTACTTTAGTTTCATTACAATGTTCAAAATATCTTCTTTTTTTGCAGATGCTATTTCACAGTTACCAGCAGTGCCTGATTCAGACTCATCAAAGCATCAGACAGGTAGGTTAAACATTAAGAGATTAAACATTTAGCAGATAGAATATTAATTAATAAATAAATGAATAAATAAAAAAATAAGTATATGTATATTTATTGTTTTTTTTTGTTTTGTTTTTTTTTCAGTCTCTGCACAGGCCAGTGCACCTGAAGCAAGCCAAGCAATGTATGCTACTGTAACAAAGGACAGGAAGAAGAAAGGTATTTCCTCTAACTTATATCTTATACTTATATCTAATATTAATTTAGCCCAGATCACAGTTAGCGTGCTATTCAGCATTTACATTGTTTGACAGTACGTAACTTTAGCTTCCTGCACAATGCAGGATTTGAAACTTGTATTTTAAATCTCAACTATAACTTTGTTATGTTTCTCCCAGTACATAAACAATAAAACGAGTCAGACACAAACTGTTCTTTTCACGTGGTCTTCAGTTTACTGCAGCATTCGTCAAAAATTCACATCACAGATGTATCACTCCGCTAAGCTGCTTTAACAACCAACATAAAATAGTGCCCTTATAATTTCTATGCATAACAATAAAATTATGCTTATTGTCAATACATAACAATTCCTCTCTTCCAGCATTGATGTGCTTTAAATCCACAGCAACCAACAACAACAAAAATATAATGTTTCAGAAGGAACACATTTTCATACTTTAAAGAAATCTGAGGCACCATTACCATTATGGAATGTTATACATAACCAAACATAAGCTTTCTTTTCACAGCAACAATCAGCTTAATGAACTCTTTATAACATGAACTACAAGTCAAGCCTCAGAGGTGGTTTCCGGCTTCGTTCAGGGTAACGCCGTGCTGGGGCTTCTGAACCTGTTACACTCTGAAGATTAGAGTCCACAGTTTCTGGTACTGGAACGTCCCCGTTGACAGTGACACAGCTTTGTGTCATGAGTGTGTCGTCAGCGTCCTGAGTTGAGTGCTCTGGCGGTGTGGGAATTTCTCCAGCCGGTGCATCCAAGAGTTGATCAACGTGCCTCCGCCAGATCATGTTGGGCCCCACACGAACAGTGTAGGACAGGGGTCCTGTCTGTGTTAGTATCTCACCAGGCTGCCATTTCTGGGTCGGACTGCGATAGTCTCTGGCAAGCACCCTCTGTCCAATGTCAAAAGTTCTCAATGTAGTTTGTTGCTGACTGGGGGAACACTGTTTCTCCTGAACATGTTTGTGAATGTCCGGTTTAAGCAAATCCAAGCGTGATCTCAGATTCCTTCCCATGAACAGCATTGCAGGTGTCTGTCCTGTTGTAGCATGTGCAGCATTTCTGTATGCCAGCAGGAATTTGGCTATTTTCTGTTTCAACGGTATGTCCTCCTTCCTACTCGCTTTCAGAGACTGCTTGAATGTTTGAACAAAACGTTCTGCCAATCCATTTGTTGCGGGATGGTGCGGCGCTGATGTGATGTGCCGTATGCCATTGCTCCTGAGAAAGCATTGAAACTCCTCCCCTGTGAACTGGCTGCCATTGTCACTCACTATCTGCAGAGGCAAGCCTGTGCGTGCAAAAAGCATTCTCAGTAGATCCACTGTCTTAGTAGCTGTTGCTTTCTTGACCATAAAGATTTCAGGCCACTTGGAATGAGCATCAACCACGATGAGAAACATGTGATCCAAAAATGGGCCTGCATAGTCAATGTGAATGCGCTGCCAGGGGGTGGCAGGCCACTCCCACGGGTGGACAGGTGCAGGTTGGGGTTGTCGCTGAGTCTGTTGACAACCAGGGCATGATTTAGCAAGATCTTCAATTTGGCTGTCCATGCCAGGCCACCACACATAACTTCTCGCAAGGCTTTTCATTTTAACTACACCCAGGTGTCCTTCGTGTAAGGAGGCAAGCACTCTTGAGCGCAGTTTTGGAGGCACAATAACTCGCGACCCCCACATGAGGCATCCTTGACACACTGAGAGTTGATCTCGTCGCACAGAGTACTCTGGAAACTGAGCATCTCCATGTGCTGGCCAGCCATTCACAGTTAAAGCATAGACCTTGGCTAGGACAGGGTCATTTCTTGTCTCATTTTTCACTTGTGTGTTTGTGACAGGAAGAAGTTCCATCTGGGACATGTGTAGTCCCACAGCAGGGTCGCCAGCCTTTTCAGATGTTGTTTGTGGGAGGCGAGACAGTCCATCCGCATTTCCATGCAGTTTAGTACCTTTATACTCTATGGTATATGTGTGTGCTCCTAAGAACAAAGCCCAACGCTGCAGGCGGGCAGCTGCCATGGGTGGAACACCCTTTTGAGGACTGAAGATGGATACCAGGGGCTGGTGATCAGTAATCAGAGTGAAATGTTGTCCATACAAGTATTGGTTAAACTTTTTCACACCCCATACCAAGCTCAAAGCCTCTCTGTCAATTTGTGCATAATTGCGTTCTGCAGGTGTTAAGGAGCGAGAAGCAAAAGCAATAGGTCGCTCTGACCCATCAGTCATTCTGTGTGACAGTACGGCACCAATGCCATACGGTGACGCGTCACAGGCTAGACGCAGGGGAAGGCATGGGTCATAGTGTGTCAGCACTTCATCAGAGGTTATGAGCTGCTTGGCCGCTGCAAAAGCATTTGCACAGTCTTTAGTCCACATCCATTTGGTGTTCTGCTGCAGCAGTGCATTTAACGGGTGTAACACAGTCGACAGGTTGGGCAGAAACTTGTGATAATAGTTGATTAAGCCCAGGAATGAGCGCAGCTGGCTCACGTTTTCTGGCTGTGGAGCATTCAGGACAGCCAGAATCTTGTCCTGCGTCTTGTGAAGCCCTTGTCTGTCAATTTTGTGTCCACAGTACTCAACGGAGTCTTTGAAAAACTCACATTTTCTCCTGTTAGCTCTCAGTCCATATTCCTCCAGTCGAGTCAGAACAGCCTCAAGGTTTGCCAAATGAGTGGCATCATCATGGCCAGTTACAATAATGTCATCCAGGTAGCATTGGGTGCCTGGTATCCCTTGCAGCACTTGGTCCATTGCACGCTGCCAAATAGCTGGAGCACTGGTGATGCCAAACACTAGCCTACTGTACTGATAGAGGCCTTTGTGGGTGTTGATGGTCAGGTATTTTTGAGATTGTTCTTCGACTTCCATTTGAAGATAGGCCTGAGCAAGGTCAATCTTTGAGAAACGCTCACCATTTGCCAAGGATGCAAAAATGTCATCTATGCGTGGAAGAGGATACTGGTCTGCATGTAGGACAGGATTCACAGTCACTTTGAAATCCCCACAGATGCGTACTTTGTCTGTTGTCTTTTTGCCAACGGGCACTATTGGCGTTGCCCATTCAGACCATTCTACCTTGGATAAAATCCCTTGATCCACGAGGTGTTGAAGCTCTGCTTCCACTTTTGGTCGCAAGGCATATGGGACAGGGCGAGCCTTGTGAAACCTTGGCTTTGCGTTTTCCTCAAGTTCAATCCGTGCCTTGATGTGTTTTAGGGTGCCAATGCCCTCTCTGAACACTTCTGAGTGTTTATCCAGTATGTTTGTCAGTTCCCTGTTTGCACACTGACTGGCCTGTTTAATTGTTGCTTTGATGCTCTTTATCTCTTTCCAGTTGAGACGGACTTGACGCAACCACTGGCGTCCGAACAGTGGCACACCCCCATGCTTCAGTACAAATAACTCAAGGTTGCGTCTCTGGTTCTCATATTTTACTTTTACTTTAAGTTTTCCCAGAGGAATGACCCTCTCACCTGTGTACGTTTTCATTCTCACAGCTGTGCGTTTCAGCTTCAGCTTTGGGAAATGTGCTTTGTAGTCTTTGAAGGATATGACGGACAGTGCTGATCCGGTGTCCAGTTCCATTTTTAATGGCATTCCATTAACTTTAGGTGTCAGCCAAATCACTTCACTGTCATCAACTTCTGTGGAGTACAGATCAAGACAGGATAAATCCCCTTCATTTGAATCATCTGAGTCTGTCTTTGTTACTTCATGCACCCCTTTGTCTCTTTTGCCTCTTTTCTTTCCGTGTTTCACACTCTGTCTTGATTGACACATTTTCTGTATGTGCCCTTTTTTATTACACAGCCGGCAATCCTTGTCCTTAAACCAACAATCTGCAGGATCATGTGACTTTTTACCACATCTGTAGCAGGACTGTGTTTTTTCGTTGTTTCGTTTTGTGTGAAATTTGTGCACTGTACATGCTGAAGAGCTTTTGCCTTGTAATTCGCCGGCATCTTTTGCTGCAGTTTCCATTGATACGGCGATTTCCAGTGCGCGTATTAAAGTCAATCTGTCCTCTGTCAGAAGGCGTTTCTGTATGCCCTCGTTGTGCAGCCCGCAGACCAGCCGGTCTCTCAGCGCGTCTGATAGCCCCTCCCCGAACTGACAGTGCTCCGACAGCCTGCGGAGCTCCGCTATATACTCCGATACAGATTCAGTCTTTGATTGATTTCTCTTGTGAAACCTGAAGCGCTCCGCTATCACCAGTGGTGTCGGATTTAGGTGCCTTTTCAGGATTTCCGTGATCTCTTTAAAGGTTTTGTCAGCCGGTTTAACGGGTGCGATGAGGCTGCGGAGCAAGTTGTATGTTTTGGCTCCCATTACACTGAGTAATACCGCGACTTTACGGTCATTACTTATTTCGTTGGCCAAACAATACTGCTCCACTCGTTCAACATAAGTTGTCCAGTCCTCCACTGTGCTATCAAAACTGTCCATATGCCCCACACTTCCAGACATTTTTGTGCAGTTTTAGGTCCCTTCCACAGTCGAATATCACTTTGGTTTACCTTTCTCCTCGTTTTTACGGGCCCCCTCCTTGTGCTAGCTTGGTAATCAACATAGCATCCATACATGGGGTAAGGCAGTAATCCAAAGAGAGAGAGAAAAAAAAAAAAGTCAATAAACTCCACTTTTTCCTTAGTTTGTGCGTTCGTAGTCCACTACCTCGTCGCCAATTCTGTTATGTTTCTCCCAGTACATAAACAATAAAACGAGTCAGACACAAACTGTTCTTTTCACGTGGTCTTCAGTTTACTGCAGCATTCGTCAAAAATTCACATCACAGATGTATCACTCCGCTAAGCTGCTTTAACAACCAACATAAAATAGTGCCCTTATAATTTCTATGCATAACAATAAAATTATGCTTATTGTCAATACATAACAAACTTCATTCATTTATTCATTCACTTATTCCTTTAAGGGTCGCGTGACAAGCACAAGTTATTGACCCAACTTCAACAACTGATGAGATTACAACATGTTGAACAAGCCAGAGCTCCAGAAAGATATGCTTACTGCCGTTCAAGGCAAGAACTGGATGGTAACTGGAGCCTGGTGGTGGTTAGCTCACCTTAACATTGAAAATCTGTTTTAAACAATTGCAGAACCGATCCTTAAAAAAAAAAAAAAAAGCGACATTAAGTTGATATGTTTCGGCTCTGTCAGATGAGTCGTCTGTTTACTACGCTTTAGGCCGCAGTGGTGCTCCACAGCTGGGTCAGACTTAAAATTATTCATAACATTGTTAATCCCAACATCTGTGAATGATTTCTTGTTCATATTAAGAAAACATGTAGTAGGGAATATTTCATTTGTCTTCAAAGCAGCAGAGTCCAGCGTTCCCTCACAGGCCCAAGACCCCATTGACAATGACGCCTGCTATTCTACAATTGAGATTGTGAGTCAAATACAGTCTTTTATCTCCTCGTTGCTACACAGTTGTCTTTCTATGAGCATGATCTTGCTGTCCACTCATAGATGCTGAAAGAAAAGTGAAAAAACAAGTCAAACCCCTTGAGCCATCAAGCTCCTTGTCTTCTGCCGGTGCAGTGTCTACACATCTTGTATAAATTTCCAAAACTCTAATTAGGATTAGTCTGTCTCCAAAAACTTATTCTAGTATTAATATATATATTATATGTATGTAAACCTCTAAGATTGTGTCATTTAAGTGGTCGAGGGGTTCCGAATATTTCCTAGTAGAGGGGTAAGAGTAGAGACTTGAAGTCATGCTTTGACTTAAATGCAACAACTTCTTTTCTTTGTATAATCTACAACTTCCTTGATATTTGTCTTCTGTGTCCTATGTGTTACAGGTTGCTAAGCATTGACTGAAAAGAGGAGCTTCATGGTCTACGTGAAAACCAGTTAGGGCCAGTATTGCTTGCTAAAAAAGAAAAGTTTGAAATTGTTTTAAACTCACGTCTGTCTGCTGTGTATCAGAGTTAAAATAGTTTCTGTGCACAAACCAAAACATCAGAGAAGTTTCAGTTGATTTTCATCAGGCAGTTTAACCAACTTGTTCCATCAGGTTTTTCTGTTCACACAGTTGCTCATCAGATGAGCGCAACTGCTGCAGCTGCTGCTGTTTCTAAATGTGTCATGGTTAGCTGCCTGTCTGAAGTTGTTGCATTGCTTTTTTAGGTTTGAGGTCAGCAACGAAAGTTTCTTGTGCTTCACTGATGAGAATAAAAGCCATGTCCTACACATCAGAGCGTCAATTTGAGTTTGTTCTGTGGTACAAATGCATGCACGTGACACTGACAGTGGTCTTGAGGGTTATGTTTTTTTTCCAGTCAATCTTCCTACACCCTCACAACACAGTCAGTGACGGACCCATTACTTTGAATTTTCATCCTGTGATGAGGGCCATCAGTAGTTAGAAGATTCTCCAGGCTTGTTCAACGAAAAGGTCATTCCTTGATCTGACTTGCTGTTTTATTTCTGGTGGCTGTATTTCACCACCAAGACACCTAATCTGTGTCTTGTCAACTCTTCTTCCTTCTCTGTGGTTTGCCTGATCCTCCTTTAGCTAGAAAGAAAGGTAGCTATGGCACCATCTAGTGGCTCTAGTGGGCACAACAAATTTGGTATCACAGTAAATACAAATCTACTCACCAAAACTCAACATGCGATAACTGAAATGCAGGGCAGTAACAGTTAGAGTCATGATTCTTAAAGTTAACTTAGGCTGGAACACGTGTTAGTAGCAGCTAAGTATATAACTTATATTTCACAGGGCTGGTAGCACACTGTGGCTCTGTCTCAGACTCCTTATCTTACTTAGGCTGAAATGCATGGCAGTAACAGCCGGCACAAGTTCTGTCACACAGGGCCGATGGCACGCTGTGGTTTAATTCACCAGGGGAACACTTAAATTAACAGGAAACAGCTTGACTGAATTGCATTGAATACGTGGTATTCAAATGCTAAAATTCTTACAACTACGAAAAGTAGGTTCAACTTGAATTAGCTAGCAGCAAAAGCAACTCTTAATGTAGCACAATGGGGACCAAAGACGGTAGTTATTAATAAATAATTATTAATAATTTATCAATTTATGAATTTCATAAATCATCACCACACTGCACCTGTTTGAAAGTACAACTGGACATCTACTCCCATGGTAGACTAGTGGGATTTGGCCAAAATTATGCTGAAAATAATATTGCACAATTATGAATAATTGCCGACAGTACTATGCCTCAAACGGGGCACCATTATGTTGGGCCTGGATATTAAGACACTCAATATTGGGGTTTGGCTATTATTTAATAATAAATAATTATTTTTGATAATTATTAATTATCCATGATAGCCAAACCCCAATATTGAGTGCCTTAATATCCAGGCCCAACATGCCCCATTGGTTTATTCATATGAGCCCGATATCAGCCCCACCTATCCCTTTAACAAGGTTCTCACTGGACCATAGGCAGGATTTGAGGGAGATAGCAACACGAATGATTCCAGCGGACTGGCGGTCCTGTAGTTTCAGGAGCTTATTGTATTTTTTTTTACGCTTGTTTTTATGATATTTTGTTACTGCACACGTACAGAGCAGAGCACAACTGTTTACGTTTTCTAGTCACCATCACGGCTTCAAAGACAGCACAAACTGGGACTTTATACCTCCTGAAATCCAGTGCTTACCAACAGAGTATACCATCCCACTGCCGTCATTCAGGCGGAGACGACATCGCAAACAAAAGAAGGCGATACATGTGGAGCTAAGGGCCAGTGCCTTCAAAACTGTCCCTCCACAACAAAATGGACGAGCTACCTGAATCATCACACACAGTCTGGATTACAGGTCATCACGGAGTCCGGGATGAAGCGTAACATACCTGACCAAAAGTATGCTCAGCTGCCACCTTTCCATCAGAGATAACTGTTGTACATAACGCACCTGGCCAGACCCCACAGTGTGCCCGCTTCCAACTTCCTTGCTAAGGACATTGAACATTTTGATCCAGAGTGCTGTGATCATAACATTGACAATTATGTTGAGGATTTAGACCATGCCCTAATCGATTTGCCCCATGCTACGCAAAAAGGAGAAGTTGAACTAAGGAAAATAAGCTCTAAAGCTGTCCGTAGGTTTATCCAGTCACAGCCTCCAACAGTCAGAGATGCCTACTCAGAGCTCCATCAAGCACTGATGTGTATGCACTCATGTTGTACCAATGACATGCCAAGGTGATCCCTCAATGCAGGACATCAGGAAGATAAAAAACACACTGAGATCAAGACCTCTTTCACAAGGGTGACCTGGCCAAGAAAGGCAGCAGCACACATCGTGGTTTATTATCAAATACGATAAGTAGGTGGAAGCAGATTTGCAGGTCTATGAAGATGGACTAGAACCAGGTTGTGGGGTATCCAGGGGGAGTTGGGGTAGAAATGCAGGGAGGAAGGCTGTCAGACTGGTAGAGCTGAGTGAGGATTCCAGGGAGAAAACGACAGAACAGGTGAGTTGATGGATCGAAGAGCTGAAGACAGGGAAACAAAATAAGTAAATGCAGCAGCTGTATTAACAACTAAAGACATTAGCCACAGCACTATACCACAAAGGTTAGCACACAATCTAGCGATGAGTGGAGGGCTGAACCAGGATTTTATGGACAAGGTGAGTAGATGGCTGATGAGGCTCTATTTGCTTAGTAGCTCAAGCTCCGCCCAGCTCCAAACCAACCTCCAATGAACAAACAGAGACAGACACATCCAACAAGAAACATAGTAGAGCCTGACAATGGCATAGGTGCCTTGGGACGCTGTTCTTGGTCTGAGAGAAGCTAAAACTGGTAGTAATATGATCTCTCTTGATAATTCCTGTGAATGCTCTTGAAACAGGGAGCAACACACCTTGGCATCTCTGTTGGATTCTATAATGTGGAATGGCAGAATTTGATGCACAGAGTAAATAAAATGATCAAAGGTGGAATTGTGTGTACGTTGCCTACTGTAGTGGGAATCAATAGTATTTTGCAGCCAGATTCCCATTCAAGAGGTAAAAACCCAATGTGACACACTTTGGGTTATTTTGTTCTCCAGCTGTCCCAATGGAGAGAGCAGGTCTGATTATGTTTGTTACTAGAACCTTTATAGAATATGTGTGCTTGGTGATATTTCTCTAAACTCTTGGTCCAATTCTAGTCAAGGGGTTGCTGAATGAGTTGAGAATGACAGCATTGCTAATAATAATCATTGTATAATCTAATCTAGAAGACAATTTAAACTTTGTCTTTTAAGGTGAGTTTCACCTCCAGCACTTAGCACTAATGAGTACTGTATATATAAGAATGCTAATGAACCACACACCAACATGGAGGACATTAAGGAAATGTGACAGTGAGCAGTGAACGCAGATTCTCTCTGCCTTCGCTCTTTGCACCACCCACTGATATGTAACTAAAACACTGATACTATTTCTACCACCTCTGCTTCTCAGCAGTTACACAGGAAGAGATCACTTCTTATTTTACACATCAGTCTGATGTTCAGTCAGTCAGTGGCAAGACAACATGGAGGTCAGAGCTTTCTGCATCGCACTGTGTGAGTACTGGCTCCTTCACAGATTAAAACTTAATGATAAAGACTTTATTTATAATTTAAAAGCTCATGCATGTGAAAATCTTATTTAGAGAAGGAACTTTAAAACTTTTTGAAATTTATTTTTTAAACTTTAATTTTAATTGAATGCTTTTAACTTATTATTTATCACCGGCAGCGACATTTAATAGCAAATATGCTGAACATCATGAGCAGCTTTTGGAGACGACAAAACTTTTATTGATTCATCTATTTTCTTTGTGTCTTCAGTGACTGTGATGATCCTGCCGTGTGCACAGGATCAGGAAGTTGGTGAGTAGATGTTTTGTTGGGCAGTTGTAGAAAAGAGGCAATAATATCTAGAGATTGGTGTGTTTAATCATCACAGGAGTTCCTCTGTTACTTTTCTACTTTTAAATGTTGTAGACGTCGTCCAGCAGTTCACAGGAGTAAATGTCTAAACTGAATTTCTCTGTTTTTCTTTGTCTCAGATGCAGCTTTTCATCGTATCTCTCCAAACAGACTGCAGTTCTTTGAATATGAGTCGGTCACTTTGTACTGTGAGGGAGTCTTTTACTGTGATGTTGAAGATAAGACCACTGGGGAGATGCCCTCATGTTGCACCACTAATGACAGAACATCAAGAGGACCTAGCTGCACCATTGAAAGGGTCTATCGAGTGGACACTGGAAAATATTGGTGTGAGGAAGGAGGAGAAAGAAGAAACATCATCAACATCAATGTCACTTGTATGTTTGCAGTGAGGCAGTGATATTTTGTGATTATCTCAATGTGATTTCAAGTTAAATTAAATATGATCATGTTCTTCAGCTGGTTTTGTGATCCTGGAGAGTCCTGCTCATCCTGTGATGGAGGGAGAAAATGTGACTCTGAGCTGCAGAACCAAAATATCTTCCTCCAACATCGAAGCTGATTTCTATCAAGATGGAGTCCACAAGTGGAGAAGCTCCACGGGAAATCTGAGACTCAAAACAGTCTCCATGTCTGATCAAGGATTCTACAAATGTCACATCTCTGGAGTTGGATCATCACCACAGAGCTGGCTGTCTGTTGAAGGTGAGACATGTAGGTATATGCAAACTAACATTCATAACGTATTGATCACGTATGTTTAAACTCTCAATAATTCCCATCTCTTTAAGTTTCACCTTCTGCTACCGTCAATACAGAAGATCTCAAAGACTGTAATCCTGTTGGAGGTGAGACATGTCACTTTTAAGATAGACTGAATGAAGTGTTTTGCTTATTTCACTTCTATTTAGTCACAACCACTCATAATGTCTCATATTGTCTTTTCTCTCTTCAGAAAGTCCCACAGATCATCGTCCCTCCTCAGATCACTGTCACATTTACTCCATCCTAAGGGCCGTGTTCACCATCATCATGGTGGTGGTGCTGCTGCTGCTGCTCGGATATCTTCACTGTGTGATAGTCAGAGTTATAAAACATGACTCATCTCCAACAGATTACAGAGCTTTCTGTTGGCCTGGATGACAACCAACAGTAGAATAAAAGCTACCTTAGTCGCTGAGATCATGGAGTTATTATTTCATCATACCAGGAAATGAGCGTCTTGCTGAGAAACTTGTCTAATGTGTCTGCGCGTGTGGTTTTTAAACCTGTGTCACTGGCCATAACTCTGACACATGGTGTTTAAAATAATGTCTGAGCACTTCTATTAATTGATGGTGGTTTGCAGAAACGTGTGAAATGTCACAGTGTGTCACCACCACAGTGTCTTCTTCCATTAACATGTTGTTCTTTAATGTGGTGGCTTTTCATGTTTTTCTTAATGTCTGTTTTAAGGTATTTTCTTAAAATAAAAGCTTTTAAGCTAAATGAGCAAAGCGTTTCGGTTTTCATGCCCTCTTTGCTAGACATTTTATGATTTATAAACTGCTATTATCAAAAGCCTAAAATACTTATTGCCAAGAGCTTGTAGATGTGGATATGATATAAATATAATATATACCTTCCGTCAAAAAAGTTTAATTGATGACTTAAGTGACAGGTTCATGTCAAAGGTCACTGCTTTGATGATATCATTTAGGTCAAAGACCACATATGTGAAACTACTGTGAAACCATGAGGTGAAAAGGTGAAACTCTGCTGTGTGTGTCAGTATTTTGATCATGGTGTGGCTGACTTGATCCATATATGGGCGCCCCCCCTTGCCACACAGGCCCAGATACATGCAGACTTTGTCACATGCACAGACATGTTTCTATACGGTCACGTGATGTCAGCCGACCCCACCTATGCTCTCAGCATGGTGAAAAGCAAACAATAGCTAGAGATAGTTTCATTACATCACTGATTGAGCAGACCAGATTTGACTGCTATTTCATTTCCACTATCATCAGTGAGACACATGTGAGCATTATAGATAGACACTTTAGTTATCCCATGGGAAATTTGGTGTCCAGCAGCATCATCACTAACCCTTTACCCCGTACATCAAGGAAGCCCCGAGGAACCCAGGCAGCCCCTCTTCCCACTTGATCTTCACAGCACAACAACTTACAGATTGATAAAGGTCAGGCTAACGTTCCTCTAGCACCATTTTCAGGGCTGTGTTTTCATTGTAAAGTCACAATCACTTTTCGGAACCTGAAATTTATCGGGGGGTTCTGATCCGTCTTGATTTCGATGCTGATGTCTTCAATGTGTCTTTTTGCTACTGGTACGTAGGAGGCAGGGCTGAAGCACTGTGTAATGACATCTCCAAACAATTTCAATTTGAATAGTTCATAATCATCCATCCAGATAATTGAATTCAAATGTTCGAATCGCTGCCATGTCCACAGGTGTATTGATCAAGCACCTAGGCATGCAGATTGCTTCTACAAACATTTGTATTCAGTAATACACAGGATAAGATGTTACAATCGCTTGTGCCAAAATCCCAGGCAAAACACATTTAGAGGCCCTGTTTGGCTAAGAGGCCCTACCAAACCTCATGTGATATCACAATAAACCTATACTCTACATAAACTATTAACAAGCTGCTGGCTTGTATGGCCCGCTCAGCAGCTAATCATAGCTACCTCAACAACAGCAGCATGCAGCATGTCATTGGGGTTTTTTCACCTCCTTTCACCGATGTTCTGTTAAGTTAGGCCCACGACACCTCAAGAAGGCTTAACAGTGATTTCCAGCGTCCTGGAGTCACCCCCCTCCACACCGCCACTGCACAACCCTCTCTTCCTCACCATTCGATGTCTATTAACAACTAATACAGCAGCTAATAACCACGAGACAAACAAACAAATCTGTCATGATTCACCCCGTTGATGCGGGCTGAAACACGTAACAAACAAACAAACAGGTAACAAACAAATCAACTGTGGCTAACATGCGGCCATCCTTAGCTAGTTCCCTAACTAGCATACTTTCTACGCACCCATAATGTGAAAGAATGGGTCACTCTCAGGAGCTCTGTGAATTCCAGCTTATTACTGTTATAGTGTTGGGACCTGAACCTGGTGGTGAGCGATGGAAGGCCCAAAGTGGGAGCTGGTTCCACAGGAGAAGAGCCTGGTAGCAGGCCTACTTGTAGTGGAATCAGTAGTATTTTGTAGCCAGATTCCCTTTCAAGAGGTAAAAACCCCAATGTGACACACTTTGAGTTCTTGGTTCTCCAAACATCCAAATGGAGTGTGTAGAATATGTGTGCATTGTGGTATTTCTCTAAACTCTTGTTCCAGTTCTAGTCAGTGGGTTGCTGAATGAGTTCAGAATGATATTATTGCTAATAATAATGACTGCATAATCTAATCTAGAACACATTTTAAACCTTGTCTTTCAAGGCGACTTTCACCTCCAGCACTCTAGGGACTCAGTGGTTAAATGTGTGCACTGTATTTAAGTCTCAGTAGTCTATACTTTGCACTAATAAGTATATATAAGAATACTAATGAACCACAAACCAACATGGAAAACATTGAGGAAATGTGACAGTAGCACTGAGCGCAGATTTGCTCTGCCTTCGCTCTTAGCACCACCCACTGATATTTAACTAAAACACTGATACTATTTCTACCACCTCTGCTTCGACAGTCACACAGGAAGAGGCCAGTTCTCATTTTACACTTCAGTCTGATGTTCAGTCAGTCAGCGGCAAGACAACATGGAGGTCAGAGCTTTCTGCATCACACTATGTGAGTACTGGCTCCTTCTCCACATTAAAACTTAATGATAAAGACTTTATTTAGCTCATGCACATGGAAATCTTATTCAGTGAGTAAAGTCTAATTTATTTTTTAAACTTTAAATTTAATTTAACAATTTTTAACTTACTAATTTAATAGTAAATATGCTGAACATCGTGAGCAGCTGTAGGAGACGACAAAACTTTTATTGATTCATCTATTTTCTTTGCGTCTTCAGTGACTGTGATGACCCTGCTGTGTGCACAGGATCAGGAAGTTGGTGAGTAGATGATTTGTTGGGCTTCTTTGTAGAAAAGAGGAAAAGATTTAATGAGATTGGTGTGTTTAATTACTTTTCTACTTTTAAATGTTGTAGACGTCGTCCAGCAGTTCACAGGAGTAAATGTCTAAACTGAATTTCTCTGTTTTTCTTTGTCTCAGATGCAGCTTTTCTTCGTATCTCTCCAAACAGACTGCAGTTCTTTGAATATGAGTTGGTCACTTTGTACTGTGAGGGAGTCTTTTACTGTGATGTTGAACATAAATCAGTTGGAGGGAAGCCCTCGTGTTGCACCACTAATAACAGAACATCAAGAGGACCTAGACTGCACCATTAAAAATATTTTTGGAGAGGATTCTGGAAAGTATTGGTGTGAGGAAGGAGGAGAGAGAAGAAACATCATCAACATCAATGTCACTTGTATGTTTGCAGTGAGGCAGTGATATTTTGTGATTATCTCAACGTGATTTCAAGATAAATTAAATATGATCATGTTCTTCAGCTGGTTCTGTGATCCTGGAGAGTCCTGCTCATCCTGTGATGGAGGGAGAAGATGTGACTCTGAGCTGCAGAACCAGAATATCTTCCTCCAACATTATAGCTGATTTCTATAAAGATGGAGTCCACAAGTGGAGAAGCTCCACAGGAAATCTGAGCATCAAAACAGTTTCCATGTCTGATCAAGGATTCTACAAATGTAACATCTCTGGAGTTGGAGAATCACCACAGAGCTGGCTGTCTGTTGGACGTGAGACATGTAGGATTTTTCAAAATAAGATTCATAAAGTATTGATCATGTATGTGTTTACACTCTCAAACAATTCCCATCTCCTTAAGTTTCAGCTTTTCCTAAAAAAAGCTTTTCCAGCTTTTTGGCAGATATTCCTCTGTTACTTTTCTACTTTTAAATGTTGTAGACGTCGTCCAGCAGTTCACAGGAGTAAATGTCTAAACTGAATTTCTCTGTGTTTCTTTGTCTCAGATGCAGCTTTTCTTCGTATCTCTCCAAACAAACTGCAGTTCTTTGAATATGAGTCGGTCACTTTGTACTGTGAGGGAGTCTTTTACTGCGATGCTGAATATACATTGAGTCGAGGGAAGCCCTTGTGTTGCACAACTAATAACAGAACATCAAGAGGACCTAACTGCACCCTTCAAAGTGTCTATAGAGATGACACTGGAAAGTATTGGTGTGAGGAAGGAGGAGAGAGAAGAAACATCATCAACATCAATGTTGCTTGTATGTTTGCAGTGAGGCAGTGATATTTTGTGATTATCTCAATGTGATTTCAAGTTTAATTAAATATGATCATGTACTTCAGCTGTGGATTCTGTGATCCTGGAGAGTCCTGCTCATCCTGTGATGGAGGGAGAAGATGTGACTCTGAGCTGCAGAACCAAAATATCTTCCTCCAACATCGAAGCTGATTTCTATAAAGATGGAGTCAACAAGTGGAGAAGCTCCACAGGAAATCTGAGCATCAAAACAGTCTCCATGCTTCATCAAGGATTCTACAAATGTCACATCTCTGGAGTTGGAGAATCACCACAGAGCTGGCTGTCTGTTGGAGGTGAGACATGTAGGATTTTTCAAAATAATATTCATAAAGTATTGATCATGTATGTGTTTACACTCTCAAACAATTCCCATCTCCTTAAGTTTCAGTTGTTCCTCCCGTCAACACAGAAAGTGACAATGACTCTCCTACCGTCGATACAGAAGATCACAAAGACTTTAGTCCTACCTCCTTTTTCTCTGGAAGCACACAGTGGATCATAATCTCTGTCTCGTTGATGCTTCTCTTGTTGGTTGTTGGACTACTTTGCCTCGTCAGATTTCTCTGTGCCAGAGGTGAAAAACATAAATTGAATTTTCCTCTATGCGATTCTTCGATGTACACATATGTTAAGGCGGAGTGACTAATTGCCTCTTGTTACTTAGAAATTATGTCGTCAGTTTACTTTAGTTGCATTACAATATTCAAAATATCTTCTATTTTACAGATTTTCGTTCTCAGTCACATGCAGTGCCCAATTCAGACTCATCAGAGCATCAGACAGGTAGGTTTAACATTAAGAAACTAAACATTTAGCAGAAAGGATATTAAATATATATATTGACTGTTTTTTTTCCAGTCTCTGTACAGGCCACTGCAGCTGAAGCAAGCCAAGCAATGTATGCTAATGTAACAAAGGACAGGAAGAAGGAAGGTATTTCGTCAAACCTTATATATTTTTTTTCGGCCTAGACCACAGTTAGCATGCTACTGATGTTAACGTTAGATTTTAGCAAAAGGCAATATTTGAAACTTGCATTTGTGATCTCAAGCACAAGTTCAAAAAGTTTCACATTCAAAACGTTGGTGATTTAAGCAACTGCAGAGCCAATCATGTAAACAAAAGTAACATGAAGTTGTTGTTTCTCTCTGTCAGATGAGTCGTCTGTTTACTACGCTTTGGTCCGGAGTGGCGCTCCACAGCTGGGTCAGAATTAAAATTATTCATAACATTACTAATCCCAATATCTGTGAATGATTCATTGTTCTAATTAAAAAGACACATGTAGTAAGGAATATTTGATTTGTCTTCAAAGCAGCAGAGCCCATCGTTCCCTCACAAGCCCGAGACTGCTGACAATGACGTCTGCTATTCTACAATTCAGATTGTGAGTCAAATATAGTCTTTTATCTCCTCGTTGCTACACAGTTCTCTTTCTGTCTCCAAACACTCGTATTGTATATATATGTAAACCTCAAAGATGGTGTCATTTAAGTGGTCGAGGGCTTCAGAATATTTCCCAGTAGAGGGGTAAGGGTAGAGATTTTAAGTCATGCTTTGCTTGGTAAAGGAAATTTCTACGACTTCTTTTCTTTGTATAATCTACAACTTCCTTGATATGTGTCTTCTGTGTCCTATGTGTTACAGGTTGCTAAGCGTTGACTGAAATGAAGAGCTTCATGATCTACGTGAAAACCAGTTAGGGCCAGTATTACTTGTTATTGTACAAGCTAAAAAAGAAAAGTTAACCTTCTTTTGACCTCACGTCTGTCTGCTGTGTATCAGAGTTAAAATAGTTTCTGTGCAAAAACCAACACATCAGCACACGTTTTGGTTGATTTTCGTCAGGTAGTTTAACCAACTTATTTCATTGGGTTTTTCTGTTCACACAGTCGCTCACCAGATGAGCGCTGCTGCTGCTGCTTCTAAATATGTCGCGGTTAGCTGCATATCTGATGTTGTTCCATTGCTTTTTCAGGTTTGTGGTCAGTAACGAGACGAGTGTTACTTGTGTTTCACCGCTGAGAATAAAAGTCACGTCCTACACGTCAGAGCGTCTGTTTGAGTTTGTTCTGTTGTACAAAATGTCAGCGTTTTCTCACGTGTCATGATAATTATAACTACAGCAGAACGTTCCTCGGTTTCATGAATGAAATTCATGCACATTACCATGAAATAACCTGTGATCACGCTGACAGTGGTTGTGAGGGTTATGTCTTTGAAACCAAAGTGTGTCGATCTTCCTACTTTCTAACAAGACATTCAGAGATGGATCTATTACTCTGAATTCTCTGCCTCGGTCAATTAAAAGTTAATTCCTTGATTTCACTTCCTGTTTTATTTCTGATGGTTGTATTTCACCACCAAGACACCTCATCTGTGTCTTGTCAACCGTTCTGTGGTTTGATTGCTCCTCCATTATACATTTCACCTCATTACTCTGTGTATGTACATATAGCCCTGTCTCATCCCTTCTCACTTTGTCCGTTTAGTTACTGTGGAAGTACCTGTTGTGCTCTCCTGCTTTTTCTCGTGTCCCTTTGCTTCTTTTCTGCTTTGTTTGTCAGTGTCCTTTGGTTTTTGAATGACTTTGCTTCTTGTGCTGCAGTTACCATGAATCCAACAAACAATAGACTGGACTTTAGCTAATGGACTTCCTGCCATGCCGCTGCAGTGCCTGTCGTTCTCTGTCATTTTTTTCTTCTGTTTCCTCCCCTTGTCCACTGCTACACCTTGTGACAATCTTTCTATCAACTCAAGAGCCCAGGTCATTGAGCTCCCCCTTATGGTGAGGAAAGGTGTAACACTGTCTCTGCCATGTTATGGTTAATCACACACTCTGACCACACAAGCCGCTAAAGTGAACAGAGGACGGTCCAAGACAACCTTGGATGGAGCTATTTCAACCATGAAGACATTCCTCACTAGACGTGGCAATGAGAAAGAGGAAGGTCAAAGAGACACAAACAGATCTTGAGCCGTTAAATTCAGAGAAGTGAACAAATACCCATCTTGTACCAAGTGAAGACTCTGGCCAAAGCAGAAAGGAAGTGATGACCAACATTGTGATGATCATCAATGAGATCCACATTGGCCCTGCTTGTGCCTCGAAGAAGGATCTCACTGGACCATCGGCAGGACTTGAGCACGATGGCAACGTGAATGGTTGCAGCGGCCTGGTGCTCCTTTAGTTTCAGTAGCTTATTGCGTTTTTATGCTTGTTTTTATGCTGTTTTGCTACCGCACACGTGCAGTACAGCAGTGCAGAACTGCTTATGTTTTCTAGTCACTATCACGGCTTCAAAGACAGCACAAACTGGGACTTCATACCTCCTGAAATCCAGGGCTCGGCAGCAGAGTATACCATCCCACCGCTGTCACTCAGGTGAACCCGACATCGCAAACAAAAGAGGGGGAGGTGATGGTCTCTCCACAAAAAAAGTGGACGAGCTATGACTACGAATTGTCACACACAGTCTGGATTACAGCGTAATTATCATCACAGAGTCCTGGCTGAAGCATAACATAGCTGGAGGGATACACAATCCTTAAGGCATGTACAGACGAAGTGGCAGAGGTATTTACCATCATTTTCAACCTCTCACTCCAGCAGTCTGCTGTCCCAACCTGCCTTAAGTCATCCACCATAAACCCAGTACCGAAGAGGAACACAGTGAACTGTGTAAATGACTCCTGCCCTGTTGTTCTAACACCCATTATCACCAATTGTTTTGAGAGACTTATCCTCCCCATCATCAAAGCTGGAATCCCTGCTGACAAAGACCAACATCAATTTGGATGAAGGGCAAACAGGCGGACTGTGACAAAGACGTCGTCACAGGCCTGGGACAGCACACAATGTTGAATAATGGGATTCACATTCACTTACAGGTAGTGATGGCCCTCTGACACCCGAGGCTCCGACACATGCGCCGTAGCTCATGAAGCAATTGTATCGAACCACTGTGCCGAGGCGTGGTTCGGTCACGTGACTAGTGACGTTTGAAGCACTTGAGTGACGTTCGAAGCAGTTCAAGTGCTTCGAAGGCTTCAGTGGCAAACGAATCACCCCAGGGGTTCGGTTTGTCATGTGAATAACTTGGTGGGATCGAGTGTGTTCAGGGATATCCCGGATATCCTATCCCTATTTAGTGGTGCTCATGTGAATGTTTCTTTGCAGAGTAAGTTGGTTTGTTGCTGTAGTTGGAGTAAGTTGCGTATTTTGTGGAGATAGATGGTAAGATTCAGAGAGAAATAGATTAATTAGTTACATAGATAACACTAGATTGATAGATAGACATAGTTACATAGATAGTTCTAAATAGCGTTATGTATAGATAAGATAGAGAGAGAGATACGGATAAGATATAGACATATGTCCCATACAAGCATGTACCAGTAAGACACGTCTCCATTGCACTACATTTTATTGTCCACTAGATGTCCTAATAGAGCACTGTGCCACTGAAGCTTCGAGTAATGAACCCTTTTTTGAATCACGTGTCGAGGCTTCAACAAAGCCTCGATTGCCCATCACTACTTACAGGGCAATAAAATAACACACATCACCACATTTAGTTTAGAGTATTTAGCAATTTATTTTCATTTTTGTCATATTTGTGTTTTCACCCGTTCTCACCAATGATTCCTCTTCTCTGTCCCCGGATCGACTAGAACTGTGGCTGAGGCCCAATCATATAGGATCAGAGATTGCTGGCAGGTGTGTTGGAAGTGGGATATATACTATTTGAAAGTAGGTCAGGGGTGATGCTGTTTGTCATACAATAAGTTAGGCTTGTTTATGTAAAACATTCGAAAACAGAGTAGCACAATATGTCAGAATATTATGGTTGTATATGGGATTTATGTGTATGTGGTCATAGGGAAATCAGTGGAGTAAATTGATTGCTGTAGCTAATGGTTGGTCCAGAGGGAGGGGCTGAAAGTATAAAACCTCTGGCCACCAAGGCGTAGGGTAGTGATAGGCAATCGAGGCTTTGTCGAAGCCTCGACACGTGATTCAAAAAAGGGTTCATTCCTTGAAGCTTCAGTGACACAGTGCTCTATTAGGACATCTAGTGGACAATAATATGTAGTGCAATGGAGACGTGTCTTACTGGTTCATGCTTGTATGGGATATATGTCAATCCTATCTATATATAACGCTATTTAGAACTATCTATGTAACTATGTCTATCCATCAATCTAGTGTTATCTATGTAACTAATTAATCTATTTCTCTCTGAATCTTACCATCTATCTCCACAAAATACGCAACTAACTCCAACTACAGCAACAAACCAACCTACTCTGCAAAGAGCCATTCAAATGAGCACCATTAAATAGGGATAGGATATCCGGGATATCCCTGAACACACTTGATCCCACCAAGTTATTCACATGACAAATCGAAGCCCTGGGGTGATTCCTTTGCCGCTGAAGCCTTCGAAGCATTTGAACTGCTTCGAACGTCACTCAAGTGCTTCAAACGTCACTAGTCACGTGACCGAACCACGCCTCGGCACAGTGGTTCGATACAATTGCTTCATGAGCTACCGCGCATGTGTAGCCTCGGGTGTCAGGGGGCCATCATTACCACCAAGGGCGCAGAGGGAGAGTTAAAAAGATGATCCACAAAGAGAAGAGAATTGGATGAGATGTGTGCTGAACAGGTTTTTCAGTTGTTTCCACATTTTTTTTTTTTTTTTTGTAAATAAAGGCACGTTTCGTTTGAAACCAAAAGCCATTTCCTTGATGTTTTTCTTTCGACGGACTATTGGAACCTAGTTTTTGTGACACGGACAGAGGATGCGATCATTACAGCTCTCCACACAGCTCTTTCACTCCTAGATAAGGACAACACCTATGTCAGGATGCTGTTTGCAGATGTCAACTCTGCTTGTACTATCATCCTCCATAAACTAGTTCAAAAACTGAGCAACTTGGGCCTAGGCAGTCCACTGTGCCGCTGGATTCTGGACTTCCTGAGCAATAGACCCCAGAATGTCAGGATAGGGGACATCACATTATCCACCCTCATCCTCAACAATGGTACCTTGAAGGACGGTGTCCTCAGCCCTCTTCTCTACTCACTACTCACCCATGACTATACCACCATTCACACCACCAACACAATTGTCAAATTTGCTGACACCACCACTATAGGGCTGATATCTAATGACAACGGATCAGCCTACAGAGAATAGGTTCAGCATCTTGTGCAGTGACAATAACTTGGACTTAAACACCACAAAGACCAAGGAACTTATAGTGGACTTCAGGAAGTCCATGCACACTCTGCAGTCTGCCCTCTGTATACAGGGAGAGGAGGGTCAGAGGGTGGGTAACTTTATCCCGAACCAATGAGCTGCCAAACCTTATTTCCTTATTTTTCACCAGACAATGAAAATGTTTGTCCTCATTTTCCATAGTTGCCCTACCCATGAATACCCATATGGTAAAAGTGGGATCTAACTGCTTTCAAGTGAGGTCCATCAAGGTGTTTTCATATCATAATTTTGAGTCTCCACCTATTCACTGAAGAATCTGGGCCCTTGGGATGAACTTTCACATAACTCAGTTCCCTCTTTGTAGAATGCATGAGCAGCCACCTTCCTGCCAGTATGTTAACGCCTGCTTACAGTCCTCTAGCGTAACCTCTATCTAGGTACCATTGTGTGCAGGTCGTTGCTTAGCTGCTTTTTATAAAACAGGAAAGGTTTCTAAATTCCTTTAAGCTTTCTTAATATCAACTCTTTCAAAGATGACTCGCAGATTTGCACTGCCTTTGCTCTTTGCCCCACCCACTGATGTTTAACTAAAACACTGAGGCTATTTCCACCACCACTGCTTCTCAGAAATCTGCCACACAGGAAGAAACCATTTCTCATTTTACACTTCAGTCTGATGTTCAGTCAGTCAGCAGCAAGACAACATGGAGGTCAGAGCTTTCTCCATCGCACTGTGTGAGTACTGGCTCCTTTACATATTAAAACTTAATGAAAAACACTTCTTTACAGCCCATGCATGTTAAAATCTTTGAAAATTGTTTAGGAAGTGAACTTACATTTAACACTTTTAACGGAAGTATTATTCATCACCAGCTACGACATTTAACAGTAAATATGCTGAACCTCTTGAGCAGCTGTAGGAGACGACAAAACATTTATTGATTGATCTATTTTCTTTGCGTCTTCAGTGACTGTGATGATCCTGCTGTGTGCACAGGATCAGGAAGTTGGTGAGTAGATGTTTTGTTGGGCAGTTGTAGAAAAGAGGCAAAAATAATCTAGAGATTGGTGTGTTTAATCATCACAGGAGTTCCTCTATTACTTCTCTACTTTTAAATGTTGTAGACGTCGTCCAGCAGTTCACAGGAGTAAATGTCTAAACTGAATTTCTCTGTTTTTCTTTGTCTCAGATGCAGCTTTTCTTCGTATCTCTCCAAACAGACTGCAGTTCTTTGAATATGAGTCAGTCACTTTGTACTGTGAGGGAGTCTTTTACTGTGATGCTGAATATACACTGACTGGAGGGAAGCCCTCGTGTTGCACAACTAGTAACAGAACATCAAGAGGACCTAACTGCACCATTAAAACAGTCGTTGCAGAGGATTCTGGAAAGTATTGGTGTGAGGAAGGAGGAGAGAGAAGAAACATCATCAACATCAATGTCACTTGTATGTTTGCAGTGAGGCAGTGATATTTTGTGATTATCTCAATGTGATTTCAAGATAAATTAAATATGATCACGTTCTTCAGCTGGTTCTGTGATCCTGGAGAGTCCTGTTCATCCTGTGATGGAAGGAGAAGATGTGACTCTGAGCTGCAGAACCAAAATATCTTCCTCCAACATCGAAGCTGATTTCTATAAAGATGGAGTCCACAAGTGGAGAAGCTCCACAGGAAATCTGAGACTCAAATCAGTCTCCATGCTTGATCAAGGATTCTACAAATGTCACATCTCTGGAGTTGGAGAATCACCACAGAGCTGGCTGTCTGTTGGAGGTGAGACATGTAGGATTTTTCAAAATAAGATTCATAAAGCACTGATCATGTATGTGTTTACACACTCAAACAATTTCCATCTCCTTAAGTTTCAGCTTTTCCTACGGTCAACACAGAAGATCATCAAGACTCTAATCCTGCTTCCTATTTCTCCTCAAACACACCATGGATCATCTCCATCTCCGTCTTGTCGATCCTTCTCTTGTTGGCTGTTGGACTACTTTGCTTTGGTAGATTTCCCTGTGGCAGAGGTGAAGAACATAACTTGAGCTTTACTCAAAAGTACAGAAAAATTACTGAGAAGTTCCTCAGGATTAGAGGATATCCGTACAGACCAGTGCAGCTGAGGCAGGCCAAGCAATGTATGCTTCTGTAACAAAGAACAGGACGAAAAAAGGTATTTCGTCAAACCTTATGGACCTCAGACCGCAGTTAGCATGCTACTCAGCACTTACATTATTTGACACGATAGTGCTGGTGTTAAGTTTAACTTTCTACACCATGCAGTACTTGAAAGTTGCATTTTAGATCTCAAGCAAAAGTTATTGACCCAAATTCAACAACTGATCAGATTATAAAATGTGGAACAAGCCACATCTCCAGAGACATATGCTTATTGACATTCATTGTTGGATGTTAACTGGAGCCTGATGGTGATTAGCTTAGCTTAGCATTGAAAAAGTTGTCGATTTAAACAATTGCAGAACCAATCCCATAAAAAAGGGTCATTAAGTTGATATGTTTCAGCTGTGATCGTTTCTCTCTGTCAGATGAGTGGCACTTCACAGCTGGGTCAGAATTAAAATTATTCATAACATTACTAATCCCAACATCTGTGAATGATTTATTGTTCTAATTAAGAAAACACACATGTAGTAGTGAGGAATATTTCATTTGTCTTCAAAGCAGCAGAGCCCAGCGTTCCCTCACAGGCCCGAGCCCCCGCTGACAATGACGTCTGCTATGCTACAATCAAGATTGTGAGTCAAATACAGTCTTTTATCTCCTCGTTGCTACACAGTTCTCTGTCTTTAAACACATTCTTGAAAAGTGAAAAAGCAACTCAAAAACCCTGAGCCATCGAGCTCCTCGTCTTTGTTGGTGCAGAGTCTACACATCTTGTTTAAATGTCCAAAACTCTAATTAAGATTAGTCTGTCTCTGAGCACTGATTTTAATATCATATACAGTATGTATGTAAACCTCTAAGATGGTGTCATTTAAGTGGTCGAGGGGTTCAGAATATTTCCCAGTAGAGAGGTAAGGGTAGAGATTTTAAATCCTGCTTGGACTTAAATGCAACGACTTCTTTTCTTTGTATAATCTTCAACTTCCCTGATATGTGTCTTCTGTGTCCTATGTGTTACAGGTTGCTAAGCGTTGACTGAATAGAGGAGCTTCATGATCTACGTGAAAACCAGTTAGGGCCAGTAATGTTGTTATTGTACAAGCTAAAAAGGAAAAAAAAAAAAAAAAAGGTCTCAGGTCTGTTTGCTGTGTTACAAATTTAAAGTAGTTTCTGTGCAAAAACAAACGTGCAGAGTGTGACAGCGTGTGCACTTTAACCAACACATCAGAGAAGTTTCGATTGATTTTCATCAGGCAGTTTAACCAACTTGTTCCATCAGCTTAGTCTGTTCACACAGTTGCTCACCAGATGAGCGCTGCTGCTGCTGCTGCTGCTGTTTCTAAATGCTCCGCGGTTAGCTGCATATCTGATGTTGTTCCATTACTGTTTTAGCTTTGAGGTCACCAACGAGACGAGAGTTTCTTGTTTTTCACCGATGAGAATAAAAGTCATGTCCTACACATCAGACCGTCTGTCTGAGTTTGTTCCGTGGTACAAATTGTCACCATTTTCTCACATGTGTCATGATAATTATAACTACAGCAGAACGTTCCTCAGTTTTATGAGTGAAATTCATTCACGTCCTCATGAAATAACCTGCGTTCACACCGACAGCGGCATTGAGGGTTATGTCGCAGTCGATCTTCCCAGTCACAGACAGATCCATTACTCTTCTTGGTTCATCAGTCGTTTGAAGACGCTCCAGCCTCGGTCAATAAAAAGTTCATTCCTTGGTCTCACTTCCTGTTTCATTTGTGGTGGTTGTACTTCACCACCAAGACACCTCCCCTGTGTCTTCTTAAATCTTCTTCCTTGTCTTTTGTTTGCTTGCTCCTCCGTTATTAGTTTCATCTCATTAATCTGTGTAAGTGAATGAATCCATGAATCCAACAAACGATAGACTGTACTTTATGTTGGACTTTAGCTAATGGACTTCCTGCCATGTTGCTGCAGTGCCTGTTGTTCTCTGTCCTTTTTGTCTTTTGTTTCCTCCCCTTCTTCCCTGCTACACCTTGTGACAATCTTATTGTCAACTCAAAAGCCCGGGTCATTGAGCTCCCCCTTATGGTGAGAAAAGGTGTAACACAGACTGTCTGGGCCATGTTAAGTTTAATCAAATCACTCATCATGATAAATAGTTATCATTCTGTCTTGCTGGGGACAGGCTTTCTGTGATGTCACTGGAGGGGACATCCCTGTCAGAATTACACCTGAGTTCACAGAGGCCATAGTAAGAGAGGTCACCAATGAGATTAACTCTTCCCCAAATCTGACCACACAAGCTGCTAAAGTGAAGAGAGGACGGTCCAAGAGAACCTTGGAAAGAGCCATTTCAACCATGAAGACCTTCCTCACTGGGCGTGGCCATGAGAAAGAGGAAGGTAAAAGAGACACAAACAGATCATTAGTCTTTCAGTGTAGAGAAGAGGACAAAGATCCATCTTGTAGCAAGTGAAGACTCTGGCCAAAGCAGAAAGAAAGTGATGACCAAAAGATCTATGTGGAGGTTCAGAGGGTGGGTAGCTTTAAGTTCCTTGTTGTCCACATCTCCGTTGATCTCACCTGGGCTTCACACATCTCCCACCAGATGAGGAAATCAAAACAAAGACTCTATTCCTTTAGGAAGCTGAGGTACCCTTAGCTCCCCCGGCACCTCCTGACAAACTTCTACAGGTCAGCTACAGAGAGCATCCTGACCTACTGCTGCACTGATTCAGCAGCTGCATAGAGGAGAACAAGAATAACCTGCAGCACCTGTGAATGACCTGTGAGGGCGACAGAGCGAACCATCAGCTCGCCACTAATTTCCATCCTACTGTGTGCTTTTATTGTATACTCTATCTCATTGATTCATTGTAATGTGTACAGCTACTATATTTGCTGCTATATGCTGCTGTAGTTTCTATTGTTTACTGATCCTGAACCAAAGAGTTGCCAAACTGTATTTCATTGTTTTTCCCCAAACAATGACAATAAAAACTTTGTTTTCTTGTCCTTATTCTCAACCCGGCAACATGTGTGTTTCTCCGCATTTGCCATAGTTGCCCTACCATTGAATACCCATATGGTATAATAGGGATCTAACTGGTATTCAGGTGAGGCCTGTCTGGGTTTTTTCAGATCAAACCCTTGAACTCCCCATCTGGGACATTGGGATGAGCTTTCACATAAAGTCAGCCTCCTCTTTTAGCTTCTAACCCGTTTACAGTTAAAGTCTACTGGTGTCATACACTAGCAGCCACCTTCCTGACAGTATGTTAATGCCTGATTACATTCCTGTAGCCTGACTTCTATCTTGGTACCGTTACGTGCAGGTTGTTGCTTAGAAGCTTTCGAAAGAAGCTTTTTAAATTTCAAGCTTTCTTAACATGAACACTTCTGAAGATGACTCTGAGATTAGCTCTGCCTTTCCACTTTGCCCCACCCACTTATGTTTCACGAAAACGCTCATGCTATTTCTACCACCTCTGCTTTGCAAAAAATCTGCCACACAGGAAGAGACTACTTCTCATTTTACATTTCAATCTGATCTTCAGTCAGTCAGTGGCAAGACAACATGGAGGTGAGAGCTTTCTGCATCACACTGTGTGAGTACTGGCTCCTTTACAGATTAAAACATAATGATGAAGACTTTATCTACAATTAAAAAGTGTATGCATGTGAAAATCTTTGAATGTCATTTAGTGAGTGAACTTAAATTTAACAATTTTAACTTAAGTATTATTCTTCACCAGCTACGACATTTACTAGTAAATATGCTGAACATTGTGAGCAGCTGTAGGAGACGACAAAACTTTTACTGATTCATCTATTTTCTTTGTGTCTTCAGTGACTGTGATGATCCTGCTGTGTGCACAGAATCAGGAAGTTGGTGAGTAGATGTTTTAGTCGTAGAAAAGAGGAAAAAAATATCTTGAGATTGTTGTGTTTAATCATCACACCACATGTTCTACTTTTAAACATTGTAGTAGTCCAGCAGTTCACAGGAGTAAATGTCTAAACTGAATTTCTCTGTTTTTCTTTGTCTCAGATGCAGCTTTTCTTCGTATCTCTCCAAACAGACTGCAGTTCTTTCAATATGAGTCGGTCACTTTTTACTGTGAGGGAGTCTTTTACTGTGATGCTGAATATAAATTGATTGGAGGGAAGCCCTCATGCTGCACCACTAATAACAGAACATCAAGAGGACCTAGCTGCACCATTAAAAGTCTTTATGGAGAGGATTCTGGAAAGTATTGGTGTGAGGAAGGAGGAGAAAAAGGAAACATCATCAACATCAATGTCACTTGTATGTTTGCAGTGAGGCAGTGATATTTTGTGATTATCTCAACATGATTTCAAGATAAATTAAATATGATCATGTTCTTCAGCTGGTTCTGTGATCCTGGAGAGTCCTGCTCGTCCTGTGATGGAGGGAGAAGATGTGACTCTGAGCTGCAGAACCAAAATATCTTCCTCCAACATCACAGCTGATTTCTATAAAGATGGAGTCCGCAAGTGGAGAAGCTCCACAGGAAATCTGAGACACAAAACAGTCTCCATGCTTGATCAAGGACTCTACAAATGTCACATCTCTGGAGTTGGAGAATCACCACAGAGCTGGCTGTCTGTTGGAGGTGAGACATAGTTTTTTTTTTTTCAAAATAAGTTTCATAAAGTATTGATCATGTACGTATTTACACTCTGAAACAATTTCTATCTCCTTAAGTTTCAGGCTTTTCTACCGTCAATAGAGAGGGCTTTATTCCTGCATCTTCCTCCCCAAACACACCATGGATCATCATCTCCGTCTTGGTGGTGCTTCTCTTGTTGGCTGTTGGACTACTTTGCTTTGGCAGATTTACCTGTCGCAGAGGTGAAGAACATGAAGTGAATTTTACTCAAAAGTACACAAAAGTCACAGAAGAGTTCCGCAGCGTTGGGTGTTAGGGTTGATGTTTTTCACATTATCAATACTTCCATTGTGTAACAATCTCAGGAAACCCTGCACAATTTTCCAAATTTGTTCCAATATTGTTACTTTATTAGTTTCCTGGTTACTTTATTTCCATTATAGTATTCAAAATATCTTCTTTTTTACAGAAGTTCTTTCACAGTCACCAGCAGTGCCTGATTCAGACTCATTGGATCATCGGACAGGTACGTTTAACGTTAAGAGATTAAACATCTAGCAGAAAGGATATTAAAAAAATATATATGTATTTATTGTTTTTTTTGTTTTCCAGTCTCTGTACAGGCCAGTGCACCTGAAGCAGGCCAAGCAATGTATGCTAATGTAACAAAGAACAGGAAGAAGAAAGGTATGTCATCCAACTTTATAGACAGACCACGGTTAGCATGCTACTAAGCATTTTCATTATTTGACATGGTAATGCTGGTGTTAACTTTAGCTTTCTACACAATGCAGTATTTGAAAGTTGCAGCTGAATGTTAACTGGAGCCTGATAATGGTTAGCTTAGCCTAGCATTGAAAAAGTTGTTGATTTAAACAATTGCAGAACCAATTCTGTAAAAAAGAGACATTAAGTTGATATGTTTCAGCTGTGATCGTTTCTCTCTGTCAGATGAGTCGTCTGTTTACTACACTTTGGGATGGAGTGGTGCCCCACAGCTGGGTCAGAATTAAAATTATTTATAATATTGTTAATCCCAACATCTGTGAATGATTTATTGTTCGAATTAAGAAAACACACATGTAGTAAGGAATATTTTATTTGTCTTCAAAGCAGCAGAGTCCAGCGTTCCATCGTCAACCCGAGCCCCCGCTGACAATGACGTCTGCTATTCTACAATTCAGGATGTGAGTCAAGAACAGTCTTTTATCTCCTTGTTGCTACACAGTTTTCTTTCTTTGAGCACGTTCTTGCTGTCCACTCATAGATGCTGAAAGAAAAGTGAAAAAGCAACTCAAAAACCTTGAGCCATCAAGCTCCTTGTCTTCTGTCGGTGCAGAGTCTGTATGAATGTCCAAAACTCTAATTAGGATCAGTCTGTCTCCAAAAACTGATTTTAATATGATGTATGTATGTAAACCTATAAGATGGTGTCATTTAAGTGGCCGAGGGGTTCAGAATACTTCCTAGTAGAGGGGTAAGAGTAGAGATTTGAAGTCATGCTTTGACTTAAATGTAATGACTTCTATTCTTCGTATAATCTACAACTTCCTTGATATTTGTCTTCTGTGTCCTATGTGTTACAGGTTGCTAAGCATTGACTGAAAAGAGGAGCTTCATGGTCTACATGAAAACCAGTTAGGGCCAGTATTGCTTGCTTACGAGCTAAAAAAGAAAAGTTAACAATCTTTTCATCTCACGTCTGTCTGCTGTGTATCAGAGTTAAAATAGTTTCTGTGCAAAAACCAACACATCAGATAAGTTTCAGTTGATTTTCATCAGGCAGTTTAACCAATTTGTTCCATCAACTTTTTCTGTTAACACAGTTGCTCACCAGATGAGCGCCTCCGCTGCTGCTGCTGCTGCTGCTGTTTCTAAATGTGTCATGGTTAGCTGCGTGTCTGACATTGTTACATTGCTTTTTTAGGTTTGTGGTCAGCAACGAGACAAGAGTTTCTTGTGTTTCACCGATAAGAATAAAAGCCATGTCCTACACGTCACAGAGCGTCAATTTGAGTTTGTTCTGTGGTGCAAAATGTCTGCACATGACACTGACAATGGTCTTGAATGTCATGTCTTTTGTTGCAGTCGATCTTCCTACACTCTGACAGGACATTCAGTGATGGATCCATTACTTTTCCATCCATGTCTAGGGTCATCAGTAGTTAGAAGATGCTCCAGGCTTGTTCAACGAAAAGGTTATACCTTGGTCTGACTTCCTGTTTTATTTCTGGGGGTTGTATTTCACCAAGACACCTCCCCTGTGTCCTGTCAACTCTTCTTCCTTCTCTGTGGTTTGCTTGATCCTCTGTTCTTAGTTTCACCGGTCTCTCATTACTCTGTGTACGTATATATAGTTCTGTCTTATACCTTGTCACTTTGTCTGTCCAGTTACTGTGGAAGTACCTGTTGTACTCTCCTACTATTCCCTGTGTCCCTTTGTTTCTTGTTTTTCTCAGCATTTTTTGTTTTTTGGATTACTTTGCTTCTTGTGCTGCAGTTACCATGAATCCAACAAAAGACAAACTGGACCTTTTGTTGGACTTTAGCTTATGGACTTCCTGCCATGTCCTTTCTGCAGTGCCTGTTGTTCTCCATCCTTTTCGTCTTTTGTTTCCTCCCCTTCTTCCCTGCTACACCTTGTGACAATCTTATGATCAACTCAAAAGCCCAGGTCATTGAGCTCCCCCTTATGGTGAGGAAAGGTGTAACACAGACTGGCTGGGCCATGTTAAGTTTAATCAAATCACTTATGATAAATACTTATCACTCTGTCTTGCTGGGGACAGGCTTTCTGTGATGTCACTGGAGGGGAAATCCCTTTCAGAGTTACACCTGAGTTCACAGAGGCCGTAGTAAAAGAGTCCATCCTCTTTTATTTCCATCCTCAAGGAACCATGGGGTCCATATGGGGTATGAGTGGGAACTAATTGGTTTATTGATGGGGACATTGGTTTATTCATATGAGGCCCATATCAGCCCCACCTATCACTTTAACAAGGTCCTCACTGGACCATAGGCAGGATTTGAGGAAGATAGCAACGCGAGTGGTTCCAGCGGACTGGCGGTTCTGTTTCAGGATCTTATTGTGTTTTTTACACTTGTTTTTATGATATTTTTCTACTGCACACGTACAGAGCAGAGCACAACTGCTTACGTTTTCTAGTCACTATCACAGCTTCAAAGACAACACAAACTGGGATTTTATACCTCCTGAAATCCAGTGCTCGCCACAGAGTATACCATCCCATTGCCCTCATTCAAGCGGAGACGACATCGCAAAGAAAAGAAGGCGATACATGTGGAGCTAAGGGCCAGCGCCTTCAAAGCTGCTGTGCGGTGTGTTTTCACGCGGTCTCTCCACGACAAAATGGACGAGCTACGACTACGAATCATCACACACAGTCTGGATTACAGATCATCACGGATTCCTGGCTGAAGCATAACATACCTGACCAAAAGTATGCTCAGCTGCTGCCTTTCCATCAGAGATAACTGTTGTACATAACGCACCTGGCCAGACCGCACAGTGTGCCCGCTTTCAACTTCCTTGCTAAGGACATTGAACATTTTGATCCAGACTGCTGTGATCATAACATTGACAATTACGTTAAGGATTTAGACCACGCCCTAATCGATTTGCCCCATTCTACGCAAAAAGGAGAAGTTAAACTCTGGTTTATCCAGTCACAGCCTCCAACAGTCAGAGATGACTGCACAAAGCTCTGTCAAGCCCTGATAGAAGAATTCTCTTCTACTGCTGATGCAATCGGCTCAACGTTGTAATCATGACACGCCAAGATGACCCCTCAATGCAGGACATCAGGAAGATGACTGTCACGCCCTGATGATTTAATTTGAACACTCTAACTCACAAACACAAACCAAAAGTCAGTGATTTAACCAGTTTATTGTCACAAACGATAAGTAGGTGGAAGCAGATTTGCAGGTCTATGAAGATGGACTAGAACCAGGTTGTGGGGTATCCAGGGAGAGCAGGGGTAGAAATGGAAGGCTGGAAGACTGATGGAGCTGGGTGAGGATTTCAGGGAGAAAATGACAGAACAGGTGAGTTGATGGATCGATGAGCTGAAGACAGGGAAACAAAATTAGTAAATGCAGCAGCTGTATTAACAACTAAAGATATTAGCCACAGCACTATACCACAAAGGTTAGCACACGATCTAGTGATGAGTGGAGAACTAAACCAGGATTTTATAAACAAGGTGAGTAGATGGCTGATGAGGCTCCATTTGTAGCTCCAGCTCCCCCCAGCTCCAGACCAACCACCAGTGAACAAAGAAGGACAGACACATCCAACAAGAAACAAAGGAGATCCTGACAATGACACAGGTGCCTTGAGAAGCTGTTCTTGGTCTGAGAGAAGCTAAAAGAGGAGTAATATGATCTCTCTTGATAATTCCTGTCAATGCTCTTGAAACAGGAAGCAACACACCTTGGCGTCTCTATTGGATAGGGATATCATAGGTCATGAACAGCAAGGGAGGGGAGGCCTAGGGCTGTGTGCAGGGAAATGTCTGTGAAGCAAGGCATCAGTGGTAGAAAGGAGAAAGATGATAGTGGAAGAGGTACAGAAGCAAGAGGAAGCAGTTAGATGCTCTAAGGCAGTGTCGCAGGCTACGCAGGGTCAATGGGTGAACTGGGAGAGTGTGGAGAAAAGGAAGGTTAAGTGGAGAGACCTTTGGAGCATGGAGGCTAGCAGGATTAGATTCATGTTAGGGGCTACCTATGATGTGCTGCCAACTCCCCAGAACCTGAACCAGTGGGTAGGTGAGGATGCTGCCTGTCCATTGTGCACTTGTGTCTGCACGCTTAGACATATTATGACAGGTTGTAAGGTTAGTCTCTCCCAAGGATGTTACACCTGGCGTCACAATCAGGTACTGAGATGTTTAGCAGCTGCAATTGAGGAAAAACAGTTGATTGTAAATTCCATGGCTGTTAACAGAGAGAGAAGATGCACTAAGACAATACCTACTCAGGAAGCTGAAGTCACTTAGGATTAACAAAGACATTCTCACCACATTCTACTGTGCTTTTATTGAAAATGTAATAACCTTCTCTTTCACTAGCTGGTTCCACTCCATCACCCTGCAAAGCAGAAACTGCCTGTTGAGTGTGCTTAAGGTCTGCTCAAAAATCATTGAGCAGCCCGTCCGAACTCTCACTGCCTTATGTGACCAACAGACGGTAAAGGTAGCACGCAGGATTATGCAGGACCCCTCTCACATCCTGTTTTCTGAGTTTGAGAGGCTCCCCTCAGGACGCAGACTACGCTGTCCGCCTTGTCGGACACAGAGGAGGAAGGCAACCTTCATCCCGAGGGCTGTCCGGCTTTTGAATGACAACAGACTCATGAACATGTGACTTTAACTGCCTCTTATGCACCTTGTTTTAATTGAAGCACTAAGGAATCACTTTAAGAACTCCTAGAACTTATTTTTTTTGAACTACAACTATGCAACGAATGATGATATGTGGTTTGCAGTGTGTGATTGTGCAGTGTGTCTGGGAAATATGTGCTGGTTGATTGTACAGTATGCGGGCTGCTTTTGTTGTTTACTGTGTCTCTTGTCCCTTGTTTGAAATAAGCTGCTACCTTTTTAAATTGCCCCTTGGGGACAAATAAAGTGTTTTGAATTGAATTGAGTTAAGTTTGTACGGGAGGGAGAAAAGGCTAGATTAGCAGGCATCAGGCATAACATGGGACAACTAAGAGTAGGAGGAG
Organism: Planiliza haematocheilus; assembly: GCA_005024645.1. Taxonomy (NCBI): domain Eukaryota; kingdom Metazoa; phylum Chordata; class Actinopteri; order Mugiliformes; family Mugilidae; genus Planiliza; species Planiliza haematocheilus. Next base: position 1,816,122 of record SRSE01000889.1, read on the forward strand.
CCTGGGAGCTGAGGGCGGACTTAAATGGACAACTGGTTAACCCAGGTGAGATAGCTAGCACCCGACTACGGCCAGATCTGCTGTTGTGATTTGAGGCAGAGAAAGTAGTCTATTTCATAGAGCTGACTGTCCCCTGAGAAGATAGAGTTGAGGTTAGTGATGGGCAATAGAGGCTTTGTTGAAGCCTCGACACGTGATTCAAAAAAGGGTTCATTATTTGAAGCTTCAGTGACACAGTGCTCTATTAGGACATCTAGTGGACAATAAAATGTAGTGCAATGGAGACATGTCTTACTGGTTCATGCTTATATGGGCTATATGTCTATATCTTATCCGTATCTCTCTCTCTATCTTATCTATATATAACGCTATTAAGAACTATCTATGTAGCTATGTCTATCCACCAATCTAGTGTTCTAACTATGTAACTAATTGATCTATTTCTCTCTGAATCTTACCATCTATCTCCACAAAATACGCAACTAACTCCAACTACAGCAACAAACCAACCTACTCTGCAAAGAGACCTTCAAATGAGCACCACTAAATAGGGATAGGATATCCGGGATATCCCTGAACACACTTGATCCCACCAAGTGATTCACATGACAAACCGAAGCCCTGGGGTGATTCGTTTGCCACTGAAGCCTTCAATGCATTTGAACTGCTTGAGACATCACTCAAGTGCTTCAAACGTCACCAGTCACGTGACCGAACCACGCCTCGGCACAGTAGTTTGATACAATTGCTTCATGAGCTACCACACGTGTCGGAGCCTCGGGTGTCAGAGGGCCATCACTAGCTGAGGAGGCTAACGAGTGTAAGAAAGCTAAGTATGCAGAGCTAGCAACAGATGCAGAGCAGAATGGATGGAAGGCTTATGTCTTTGTGGCAAAGTCAATGATTGCTCCTCTGAGCGAGCTGGGTATACGAGGTAGAAACCAGAGGACTGCAGATGACAACATATATCGGGAAGCAGAGAGAGCGAGCGACTGGTTATGGGTGCGTAGAATGCATGCTAGTTGGAGAACTAGCTAAAGGTAAAGATGGCCGCATGTAGATTTGTTTGTCACGTGATTTGTTTGTTTGTTACGTGTTGCGGCCTCTTGGTCCAGTTCTATTTAAGGAGTTGCTGAATGAGTTCCGAATGATATCATCGCTAATAATAATCATTGCATAATCTAATCTAGAAGACATTTTAAACTTTATCTTTTAAGGTGAGCAATTTCCCATTGCGGGACAAATAAGCACTCCAGCACTCTTGGGACTGAGTGGTTAAATGTGTGCACTGATTTTAAGATGACTTTCCTCTCAGTCTCAGTGGTTTATATTTTGCACTAATGAATACTGTATATATTAGAATACTAATGAACCACACACCAACATGGAGGACATTAAGGAAATGTGACAGTGAGCAGTGAACGCGGATTCGCTCTGCCTTCGCTCTTTGCACCACCCACTGATATTTAACTAAAACACTGATACTATTTCTACCACCTCTGCTTCTCAGCAGTTACACAGGAAGAGGCCACTTCTCACTTTACACTTCAGTCTGATGTTCAGTCAGTCAGCGGCAAGACAACATGGAGGTCAGAGCTTTCTGCATCGCACTGTGTGAGTACTGGCTCCTTTCCACATTAAAACTTAACGATGAAGACTTTATTTAAAATTAAAAAGCTCATATATGTGAAAGTCTCTGAAGGTTATTTAGTGAGTGAAGTTAAATTTAACTGTTTTAAAATATTATTTTTTACTAGCTATGACAATAGTAAATATGCTGAACATCGTGAGCAGAAGCAGGAAACCACAAAACTTTTATTGATTCATCTGTTTTCTTTGCGTCTTCAGTGACTGTGATGATCCTGCTGTGTGCACAGGATCAGGAAGTTGGTGAGTAGATGTTTTGTTGGGCAGTTGTAGAAAAGAGGCAAACATATCTTGAGATTGGTGTGTTTAATCATCACAGGAGTTCCTCTATTACTTTTCTACTTTTAAATGTTGTAGACGTCGTCCAGCAGTTCACAGGAGTAAATGTCTAAACTGAAATTCTCTGTTTTTCTTTGTCTCAGATGCGGCTTTTCTTCGTATCACTCCAAACAGACTGCAGTTCTTTAATTTCGAGTCGGTCACTTTTTACTGTGAGGGAGTCTTTTACTGTGATGTTGAACATAAATCAGTTGGAGGGAAGCCCTCGTGTTGCACCACTAATAACACAACAGCAAGAGGACCTAACTGCACCATTAAAAACATTTTTGGAGATGATTCTGGAAAGTATTGGTGTGAGGAAGAAGGAGAGAGAAGAAACATCATCAACATCAATGTCACTTGTATGTTTGCAGTGAGGCAGTGATATTTTGTGATTATCTCAACGTGATTTCAAGATAAATTAAATATGATCATGTTCTTCAGCTGATTCTGTGATCCTGGAGAGTCCTGCTCATCCTGTGATGGAGGGAGAAGATGTGACTCTGAGCTGCAGAACCAAAATATCTTCCTCCAACATCACAGCTGATTTCTATAAAGATGGAGTCCGCAGTTGGAGAAGCTCCACAGGAAATCTGAGACTCAAAACAGTCTCCATGTCTGATCAAGGACTCTACAAATGTCACATCTCTGGAGTTGGAGAATCACCACAGAGCTGGCTGTCTGTTGGACGTGGGACATGTAGGTTTTTTTCAAAATAAGATTCATAAAGTATTGATCATGTATGTGTTTACACACTCAAACAATTCCCATCTCCTTACGTTTTAGCTTTTCCTACCATTGATATAGAAGATCATCAAGACTCTAATGCTGCCTCCTCTTCCTCCACAAGAACACAGTGGATCATCATCTCTGTCTTGGCAGTTCTTCTCTTGTTTGTCATGGGACTGCTTTGCTTTGGTAGATTTCTCTGTCGCAGAGGTGAAGATTGTGTAACTATCGTTACTTATAAAATCAATTCTCAAGTTACTGTAGCTCCATTATAATATTCATAATACCTTCTTCTTTGCAGATGTTGTTTCACAGTCACCAGCAGTGCCTGATTCAGACTCATCAGAGCATCGGACAGGTAGGTTTAACTTTAAGAGATTAAACATTTAGCAGAAATTATATTAAATATATACATATATGTTGTTATTTTTCCAGTCTCTGTACAGGCCAGTGCACCTGAAGCAAGCCAAGCAGTGTATGCTACCGTAACAAAGGACAGGAAGAAGAAAGGTATTTTCCTCTAACTTTATATTAATTTAGCCCAGACCACAGTTAGCATGCTACTCAGCATTTACATTCTTTGACGTGATGGTAGTGGTGTTAACTTTAGCTTCCTGCACAATGCAGGATTTGAAACTTTTCATATCTTAAGCACGAGTTATTGACCCAAATTCAGCAACTGATCAGATTATAAATGTGGAACAAGCCAATGTTCCAGAGACATGTGCTTATTACCATTCAAGGCAAAAGCTGCATGTTAACTGAAGCCTGGGGGTGGTTAGCTTAGCTTAGCATTGAAAAAGTTGTTGATTTAAAGACTTCCAGAACCATTCCTATAAAAAAAAAAAAAAAACGACACAACCTCTAATCATTTCTCTCTGTCAGATGAGTCGTCTGTTTACTACGCTTTGGTCCGGAGTGGCGCTCCACAGCTGGGTCAGACTCAGAATTATTCATAACATTGTTAATCCCAACATCTGTGAATGATTTATTGTTCGTATGAAGAAAACACACATGTAGTAGAGAATATTTCATTTTTTTCAAAGCAGCAGAGTCCATCGTTCCCTCACAGGCCCGAGACCCCATTGACAATGACGTCTGCTATTCTACAATTCAGATTGTGAGTCAAATACAGTCTTTTATCTCCTCGTTCCTCACAGTTGTCTTTCTGTGATCAAATTCTTGCTGTCCATTCATTGTTGCTGAAAGAAAAGTCAAAAAGCAACTCAAAAACTTGAGACATCAAGCTTCTCATCTTCTGTCAGTGCAATGTCTACACAACTTATAGGAATGTCCAAAAGTCTCGTTAGGGCTAGCCTCTCTTCGAATACTGATCCACTATATCTATATATGTAAACATGTAAGATGGCGTCATTTAAGTGGTCGAGGGGTTCAGAATATTTACCAGTAGAGGGGTAAGAGTAGAGATTTGAAGTCATCTTTTCTTTCTATAATCTACAACTTGCATGATATTTGTGTTCTGTGTCCTATGTGTTACAGGTTGCTAAGCATTGACTGAAAAGAGGAGCTTCATGTTCTACGTGAAAACCAGTTAGGGCTAGTATTAGAATAAGTATGAGAAAAGTTTGACCTCAGGTCTGTTTGCTGTGTTACAAATTTAAAATAGTTTCTGTGCAAAAACAAATGTGTGGACTTTGACAGCGTGTGCGCTTTAACCAACACATCAGAGAAGTTTCGGTTGATTTTCATCAGGCAGTTTAACCAACTTGTTCCATCAGCTTTTTCTGGTTACACAGTTGCTCAACAGATGAGAGCTGCTGCTGCTGCTTCTAAATGGGCCGCGGTTAGCTGCGTATCTGAAGTTGTTGCATTGCTTTTTTTAGCAACGTGACAAAAGTTTCTTATGAGAGTTTAACCAGTGAGAATAAAAGTCATGTCCTACACGTCAGAGCATCTGTTTGAGTTTGTTCTGTGGTACAAAATGTCGGCGTTTTCTCACATGTGTCATGATAATTATAACTACAGCAGAGGTAACATGCACGTCACCGTGAAATAACCTGTGTTCACACTGACACTGGTATTGAGGGTTATGTCTTTTGTCGCAGTCAGTCGATCTTCCTGCTAGGGATGGCTCGATCCAATATTTAGGATCCGTATCGGCCTGATATTGGTCAAAATTTCAGGATCGATCATCGAAAACAATAACTATGGCCCAGCCGAGCCAATACCTAAGCCCAAATGCTCAACTTAATTTTGCTTGACATGCCGTAAACAGAGAGCAGCTGCTGCAAGCGCGTGTAAACAGAACGTTGTGACAGTGAATTAGCCTAGTGCGCTTATAATGTCAGCTGTGTGGAGTTATTTTGCACGCAAGGAAGAGAAATTTAAAACAGAGGAAGGCAACTTGTGCAAAGTGAGTGTCTCAAGGGGTGGCAGCAGCACTGGTCTCAAGTGTTTGTGACAGTTATCTAAAGTTAGCAGTCACTTAGAGCAGCTCTATGTCCAATAGCAGGGGCGTCCATTACGTCGATCGCAATCGACCGAAAAAGTTTTAGGCCTCGTCCACACGTACGAAAACGTTCTTTTCCCTATCCATTTTCCCTGGCATCGTCTCAAGAATATCTGCATCCACACGGATCTATCTCAGCACGACTCAAAATGCTATTTCATATTCCCGGCATACAGGTGGCGCTGTTTCAGTTTCAGAAATTCACCAAAATAAAATTCGCATAAAGCTTGAGCGCTGTTCACAAATCGGCTTTAGAAGAAACCAAACTCAAGGAGAAATGACATTTAGCCCTAGTAACCATAATAGGCTCAATATCTTCTCCAGCAGGAACACGAGCATGTAGTCCACCATTGTTGTTGATGTTGTTAGGAGACGTCTCACGGGATATAAGAGGTGGAAGGCTGCTCCAGGGGTGTGGTGATGGTGGCGAGGATTTTCCTCTGTCCACACAGAATGATAAATAGTTATCATTCTGCCTTCCTGGGGACAGGTTGTCAGGCTTTCTGTGGTGTCACTGGAGGGGACATCATTGTCAGAGTTACATCTGAGTTCACAGAGGCCATAGTAAAATATCACCAAATGTTTTGAGAGACTCATCCTCCCTATCATCAAAGCTAGAATGCCTGCTGACCTCGACCAACACCAGCTTGCATAAAGGGCAAACAGGCGGACAGAGGATGCAATCATTACAGCTCTCCACACAGCTCTTTCACTCCTAGATAAGGACAACACCTATGTCAGGATGCTGTTTGAGGATTTAGCTCTGCATGTACTATAGTCATTCTCCATAAACTAGTTCAAAAACTGAGCAACTTGGGCCTAGGCAGTCCACTGTGCCACTGGATTCTGAACTACCTGAGCAATAGACCCCAGATTGTCAGGATAGGGGACATCACATTATCCACCCTCATCCTCAACAACGACACCTTGCAGGGCTGTGTCGTCAGCCCTCTTGTCACCCATGACTGGGCCCTATTCACACCACCAAAACAATTGTCAAATTTGCTGACACCACCGTTGTAAGGCAGATATCTAACGACAATGGATCAGCCTACAGAGAATAAGTTCAGCAACTAGTGCAGTGACAATAACTTGGACCTAAACACCACAAAGACCAAGGAACCTAAAGTGGACTATAGGAAGTCCAAGGCCACTCTGCAGAGTGAACCATCGGCTCACCACTACCCCCGCTAAGAGACATCTGCAGGGGCTGGTTCCAAATGAAAGCCAGTCATATCTCCGGGGACCAAACCCACCCTGGTTGTGAACTGTTCACCTCACTACCTTCTGGGAAGAGAGAAAAAAAATGTTGTTATCAAAACTAACAGATGGAAAAACAGCTTCTACTCTTGAGGCTTCAAATCCCTCACACCTTCAACCTCACCTTCATAGACTGCTGTGCAATAACCCCCATAGTTATTCCCCAGTGCACCTACCCCACCTACCTCAATAGGCTCATTTGCACTAAGAAAGATACTATTTGAACTACTGTTTAATTGTTCACTGCTTTAAAATGACAATAAAAAACTTCTTATTCTTGTTCTCAACCGGGCAATAAGTGTGTTTGTCTGCATTTTCCATAGTTGCCCTAGCCATGAATAACCTTATGGTATAATAGGGATCTAACTAGTTTTCAGGTGAGGCCTGTCTTGGTTTTCTTATTTAGAAACTTGAAGTCCCCAGCTATGCACCGAAATATCTATGCCCTTGGGATGAGCTTTCACATGAACTCAGCCCAACCTGTTAATTTCTAACCCGTTTACAGTCAAAATCTACTGGTGTCATACACTAGCAGCCACCTTTCTGACAGTATGTTAATGCCTGCTTACATTCCTCTAGCCTGACCTTTATCTAGGTGCCATTATATGCAGGTCATTGCCTATCTGCTTTTTAAAAAAACTGGAAAATGATTTTTAAATTCCTTCAGATCTTTTTAATGTGGTCTCCTGCATGAGGTACACATGGCCAATAAGAAAGGTATGCACTACTTAGCAGACATACACTCAGCAGAGTCAGATCTTTGGGCACACAAAGAGGAACTGTTAATTAGGTTGCCTTTCTCCACCACAGTCATTAAGCTGATGTGATTCTAGTTATTCTGATTCACACTCCTCCTCTAGTGAAAGGTTAATGCCCTCTCCAGTCAGGAGATGGGAACAATTCCCAGTAAGTTCCAAGTTCCTGAGAATGGAGTCAACTTCTCAACCTCCTCTGAGAGGCCGAGGTAACAGTTACCTGATGTCCCTTCTCACTGAAATGAAGAGACATGTAGTTTATCCTCCAGAAGATATTCTGTCCAGTCCATGATGCATCACAATCCTATCTGTGCCCATTTCTCTGAAGGTGGACTAGGACACCTCAGGTATGCTCAGTGTCTGCCTTTCCTTACCTCCTATCAGAGGTAACACCTGCTCAGACTCCACAGTGTCCCTTCTTTAAAGTGCTTGAGTTCCTTTCTTAGGTACATTGAACGCTTTGATCCAGACAGATGTGATCATAACATTGAATTATGTTAAGAATTTAAACAAGAGGCAGGAATGCACCAGGCTTGGAAGAAAACTCTGCCTTTAAGTCCTTATTCTTGCAAAACCTTCACCCATGTGTATGCACTCACGTTGTACTCATGACATACCAAGGTGTGGGGTATCCAGGGAGAGCAGGGGTAGAAATGCAGGGAGGAAGGCTGTCAGACTGGTGGAGCTGGGTGAGGATCCCAGGGGGAAAAAAACGACAGAACAGGGGCCTCATGTACGAAGACTTGTGTGGATTTCCTTCTAAAACGTGGCACATGCTCAGATCTAGAAGCATGTTTCCTTTGTACATTCTAATCGAGCGTACCCGATCCCTCCCTGTACATGCCCCTTTTAAATTTGCAAACTGTATTTAAATTGACCCTGCACCTGACATTCCCCTCTCTGCACGATCAGATAATGAAAACATAACAATGAGTATGATCTGTATACTGATCGAATGAAAATGTTTCCTTTTACATTTACAAATTCATCATGTGATAGTGCTTTTATATGAATGTGTGTGCAGTCGACAGCTCCGATTGCATTCAGAAAACCAGTTCTCGTTGCAAATTGTTCAGATGTATTGTTTGAGAATCTGATATACCTGACTGACGTTCGGATGATTCTGTCCCACACGTCTGGCATGGCCCTGCTTATGATCGATAATGTCATCATCAGTCGGAGTAATGGTTTTCACATTTATGACAATTTCCCAGCATCACCTCAAGGTGTCGCCAAAGGATCAATATCTGTAGAAGCTAGCGCACTCTTGATACATGAATGAATGAATAGCCTTTATTGCATCATAACAAGTACAGTGAGATTACAGCACTCTCCTATCCGTACATATACAGACAATACAATAAACCGGGGGTTTCAAACTGATCCGTGAAAGGGCCACTGTTTTCATTCCAACCGTGCAGCAACAATGCAGCAGTGGGTTTGGCTGGCAAGTTTTTGTTCCAATCAAGCAAAAGGACACTTGAAATGACTGCATGAAGGCAGTTCAGTTGATTGATTGAGCCAAGTCAGGTGTGCTGCTGCATGGTTGGAATGAAAAACCTGCAGCCACAGTGGCCCTTTCATGGATCAGTTTGAGACCCCTGCAATAAACAGGCTTAACAGATAAGTGTTAAGTAATAGTGTGGGGAGGAAATGGGAGGAAACAAGAGGAGAGAGGAGGAGAAAAAAATGCAGTTCCCAGACTACACTCCTCTGTGAGACTATAGTGTGGGACTGGGAAAAAAACAGGCAGCCAACCTCAGCCACTGCCCCAGGGGCGGCGCCATCGGACCGCGCCTGATGCACTGGGGGTGAAAAAGTGGTGAAGGCGTGTGATTGGGGGGTAGGGAGGTGTGTTGCATATGTGCATGTGTGTGAGTGTCCTTGGGTGCGTGTGTGTACATAAGCCTGGAGAGTCGCTTCGTCTAACCTCCCAATCAGTGCCTCAGTTTGCAGGATGTCATCGCGATAACACAGCATGGTTGCCATTGAGACGTCCTTGATGGCGTCCCAGGCGGAGTCAAACATCAACAGGTGTCTGTGAAGGACGGAAGTGAGGAATGCGACAGAGTGTCTCACTGCAGCGATCTTGTGTCATATCCATTCATTAGCCTTTGCAAAGCCAAAAGCTTCTCCAAGATGTTTTCCATGTTGCGGTTAATGAACACAGTCTGAGCGCTGACTGCTCTTCCCACTCCATCAGTCAAATCGGGCAGCTTCATGGGGCTTTGGACTGCTGACACCATCTTCCGAATTTTCCAATACACCAGGGACTAAACCAATCAGCAGAAAGCCTGTTATCATGGCTCCAAATAAGATCCTCGATGTCCTCTACGGAAAGAATCACCAGGCACACGACCCTCCACTTCTCCCAAGAGTCCATCATGTACCCAATGGCAAATGTTCCGTCAGGACAGACAGGTTCCCTCGAACCCACTCTCCTCGTTGAGAAGACTCTGTCAACTGCATTGAATTGACCAATTCCATGATTTAGAGATTTAGAGAATTTAGAGAGCAATGCGGAGAGAGGCTCTTAAAGTTTGAGACAAGACAGGATGAGACGTGAGAAGCAAAGCAGGAAAAATAAGGTTGCATCCGCCTTCATTGGGAGCACACACAAAAACTTTTCTGTGCGTGAGTACGTATGCAACGTTTTTGTACGCATGCAGCCTTCATACATGAGCTCCCAGGTGAGTAGATGGATCCAAGAGCTGAAGACAGGGAAGTCTGTCTTGTTCTGTCAATGGGTTGCTGAATGTGTTGAGAATGATATCATCGCTAATAATAATCTTGCAAAGCAAGATTGCATAATCTAATCTAATCTAAAGGTATTTTAAACTTTGTCATTCAAGGCGAGTTTCACCTCCAGCACTCTAGGGACTCAGTGGTTAAATGTGTGCACTGTTTTTAAGATGACGTTCCTCTCAGTCTCACTGCACTAATAAGTACTATATATATTAGAATACTAATGAACCACCAACCAACATGGAGAGCATTAAAGAAATGTCACAGTAGCAGTGAACGCGGATTCGCTCTGCCTTTGCTCTTAGCACCACCCACTGATATTTAACTCAAACACTGATACTATTTCTATCATCTCTGCTTCGACAGTCACACAGGAAGAGGCCGCTTCTCACTTTACGCTTCAGTCTGATGTTCAGTCAGTCAGCGGCAAGACAACATGGAGGTCAGAGGTTTCTGCATCGCACTATGTGAGTACTGGCTCCTTTACATATTAAAACTTAATGATAAAAACTTTATTTACAATTAAAAAGCTCATGCACATGAAAATCGGATTTAGTGAGTGAACTGTAATTTTATAATTTTAATTAGAACACTTTTAACTTAAGTGCTATTCACCAGCTACGATATTTAATAGTAAATATGCTAAACATCATGAGCAGCTGTAGGAGACGACAAAACTTTTACTGATTCATCTATTTTCTTTGCGTCTTCAGTGACTGTGATGATCCTGCTGTGTGCACAGGATCAGGAAGTTGGTGAGTAGATGTTTTGTTGGGCAGTTGTAGAAAAGAGGCAATAATATCTTGAGATTGGTGTGTTTAATCATCACAGGAGTTCCTCTATTACTTTACTACTTTAAATGTTGTAGACGTCGTCCAGCAGTTCACAGGAGTAAATGTCTAAACTGAATTTCTCTGTTTTTCTTTGTCTCAGATGCAGCTTTTCTTCGTATCTCTCCAAACAGACTGCAGTTCTTTGAATTTGAGTCGGTCACTTTGTACTGTGAGGGAGACTTTTACTGTGATACTCAATATAAATTGATTGGAGGGAAGCCCTCATGTTGCACCACTAATAACAGAACATCAAGAGGACCTAACTGCACCATTAAAAGTGTCTTTGGAGAGGACACTGGAAAGTATTGGTGTGAGGAAGGAGGAGAGAGAAGAAACATCATCAACATCAATGTCACTTGTATGTTTGCACTGAGGCAGTGATATTTTGTAATTATTTCAATGTGATTTCAAGATAAATTAAATATGATCATGTTCTTCAGCTGGTTCTGTGATCCTGGAGAGTCCTGTTCATCCTGTGATGGAGGGAGAAGATGTGACTCTGACCTGCAGAACCAAAATATCTTCCTCCAAAAGTGAAGTTGTATTCTATAAAGATGGAGTCCGTAAGTGGAGAAGCTCCACAGGAAATATGACATTCAAAACAGTCTCCATGTCTGATCAAGGATTCTACAAATGTCACTTCTCTGGAGTTGGAGAATCACCACAGAGCTGGCTGACTGTTGGAGGTGAGACATGTAGGGTTTTTCAAAATAATAATCATAAAGTATTGATCACGTATGTGTTTACACTCTCAAACATTTCCTGTATCCTTAAGTTTCAGCTGTTCTTAACGTCAATGACGGTGACAATGACTCTCCTGCCAATGATACAGAAGATCACCAAGACTCTAATCCTGCCTCCTCTTTCTCCACAAACACAACATGGATCATCATCTCCATCTTGTTGATGCTTCTCTTGTTGGTTGTTGGAGTACTTTGCTTTGGCAGATTTCCATTTCTCAGAGGTGAATAACATAAACTGAACTTTCCTCAATGTGATTCTTCCTTATACACGAATGTCCCGTCGAAGTGCTTCAGGTCTCTGAGCTAGGGCCAAAGTTTTTCACATTATAAATGTTTCCATTGGATAGTAATTTCAGGAAACCCTGTACAATTTTCCAAATTAAATTAATCTCTCCCTTGTGTAACTATTGTTACTTAGAAAATAACTTGTCAGGTTACTTCAGTTCCACCACCAGATTCAAAATATCTTCTATTTTACAGATTTTCTGTCACAGTCACTGGCAGTGCCTGATTCAGACTCATCAGCGCATCAGACAGGTAGGGTTGACGTTAAGAGATCAAACATTTAGCAGAAAGGGTATTAAATATATATATTTATTATTTTTTCTTCCAGTCTCTGCACAGGCCACTGCACCTGAAGAAAGCCAAGCAATGTATGCTACTGTAACAAAGAGCATGAAGAAGAAAGGTATTTCCTCTAACCTTATTTTATTTCAGCTCAGACCATAGTTAGAATGCTACTCAGTATTTTCATTTTTTGATGTTACGGTGCTGGTGATAACTTTAGCTTTCTGCACAATGCAGGATTTGTTCTCAAGTCGAAGTTATTGACCCAAATTCAACAACTGATCATATTATACAATGCTGAACAAGCCAAAGTTCCAGAGACGTATGCTTATTTCCTTTCAAGGCAATAGCTGGATGTTAACTGGAGCCTGTTGGTGGTTAGCTTAGCTTAGCATCGAAAAAGTTGTTGACTTAAACAATTGCAGAACCAATCCTGTAAAAAAGTGACATTAAGTTGATATGTTTCAGCTCTGATCGTTTGTCTCTGCCAGATGAGTCGTCTGTTTTTCACACTTTGGGCCAGAGTGGCGCTTCACAGCTGGGCCAGAATTAAAATTATTCATAACATTGTTAATCCCAACATCTGTGAATGATTTATTGTTCTAATTTAGAAAACACACATGTAGTAGTAAGGAATATTTCATTTTTTTCAAAGCAGCAGAGTCCAGTGTTCTCTCAACGGCCCTGGACTCCATTGAAAATGACGTCTGCTATTCTACAATCAAGATTGTGAGTCAAACACAGTCTTTTATCTCCTCGTTGCTACACACATCTCTTTCTTTGAGCACGTTCTTGCTGTCCAGTCATAGTTGCTAAAAGAAAAGTCAAAAAGTAACTCAAAAACCTTGAGTCATCAAAATCCTCATCTACTATCAGTGCAGTGTCATATCTTGTATAAATGCGAAACACTCTAATTAGAACTAACCTGTCTTCGAACACTGATCCACTATATGTAAAACTCTAAGATGGTGTCATTTAAATGGGCGAGGGGTTCAGAATATTTCCTAGTAGAGTCATCTTTTCTTTGTATAATCTACAACTTGCATGATATTTGTCTTCTGTGTCCTATGTGTTACAGGTTGCTAAGCATTGACTGAAAGGAGGAGCTTCATGGTCTACGTGAAAACCAGCTAGGGCCAGTATTAGAAATAATTGTGAGAAAAGTTTGACCTCAGGTTTGTTTGCTGTGTCACAAATTTAAAATAGTTTCTGTGCAAAAACAAACATGTGGAGTTTGACAGCGTGTGCACTTTAACCAACACATCAGAGAAGTTTTGGTTTATTTTCGTCAGGCAGTTTAACCAACTTGTTCCATCAGCCTTTTCTGTTGACACAGTTGCTCACCAGATGAGCGCTGCTGCTGCTGCTGCTGCTGCTGCTACACTCCGCGGTGAGCTGAGTATCTGAAGGTGTTGCATTGTTTTTTTTAGGTTTGTGGTCAGCAGTTTTCACTGATGAGAATAAAAGTCATGTACTACACGTCAGAGCATCTGTTTGAGTTTGTTCTGTGGTACAAAAGGTCAGCATTTAATCACGTGTCATGATTATTATAACTACAGCAGAACGTTCCTCAGTTTTATGAATGAAATTCATGCGCGTCCTCATGAAGTAACCTGTGTTCACACTGACACTGCTATTAAGGGTTATGTCTTTTGTCGCAGTCAGTCATTCTTCCCATGCTTTGACAAGACAGTCATAGACAGATCCATTACTCTTCTCAGGTCATCAGTAGTTTGAAGACGCTCCAGCTCGGTCAATGAAAAGGTCATTACTTGGTCTCACTTCCTGTTTTATTTGTGGTTGTACTTCACCACCAAGACACCTCCCCTGTGTCTTGTCAACTCGTCTTCCTTGTCTTTTGTTTGCTTGCTCCTCTGTTATTAGTTTCATCTCATTACTCTGTGTACGTCTATATATCCCCGTCTTATCCCTTGACAGTTTATCTGTCCAGTAACTGTGGAAGTACCTGTTGTGCTCTACTACTATTCCCAGTGTTCCTTTGCTTCTTGTGTTTCTCAACATCCTTTGGTTTTTGGATTACCCTGCTGCAGTTACCACGAATCCAACAAACAATAGACTGGACTTTTTGTTGGACTTTAGCTAATATACTTTCTGCCATGTCACTGCAGTGCCTGTTGTTCTCCGTCCTTTTTGTCTTTTTGTTTCCTCCCCTTCTCCCCTGCTACGCCTTGTGACAATCTTCGTATCGACTCAAGAGCCCAGGTCATTGAGCTCCCCCTTATGGTGAGGAAAAGTATAATACAGACTGTCTGGGCCATGTTAAGTTTAATCAAATCACTTATCATGATAAACAGTTATCATTATGTCTTGCTGTGAACATGTCCATATCCATGGCTGAGGTTCCTGGATTTCCCCATGCGGGATAAATAAAGGCCCAACTGGTTTACTTATACGAGGCCCACATCAGACCCACCTATCACTTCACCAAGGATTTGACTGGGACATACGTAGGTGGGTCCCAACTGGGCTGCAAGTGGGTCTGTCTGCACTTTCCATAGTTACCCCACTTGTGAATGCCTGTATGGGGCATAAGGGGGATCTAACTGGGCTCTAGATGGTTTCCTGTGGGCAATTAAATGAGATCCACATAGGCCCCACTTGTGCCTTGAACAAGGATCTCACTGGGCCATAGGTGGGACGCAACTGAGTTACAAGTGGCCACAGAGGTCCAACCTATGAATGTCCATATGGGGTATAAGTGGGAACTAATTGGTTTATAGATGAGGCCCCACGGTGTTATTCATATGAGTCCCACATCAGCCCCATCTATCACCTTAACAAGGATCTCACTGGACCATAGACAGGACTCCTTTTCAGAGCAAGATGGTGATGCCAGTGGTTGCAGCAGCCTGGCGCTCCTCTAGTTTCAGTAGCTTATTGTGTTTTTTTACGCAGTGTATTTTATTGTGTTCATCACGCAGAGGCATATCATACCTGGGAGGATACACAATCCTGTACAGAACAACTAGCAGAGGTATTTACCATAATTTTCAACCTCTGAATCCAGCAGTCTGCTGTCCCAAACTGCCACCATAAGTCAGCCACCATAATCCCAGTACGAAAGAAGAACACAGTGAACTATGTAAAGGACTCCTGTCCTGTTACTGTGACCCCCATCATCACCAAATGTTTTGAGAGACTCATTTTCCCCATCATCAACACTGGAATCCCTGCTGACCTAGCTGTTTTATCTACCTTTGGACACACCTGCCCACCGCCCAAGCAGTACCCCAGGTACCGTACCTCCCTCCGTCTAACTACACACTTTTTCGGGTTGGCCGTGAGCCCCACCTGCCTCAGTGACTCAAGCACTTCAGCCACCTGCTGCATTTGCTCCGCCCAGGTGTTACTATGGATGATAACATCTTTCAGGTCGGCGGCAGCATATGCAGCATGTGGACGCAAAACTTGGTCCATGAGGCGGGGGCCCCAAACAACCCGAACTGAACTGTAATAAATTGGTATAAACAGTACGGAGTGGAGAAAGCTGTTTTCTCCCTAGACTCTGGAGACAAGGGAATCTGCCAACAGTAGATACTGTATCTAACAGAAAACAAAAAGATGAGCAGTGCCCAGGCAAGCCAGGAGTTCGTCAACCTGGGGCATAGGATAGGCATCAAACTCTGAAACATCATTGATCCTGCGATAGTATACCCAGAATTGGATAGACCCATCTTTCTTGACTACAATAACTGTGGGATCTGGCACTGTTGGACTCCTCTATTACACCCATCTCCAACATAGCTTTCAATTCTACCAGAACGGTGAAATGGCCTGATGATGTCCATCCCATTACGTTCAAACAGGAATCAGTGGCAATGGACGCAAAGGTACTCTCGGGACAGGGCACCAGCGCCGCACTACCCGTATGCCAGGCCAATAGAATGGACCTAATACACAGTTCAGTGTCTTCTCACCCCATAT
This sequence comes from Planiliza haematocheilus, assembly GCA_005024645.1. Classification (NCBI taxonomy): domain Eukaryota; kingdom Metazoa; phylum Chordata; class Actinopteri; order Mugiliformes; family Mugilidae; genus Planiliza; species Planiliza haematocheilus. The sequence continues at coordinate 1,832,134 of SRSE01000889.1, forward strand.
GTCCAGCCATCGGGTTACAATGAGCCGCCTGGAAAACCATTTCCCAGCGGCTTTTTGGTACCAACAACTGGGTAATTATCTCACCTGTCTGAGTGTCACGGCTCACTCTGTATAGTCTGTCCCTGTGCAATGAATACGTGTGGATACGTTAACGCTGCATCAGGGCGCACCATGTGACCATCAGTTATTATCACTTGGTCTTAGGAAAAGCGTAGATTATCATCAAGAGACTGCTCGAGTGGAAAATCTTCCATGGTGTCAAACACAGGCACCTGTGGAAAATCCTGTGAAGGCACCACCAGTTCCCCCTATCCGTCTGCAGTGTCGGACAACCTCACGTCACTGCTGAGCACAGCGCACATATTCCATGTCCCTGTCAGCCGTGAACGCACCCCTACACACTGTCCCACTAACCTATCAAACCCTGGCCAGTACCCAGAATTAGGGAGTGCGGCAGGCGGAAGCTAACCGTAGCCTTCACACTATGCTTTTTACCCTTAAACACAATTTCAACTGGTACTACAGGGTATCTGTGAATATCCCCATGCACACACCTAATATCCACCCATCCTGCCTCTGTCAAAGCCCTGGGGCAAATAAGATTCTGGTGAACCACAGACTGTGTACAGCCTCGTCACCTGATGTGTACCCCTTTGAATCCTTACCGGAACGCTGAATATCTCTCCTGGACCAGGGAAGGGTGCTGGAGGGCCGGCATCCCGAATCACTTGACCGATGTCCATGAGCAGGAACTCACGACGGAAGTGTCCGGGTTGTCTGCACACCTCCAGCACTCCTGCCCTGCCGCCTGAGGAACCCCTCTGGCAGTGCACCCAGTCTGACGTGCCAGCTGGGAGCTCTTCTACAAACTGGTCGAAGATGATCTTTTCCAGCAGCCACCCATTGCCAGCAGAATCCCCGGGATGCCACCTGGTTGCCGCGTCCTTCAGCTGCTGGACATACACGAATGGCAGATCAGCGGATCCCAGCTTGGTCCAATGATCTTCTACAGAGAAACAGAGTTGATTGAGGACTGCACTTTTGATTTCTCCATTTTGTCCCCTGGAGGAGGCAGGCAGGCTGAGCGCCATAGTTCGCGTGTCCCCTGACAATAGGGGAAGCAGCCGCATGGCCCACTCCGCTCCTGGCCAGCCACATTTGCCGTTGCCTCAAACGTCTCCAAAAATGATTGCGAGTCATCCTGTGCTAACATTTTATGGAGTTGAGTCCAGGGAGTGGGCAAGCTGTGATGCTGCCCCTTCCCGATTCACCATGAACTCCAGTAGCTGGGTCTGCCTCTCTGCCTGGCCCTGGAGTGCTGCCAGCTGTTGCCTACTAAGCACGACCTGGTCTCAGTTCATCACAGCAACCTCCACCAGCATTTGTGAAAGTGTGGTTAGTGGGGGCTTGTCTTCCTGCAGAAGTACGTTGGGCACCAAATGGGGTATATCCTGATCGTATCTTCCGTGTCCTCGCAGGCATACTCTCTGATGCACCACGCCCCCTCCACAGACTGATATCTAACAATGGATCAGCCTACAGAGAATAGATTCAGCATCTTGTGCAGTGGTGCGGTGACAATAACCACAAAGACCAAGGAACTTATACTGAACTTAGGGAGTTCAAGCACACCCTATAGTCTGCCCTTTGTATAAAGGGAGTGGAGGTTCAGAGGGTGGGTAGCTTTAAGTTCCTTGTTGTCCACATCTCTGCTGATCTCACAGTCATATCTCCATGGACCAAACCCACCCTGGATGTTGACTGTTCACCACACTGCCTTCCGGGAAAACGTACCAGGTTATCAAATCCAGAACTAATAGGCTGAAAAACAGCTTCTACTCTTAAGCCTTCAAATCCCTCACACCTCCAACCTCTCCTTCATAGACTGCTGTGCAATAACCCCCATATTTATTCCCCAGTCCATCCACCTACCTCAATAGGCTCATTTGCACTAACATAGATACTATTTGCACTATTGTTTAAGTATTCACTGGTTTAAAATGACAATAAAAACTTCTTATTCTTGTTCTTAGAACAAGGGGCAATAAGTGTGTTTGTCTGTATTTTCCATAGTTGCCTTACCCATGAATACCCATAGTATAATAGGATCTAACTGCTTTTCAGGTAAGGCCTATCTGGGTTTTCCCCACCTATGCACTGAAGTATCTAGGCCCTCGGGATGAGCTTTCACATGAACTCATTCCTCTTTTTTTAACCTTCTAACCTGTTTATGGTCAAAATCAACTGGTGTCATGCTCTAGCAGCCACCTTCCTGACAGTATGTTTATGCCTGTTGACATTTCTTTAGCTTGACCTATATCGATGTACCATTACGTGCAAGTTGTTGCTTAGCAGCATATTTAAAAACAGGCAAGGGGTTTTAAAACTCCTTCAAGCATTCTTAATGTGAACTCTGTCGAAGCTGACTCGTAAGATTCACACTGCCTTTGCTCTTTGCCCCACCCACTGATATAAACTAAAACACTGAGGCTATTTGCACCACCTCTGCGTCTCAGAAATCTGCCACACAGGAAGAGACCACTTCTCACTTTACACTTCAGTCTGATCTTCAGTCAGTCAGCGGCAAGACAACATGGAGGTCAGAGGTTTCTGCATCACACTGTGTGAGTACTGGCTCTTTTCCATATTAAAACTTAACGATGAAGACTTTATTTAAAATTAAAAAGCTCATGTATGTGAAAGTCTTTGAAGGTTATTTAGTGAGTGAACTTAAATTAAACTTTTTTTAAATATTATTCTTCACTAGCTACGACATTTAATAGTAAATATGCTGAACATCGTGAGTAGAAGCAGGAAACAACAACACTTTTATTGATTCATCTGTTTTCTTTGTGTCTTCAGTGACTGTGATGATCCTGCTGTGTGCACAGGATCAGGAAGTTGGTGAGTAGATGTTTTGTTGGGCAGTTGTAGAAAAGAGGCAGAAATATCTTGAGATTGGTGTGTTTAATCATCACAGGAGTTCCTCTATTACTTCTCTACTTTTAAATGTTGTAGACGTCGTCCAGCAGTTCACAGGAGTAAATGTCTAAACTGAATTTCTCTGTTTTTCTTTGTCTCAGATGCAGCTTTTCTTCGTACCTCTCCAAACAGACTGCAGTTCTTTGAATATGAGTCGGTCACTTTGTACTGTGAGGGCGTCTTTTACTGTGATGCCGAATATAAATTGAGTCGTGGAAAGCCCTTGTGTTGCACCACTAATAACAGAACATCAAGAGGACCTAACTGCACCATTAAAAGTGTCTATGCAGATGACACTGGAAAATATTGGTGTGAGGAAGGAGGAGCGATAAGAAACATCATCAACATCAATGTCACTTGTATGTTTGCAGTGAGGCAGTGATATTTTGTGATTATCTCAACATGATTTCAAGATAAATTAAATATGATCGTGTTCTTCAGCTGGTTCTGTGATCCTGGAGAGTCCTGCTCATCCTGTGATGGAGGGAGAAGATGTGACTCTGAGCTGCAGAACCAAAATATCTTCCTCCAACATTGAAGCTGATTTCTATAAAGATGGAGTCAACAAGTGGAGAAGCTCCACAGGAAATCTGAGATTCAAAACAGTCTCCATGCTTGATCAAGGACTCTACAAATGTCACATCTCTGGAGTTGGAGAATCACCACAGAGCTTGCTGGTTGTTGGATATGAGACATGTAAGTTTTGTCAACATGAGATTCATGAAGTATTGATCACGTATGTGTTTACACTCTCAAACAATTTCTATCTCCTTAAATTTCAGCCTTTCCTACTGTTGATACGATGATCAACGAAGATCAGGAAGACATTAATCCTGCCTTCTCTTCTTCCCCAAACATACAATGGATCGTCATCTCTGTCTTGTTGGTGCTTCTCTTGTTGGCTGTTGGACTACTTTGCTTTGGCAGATTTTTCTGTCGCAGAGGTGAAGAACATAAAGTGAATTTTAGTCAAAAGTACACAAAAGTCAGAGAAGAGTTCCTCAGGGCTCAGTGCTAGGGCCAAAGCCTCCATTGCGTAATAATTTCAGGAGACACTGCACAATTTTCCAACTCAAATGAACTTCCTTCTTGTGTCACTATTGTTACGTAGAAAATCAATTTGTCAGGTTGCTGTAGTTCCACTACCATGCTCAATGCCTTCTATTTTACAGATCTACTTTCACAGTTACTGGCAGTGCCTGATTCAGACTCATCACAGCATTGGGCAGGTAGGTTTAATGTTGAGAGATTAAACAGTTAGCATTACATATGTATATATATATATTTATTGTTCTGTTCTTCCTCCAGTCTCTGTACAGACCAGTGCAGCTGAAGCAGGCCAAGCATTGTATGCTACTGTAACAAAGAACAGGAAGAAGAAAGGTATTTCCTTTAACCTTACTTTTTTTTTTTTTCTTGACCACAGCTAGCATGCTACTCAGCATTTATTTGACATGACGGTGCTGGTGACAACTTTAGCTTTCTGCACAATGCAGTATATGAAACTTGCATTTTATTGACCCAAATTCAACGGTTGGTCAGATTATAAATTGCTGAACAAACCAAAGCTTGAGAGACACAAGCTTATTGCCATTTAAGCCAAGAGCTGGCTGTTAACTGCAGCCCGGCGGTGGTTAGCTTAGTTTAGCTAACTTGCAGAACAAATCCTGTAAAAGCGACATTAAGTTGATATGTTTCAGCTGTTATCGTTCCTCTCTGTCAGATGAGTCCTCTGTTTAGTACGCTTTGGGCCAGAGAGGTGCTCGACACCTTGGTCAGAATTAAAATTATTCATAACTTTGTTAATCCCAACATCTGTGCATGATTTATTGTTCTAATTAAAAACATAAATAAATAAATACATCATGCAGTAGTGAATATTTTATTTGTGCAGCAGAGTCCAGCGTTCCCTCACCGGCCCTAGATCCTGTTGAGGAAGTCTACTATTCTACAATTCAGACTGTAAGTCAAATACAGTCTTTTATCTCCTCATTGCTACACAGTTGTCTTTCTTTGAGCGCGGCCTTGCTGTCCATTCATCGCTGTTGAAAGAGAAGTCAAAAAGCAACTAAAAAACTTTGAGCCATCGAGCTCCTCATCATCTGTCAGTGCAGCGTCTACACATCTTGTATCAATGTCCAAAAGTCTAATTACGATTAGCCTGTCTCCAAATATTAATTCTAGTATTGGATTTTAAATCATGCTCTGCTCGGTAAAAGACATTTCTGCAACTACGTCTTTTCTTTCTATAACCTACAACTTCCATGATATTTGTCTTCTGTGTCCTATATGTTGCAGGTTGCTAAGCGTTGACTGAGAAGAGAAGCTTCATGATCTACGTGAAAACCAGGGCCAGTGTTATTCTTGTCATTGTACGTTGTAAGTTAAAACAGAGAAAAAAATCTCCTTTGACCTCAGGTCTGTTTGCTGTGTATCAAATTTAAAATAGTGTCTGTTGTTCCATCAGCTTAGTCTGTTCACACAGTTGCTCACCAGATGAGAGCTGCTGCTGTTTCTAAACGGCGTGCGGTTAGCTGCATATCTGACATTGTTGCATTGCTTTTTTAGGTTTGTGGTCAGCAACAAGAAAGTTTCTTATGAGAGTTTCACAGATGAGAATAAAGTCATGTCCTACACGTCAGAGTGTCTGTTTGAGTTTGTTCCGTGGTGCAAAGTGTCAGTGTTTTCTCACGCGTGTCATGATAATTGTAAGTAAAGCAGAACGTTCCTCGGTTTCATGAGTGAAGGGTTATGTCTTTTGAAAACACTGTCAGTCGATCTGTCCATGCTCTGACAGGACATTCAGAGAGATGGGTCAATTACTCTAAAATTTCTTCTTTTGAATTTCAGTAGTTTGAAGACACTCCAGCCTCGGTCAATGAAAAGTGAATATCAGGAACAGTCTGTCGAGTTCGGTCATTTTTTTCATTCCTTGACGTCACTTCCTGTGTTATTTCACCACCAAGACACCGCACCTGTGTCTCATCAGCTCTTCCCCCTTGTTTGTGGTTTGTTTGCTCCTCCGTTATTAGTTTCACCTGTCTCTCATTTTAATGAGTCTTATGTGTCTGGGTGCCTGTGTGGTACTATGGTTTTTTTTAGTCCCTTGAGATCCCCACCTATGCACTGAAGCATCTTGGGTTAAGCTTTCACAGCCCCCTCTTTTAGCTTATAATCCATTTACAATCAAAATCTACTGGTGTCATGCTCTAGCAGCCACCTTCCTGACAGGGAAAGTGTTTTTAAACTCCTTCAAGACTACTTAGTGCGAACTCTTTCAAAGACGACTCACAGATTCACTCTGCCTTTGCTCTTTGCACCACCCACCGATAGAGCTATTTCTATCACCTCTGCTTCTGTACAGTAGAACAGGAAGAGGCCGCTTCTCATTTTATACTTCAGTCTGATGTTTAGTCAGTCAGTGGCAAGACAACATGGAGATCAGAGGTTTCTGCATCGCACTGTGTGAGTACGGGCTCCATTCCACATTAAAACTCAACGATAAAGACTTTATTTACGATGAAAAAGCTCATGAATGTGAAAATCTTTGAAAGTTATTCAGGGAGTGAACTTAAATTTAACACCTAAGTATTATTTTTCACCTGCTACAACATTTAATAATCAATATGTAGCTGTAGGAGATGACAAAACTTTTATTGATTATTAAAAATAAAAGGCACCTGGACTTGTAGAATTTTTAAGAACAAGTTTCAGCACTCATCGGAGTAGCTTCTACAGTTCTAGGGTACTGCTTTGAAATTTGAGGCTTAAATAGGAAATTCCTACAGAAACTTGCTTGTTGTGTAAACAACAGGAGGAGTAGGAGTTTCCTATTTAAGCCTCAAACTTCCCAGCAGTCCCCTAGAACTGAAGAAACTACTTGGATGAGTTGTGAAATGCCTTCTCAAACAATTCTACAAGTCCAATTGCATTTTTTTAATCTTTTTGTATATACCATGACCTGGATGACTGAGAACCGTCACAGACTTTTTATTGACTGGTCTATTTTGTTTGCGTCTTCAGTGACTGTGATGATCCTGCTGTGTGCACAGGATCAGGAAGTTGGTGAGTAGATGTTTTGTTGGGTTACTGGCAGTTGGCATGGCAGTTGTAGATAGTTCCTATATTACTTGTCTACTTCATCCAGCAGTTCACAGGAGTAAATGTCTAAACTGAATTTCTCTGTTTTTCTTTGTCTCAGATGCAGCTTTTCTTCGTATCTCTCCAAACAGACTGCAGTTCTTTGAATATGAGTCCGTCACTTTGTACTGTCAGGGAGTCTTTTACTGTGATGTTGGACATAAATCAACTGGTGAGATGCCCTCGTGTTGCACGACTAATAACAGAACATCAAGAGGACCTAACTGCACCATTGAAAGTGTTTATCGAGTGGACACTGGAAAATATTGGTGTAAGGAAGGAGGAGAGAGAAGAAACATCATCAACATCAATGTCACTTGTATGTTTGCAGTGAGGCAGTGATATTTTGTGATTATCTCAATGTGATTTTCTAGATAAATTAAATATGATCATGTTCTTCAGCTGGTTCTGTGATCCTGGAGAGTCCTGTTCGTCCTGTGATGGAGGGAGAAGATGTGACTCTGAGCTGCAGAACCAAAATATCTTCCTCCAACATCAAAGCTGATTTCTATAAAGATGGAGTCAACAAGTGGAGAAGCTCCACGGGAAATCTGAGACTCAAAACAGTCTCTGTGTCTGATCAAGGACTCTACAAATGTCACATCTCTGGAGTTGGAGAATCATCTCAGAGCTGGCTGTCTGTCAGAGGTGAGATGCGTTAATTTAAAGATTTATGCTGAATAGTATATATGTGTGGTATAAGTTGCTGTTGTTTTTATTATTATTTTATTTATCTAACTTTCCTGTCTTCATCTACATGATATTTTCACAAAGAGATGAATCGTACCTCCTCCTGCAAGTGTAATGGTAAGAAAACCTAATATTAACTACACTTTCTAATCGTTAAATCACTCAACAAATAACCTGGGAACTGTCCTGTTTGATGCAAGGCCTTTTGAGAGATAAATGGATTGCTCTTTGCTTCTTTCACACAACAACTTTCTGTCTCATAATGTCTTTCCTCGTTTTCTGGAACTTTCACAAACATCGTCCCTCCTTAGATCACGGCTGTCACATTTACCCCATCCTAAGGACCGTATTCACCATCACCATGGTGGCGCTGGTGCTGTTGCTGCTCGGATGTCTTCACTGTGTGATAGTCAGAGTTATGAAACAGAGAGAATAGAGAGCTTTCTGTTATATTAAAGTAAAAGACAGAAAGAGGATCAAGACCCCCGCTATCAAGCTGCTTTCTATGCTTCTAGACACAGGGTTAGACGATTTAACTGGATCAGGAAATGAGTGTCTTGTTGAGAAACTTGTCTAACGTGTCTGCAAATGTGGTTATTAAACCTTCCACAGTGTTTAAAATAAGCATAGCGCTGAGCGCTTCTATTAATTGATGTTGGTTTGTAGAAATGTGTGAGCTCTGATAGTGTGTCATCACCATTTGGTGTCTTCTGCTGTCTGACATTTTGTAAAATCTAAAAATAAACTTAGTAATGCCGTAACATGCTGTACTTTAATGTGGTGATTTTTTTTTTTTTTAAAGTTTGTAAATTGAATAGTGCACATCTGATAAGAGAGTAAGACAGAAGTGAGGCAAAGACATATAAAAACAAGGTACGTAAGACAAAATGAAAATCATGATATTCTTAATCAATTTGACCCTTTTATTTCAGAAGAAACTGTTATAGATGAGTCTAAACTTAAGACGGAAGTCTGACAAGTCTCCATTACTGCAGAGACACTAATAAACATACGTCTATGGAAAGCGTTTCAGTTTTTACGCACTCTTGGCAAACAATTTTTGTGCATGTTTACATTCCTCTTGTTTAACATTACTCTGAACGCCATTGTTCATGTCATTGCGTAGCTGCTTATTTTTTTTTTTTAAATGATTTTTAAACTCGTTCAACACAAGTTGTCTGTGTTACTCATGCAAACAACTCACTAAAAGTCATAATGTCATTTAATTTGTCTCATTCAGTGTAATTTGAAACTAGAGAATCTACTCGTTCCATTGACATAAAGCATCACATAAGTGGAGCTAAACGGTTAGCCTCAGCCAACAGAGAAAACGCCAACACTTTGATGATATCATGATATACAGTATATGAAACAAAAACTGTCAACTAATATTGTTTTTATTATCGTTTGTGTCCATTTGAGCTGGTTCTCCATCAACTGTGCAACACATGGTGACTTGCCTGATGATCTTGGGACTAATCTTGTCTTCGTAGATGCCGCTGTTGTCCTGTCAATCTCTCCCCCTTCTCTGGAAAGTAAATTTAAGAGGTTGCCCTCCTGAAGAACCCTTCGCATCGACCAATCTTTTCACCTTAGCACTTAAGGTGCCAGTTTCTGATGCAGGACTTGTGAAGGGTCCTCTCTGAATTTATAAGTTTGTGGAATTTCCCACTCTTTTTTTCCTGATCTATTTAGTCTTTGAACATCAACAGAATCTCTGGAACAGAAAAGGACAGATGAGAGGAGTTACCTCTCCATGCACATACTTCATGTGGACATAATCTTGAAACCTTAATGTTATATCTGAGATTCATTCATTCTACCTTTTCAGAGATATAAACATGCGACCATGTAGGACCCTTCTCTCCCCCTCTCACCAGAGTGACCAGAGGCGGAAATCCAAATAAGGGTCAGAAATTCCTCACCTCACAGAGCAAAATGATATGTTCTCCTCTGTATAAGCCAAAGCTTGATACTGTGTCTATCGAAACTCTAATCATCTGGTAACTTTTCAGGAAGTACATAGGATCATGAAATGATTTTGTTCCTTCTACGATGAAGTTTAGATGATCTAGCCTTTCCTAGATCATTAAAAACAGTCTTTCCTTTAAACCATTGTTAGAATTAAAGTGTGGTGAACGTTCTTATACTAATAGTAGCTATAACTACTGAAACTGTTATCATAGGAACCATAACCATCCCTTTAATAGCAAAATATCTCCTATAAGACAGAACCTGATGTCATTAACTTGCTGATGCTTATCAGTTATTTGATTTTGTAACATTCATGATAACATTCATACATGTCATCTCGTAACATTGTAATGTTGAATATTGCTGCATAGGCAAAAACATTACTGACAAACCACGGTGAATGATTAAATTAGCTAATATAAAGTAGGTTAAGAAGGTCAGGTAAAAGGATATCTTTAGAGAAAGAACTATTGGTGTTCTCTTCTCTTTCCATATTTGCAAACCCTATACATCACTCTGGACACCATTAGATGACACTGTTGTAGGTTGATGCTTGTTGCTACAGTTCCTGAATGTGTGCATATCTTTGTGTTTTTTTTGTGTCGCTGTTCCTGCGATTATCATGGGGAACATGCGCTCTCTCGCAAACAAGACGGTTTGAACTGGTGGCGCCAGTCAAGACCTAGAGGGAATTCTGGGAGTGCAACTTATTGAATTCTACGTGACATGGCTGGACTTACACATCCCGGACAACAGCGTTGTAACACCTGGCTTGGTAACTGTGCAGGTGGATGGAGACATGACTGCTGGCAGTAAGAAGAAGGGATGAATGGTGGTGCAGTCCCAGACACATCTGTGCGAAGGTGCATACTGTATGTGTATATCTGTGTAGCCAAATTGTGGAACTGCTTGCTGTAGGGTAGTCTTGTTCACTCCAAAGTATGTCTTTCTTGTTCAATGGCAGTCTGTGTCCAGAAAGACTGTAAGGAGGTGGACACAGGAAGCTGAGGAGGCCTCAAAGGTTTTTTCTTCATTTTCATGACTATTTACACTGTAGATTCTCAATGAAGACAATAAAACTATGAATGAACACATGTGGAATTATGTAGTAAACAAAAAAGTGTGAAATATCTCTAAATATGATTCATATTTCAGAGTCCTCAAAGTAGCCAACCCTTTGCTTTGTTGACAGCGTTGCAAATGCTTGGACTTTTCTAAATGACTTTCATGACGTAGTCACCTGAAATGGTTTTCACTTCACAGGTGTGCCTTGTCAGGGTTCATTTGTGGAGTTGCTTGCAGCCGACAGCCCTATCTGACAACTGTTAGAATTCATATTATGGCAAGAACCAATCAGATAAGTAAAGAGAAACGACAGTCCATCATTACTTTTAGAACTGAAGGTCAGTTAGTCAGACGTTGAATGTGCAGTTGCAAAAACCATCAAGCGCTACGATGAAACTGGCTCACATGAGGACAGCCTCAGAAAGGGATGACCAAGAGTCACTACTGCTGCTGAAGATAAGTTCATTCGAGTCACCAGCCTCAGAAATGAAATCGCAAGTTAACAGCACCTCAGATTAGAGCACAGATCGATGCCACTCTGAGTTCTAGTAGCAGACACATGTCTACATCCTCTGTTCAGAGAAGACTATGCCAAATAGGCCTTTATGGATGAATGGCAGCAAGAAAACCACCACTAAGGAAAAGCAACACGCAGAAAAGATTTGTTTGGGCCAGGAAACACATGGAATGGACATTAGACCAGTGGAAATCTGTGCTTTGGTCCGAGTACAAATTTGGGATTTTTGGTTCCAACCGCCGTGTCTTTGTGCAACGCAGAAATGGTGAACGGATGGTCTCTACGTGCATAGTTCCAACCGTGAAACATAGAGGAGGAGGTGTGATGGTGTCGGGTTGCTTTGCTGGTGACACTGTTGGGGATTCATTCAGAATTGAAGGCACACTGAACCAGCATGGCCACCTGCAGCATCCTGCAGCAACATACTATCCCATCCAGTTTGTGTTACAGTTTGATGCCTTCACTGAGAATCATCAATGTAAATAATCATAAAAATAAAGAAAAAAAATATCTATTGAATTCGACTAAAGGTTGAATTGTGTGTACATTTCACATTTCAAGAGGTGAAAACTCAATGTGGTTACTTTGATTTTATCCAACTGGAGAGACGGTCTGGTTCTACTAGAAACCTTGTAGAATACGTGTGCTTTGTGGTATTTCTATAAACTCTGGGTCTACTCAGTTCTAGTAAAGGGGTTGCTGAACAAATTGAGAATGATATCATTGCTATCAGGGTGTTTTCTACTATGTAATCTAGAAGACATTTTAAATTTTAACTTTTTAGGTGAGTTTCCATCACTCTAGGGACTCATTGGTTACAAGTATGCACTGTTTTTCAGATGACTTTCATTCTCAGCTGTATTGTGCCAGTAAGTGTATGTGAAACCACTAATAAACCACAAACCACTGTAGAACAGGAAACGTCAGATTTGCATTGAACGCTCTTTGGCTGTTTCGATATCGCTCTTAGCACCACCCACTGATGTTTAGGCTATTTCCACCACTTCTGCTTCTCAGAAATCTGCCACACAGGAAAAGACCAGTTCTCATTTTAGGCTTCAGTCTGATGTTCAGTCAGTCAGCAGTGAGACACCATGGAGGTCAGAGCTTTCTGCATTGCATCGTGTGAGTACTGGCTCCATTAGAATACATTAAAGAGAAACTATGCTGCACATGGTGAGCAGCTGTAGGAGATACCAAGCGTTTTATTGATTCATCTGTTTTCTTTGCGTCTTCAGTGACTGTGATGATCCTGCTGTGTGCACAGGATCAGGAAGTTGGTGAGTAGATGTTTTGTTGGGCAGTTGTAGAAAAGAGGCAAAAATATCTTGAGATTGGTGTGTTTAATCATCACAGGAGTTCCTCTATTACTTTTCTACTTTTAAATGTTGTAGACGTCGTCCAGCAGTTCACAGGAGTAAATGTCTAAACTGAATTTCTCTGTTTTTCTTTGTCTCAGATGCAGCTTTTCTTCGTATCTCTCCAAACAGACTGCAGTTCTTTGAATATGAGTCGGTCACTTTGTACTGTGAGGGAGTCTTTTACTGTGATGTTGAACATGCAACTGGGGAGACGCCCTCGTGTTGTACCTCTAATAACAGAACATCAAGAGGACCTAACTGCACCATTAAAAATCTTTATCGAGAGGATTCTGGAGCGTATTGGTGTGAGGAAGGAGGAGAGAGAAGAAACACCATCAACATCAATGTCACTTGTATGTTTGCAGTGAGGCAGTGATATTTTGTGATTATCTCAACGGGATTTCAAGATAAATTAAATATGATCATGTTCTTCAGCTGGTTCTGTGATCCTGGAGAGTCCTGCTCATCCTGTGATGGATGGAGAAAATGTGACTCTGAGCTGCAGAACCAAAATATCTTCCTCCAACATCGAAGCTGATTTCTATAAAGATGGAGTCCACAAGTGGAGAAGCTCCACAGGAAATCTGAGATTCAAACCAGTCTCCATGCTTGATCAAGGATTCTACAAATGTCACTTCTCTGGAGTTGGAGAATCACCACAGAGCTGGCTGTCTGTTGGAGGTGAGACAAAATAAGATTCATAAAGTATTGATCTCTTACATGTTTACACTCTGAAACAATTCCCATCTCCTTAAATTTCAGCTGTTCTAACCATCAACACAAGTGACAGTGACTCTCCTGCCAACGATATAGAAGATCACAAGGACTCTAATCCTGCCTCCTCTTCCTCCACAAACACACCATGGATCATCATCTCGATCTTATTGATGCTTCTCTTGTTGGTTGTTGGACTACTTCATCTACTTCATCTAATCTACTCAGGAAGATTTCGTTGTGGCAGAGGTGAAAAACATAACTTGAACTTTACTCAGTACGATTCTTCCATGTACACAAAAGTCACAGAGCATTATAAATACTTTCGTTGGGTAGTAATCACTGCATGACTAAACAAATAAAATGAACTGATTTAGTGCCTAATTCAGACTCCTCAGAGCATCACACAGATAGGTTTAATGTTAAGAGATAAAACATTTAGCAGAAAGGATATTATTTATTTATTTATTTATTTTTCCCCCAGTCTCTGTACAGGCCAGTGTCGCTGAAGCAAGCCCCGCAATATGTGCTAATGTAACAAAGAACAGGAAGAAGGAAGGTATTTCCTTTAACCTTATATTATTTTGGCCCAGACCACATGCTACTCAGTATTTACATTGTTTGACGTGATAGTGCTGGTGTTAACTTTAGCATCCTGCATCATCAAATCCACAGCGTCAGACTGGACAAGCTACACATGGATGTTGGCAAAACTTGAGACTTATATTTAGCTATTTAAGTTTCTGTAGAGTTTATATTTTTTTCTATTTGAAACTTCTGTTTTTGATCTCAAACATGCAGCCTGGTGGTGTGTAACTTAGCATAAATACCAACGACTGCAAGCTAACAAAGAGAAGTTGTGGACGTTAGGAGACATTAAGTTTATATGTCTCAGCTGTGATTGTTTCTCTGTCAGATGAAAATGGAGATTTACCCGTTTACTACGCTTTGGGCCAGAGTGGCACTCCACACCTGGGTCAGAATTAAAATTATTTATAACACTGTTAATCCCAATATCTGTGCATGATTTATTGTTCTAATTAAAAAGACACAGTAGTAAGGAATATTTCATTTGTCTTCAAAGCAGCAGAGTCCATCGTTCCCTCATCGACCCCAGACCCCGCTGACTGTGACGTCTACTATTCAACAATTCAGGATGTAAGTCAAATACGTAAGGGATAATGCCCGATGAGGTGTACATTAACAGAAATTATACTATGGTCACTTACGAAAGAAAGAAATATTTCATGAGAGTTTTTTTAGCGACAGTGGCCACGTTAGCGAAGCACTGATTCAAGTGTTATATATAAATATATGTAAACGTCTAAGATTCTTCAGAATATTTCCTGGTAGAGGGGTAAGGATATAGATTTGCTTAGTAAATTTATTTTCCTTGATATGTGTCTTCTACATCCTGTCTGTTACAGGTTGCTGAGCGCTGACTGAAAGGAGGAGTTTCATGATCTTCATGAAAACCAGGAAGTGATCCAGTTAGGGCCAGTGTTGCTCTTGTTATTGCACAAACTAAAAAACAAAACAAAAAGAAAAGTTAACATTCTTTTGACCTCAGGTCTTTTTGCTGTGTATCAAATTTAAAATAGTTTCTGTGCTAAAACAAACATGTGGAGTTTGACAGCGTGTGCACTTTAACCAACACATTAGATAAGTTCCAGTTTATTTTCATCAGGCAGTTTAACCAACTTGTTCCATCAGCTTAGTCTGTTAACACAGTTGCTCACCAGATGAGCGTGGTTAGCTGCATATCTGACCTTGTTGCATTGCTTTTTTAGGTTGTGGTCAGCAACGAGAGTTTCTTGTGTTTCACTGATGAGAATAAAAGTCATGTCCTGAACGTCAGAGCGTCTGTTTGAGTTTGTTCTGTGGTACAAAATGTTTTGTACGACACGTGTGAGTTTTCTCACACGTGTCGTGATAGTTATAACTACAGCAGAAAGTTCCTTAATTTTATGAGTAATAGTCACGCACTTCCTCATAAAATAACCTGTTTTCTCACTGACAGTGTCTTTAGGGTTATGTCTTTTGAAAGTGCAATCATTCGATCTTCCCACGTTCTGACAGGACATTCAGAGACAGATCCATTACTTTGAATTTTCATCTTTTGAATTTCTTGGGTCATCAGTAGATTGAAGATTTTCTAGCCTTGGTCAACAAAAACATCACTGCTTGACCTCACTTCCTGTTTTATTAGTGGTGGTTGTACTTCACTGCCAAGACCCCTCACCTTGTGTGTAGTTTGCTTGCTCCTCTGTTATGTTTCACTTCATTACTCTGTGTGTGTATATATAGTCGTGTCTTATCCCTTGTCACTTTGTCCAGTTATGTGGAAGTACCTGTTGTGATCTCCTACTTTTCCCTGTGTTCCTTTGCTTCTTGTGTTTCTCAACATGCTTTGGTTTTTGGATTACTTTGCTTTTTCTGCTTCAGTTACCGTGAACAAAAGACAGACTTGACTTTCTGTTGGACTTCAGCTAATGGACTTCTGTCACTGCAGTTCCTGTTGTTCTCTGTTATTCAAATGCTCATTAAAGCTCCTTTTGTTTATTGTTATGCCCGGTGACAATCTTAGTAGTAAAATCCTGGGTGACTGCTCCCCCTTATGGTGAGGAAAGGTTTAATACAGACTGACTGTACAATGCTAAGCTTAATCAAACCACTTATAATGATAAATATCTTTCTGTCTTGCTGGGGACCCACACTATGTGCCAGAGATTTGGTGGCATGAAGTTTGATTGTAGGGCTACTTGGTGAAGAGAGAAAACCACTCCTTTCATCAGACAGTCTCTAATTGAAATCATCACACTGTGAATTTGTGGATCATCCACATCCTCTCGTGTCCCCACCATGATGTCTCCGGTGCCCTCTGAAACTCTGATGGAGTTTTTCAAATACGACATTCACAGTAGCGTGGAATGCTCCAGCTGTCCGGCTTTCTGTGATGTTACTGCAGAGGACATCCCTGTCAGAGTTACACCAGAGTTCACAGAGGCCATAGTTAAAGAGGTAATCGATGAGATCAACTCTTCCCAACTCTGACCACACAAGCCGCTAAAGTGAAAGGAGGACAGTCCAAGAGAACCTTGGGTGGAGCTATTTCAACCATGAAGACCTTCGTCACTGGACGTGGCCACTTTTATACCAATGTTTGTGCAGTCGATAGCTTCATTTACATACAGAAAACTGTCTCTCGCTGCAAATTGCGCTTTAATTTTGACCTGTTCAGATGCATTGTATTGGAATTTGATATACCTGGCTGACATGCGGATAATTCTGTCCGACATGGCTGGCATTGCTCTGCTCAGAATCAACCGGCACAGTCCCGATCGTCTGACTAATTGTTTTCACATTTATGACAGTTTACCATCATCACCTATAAGTGTCGCCAAAGGATAAGCAGCTGTATAAGCCAGCGTATGCCAGTCGTGATGTTGGCGTGAGGCTCGTTCATGTTCACGGCCATTTCACTCTTGATACATCTGAACTTTTCTGTGAACAGCGTAACGTACGGAACATTTTTGTGCGCATGCAGCCTTAGCACATGAGGCCCCAGGTGATCCTCTCAGCAGTCTTCACCACTCTCTGCAGGCATCAGATGTCCATGGCTGTAGTGCTGCCGTACCACACTGTGATGCAGCTGGTCAAGATGCTTTGAACGAAGCAGCTGTAAAAGTTGCAGAGTATCTTAGGCGACAAACTTCAGGCTGGTGTTAACCTTGTGAGAGGCGATACAGTCGTGGGTGAACAAGGCGGGGGCTGAGGACACAACCCTGTGGGGTGTCAGTGTTCGCGGAGATGCTGGTTGAAGTCCTGTTCCCAATCCTGACAGACTGGGGCCTGCCAGTCAGAAAGTTCAGGAGTTAGTCGGATTGTAGATAGCTTGTGGGTGAGTTTGGCAGGTATGGCCAAGCCAAGCCGGAACTGGAGTCAGTAAAGCACATCCTGATGTAGGAGTCCTTATTTTCCAGGTGGGAGAGGGAAATATGGAGGGTAGCAGCGAAGGCATCCAAGGTGGACCTGTTGGCATGGTAGGCATACTGCAGAGGGTCCGATATGCTCCTGAGTGCTTTTGGCCTGTGGTCATTCAGGCTGGTTGGTGGACTCTCCTTGGGGAGGGGGGGCCATCATTTTTGTCTTGAAGTATGAGGGTACAGTGAGAGAGAGGTTGAAGATGGAGTTGAGAACGTCCGTCAGCTCATTGGCACATGCTCTGAGGGCTCGTCCAGAGGTGTTGTCCTTCCCTGCTGCTTTGTGAGGGTTGATCCTCCTCAGGCCTCTGGGTACCTGAGCTGATGAGAGACTTGGTGGTGAGGAGGGGAGCACTGTGTTCCTGGTGTGTGTGTGTGCCTCCTCTCCGTGCTGTCGATGGTCTCAAAACGGGTGTAGAAGGTGTTGAGGTCATCCAGCAGGGTGTCTGAGCAGCTGATGATGCTGGTGATGGTCCTGTGGTATGTAATGTGCTGCAAGCCCTGCCTCATCTGCCGGAGTCAGTAGTAGACTAGAAGCTGTACAGCTTCTCTCTGCATTTTAACCTGTTTGGTGAATGGCTTTGTTTGTGTGAGTCTTTGTCTGTAGACTGGGTACTGATAAAATGTCCACAGTGCGGCCTGGGTGCAGACCTGTATATACGCCGTATGTTACTGTGCACATGATCCAAAGTTCTTTTATTGCATTGAAGTAACCCGCGATGATAAAAATGGCATTAGAATTAGCCGTCTCTAGGAGACTGATGAAATCATGTAGCATCCTGAGTGCTACCATGAAGTTGGCTTGAACAGAAGTCCAATAGACACCCACACTGCCCCTCCTCCTTTAGCCTTACTGGAGGCCGCAGGGTGGTCTCCTCGGTGTAAGGAGCCTCTAACTTTACGGCAGGTTCTGGGACTTTGTTCGAAAACCAGGTCTCAGTGAGAATTAGAGTGCAACACTGGCTCTTAGTTTGTTGAGCTTGTTCTCTAGAGACTACACGTTAGCTAGCAAGATGCTTAGTAGTGATGGTCGGATAGCACAGGCTGTTAGTGTGGCATGGAGACCCCTCCCTCTATGCCTCGCTTGCGATGCCATGTCCGGAAAGCTCTCCTCAACTGGTTCACTCAAGATTGATATTTTGGGACCTTCTTAGTGGTGGTGGTTGTGGTGAAGGCTTAAGAAGCAAACAATGACTATATCATCAGATATAATGGTGTATGCTTAAATGTCTCAATATTTAAACATATACAATAACAAGTGTCAATAAATATTATTTTTATTAGCTTTTGTGGTCCGTTTGAGCTGATTCACAGATCCATCAACTCTGCAACATACGGTGACTTGTCTGATAGAATCTGGGCCCTGTGCCTTAGTTTCATACATAGTAGTTTGACTACATCTAGTGGACTAATGCTGGTACTATAGATAGTGAACACATTATATTCATGTTAAAATGAGGTCTTTACAACAATGTGCAACGCACCTTAGTGACTCGTTTCAGAGCATATATTACAATTTTAATAAACCACAAACCAATATGGAGGACATTAAGCAAGTGAACACACATTCGCTCTGTGTTCGCTCTTCGCACCACCCACTGATATTTCACTAAAACACTGAGGCTATTTCCACCACGACAGTTCTCAGCAGTTGAACAGGAAGAGACCGCTTCTCATTTTACGCTTCAGTCTGATGTTCAGTCAGTCAGCGGCAAGACAACATGGAGGTCAGAGGTTTCTGCATCGTACTGTGTGAGTACTGGCTCCTTTCTAGATTAAAACTTAATGGTAAATGATTATTTACAATTAAAAGCTCATGCACGTAAAAGTGAATGTTTGAATGTTATTTTTTTTTAAACTCAAGTATTATTCTTCATCAGCTACGACAGTTACTAGCAAATACAGTGGAATGCAAAAGTTTGGGCGCCCCTTAGGAAAATCATTGCATCAGTTTGTCACTGGCTGAGCTTTTGAAGCAGCAACTTTATTTTAACAAATGTTATACCTTATGGAAACAGAAACATCTCAGTAGAGAAATCATTTTCATTGGTCCAACAGAAACATTTTTATGAATATTTAAACAAAAATAGGCATGTGCATAAATTTGGGTACCCCAAAGAAATAATTCCATTAATATTTAATAGACCCTCCTTTTGCTGCAAGAACAGCCTGTAGACGCCTCCTATAGCCACTGACAAGTCCCTGAAGTCTGGCAGGTGGTACTTTGGCCCGTTCCTCCAAACAAAACGCCTCCAGTTCAGTCAGGTTTCTTGGCTTCCATGTGTAAACAGCCTGCTTCAAATCAATCCATACATTTTCAATGATGTTAAGGTCTGGGGACTGGGTTGGCCATTCCAGAAGATTGTACTTGTGCTTCTGCATGAATTCCTTGGTGGATTTTGAACAGTGCTTGGGATCATTGTCCTGCTGAAAAATCCAACCCCGGCGTAGCTTCAACTTTGTGACAGATTCTTGAACATTCTTGTCAAGAATCTGCTGATACTGAGAGGAATTCATGTGGCCCTCAACTTTAACAAGGTTTCCAGTCCCTGTGCTAGCCACACAGCCCCATAACATGATGGACCCTCCACCATATTTCACAGTAGCCAATAAGTTCTTCTCATGGAATTCAGTGTGTTTTTTTCACCATGCATACCTCCTCTTGTTCTGACCAAATAACTCCATCTTAGTCTCATCTGACCACAGTATTTTTTTCCAAAATGCTTCTGGCTTGTCCAGATGTGCTTTTTCATACCTCATGCGACTCTTCTTGTGACGAACACTCAGGAAAGGCTTTTTGAGCATCAGCCTTCCAAAGAGCTTTTCCTGGTGCAAAGTGCGCTGGATTGTGGAACGATGAACAACTCCACCATCAGTAGCCAGATGTTCTTGTAGTTCTCTGGAGGTGGTCTGTGGCTTGTCTGTGACCATTCTAACCATCCTTCGTCTGTGTCTTTCCAGTATTTTTTTTGGCCTACCACATCTTTCCTTCACAATGACTGTTCTTCTGGCCTTCCATTTCTGCACCACATTTCTGACTGTGGAAATAGACATCCCAAACCTTCTTGATAATTTCTTGTACCCTTCTCCTAATTCATGATAATGAATTATCTTAGTTTCTTGGTCAGTGGAGAGCTGTTTCGATGCCCCCATGTTGCCAGGAGCCTAGGACAAGCACAGCCAGCAGTTGCCTCTGTTAAATAGCCTTTTTCATGATTGGTTTTACCTGTCTTTGTAATTGAAGGTCTCACAAGCTAATCACAGCAGTTTTGGGCTGCAACATGTCAACTACAAATCAATGAAAAATCAATGTGATTAAAAGGGTGCCCAAACTTTTGCACATACCATTTTCTATATTTTAATTTATTATAATAAAACCTTGTAATAATACTCTAAGAATTTTGGTCTGGAAAACACTCAAATGTCTACATCTCTGTAGGAAATAAAATCTTGTTGCTGTGATCGTCTTTTATAAAGTTAGAGCAAATTATTATGAAATCTTAGAGGGGTGCCCAAACTTTTTCATACCACTGTATAATGAACATCGTGAGCAGCTGTAGGAGACGACAAAACTTTTATTGATTCATCTATTTTCTTTGCGTCTTCAGTGACTGTGATGATCCTGCTGTGTGCACAGGATCAGGAAGTTGGTGAGTAGATGTTTTGTTGGGCAGTTGTAGAAAAGAGGCAAAACTATCTTGAGATTGGTGTGTTTAATCATCACAGGAGTTCCTCTATTACTTCTCTACTGTTAAATGCTGTAGACGTCGTCCAGCAGTTCACAGGAGTAAATGTCTAAACTGAATTTCTCTGTTTTTCTTTGTCTCAGATGCAGCTTTTCTTCGTATCTCTCCAAACAGACTGCAGTTCTTTGAATATGAATCGGTCACTTTGTACTGTGAGGGTGTCTTTTACTGTGATGTTGAACATAAAACAACTGGGATGAAGCGCTCATGTTGCACCACTAATGACAGAACATCAAGAGGACCTAACTGCACCATTAAAAGTGTCTACACAGATGACACTGGAAAATATTGGTGTGAGGAAGGAGGAGAGAGAAGAAACATCATCAACATCAGTGTTGCTTGTATGTTTGCAGTGAGGCAGTGATATTTTGTAATTATTTCAACATGATTTCTAGATAAATTAAATATGATCATGTTCTTCAGCTGGTTCTGTGATCCTGGAGAGTCCTGCTCATCCTGTGAAGGAGGGAGAAGATGTGACTCTGAGCTGCAGAACCAAAATATCTTCCTCCAACATCACAGCTGATTTCTATAAAGATGGAGTCCACAAGTGGAGAAGCTCCATGGGAAACCTGAGCATCAAAACAGTCTCCATGTCTGATCAAGGACTCTACAAATGTCACATCTCTGGAGTCGGAGAATCACCACTGAGCTTGCTGTCTGTTGGTGGTGAGACAGGTAGGTTTTTTTCCAAAATAAGATTCATAAGCTATTGATCTCATATGTGTTTACACTCTCAAACAATTCCCATCTCCTTCAATTTCAGCTTTTTCTACCATCGATACAGAAGATCACTGCTCCTCCTCCACAAGCACACCATGGATCATCATCTCTGCCTTGTTGATGCTTCTTTTGTTGGTTCTTCTTCGCTTTGGCAAATTTCCCTATGGCAGAGGTGAAGAATACACAGTGAACTTTACTCACTGCTTTTGCTTTGTCACAATACAATTCTTCCACGTACACAAAAGTAATGGAGGAGTTCCTTGGGGGTTATGTGCTACACAATTTTCTAAATGAAATGAACTTCATTACTTTGTTACTTAGAAAGTCAATCATTCATCTTCTGTACCCGTCTATTCCTGTTAAATGTCGCGGGGGTCTGCAGGAGCCTATCCCGGCTGTTATCGGGCGAGAGGCAGGGGTACACCCTGGACAGGTCGCCAGTGTGTTGCAGGGCTAACACAGAGACAACCATTCACACTAACATGCACACCTACAGCCAATTTAGAATCACCAGTGAACCTAACCAGCAAGTCTTTGGATGGTGGGAGGAAGCTGGAGAACCTGGAGAGAACCCATGCAGACACAGGGAGAACATGCAAACTACACACAGAAAGGCCCAGTCAGCCCATGGATTAGAACCCGGGACACCTCACCACTGTGTCCCCTCCCCACTTAGAAAGTCAGTTCTCATGTTATTTTAGTTCCACCACCATATTCACTATTTTTATTTATTTATTTATTTTTTACAGATATTTGTTCACAGTCATTGACTGTGTCTGATTCAGACTCATCAGAGCATCATACAGGTAGGTTTAACATTAGAAATTAAACATTTAGCAGAAAGGGTTAAAAAAAAAAAAAAAAAAAAAAAACATATATTAATTGCTTTGTTTTTTTTCCCAGTCTCTGTTCAGGCCAGTGCAGCTGACGCAAGCAAAGCAATGTATGCTACTGTAACGAAGAACAGGAAGAAGAAAGGTATTTCCGCTAACCTTTTTTAAAGTCAAATCAAATCCACAGTATCAGCTCTAACGAACCACACATAGGTGTTCGCACAACTTGAGACTTATATTTAGTTACGTCTGTATCAATTCATATTTTTTCTATTAGAAACATTTTTGACCTCAAGTCTAAGTTATTGACCCAAATTCAACAACTGATCAGATTAAAAAATGTGAAACAAGCCAAAGCTCCAGAGAAACTCAGCGACACCTTATGAAACATGACTATTGAAATTCTAGAGTTACATGTTAAATTGAGCCTGGTGGTATGTAGCTTAGTTTAGCATAAATACAAACAAATGCAAGATAAGAGAAAAGTTGTGGATTTAAACAGCTACAATCCTGTAAAGGAGACATTAAGTTGATATGTTTCAGCTGTGATTGTTTCTCTCTGTCAGATGAAAATGGAGAGTTGTCCATGGACTGCGTTTTGAGCCAGAATGGCGCTCCACAGCTGGGTCAGAATTAAAATTATTCATAACATTACTAATTTACTGTTCTAATTAAAATGACACGTGTAGTAGGGAATATTTCATTTCTCTTCACAGCAGCAGAGTCCAGCGTTCCGTCACCTGCCCGAGACCCCGACAAAGACGTCTACTATTCTACAATTGAAATTGTGATTCAAATACAGTCTTTTATCTACTTGTTGCTACACAGTTGTCTTTCAATGAGCACGGTCTTGCTGTCCACTCATAGTTGCTGAAAGAAAAGTCAAACAGCAACTTGGGTCCTCTACCAGAGGCCTGGGATGTTGAGGGTTGTGTGCAGTATCTTAGCTGTTCCTAGGACTGCGCTCTTCTGGACTGAGGCTTCTGATGTTGTTCCTGGGATCTGTTGGAGCCACTCCCCCAGTTTGGGGGTCACCGCCCCGAGTGCTCCTACTACCACGGGTATAACACTTGCCCTGACCTTCCACATCTGCTCCAGCTGTTCTTTCAACCCTTGGTACTTTCCAACCTTATCGTGTTCCTTCTTTCTGATGTTGGCGTCTGCAGGTATTGCCACATCTATCACCACCACCTTCTACTGCTCTTTGTCTACCACCACTATGTCCGGTTGGTTAGCCAGGATCTGATCTACTCTTGAAGATCTTGGCCTCTATGGCTCTTGTACCTAGGGCCTGTTCTTATGCTGCCATGATCAGTGCCACTGTGCTGTCCCTGAGTCCAGCTTTTTCTAGCCATTGGTAGGTCTTCTCCATATCAGCCACTTCTTCAATTTGGCGGTGGTACATGCCGTGTAAGAGCTTGTCCGTCCAGGTGGTCTGCTCCTCTTCCTCTGCACTTTTATCGGGTTTCAGTTGCCTGAGACATTCACTTAGCAGTTCATCCTTTGTGGCCATTTTTCTGATGTACTCTTGGATTTTTGATGTTTCATCCTGGATAGTGGCCTTGATGCTCACTAGTCCTCGGCCTCGCTCTTTCCTCTTAGTGTATAGTCTCAGGGTGCTGGATTTGGGGTGAAACCCTCTGTGCATGGTGAGGAGCCTTCTTGTCTTGATGTCTATCTCCTTCTTTGGCCAGCTTATGATCCCAGCAGGGTATCTGATGACTGGTATTGCGTACATGTTGATGGCTGGATCTTGTTCCTGCCATTTAGCTGACTTTTCAGGACCTGCCCCACTCTCTGGAGGTATTTGGTTGTGGTTGACTTCCTTGCGGACTTCCTTTCTCATGGTTTCCATTAGCCTGTAGGATGCAGAGGTACAGTATTTGTAGTTGTCTTGGATGTCACCTATGTTGCCCTCTGGTAGGTCGACCCCTTCAGTTCTGATCATCTTGCCTCTCTTTGAGACCATCTGGCCACACTTGTACAATCCGAATGACATCCCTATGTCGTTGCTGTAGATCCTGGTGGTGTGGATCAGTGAGTCGATTTCTCGCTCATTCCTGGCGTACAGCTTGATGTCATTCATGTAGAGCAGGTGGCTAATTGTTGCTCCACTTTGGAATTGGTACCCGTACCCGCTCTTTGTGATAATCTGACTGAGGGGGTTCAGGCCTAGGCAGAACAGCAGTGGTGAAAGTGCATCTCCTTGGTATATGCCGCATTTGAGGTTGACTTGGGCAATTGGCTTTGAGTTGGCCTCTAGGGTTGTCTTCCACATCCCCATCGAGTCCTGGATGAAGGCCCTTAGGTTCCTGTTGATCTTATACAGTTCCAAACATTCCAGTATCCATGTGAAGGGCATTGAGTTGTAAGCTTTCCTGTAGTCAATCCAGGCAGTGCACAGGTTGGTTTGTCTGTTCTTACAATCTCAGGCGTCTGCTCTATCGACCAGTAACTGGTGCTTAGCTCCTCTGGTCTTGCTACCAATTCCCTTTAGAGCCCCGCTCATACGTGCTTACTCGTCTTAGCCACAGTGATACCTGACAGGGCCTTTTATGTTGTGGAGAGACAGGTTATTGGCCGGTAGTTGGAATAGGCCCCTTCTGGAGGTCCTTCAGGATTAAGACTGTCCTGTCCTGGGTTAGCCACTCTGGGTGGGAACCATTCATTAGTAGTTGGCTCATCTGTGCTGCTAGATGTTCATGGAGTGCCATTAGCTTCTTCTGCCAGTAGGCATGGATCATATCCTTCCTGGATGTCTGCCATTGAGATGGTTACTGGTTCTTGTTCTGGGAGGTTGCTGTGGTCTGCTCTTAGGTCCTCCAGCCATTGGGTATCTGGATTGTGTGATGCATCTTTTTCCCATATACCCTTCCAGTATTCTTCCACCTCAGGTCTTGGTGGGTCTGACCAGTTGCTACTTCCTCCCTGCCACTGAGAATACACTTTGGCTGGTTCAGTGGAGAACAGCTTGCTTATTCTCATGGCCTCTGCCTCCTTGGTGTATATATGTGTGTGTAAATCTCTAAGATGTCATTTATGTGGTTGAGGGCTTCAGAATATTTCCTGGTAAAGGGGTAAGGGTATTGATTTTAAGTAATGCTTTCCTTAGTAAAGTAGATTTCTGCAACAACTTCTTTTTTTTCTTCTATAATCTACAACTTCCTTGATATGTGTCTTCTGTGTCCTATGTGTTACAGGTTGCTAAGCGCTGACTGAAAAGAAGAGCATCATGATCTACGTAAAAACCAGGAAGTGACGCAGTTAGGGCCAGTATGGTTGTTGTTCTTATACAAGCTAAAAAAGAAAAGAAAAAAAAGCTCTCAGGTCTGTTTGCTGTGTTACAAATTTAAAATAGTTTCTTTGCAAAAACAAACATGTGGAGTTTGACAGCGTGTGTACCAACACATCAGTGAAGTTTTGTTTTTTCATCCAACTTGTTCCATCAGCTTAGTCTGTTCACGCAGTTGCTCACCAGATGAGCGCTGCTGCTGCTGTTTCTAAACTTGTCACAGTTAGCTGCATATCTGATGTTGTTGCATTGTTTTTTCTGTTTGTTTGAAGTTTGAGGTCAGCAATGAGACAAGAGTTTCTTGAGTTTCACTGACGACAATAAAAGCGATGTCCTACACGTCAGAGTGTCTGTTTGAGTTATTTTCTGTGGTACAAAATGTTTTCTCACATGTGTCACGATAATTATAACTATAGCAGAACATTCTTCGGTTTTATGAGGTGTTACGTTCGGCCTAGGGGAAACTGAACGCAACAATAATGGTGTAGGTGCTCCCCTCCTTCCCCACTCCCAAGGAAGAATACGGTCACGAGCTGCAGTCCAACAAGTTTATTGATTGCCGTTATTGGTAGTTTTCTTAGCTTCAGGGTGAGTGTGGCCCAAAACAACAAACAAAACAACTTGACCAAAACTAACTTGCCTATCCAAAAATAAAGAAAACAAAATACAGGTTCCTAACCTGACTCCCTAAAATATAAACAGGAGAAAAAGGTGGGGAGAACAAAAAGGGCTACTCACCCCTACTACTACCTGGACTGCTTAAGTGAAATCTCAAACATTACAGATACACAGGCAATATGAGGCACACACATACAAACAACCGAGCCTGGTGCAGACGGGTAGCAGGGCAAGGAGAAGAGAGAGAGTGTCTCGAGCAGCGGCCATTTATAGCTGCTTCATCCAATCATCCAATCGTCAGCACCTGGAGAGACATCAATGGTGGTAGCACCACCCTCAGGCAGGGAGGAACAACTGCACAGAACAGGAACAACAGCAGAACAATCACATCATGACACAACAACATAAATACAAACTTATGACCCTGGGTCATAACACCCCCTCACCTAAGAACAAACATTTCCTCCTTGGAGAAAGGTTATGACCCAGGGTCATAACAGAGGGAATTCACGCACGTCATCATGAAATAACCTGCCTGTGTTCACACTGACAATGGTCTTGAGGGTTATGTCTTCTGAAACTAAAGTGAGTCGATCTTCCTACGTTCTGACAGGACAGTCGGAGACGGATCCACTACTCTGAATTTCTTGGGCCATCAGTAGTTTGAAGACGTACGCAGCAGAGCTGGCATTCATAGTACGCCAGCTCTGCAGCCCCGCTTTTGCCTCCTCTCCCTGCGTCACCTCCCTGCTAAGATGGTAATCCACGAAGAGCCTGGGAATGTCATGGGAGCAGAGAAACTCAGTTGTAACAGCCCGCTCGCTGCGTATGCCTATTCCTAGGAGGTCAGGTCGGCTGTAGATGTTGTTCGCCGTGCAGGATGTTGTCGCTAGTAGTAACACTTCACACACAAGCATCCAAACAAACACTGAAAGAGAGAGCCGCTGCGTCCATATGCGCCACCATCTTGAATCGCCATCTTCCATCACTAAAGGAGAGTTTATAAGAGTTAGTATGAGTGGGGGAGCTATGGAGTAGTGGCTAGAGATGCAGCTTGGGACCAGTGGGTCCTATGTTCATTTCTCCCAATATCCATGGCTGAGGCGCCTTGAGCTACACAAGTGGCTGCTCTCTGCTCTGAGAGTCACACTACACTGTGAGTGAATAAATGGATGGGTCTAATGCATGAAAATATTTTTCCCACGTGGGATCAATAAGGGAAGAAGTGGGATCTAACTGAACTTCAGATGGTGGGTAACTGGGCAATTTAATTTAGACCCATACAGGTCCCATTTGTACCTTAAGCAAAGATCTCACTGGGCCATAGGTGGGACTGACACAGGCTGCAAGTGGGTGTGTCCGCACTTTGCATACTTGCCCTACCTATGAATGCCCATATGGGGCATAAGTGGGATCTAACTGGTTTTCAGGTGAGGCCTATCCAAGTTGTTTCACATTAGAATCTTCAAGTCCACACCCATGTACTGAAGTATCTGAGCCCCTTTGCTGAGCTTTCACATAAACCCAGCCCCCTCTTCTTCTCACTTACCTCTTCTTCTCACACTTCAGTCTGATTTTCAGTCAGTCAGTGGCAAGACAACATGGAGGTCAGAGCTTTCTGCATCGCACTGTGTGAGTTCTGCCTCCTTTTTAGATTACAACTTAATGATAAAGACTTTATTTACAATTAAAAAGCTCATGCACGTGAAAGTCTTTGAACATTGTTTAGTGAGTGAACTTAAATTTAACGCTTTTTTTTTTTTTCTGGGCCCTGTACACTCTTCATGTCAGTGGGCTCCTGTCCAAGCCAGTGAGTTCTGGAGCCGGGACAGAAAAGGCCTCAGGAGTCTGAGCCACCTCGGGAATGGGAGCAGAAGCTGGAGTCTGAGCCACCTCGGCCACAGGAGCAGGAGCCAGAGTCGGAGCCTGAGCCACCTTGGTATTGGGAGCCAGAGAGGAGGCAACCCTCGTTTCGAGAACAATAGCTAGAGCTGAGACGACCCTCGGAGCTGGAACAGGAGAACAAGTAGCCAGACCGAACTCCAATCTGGGAACTGGGACAGGAGAACAAGGAGCAGGGGCACAAGAAACACAACCTGAGGCCTTCGGGGGGGCATGGATAGAAGCACAGGGAGCAGGTCACTGGAGGCTGTCTGGCCAATGGTCAGCAGGCCGCAGAGCCACCACTGTATGGCTGGCAGACCATTGTGCCAGGGGCTGGCCGCCTGCAGGCCTATCTCCATGGTGTCCATGAGGGCCTGACCTCCCTGTTGGAGCCCTCATGGCTAAATGTGTTCCCGAAAAAGGCAAAAACTCAGACATAAGTCACAGTTTGTCCTATTCCCAATCCTGACGGACTGGGGCCTTTCTGGGACTTTGTTAGAAAGCCAGGTCTCAGTGATAATTACCCATCCTGACTCTTAGCTCATCAAGCTTGTTCTCTAGAGATTACATGTTAGCTAGTAAGATGCTTAGTAGTGGTGGTTGGCTTTTAGCCTGGCATAAAGGCCCCTCCCCCCTTGCCTCACCTGATGCGCTGTCTCCAGAGCGCTCTCCTGGGATCAACTGGCTCACTCAAGATTGTTTTTTTGGGACCTTCTTGGTGGGGGTGGTAGCCCTGGTGGTATAAAACCAGGACATTCAAGATGACTGTCGAGCTGGTGATGTCCACCACTGCCTGCCCGTTGTATGTTAAGAGTGCTTGACATGGCCCTTTCCCTACTCAGGCCCTGGGTACTCAGGTCCCGCTACCATGCCCATGGTCGAGAGCAAAGCAAGCTAACATGTCTACCTCACGGGTCACCATGGCTATATAATGACGTTTCTGAATTTCTCAATATTTAAACATATGCAAAAACAATTATTAACAAGTTTTTCTATTTTTTATTTTTTTATTTTTTGGTCCATTTGAGCTGATTCACAAGATTGTCCATCAACGCTGCAATAGCTGGTGACTTGCCTGATATTATCTGGGCTCTGTGCCTTAATACAATGTCCTTTGCCTCCGTCTAGTGCTCTAATGGTGGTACCATAGATAGTAAACGCATATCCATCTTCGATAGAATGAGACCTATACAACAACGTGCAACACACTTGGATGAATTGTTCTAATATTTTTATGGATTCTATAATGTGCACGATGACAAAATTTGATGATGTACAGGATAAATAAAATCACCAAGGTTTAATTGTGTGTACATTGTCTCCTGTAGTGAGAATCAGTAGTATTTTGTACAAATAGAGAGTGGACCTGGTTCTATTTATACTAGAACCTGTGTAGAATATGTGAGCTTTGTGGTATTTCTATAAACCTCTGGTCCAGTTCAATCAAGAGGTTGATGAATGATATCACTGCTATCAGGGTGTTTTCTAATATCTAATCTAGAAAATAGCTTAAAGTTGGCTTTAAAGGCAAGTTTCACCTCCAGCACTCTAGGGACTCAGTGGTTAAATGTGTGCACTGTTTTTAAGATTCCTTTCCTTTCAGTCTCAGCTGTGTCTTAGACTTTGTGCTAATAAGTATGTATTAGAATACTAATAAACCATAAACCAATGTGGAGAACATTAAGCAAGAGTAGCAGTGAAAGCACATTCGCTCCGTCTTTGCTCTTAGCACCACCCACTGATATTCAACTAAAGCACTGATGCTATTTCCACCACCTCTGCTGCTCAACAGTCACACAGGAAGAGACCACTTCTCACTTTACACTTCAGTCTGATGTTCAGTCAGTCAGCGGCAAGACAACATGGAGGTCAGAGGTTTCTGCATCGCACTGTGTGAGTACTGGCTCCTTTCACATGTAAAACTTAATGAATTAAGACTTTATTTATAATTACAAAGCTCATGCACATGAATGTCTTTGGACGTTATTTAGTGAGTGAACTTAAATTATTGTTCTTCACCAGCTACAACATTTAATAGTAAATATGCTGAACATTGTGAGCAGCTGTAGGAGACGACAAAACTTTTATTAACTGATTGATTTTCTTTGGGTCTTCAGTGACTGTGATGATCCTGCTGTGTGCACAGGATCAGGAAGTTGGTGAGTAGATGTTTTGTTGGGCAGTTGTAGAAAAGAGGCACATAATATCTTGAGATTGGTGTGTTTAATCATCACAGGAGTTCCTCTATTACTTTTCTACTTTTAAATGTTGTAGACGTCGTCCAGCAGTTCACAGGAGTAAATGTCTAAACTGAATTTCTCTGTTTTTCTTTGTCTCAGATGCAGCTTTTCTTCGTATCTCTCCAAACAGACTGCAGTTCTTTGAATATGAGTCGGTCACTTTTTACTGTGAGGGAGTCTTTTACTGTGATATTGAAGAGAAGTCGGTTATGAAGACACCCTCGTGTTGCACCACTAATAACACAACATCAAGAGGACCTCGCTGCACCATTGAAAATCTTTATCGAGATGATTCTGGAAAGTATTGGTGTGAGAAAGGAGGAGAGAGAAGAAACACCATCAACATCAATGTCACTTGTATGTTTGCAGTGAGGCAGTGATATTTTGTGATTATCTCAACGTGATTTCAAGATAAATTAAATATGATCATGTTCTTCAGCTGGTTCTGTGATCCTGGAGAGTCCTGCTCGTCCTGTGATGGAGGGAGAAGATGTGACTCTGAGCTGCAGAACCAGAATATCTTCCTCCAACATCGAAGCTGATTTCTATAAAGATGGAGTCCGCAACTGGTCAAGCTCTACAGGAAATCAGAGACTCAAAACAGTCTCCATGTCCGATGAAGGACTCTACAAATGTCACATCTCTGGATTTGGAGAATCACCACAGAGCTGGCTGTCTGTTGGAGGTGAGATATGTAGTTTTTTTCAAAATAAGATTCATAAAGTATTGATCATGTATGTGTTTACACTCTCAAACAATCCCCATCTCCTTAAGTTTCAGCTTTTTCTGCTGTCGATACAGGAGATCACGAAGACTCTAATCCTGCCTCATCTTCCTCCACAAGCATACCATGGATCATCATCTCCATCTTATTGATGGTTGTCTTGTTGGTTGTTGGACTACGTCACTTTGACAGAGGTTAATAACATTAAGTGGACTTTACTCAATGTGTTCACTGGTTTTGCTATGTCATCACACAATTCTTCCATGTACACAAAACTAACACAGGAGTTCCTCAGGGCCTGGTGCTGGAGCCAACGTTTTTCACATTATAAATGTGTCTGTTTTAATAATTTCAGGAAACACTTTCCAAATTACTTCCCTGTTGTGTATCTATTGTTACTTATGAAATCAGTTGTCATGTTACTTTCGTTCCACCACAATATTCAAATATCTTCTTTTTTTTACAGGTATTTGTTCACAGTCACCGGCAGTCCCTGATTCAGACTCATCAGTGCATCAGACAGGTAGGTTTTACTTTAAGAGATTAACCATTTAGCAGAAAGGATGTTAAATATGTACATAATCATTGTTTTGTTTTTTCCAGTCTCTGTACAGGACAGTGCAGCTCAAGCAAGCCAAGCAATGTATGCTAATGTAACAAAGAACCGGAATACAAAAGGTA
This sequence comes from Planiliza haematocheilus, assembly GCA_005024645.1. Classification (NCBI taxonomy): domain Eukaryota; kingdom Metazoa; phylum Chordata; class Actinopteri; order Mugiliformes; family Mugilidae; genus Planiliza; species Planiliza haematocheilus. Next base: position 1,864,301 of record SRSE01000889.1, read on the forward strand.
TTTCCTCTAACTTTATATTATTTCGGCCCAGATCACAGTTAGCACGCTACTCAGCGTTTACATTGTCTGACGATGAAAGTCTTGCTGCTGGTGTTGACTTCCTGCATAATAAGATCAAATCCATATATTTCAGCTGTGATTATTTCTCTCTCTCAGATGAAAATGTGGAGTCATCTCTTTACTACGCTTTGGTCCAAGATGTCTCTCCACAGCTGGGTCAGAATTAAAATAATTCATAACTTTGTTATGACTTAGTGCTCTATTGAAGAAAACACTCATGTAGTAAGGAATATTTCATTTGTCTTCACAGCAGCAGAGTCCAGCGTTCCCGCACCGGCCCTAGACCCCGCTGACAGTGCCGTCTACTATTCCACAATTAAGATTGTGAGTCAAATACAGTCTTTTATCTCCTCGTTGCTACACAGTTGTCTTTCTATGAGCACGTTCTTGCTGTCCACTCATAGTTGCTGAAAGAAAAGTCAAAAAGCAACTCAAAAACCTTGAGCCATCAAGCTCCTCATCTTCTGTCAGTGCAGCGTCTATACATGTTGTATGAATGTCCAAAACTCTAATTAGGATTAGCCTGTCTCCAAAGACTGATTCTAGTATTATATATAGATAGATATATATATGGTGTTATTTAAGTGGGTTAAAGGTTTAAAGGTTTAAAGTTATACTTTGCTTAGTAAGGTAAATTGGTGCAACGTCTTCCTTTCTTTATGACTTCCTTGATATGTGTCTTCTATATCCTGTCTGTTACAGGTTGCTGAAGGCTGACTGAGAGGAGGAGCTTCATGATTTTCATGAAAACCAGGAAGTGACCCAGTTAGGGCCAGTATTGTTGTTGCTATTGTGCAAGCTAAAAGCAACAACAAAGACAAGTTAACATTCTCTTGACCTCAGGTCTGTTTGCTGTGTATCAAATTTAAAATAGATTCTGTGCAAAAACAAATGTGCAGAGTTTGACAGCGTGTGCACTTTAACCAACACATCAGAGAAGTTTCGATTGATTTTCGTCAGGTAGTTTAACCAACTTGTTCTATTAGCTTTTTCTGTTCACATAGTTACTCACCAGATGAACGCTGCTGCTGCTGCTGCTGTTTCTAAACTTGCCGCGGTTAGCTGCATATCTGATGTTGTTGCATTGCTTGTTTAGGTTTGTGGTCAGCAACGAGACGAGAGTTTCTTGTGTTTCACAAATGAGAATAAAAGTCATGTCCTACATGTCAGAGCGTCTGTTTGAGTTTGTTCTGTGGTACAAAATGTCAGAGTTTTCTCACATGTGTCATGATAATTATAACTACAGCAGAATGTTCCTTCGTTCGTGAGTGAATTTATGCACGTCCTCATGAAATAACCTGTGGTACAGACACGTTCATGCTGACAATGGTCTTGAGGGTTATGACTTTTGAAACCGAAGTGAGCTGATCTTCCCATACTCTGACAGGACAGTCAGAGACAGATGGATTATTTAGAACTTTTGTCTTTTGAATTTCTAGGGTCATCAGTAGTTTGAAGATGCCCCAGCCTCCGTCAACGAAATGATCATTCCTTGACCTCACTTCCTGTTTTATTTCTGGTGGTTGTACTTCACCACCAAGACACCTCACCTGTGTCTTGTTAACTGTTCTTCCTTGTCTGTGGTTTGCTTGCTCCTTCGTTATTAGTTTCCCTGGTCTCTCATTACTCTGTGTATGTATATATAGTGCTGTCACATCGCTCTGTTGTGCTCTCCTGCTATTCCCTGTCTTCCTTTGCTTCTTGTATTTCTCAGCATCCTTTGGTTTTTGGATTACTTTGCTTCTTCTGCTGCAGTTACGATGAATCCAACAATAGATAGGCTGAACCTTTTGTTGGGCTTTATCTAATTGACCTTCTGTCGTGTAACTGCAATGCATGTTGTTGTCTGTTGTGCAAATATTCATTAAAGCTCTTTTTGTTTCCTCCCCTTCTCCCCTGCTACACCTGTGATAATCTTAGTAGCAACTCAAAAGTCCAGGTCATTGAGCTCCCCCTTATGGTGAGGAAAGGTGTAATACAAACTGGCTGGCCCATGTTAAGTTTAATCAAACCACTTATTATTAAAATTATTAAATATTTATATTTCTGTCTTGCTGGGGACCTAAACTATGTGCCACAGATTTGGAGGCATGAAGTCCTGTTGTAGGGCTAGTTGGTGAATAGAGGAGACCACCCCTTTCACCAGAGACTCTGTCCTTGAAATCATCACACTGTCAATGTGTGGAACATCCACATCATCTGGGGCCCCCGCTATGATGACTGACTCCATCTGTCAGGTTTTCTGTGATGTCACTGGAGGAGACATCCCTATAAGAGTTACACCTGAGGTCACAGGGCCATAGTGAAAGCGGCCGTCAATGGGACCATCTCTTACCCAACTCTGACCACACAAGATGCTAAAGTGAAAGGAGGACGGTCCAGAAGAACCTTGGGTGGAGCTATTTCAACCATGAAGACCTTTCTCACTGGACGTGGCTCTGCACTAAAGAAAAAGGTCAAAGAGACACAAAGAGATCTTGAGCCTTTCAATGTAGAGCAGAGAATGAGGATCCATCCTGTCCCAAGTGAAGACTCTGGACAGAGCAGAAAGAGAGTGAAGACCAAAAGACCTCCCACCTGTCTCTTTGACAAGGATCACACTGGGCCAGAGGCAGGACTCAACCTGGCTGCAACCGGGTTTGTCTGCACTAGTTGCCCCAGTAAGGGAGCTATAGAGTACTATAGAGTCACTGAACTTCAGATGGTGGCTATCTGGGCAACTTGAATTAGGCCTGCATGGGTCCCACTGCATGGGTCCCAGGATCTCACTGGGCCATAGGTGGGACCAAGACAGATTGCAGTGGGTTTGTCCACTGTTTCCACAGTAGCCCAACCTGTGAAAGCCCATATGGGGTACAAGGGATCCAACTGGTTTTCAGGTGAGGCTTATCCATTTGTTCACTTCAGATTCTTCAAGTCCCCACCCATACACTGAAGTATCTGGGCCCCTGGGCTGAGCTTTCACATAAACCCAGCCCCCTCTTCTTCTCACTTTCCACCTCGGTCTGATGTTCAGTCAGTCAGCAGCAAGACAACATGGAGGTCAGAGCTTTCTGCATCGCACTGTGTGAGTACTGGCTCCTTTACGGATTAAAACTTGATGATAAAGACTTTATTTACAAGTTAAAAGCTCATGCGCATGAAAGTCTTTGAATGTTATTTTGCGAGTGAACCTCAATTTAACATTTTTAAATCATGTAATATTCTTCACCAGCTATGACATTTAATAGTAAATATGCTGAACATCATGAGCAGCTGTAGGAGACGATAAAACTTTTATTGATTCATCTATTTTCTTTGCGTCTTCAGTGACTGTGATGATCCTGCTGTGTGCACAGGATCAGGAAGTTGGTGAGTAGATGTTTTGTTGGGCAGTTGTAGAAAAGAGGCAATAATATCTAGAGATTGGTGTGTTTAATCATCACAGGAGTTCCTCTATTACTTTTCTACTTTTAAATGTTGTAGACGTCGTCCAGCAGTTCACAGGAGTAAATGTCTAAACTGAATTTCTCTGTTTTTCTTTGTCTCAGATGCAGCTTTTCTTCGTATCTCTCCAAACAGACTGCAGTTCTTTGAATATGAGTCGGTCACTCTTTACTGCGAGGGAGTCTTTTACTGTGATACTGATATAAATTGATTGAAGGGAAGCCCTCGTGTTGCACCACTAATGACAGAACATCAAGAGGACCTAACTGCACCATTAAAACAGTCGTTGCAGATGATTCTGGAAAGTATTGGTGTGAGGAAGGAGGAGAGAGAAGAAACATCATCAACATCAATGTCACTTGTATGTTTGCAGTGAGGCAGTGATATTTTGTGATTATCTCAATGTGATTTCAAGATAAATTAAATATGATCATGTTCTTCAGCTGGTTCTGTGATCCTGGAGAGTCCTGCTCATCCTGTGATGGAGGGAGAAGATGTGACTCTGAGCTGCAGAACCAAAACATCTTCCTCCAACATGGAAGCTGATTTCTATAAAGATGGAGTCCGTAAGTGGAGAAGCTCCACAGGAAATCTGAGACTTAAAACAGTCTCCATGTCTGATCAAGGACTCTACAAATGTCACATCTCTGGAGTTGGAGAATCACCACAGAGCTGGCTGTCTGTTGGAGGTGAGACGCGTAACTTTAACAAAGTTGAATAAAGTGTTTACATGTGATCTTAGTTCCTGTTACTATTATTTTTTTAATATATTATTTCAGCTTTACCATCTTCAACTACACCATATTTTGACAAAGAGCTGACCTCCAAGCATGATGGTAAGAAAATAATCTTAACTACACTGTCTAACTGTTACATCACTGAACAAATAACCAGGGAACCGTCCTGTTGGATGCAAGGCCTTGAGAGATGAATGAATTGCTCTTTACTTCTTTTACTTCTATTTAGTCACAACCACTTTCTGTCTCATAATGTCTTTTCTCTCTTCAGTAACTCTCACAGATCATCGTCCCTCCTCAGATCACGGCTGTCACATTTACCCCATCCTAAGGACCGTGATAACCATCATCATGGTGGCACTGCTGCTGCTGCTGCTTGGATGTCTTCACTGTGTGATAGTCAGAGTTATGAAACATGACTCATCTCCAACAGAAGAAGGAGGTTTCCGTTTTATTGAAGAAAAAGACGCCCTGGATGACAAGCAACAGGAGAATAAAAGCTAGCTTAGTCGCTGAGATTGAGGAGTTAATATTTCATCAAGGCTACTCTCACTTTCCAACTTATCTGCTTATTCCACACTATAGATGGCTCCAGTGCGTACGGCCCGCTGTCTGTCTCTATGAAATTTGGCCATTTTTATGTTGTTTTTATCACTTGTTTGTTTAAATGTCAACTTTCTGCTGATTTATGATCGCCCTGGCCCCGGCTCCAGCTCCTGTCAGGATGGCCCTGGTGAATGCTAGATCGCTAGCCAACAAAACTTTTATTCTAAAGGATTTCTTCACGTCTCGCGGGCTGGATTCATTGTGTATAACCGAAATCTGGATGGCAATCGGTGAGTCCAGCGCTTTTTGTGAGCTTTTACCATCTTATTGTATATACTTCAACTCTCCGAGGACGTCGGGTCGTGGTGGAGGCATTGCGTCCGTTTGCAGGAAAAGCTTTATCTGTAAACAGGTCACGCTGACAACCTCCTATTCCAGCTTTGAGATGATTGTGTTTGAGCTTGGTTCTGCTCTCCCGGTACTGTGCGCTGTTATTTACAGACCACCCAAGTACAACGAAGACTTATGGTGACTTTGCTGATCTCTTGGTAGGGATCATGCCTCAATATGACCGGTTTTTAATAGTTGGGGATTTTAATATCCACGTGTGCTGTCCTGCGATGCCGTTGGCCAAAGGCTTTTTGAATCTCATTGACTCTTTTAATCTTGTACAGTTTGTGTCTGGACCTACACAGGAGCGTGGGCATACTCTTGATCTTGTTTTAACACATGGTTTTATTATTATTGTTAGTCCACACGCTCCAACACAGCTCTGTCGTGTTGTTAACTCCTCCACTGCCACTCAGTTCTCAGCAGCCTTTAACTCTGTGATCAGACCAAATGAACATCTGGGCTCAAATGCGGATGTTGAAGCCGTATCTACTCATTTTTACTCATCCTGTCAGACCATATTAGATTCTGTGGCTCCTTTAAAAACAACCCAGACCTGAGCCCTGGCTAAACGATGCTACATGTGCTGTCAGACATGAGATGTTGGTTCTAATTGTTCTAACATGGTTTGATTGGATCTATGATTTAAATCTTGTTTTTATTTTTTCTTTGTGTTTTTATATTCTTATGTCTGTGTACAGCACTTTGGCCAACCTCGTTGTTTTTAAAAGTGCTTTATAAATAAAGATTGATTGAAAGATTGATTTCATCTAGAATTAAGTCAGCTGCTATCAAGCTGCTTTCTATGCTTCTAGACACAGAGTTAGATGCTGTAACTGGGTCAGGACATGAGCGTCTTACTGAAAATCTCGTCTAATGCGTGTGCAAATGTGTTTTTCAAACCGTTCTCACTTGCCATAACTCAGCACAGCGTCTGAGTGGTTCTATTAATTGATGCTGGTCTGTAGCAAGCGTGTCTCCACCATTTGGTGTCTTCATCTGTTTGCAATTTTGTAAACTATAAAGAAAAATAAACTTAGAAAAACGTTAAAAACTCTTTAATGTGGTGGTTTTTTTTTTTCATTTTCAAAAGTATTAAAAAAAAAAAATATTAAAAGTTTTTAACCCGTATGGTGCACAGAAGCAGATGGCAGAGTAAGGGAGATGTGAGGAAAAGACGGATGTAAAAAGAAGAGATGTAAGAGAAAGTCTCCATTACTGCAGAAAAACATATATGTTCTAATGTTTACGCAAAGCGTTTCAGTTTTTATGCAGTTTTGGCAAGAAATGTTTTGATTTATAAACTATTATTAAAGGTCTTCAAGATGTATTGCCAAGAAATTTCCAAGTGGAAATTCTTTGCATAAAGGTGACATATACGATATTTCCATATGTGTCTACAGTAATGGAGTCGTGTCTACAATCTGAATTTGGAGCTTTAACTATTTATAACAGGAAGAAACGAGCAGTGGTGTGGCAACCAGAGCTTTCGTTAATACAGAGGATTAGATGTTACAATCCCTTATGCCAAGATCCCAGGCACAGCACATTTAGAGGCCCTGTCCAACAAAAAGACAACGGATACCTGGTCTAGTCAACGGCATTATTCAGCATGTCATTTCAAACCTCCCACTTCCTACTTTATCTTGCACCTGGCCATTTGACCCTTGGTTTCTGACTACATATTTTCTCCCTCTTTGGCTGGCTGGCCTCTCTGTCTGCCTCAGTGCTAGTAGCTGCCTCGATGTGAACTGTGGGTTACTTTCTGTCGCTGGACTTCAACTGACTGACTTTACTGACTTCTTAAGAAGTGTCTATCAATGCGGGGTCCCTATGTTCCCGCTGCTATGCACTTTTACCTCCCTTGATAGATTCTGAGGCCCTTTACTGTTGTTACCCTTTGCCAGTCACACACACCTAGATCTGAACTAGTGGCTTCCAATAACATGCTTTGCCTATTCAGTGTCAAGTTTGTTCCAGAGTCAAAAGGAGTATCAGACCAAAGGTGAGTCATTTTTTTTTTCAGTTTGTGCATGTTTACATTCCTCGAGCCTTACCTTATTTTGGACACCATTGTGTTTGTCATGATGATGTACAGGGTAAACAAAATGACCAAAGGTTGAATTGTGTGTACAATGTATCCCTTAGTGGGAATCAGATGTATTTTCTAACCAGATTCCGTTTAAGAGGTAAGCATGGCATTTGCTGTCAGCTCTGGGCCTGGATGAACGGAGCAAGAAACAAGCAGCTCATAGGACTGGGGAGGAGGCAGGGAGAGCATCGTGTTGGATCTGGAGTCAGCGAGAGGAGGAAAGCTGCCCAGCCCTCCAACTGGAGAGTGTTGTGGTTGAGGGCCGAAACGTTCTAAGAAGTTTGTGTGTCACCTGATGATGTCCGCTCTTGGCAGCTGCCGTTACCTATTAAGGTAACTGAGGATAACACCCATAAGTGTATGTCACAAGTAGTTCTGTTACAATATTCAAAATAAAATCAATTGTTTTTTTTTTTTTACAGATTTTCTTTCAAAGTCACCACCAGTGCCTGATTCAGACTCATCGGAGCATCAGAGGCAGGTTTAACTTTAAGCCTTTCTTCCAGCCTCTGTAGGCCAGTGCAGCCAAGTACTATATGCTACTGTAAACAAAGAACAGGAAGAAGAAAGGTATGTCCGCTATCCAAATGATTTTAGTCCAGACCACAACTAGCATGCTACTCATTGTCTACATTGTTTGATGTAACGGTGCTGGTATTTACTTTAGTTAACTAGTTAACAACTCTGGGTAAGTTGTTAACAAGCCAGAGACTCTACAGCACTTTGGGAAATATGATTATTGAAGTATTAAATGCTGGATGTTAACTGGTGCCTGGGGGTGGTTAGCTTATCCATTAGATAGCACTAATTAAACAGACATATGTGCAGTACACAGTTAGTGTTGTTGTTATTGTACAAGTTAAAACACACACATATTTTCTGTGCAAAAACAAATGTGGAGTTTGACAGCATGTGCACTTTCACCAACATATCAGAGAAGTTTTGAATGATTTTCATCAGGCTCGTTTGTTCACACAGTTGCTCACCAGATGAACGTTGTTGCTTCTGCTGCTGCTTCTGCTGCTGCTTCTGCTTCTAAGCGTGGTGCGGTTAGCTGCATATCTGATGTTGTTGCATTGCTTTTTTAGGTTTGAGGTCAGCAACAAGACGAGGGTTTCTTCTGTTTCACTGTTGAGAATAAAAGTCATGTCTTACACGTCAGAGCGTCTGTTTGAGTTTGTTCTGTGGTACAAAATGTCAGTGTTTTCTCACGTGTCATGATAATTATAACTATAGCAGAACGTTCTTCAGTTTTATGAGTGAAATTCATGCACGTCCTCATGAAATAACCTATGGTACAGTCACATTTACACTGACAATGGTCTTTATGGCTTTGTCATTTGAGGCGCAATAAGTCGCTCTAACAGGGCAGTCAGAAACAGATATAACTGGTTTATAGATGGGGCCCAATGGTTTATTTATATGAGGCTCATGTCAGCCCCACCTATCACTTTAACAAGGATCTCACTAGGTTGAAGGCGGGACCCAATCAGGCCGTACTGGACTACAAGTTGGTTTGTCCGCACTTTCCAGAGTTGCACTACCCATTAATGCCCATATGAGGTATAAATGAAAACTACCTGGGCTTTAGATGGTAGCTATCTGGGGAATTTAAATAAGACCAACATATGTCCCACTTGTACCTTGAACAAGGATCACACTATGCCACAGGCAGGACCCAACCGGGATGCAGTATGGTTTAAAAGTGGGTTTGTCCACAGCTCCACATCGGCCAAACCTATGAATGCCCATATGAGGTATGAGCGTGATCTAACAGGTTTTCAGGTGAAACCTATTCAAGTTTCCTCATATCAGAAACATTAAGTCCCAACTATGCATTGAAGTATCCTGGCCCTTGGGATGAGCTTTCACAGAAATCAGAATCGGATCAAAATCTATTGGTGTCATGCAGTAGCAGTCACCTTCCTGACAGTATGTTAATGCCTGTTTACATTCCTCTAGCCTGACCTCTATCTAAACACCATTATGTGTAGCATAGCTTAGCATAGCTTAGCATAGCTTAGCATAGCTTAGCTGCTTTTTTTTTTAATAATTTGTCAAAGGATTCTAAACTTCTTCAAAACTTCTTAATGTGAATTCTTTTGAAGATGAGTTGTAGATTCACTCTGCTATCGCTCGGTACCACCCACTGATATAAACTAAAACACTGAGGCTATTTCCACCACCTCTGCTTCTCAGAAATCTGCCACACAGGAAGACACCACCTCTCATTTTACACTTCAGTCTGATGTTCAGTCAGTCAGCAGCAAGACAACATGGAGGTCAGAGCTTTCTGCATCACACTGTGTGAGTACTGGCTCATTTACACGTTAAAACTTAATGATAAAGACTTGATTTACAATTAAAAAGCTCATGCACATGAAAGTTATTGAACATTCTTTAGTGAGTGAACTTAAATTTAACACTTAAGTATTATTCATCACCAGTTACAACATTTAATAGTAAATATGCTGAACATCTTGAGCAGCTGTAGGAGACGACAAAACTTTTATTGATTCATCTATTTTCTTTGCGTCTTCAGTGACTGTGATGATCCTGCTGTGTGCACAGGATCAGGAAGTTGGTGAGTAGATGTTTCACTGGGCAGTTGTAAAAAAAAAAAATGCAGAAATATTTTGAGAATAGTGTGTTTAATCATATCACAGGAGTTCCTCTATTACTTTTCTACTTTTAAATGTTGTAGACGTCGTCCAGCAGTTCACAGGAGTAAATGTCTAAACTGAATTTCTCTGTTTTTCTTTGTCTCAGATGCAGCTTTTCTTCGTATCTCTCCAAACAGACTGCAGTTCTTTGAATATGAGTCGGTCACTTTGTACTGTGAGGGAGTCTTTTACTGTGATGTCGAACGTACATCCAAAGGGAGCAAGTCTTCGTGTTGCACCACTAATAACAGAACATCAAGAGGACCTAACTGCACCACTGAAAATCTCTATCGAGTGGACACTGGAAAGTATTGGTGTGAGGAAGGAGGAGAGAGAGGAAACATCATCAACATCAATGTCATACGTATGTTTGCAGTGAGGCAGTGATATTTTGTGATTATCTCAATGTGATTTCAAGATAAATTAAATATGATCATGTTCTTCAGCTGGTTCTGTGATCCTGGAGAGTCCTGCTCATCCTGTGATGGAGGGAGAAGATGTGACTCTGAGCTGCAGAACCAAAATATCTTCCTCCAACATCGAAGCTGATTTCTATAAAGATGGAGTCCACAAGTGGAGAAGCTCCACAGGAAATCTGAGATTCAAAACAGTCTCTGTGTCTGATCAAGGACTCTACAAATGTCACATCTCCGGAGTTGGAGAATCACCACAGAGCTTGCTGTCTGTTGGAGGTGAGACACGTCAATTTTAAGACAGACTGCTTGCATACAATGGCAGAATTTGTGATTTTCAGAGAATATAAATAAAGAGAAAGGCTTTTTTGTCTCTCATGTTTAGTGATTGGGTAAAGCTTTGATCAAAACCCTCATCCTGACCCTGATCAAAAGTTTACATGCCTTATAATTTCGGCATTGATAACGTGCACACATGTTCACACAAATGGGTTTGATTGGCTCCTAAATGTAACCATCCTCATCTGTGATCTCCTTGGTCAAAATTGATGGTAAGATGAATGCAGCGTGTTACCAGAAACTACTGGAGGAAAATTTGTCTGGAAGCTATGCATGGCACATACTCGGACGTTCCAACGTCACAATGGTCCAAAACACAAGGCCAAGTCGACCTGTTATTGGCTACAGCAGAATAAAATGAAGGTTCTGGAGCGGCCATCTCAGTCTCCTGACCTCTATCTCATTGAGCCACTCTGGGGAGATATCAAACGTGCAGTTCATGCAAGACAGCCCAAGAATTTACAGCAACTGGAGGCATTTTGCCAAGAAGAAGCAGCTTTACCATCTGAGAAAATAAAGATGCTCCTCCACAACTACCACAAAAGACTTCAGCTGTCATTGCTGTTAAAGGGGAAATGCACAGCACACAGTATTAAGAACTGGGGCATGTAAGCTTTTGATCAGGGTCATTTGGGTAGTTTCTCTTGCGATTATGATTTAACCAAAGGTAAACACAGTTGTTGGACAATAAATGGCTTCACCTAACCACTAACAATGAGTGGAAGAAAAGCTTTTGTGTTATCATTCATTGTGTTATTCTCTGAAAAATGACCAAGAAATCGTAAATTTGGCCAGGGTATGTAAACTTATTATCACAACTGTATGTATGTAAGTTGCTGCTATAATCATTATTATTATGTTTTTAGCTTCCGTGTCTTCACATACGCCATGTTTTGACGAGATGAGTCTTACCAACTCCTCCAAGCGTGATGGTAAGGAAACCTAATCTGAACTATGCTGTCTAATCGTTAAATCACTAAACAAATACCCTGGGAACCGCCCTGTTTAATGCAAGACCTGCTTCTTTCACTTCTATTTAGTCTCAACCACTTTATCAGTCACCATGTCTCATTATGTTTTTTTCTCTCTTCTGAAACTCCCATGGAACATCATCCATCCTCAGATCACCACTGTCACATTTACCCCATCCTAAGGACTGTGTTCACCATCATCATGGTGGTGCTGCTGCTGCTGTTGCTCGGATATCTTCACTGTGTGATAGTCAGAGTTATAAAACATGACTCATCTCCAACGAAACGGAGAGCTTATATTAAAGAAAAAGATGGCCTGGATGACAACCAACAGGAGAAAGAGAAAGAAAAAAGCTAGCTTAATATTATATCATGCCTACTCTCATATTTCATCTTAAATTAAGCCCGCTGCTATCAAGCTGCTTTCTGTGCTTCTAGACACAGAGTTAGACGCTGTAACTGGATCAGGAAATGAGCGTCTTGCTGAGAAACTTATCTAACATATCTGCAAATGTGGTTTTAACACCTTTCGCACTGGCCATAGCTCTGACATACGGTGTTTAAAATAAGCACAGTGTCTGAGCGCTTCTATTAATTGATGCTGGTTTGTAGAAACATGTTAAATGTCACAGTGTGTCAACACCATTTGGTGTCTTCTGCTGTTTGCAATTTTGTAAAATCTAAAGAAAAATAAACTTAGAAATGCATTAATGTGCTGTTCTTTAATGTGGTTGTTTTGTGTCTTCTGTCTTTTTTACAGTATTTAGAGTAAGGTTAGAACGTGAATAATACACAGCAGATGAGAGAGTAAGGCAGAGGTGAGGTTAAGATAGATGTAAAAAGCAGGTATGTAAGAGAAAATGAAAATCAAGATTAATTTGAGCATTCACACTCACCCTTGTAAGATGGACACTGTTGATCCATCTTACTGTGGAACAGTTATTTAACTTTGGGTTGGATCATCTACACTTTATCATACAAAGATCAAAATCATCTCATAGTGATCCTGTAAACTTCCTGAAAAACCATATATGACTTACCAGATGATTACAAGTTTGATTGACATAGTATCCAACTTTACAGATAAGAAAGGACCAGGATTTTACACATGGAAGTAAGGAATTCATGAACCTGGGGCCTCATGTACGAAGGATGCGTGCGTTCAAAAATGTTCCGTATGTACTTGTTGCCTCACGCCAACACCATGGCTACGCGTACACTGGCTTCTACAGATGTTGATCCTTTGGCGACACTTAGAGGTGATGCTGGGAAACTGTCATAAATGTGAAAACTACTAGTCCGACTGTTTGGGTCTGTGCTGGTCGACCCTGAGCAGAGCCATGCCTGCCGTATGGGACGGAATAATCCTCATGTCAGCCAGGTAGATCAGATTCCCACAATGCATCTGAACAGGTCAACATTAAAGAGCAATCTGCAGTGACAGCCAGTCAGAGCTGTCGACTGGACACACATCGATATAAAAGAGCCATCACATGATGAATTTGTAAATGTCAACAGGAAACATTTTCATTCGATCAATGAACAGATCATATGTGATGAGCAAATGCAATTAACCAACATTATGCAGCTGCCAAAGAGGACATTTTTGCCTACACTCCAGTGAGTGGCGTCTCCAAGTTCTTCTTTTTTCCCCATCTTACTCATTCTTATGTTTTCATTTTCTGATCGTGATCATGGAATACAACATTAAGGTTTATCAGATTCTGTCCACATGCATAGGAGAGGTAACTCCTCTCATATATCCTTTAGTTCCTGAGATCCTAATCTTGATGCTCTTTCAATTCAAGGCTAATTGGAAGAGTGTGGGAAATTCCACAGGATTATAAATCTGTCTTTTGGGCTCAGTTGACGTCCTCAGAGTTCAGAGAGACCCCTTAGCATGGGTCTGTACAGCATCAGGGACCTTAACTGCTAAGGTGTAAAGATTGGTCAGTAAGGAGTGGCTTCCCACAGTTATAGTCTCTGACCTTGGTGCACCGCCACCAGCTCCTTCTCAGTCTGAGCATAACTTGTTTCTGTGTCTGTGAGTGTAAAAGACGCACAAGCTACTGGCCTCTCATCCTCCAGACTTGCAGCTCCAAGGCCATAACGTGTCCATGCAGTGTGTGAGTTGTCTCAGACATGCTGCAAGCTCATGGAGTTTTGGGATAAACTTCCCAAGATAGTTCACCATGCAGAGGAATCGCCGTATTGTGGGTACATCCCCTGGGGCAGGCATTTTTGTAATGGCCTCTGCCTTTGTAAGATCGGCCTTCAAGCCCTCCTTTGTCAACATATGACTCATGTAACAGATCTGGTCAAGGCGAAACCTGCACTTGAGAGGGTTTAATCTGAGTGCTATCTCTCGTGCAAAAGCAACCGTGTGGCGTTTGACAGCGTGTGCATTTACACCAACACATCAAACAGCTTTAACCAACTTGTTCCATCAGCTTTGTCTCTTCACACGGTTGCTCATCATGTGAGTGTTGTTGCTGCTTCTAAACACGTGTCGTGGTTGACTGTGTATGTGAAGCTGTTGCATTGCTTTTTTAAGGTTTAGGGCAGCAGCGAGGCGAGAGTTTGTTGTGTTTCACAGATGAGAATAAAAGTCACGTCCTACACGTCAGAGCGTCTGTTTGAGTTTGTTTCTCACATGTGTCATGATAATTATAACTACAGCAGAAGGCTCCTTGGTTTTATGAGTGACATTCATGCATCTTTGTGAAACAACCTGTGGTATAGACACTTTTACACTGACAGTGGTCTTGAGGGCTATGTGTTTGTAAGTGCAATCGATCTTCCTACGCTCTGACAGGACAGTCAGAGACACATCCATTACTTCTCCAGCCTCGGTCAACGAAAGGCTCATTCCTTGATCTCACTTCCTGTTTTATTTCTGGTGGGTTAACTTCAAGGCACATCACCTGTGTCTTGTCAGCCCTTGTTGTCTGTGGTTTGCTTGCTCCTCCATTATTAGTTTCACCACATTACTCATTGTGTACGTACATATAGTCCTGTCTCAGCCCTTGTCAGTTTGTTTGTCCGCTTACTGTAGAAGTACCTGTTGTGCTCTCCTGCTATTCCCTGTGTCCCTTTGCTGCTTGTGTTTCTCAGCGTCCTTTGGTTTTTGGATGACCTTGCTTCTTTCGCTACAGTTTCCGTGAATACAACAAAAGACAAACTGGACCTTTTGTCGGACTTCCTGCCATGTCGCTGCAGTGCCTGTTGTTCTCCATAATACAAATATTCATTAAGGTTTTCTTATTTCCTGCCCCTTCTTCCCATGTCATCATCTACATGTTGTGACAATCTTAGTTGCAACTCAAAAGCTGGGGTTATTGAGCTCCCCCCTATGGGGAGTTTATTCAAACTACTCATATTGATTAAAATTATGGGGACCCACACTATGTAGGGCTGTTTTGATGAAGAGGGCCACCACTTTAATCAGACAGTATGTCCTTGAAATCGTTACACTGTTGATGTGTAGACCATCCATATCCTCCGGTGCCCCCACCATGATGGCTCTGATGTCCTCTGAACATCTAATTCAGTTTTTCAACTTTGATATTTACAATAGCGTGGAAAGCTTTCAGGCCTTCTGTGATGTCACTGGAAGAGACATACCTGTCAGAGTTACACCTGAGGTCACAGAGGCCATAGTGAAAGGAGTACGGTCCAAGAGAACCTTGGGTGGAGCTATTTCAAACATGAAGACCTTCCTCACTGGAAGTGGTCATGCGGTACAGACAAACTTAAAAGAGACGAAAACAGATCTCGGGCCTTTTGGTGTAGAGCAGAGAACGAGCATCCATCCTGTCCCAAGTGAAGAAGTTTAATTTAGACCCAAACAGATCCAACTTGTGCCTACAACAAGACCTCACTGGGCCATAGGCGGGACTCAACCATGCTGCAAGTGGGTTTTTTCACACTTTCCATAGGCGCCCCACCTGTGAATACCCATATGGGGAATAAGTGGGATCGAACTGGTTTTCATGTGAGGCCTATCCAGGTTTTTATCACATCAGATTATGAAGTCCCCACCCATACACTGAAATATCTGGGCCTCTGGGCTGAACTTTCACATAAACCCAGCCCCCTCTTCGTATCACTTTACACTTCAGTCTGATGTTCAGTCAGTCAGCGGCAAGACAACATGGAGGTCAGAGCTTTCTGCATCGGACTACGTGAGTATTGGCTCCTTTCTACATTAAAACTTAATGATAAAGACTTTATTTACAAAAAAATAAAAATAAACGTGAAACACTGAAAGTTATGTATTACGTGAACTTTCACACTTAAGTATTATTCTTCACCAGTTACAACATTTAATAGTAAATGTGCTGAACATCGTGAGCAGCTGTAGGAGACGACAAAACTTGATTCGTCCATTTTCTTTGCGTCTTCAGTGACTGTGATGATCCTGCTGTGTGCACAGGATCAGGAAGTTGGTGAGTAGATGTTTTGTTGGGCAGTTGTAGAAAAGAGGCAAAAATATCTAGAGATTGGTGAGTTTAATCATCACAGGAGTTCCTCTATTACTTTTCTACTTTTAAATGTTGTAGACGTCGTCCAGCAGTTCACAGGAGTAAATGTCTAAACTGAATTTCTCTGTTTTTCTTTGTCTCAGATGCAGCTTTTCTTCGTATCTCTCCAAACAGACTGCAGTTCTTTGAATATGAGTCGATCACTTTGTACTGTGAGGGAGTCTTTTACTGTGATACTGAATATAAGTTAACTGAGGAGACGCCATCGTGTTGCACCACTAATAACAGAACATCAAGAGGACCTAACTGCACCATTAAAAGTGTCTATGCAGATGATTCTGGAGAGTATTGGTGTGAGGAAGGAGGAGAGAGAAGAAACATCATCAACATCAATGTCACTTGTATGTTTGCAGTGAGGCAGTGATATTTTGTGATTATCTCAACGTGATTTCAAGATAAATTAAATATGATCATGTTCTACAGCTGGTTCTGTGATCCTGGAGAGTCCTGCTCATCCTGTGATGGAGGGAGAAGATGTGACTCTGAGCTGCAGAACCAAAATATCTTCCTCCAACATCGAAGCTGATTTCTATAAAGATGGAGTCAACAAGGGGAGAAGCTCCACAGGAAATCTGAGACTCAAAACAGTCTCCATGTCTGATCAAGGATTCTACAAATGTCACATCTCAGGAGTTGGAGAATCACCACAGAGCTGGCTGTCTGTTGGAGGTGAGACACATCAATGTTAAGATGAATAAAGTGCACATATGTGATCTTAGTTCCTGTTACTGTTTTGTTTTAGCTTTCCTGTCTTCGACTACACCGTATTTTCATGAACAGACGAGTCTTACCTCCACCTGCAAGTGTAACGTTAAGAAGACTTGATCTGATTCTTGATCTAATTGTTAAATAACTAAACAAATAACCAGGGAACCATCCTTTTTGAGAGATAAATGGATTGCTCTTTGCTTCTTTCACTTTGTCAGTCACCATGTCTCATTATGTTTTTTTCTCTCTTCCGAAATTCCCATGGAACATCATCCATCCTCAGACCACCACTGTCACGTTTACCCCATCCTAAGGACTGTGTTAACCATCGTCATGGTGGCTCTGCTGCTGCTGCTGCTCGGATATCTTCACTGTGTGAAAGTCAGAGTTATAAAACATGACTCATCTCCAACAGTAGAGAGGGTTCTCTCTTATATTAAAGAACATGATGGCCTGGATGACAACCAATAGAAGAACAAATGCTGGCTGAGTTGCTGAGATCATGAAGTTAATATTTCATCATGTCTACTCTCACATTTCATCTAGAATTAAACCTGCTGCTATCAAGCTGCTTTCTATGCTTCTAGACACAGGGTTAGACGCTGTGACTTTATCAGGAAACGAGAGTCTTGCTGAGAAACTTGTCCAAGGGCCGTGTCTGCAAATGTTTTGAACCTTTCTTACTGGCCATTAAACAAACATGATGTTTAAAATAAGCACAGCATCTGAGCGCTTCTATTAGTTGATGCTGGTTTGTAGAAACGTGTGAACTGTCACAGTTTGTAAAATCTGAAGAAAAATAAACTTAGAAATGAATTATGTTCAAAATAAATGAAATGAGCTAGTGTTATACATGTGTGAGTTTTTGTTGCGATTGCGTTTTTGCAGTTTAACCAACTTGTTGCTCACATAGTTGCTCACCAGATAAGCACTGCTGCTGCCTCTACATACTCTGTGCTTAGCTGCATATCTGTTGTTCTGCTTTTTTTTAGGTTTGTGGTCATCAATGAGACGAGAGTTTGTTGTGTTTCACTGATGAGAACAAAGGTCACGTCCTACACGTCAGAGCGTCTGTTTGAGTTTGTTCTGTGGTACAAAATGTCAGCGTTTTCTCACGTGTGTCATGATAATTATAACTACAGCAGAACGTTGTTCGATTTTATGAGTGAAATTCAATCACGTCCTCATGAAATAACCTCTGGTACAGTCACGTTCATGCTGACAATGGTCTTGAGAGTTATGTCTTTTGAAACTGAAGTGAGTTGACCTTCCCACACTCTGACAGGACATTCAGAGATGGATGCATTACTTTGAATTTTCATCTTTTGAATTTCTTGGGTCATCAGCAGATCTTTAAGATTCTCCAGCCTCGGTCAATGAAAAGGTCAGGTTGTTTGACCTCACTTCCTGTTTTAGTTTTGGTGGTTGTACTTCACCACCAAGAGACCTCATCTGTGTCTTGTCAACTCCTCTTTCTTGTCTCTGGCAATCAACTCTAACCACATAAGCTGCTAAAGTGAAAGAAGAATGGTCCAAGAGAACGTTGGGTGGAACTATTTCAACCATGAAGACCTTCGTCAGTGGATGACTACGAGAAAGAGGAAGGTTGAAGAAACACAACATAATCATGAGATTTTTAGTTTAAGGCAGAGGATGAGCAACCATCCTGTTAAAAGTGAGGACAAGCAGAAAGAAAGTGAACACCAAAGGACCACCCACCTGTCTCTTTAACAAGGATCTCACTGGGCCAGAGGCAGGACTCAACCTAGCTGCAAGTGAGTTTGTCTGCATGCAGTGAAGTATCTGGGCCCCTGGGCTGAGCTTTCACATAAACCCAGCCCCCTCTTCTTCCCACTTTGCACTTCAGTCTGATGTTCAGTCAGTCAGCAGCAAGACGACATGGAGGTCAGAGCTTTCTGCATCGCACTGTGTGAGTACTGGCTCCTTTCCAGATTAACACTTGATGATAAAGACTTTATTTACAAGTTAAAAGCTCTTGTACGCGAAAGACTGAATGTTATTTATTGCGTGAATTTAAATTGAACACTTTTAACTTAAGTATTATTCTTCACCAGCTACGACATTTAATAGGAAATATGCTGAACATCATGAGCAGCTGTAGGAGACGACAAGACGTTTATTGATTCGTCTATTTTCTTTGCGTCTTCAGTGACTGTGATGATCCTGCTGTGTGCACAGGATCAGGAAGTTGGTGAGTAGATGTTTTGTTGGGCAGTTGTAGAAAAGAGACAAAAATATCTTGAGATTGGTGTGTTTAATCATCACAGGAGTTCCTCTATTACTTTTCTACTTTTAAATGTTGTAGACGTCGTCCAGCAGTTCACAGGAGTAAATGTCTAAACTGAATTTCTCTGTTTTTCTTTGTCTCAGATGCAGCTTTTCTTCGTATCTCTCCAAACAGACTGCAGTTCTTTGAAAATGAGTCGGTCACTTTTTACTGTGAGGGAGTCTTTTACTGTGATGTTGAATATAAAAAAAATGGGATGCCCTCGTGTTGCACCACTAATGACAGAACATCAACAGGGTCTAGCTGCACCATTAAAAGTCTTCATCGAGATGATTCTGGAAAGTATTGGTGTAAGGAAGGAGAAAAAAGAAGAAACATCATCAACATCCATGTAGCTTGTATGTTTGCAGTGAGGCAGTGATATTTTGTGATTATCTCAACGTGATTTCAAGATAAATTAAATATGATCATGTTCTTCAGCTGGTTCTGTGATCCTGGAGAGTCCTGCTCATCCTGTGATGGAGGGAGAAGATGTGACTCTGAGCTGCAGAACCAAAACATCTTCCTCCAACATCGCAGCTGATTTCTATAAAGATGGAGTCCGCAATTGGAGAAGCTCCACAGGAAATCTGAGACTCAAAACAGTCTCCATGCTTGATCAAGGACTCTACAAATGTTACATTTCTGGAGTTGGAGAATCACCACAGAGTTTGCTGTCTGTTGGACGTAAGACGTGTATTTTATTTCATAATAAGATTCATAAAGTATTGATCACGTATGTGTTTATACTCTCAAATTATTCCGATCTCCTTAAGTTTCATCTTTTTCTACCGTCCATACAGAAGATCACGAAGACTGTAATCCTGCCTCGTCTTTCCCCATAAGCATACAATGGATCATCATCTCCATCTTGTTTATACTTCTCTTGTTTGTTGTTGGACTACTTCACTTTGGCAGATTTCCATATTGCAGAGGTGAAGGACTTTAAGTGAACTTTAGTTAGTGTGCTCACTGGTTTTGCTTTGTCACAAAACAATTCTTCCATGTACACTTAAGTCATGGAGGAGCTCCTCCGGAGTGGGTGCTAGGGCCAGTTTTTCACATTATAAATGCTTTTCATTGGCTTATAATTTCAGGGAACACTGCAGTTTTCAAAATTCCAGTCGTTTACCTCCTCGTTCCTCACAGTTGTCTTTCAGCTGATAAACCTTCTGTCAGAGCAGAGTCTACATATCTGTATATATCCGTACGAATGTCCAAAACTCTAATTGGGATTACCCTGTCTCCAAGCACTGATTCTAGTATTATATATATATAAACCTCTAAGATGGTGTCACTTATGTGGTCGAAGGGTTCAGAATATTTCCCAGTAGAGGGGTAAGGGTAAAGATTTTAAGTGATGCTTTGCGTCGTACAGATTTCCGCAACAACTTCTTTTCTTTCTATAATCAACTTCCATGATATTTGTCCTCTGTGTCCTATGTGTTACAGGTTGCTGAGTGCTGACTCACAAGAGGAGCTTCATGGCCTACGTGAAAACCATGGAAGTGGTGGAAGTGACCTTTATCTACGTGGAAGTGACACAGTTAGGGCTAGAAAGGTTAATATTCGTTTGACCTCAGGTCTGTTTGCTGTGTATCAAATTTAAAATAGTTTCTGTGCAAGAACAAACGTGTGGAGTTTGACAGCGTGTGCACTTCAACCAACACATCAGAGAAGTTTCGGTTTATTTTCATCAGGCAGTTTAACCAACTTGTTCCATCAGCTTAGTCTGTTCACACAGTTGCTCACCAGATGAGAGCTGCTGCTGCTGCTGTTTCTAAACATGTCACGTTGAGTTAGCTGTGTATCTGACGGTGTTGCATTGCTTTTTTAAGTTTGAGGTCAGCAATGAGACGAGTTTCTTGTGTTTCACCAAGGAGAATAAAAGTAATGTCCTTCACATCAGCGCTTCTGTTTAAGTTTGTTCTTTGGTACAAAATGTCAGCATATTCTGACGAGTCTCATGATAATTATAACTATAGCCACCAAGACAAGTCTTCTTCTTTGTCTTTGGTTTGCCTGCTCATCCATTATTAGTTTCACCTCATTGCTTTGTGTATGTTTATCCCTAGTCAGTTTGTCTGTCCACTTACTGTGGAAGTACCTGTTGTGCTCTCCTGCTATTCCCTGGGTTGCTTTGCCTCTTGGGCTGCAGTTACCATGAATCCAATAAATTTCTTTTGTTTCCTCCCCTTCTCTCCCGCTACACCTTGCCAGTCTTAGTAGTGTCAAGGGTTAGTGGATAATAAGGTAGGACCCAAATGCAGGACAGCGTGGGCTGAGGCAGGAGTTGGCACAAAAACATATTTAATACTCAACGAGAACAAAAAACAACATTGGGACATGTATCTAAGAATGTGAGGATAAAAATCTTCTATGAGACATGAGCATGCAAGGAAACAAGCGACAAGTGTGCGGACAGGTACAGCGAGACAGAGTAAAAGGGGGAAGGCAGGGCTATATATACACACAGGAGATAGAGGGCGATGAGACACAGGTGAAACAAGTGAGTGCGGAGCACACAAGGAGAAATCAATCAAACGGGAAAAGAGAGGGAGTAACATAAGACAGGAAACCAAGAACTTAACAAAATAAAACAGGAAACACAACCCCAGAAAAATGAATCACAAAGCCATGACAAGTACCAACTCAAATACCTGGGACAATAAACTCCCCCTTATGGTGAGGTTTAGTTAAACCACTTATGATGATAAATATTTACCATTCTGTCTTGCTGGGGACCCACACTATGTGCCAGAGATTTGGTGGCATGAAGTTTGGTTGTTGGGCTAGATGGTGAAGCGGGGAGACCACTCGTTTGATCCAGGAGTCTGTCCTTGAAATTGTCACACTGTCGATGTGTGGATCATCGATGAGACCAAGTTTTCCCCAACTCTGACCACACAAGCCGCCGCTGCAGAACCTTGGGTGGAGTTATTTCAACCATGAAGACTTTGATCACTGGATGTGACCATGAGGAAGAGGAAGGTCAAAGAGACACAAACAAATCTTGAGCTTTTCCGTGCAGAGAAGACATCCATCTTGCCCGAAGTGAAGACTCTGGCCAAAGCAGAAAGAAAGTGAAGACCAAAAGATCTCTGAGGACGAGACTTCTCTACTGCTGTTGAAGAACTTGATTTTGACCTGTCTCCCACCCGGAGACAGAAAAAGAACCAGAACGCAACCAGGAAAGCAGGCTGCCCATGTCCATAACCCATATGGGGTATGTCCATACCCCTGGCTGAAATTCCTTGCATCACTCAAGTGGCTGTGGCTTCCCTCTGTTCCGAGTGTACACACTATGTGAATAAATGGATGTTTCAAAAGCAGGAAAAGTTCCTCATGTGGGTTCAAGAAGAGGCCCAACTGGTTTATTTATATCAGGCCCACGTCAGCTCCACCTAACACTTTGCCAAGCAGTGGTGGAAAGTAACGGAGTAAATTTACTTAAGTACTTTACTTAAGTACAGATTTTAAGGATTTGTACTTTACTTGAGTAGAAAATTGATTTAATACTTTTACTTTTACTCGAGTAACATTTCCAGGACGAATTTGATACTTTTACTCGAGTAGATTTTTGTGAAGGGCAAAAAGTAAGCGTTACTTTTAGTGACGTATTGTTTGTTTTTTTTGCCAAACAGCCGATCTTGATTGCAGCGGTGAATGATGATTGACAGCCGCTTACAACGTAACGCGAAGTTGTGCCCCTTGTTTTCCCTCAATACGATTGGCCACGCGCTGTGTTCGTCAAAGAAGGAGCCTATCACAGCGCACGTTCGCGCACGTCCGCGCACGTCCGCGTTAACCACGTAAAACCGGAAATACATCATCATCGGGTAGACGCCGCGAAAGCATGCAGCGCTTCATCAACCCAACAGCGGGAATGGCGAGTGTAGGAGGTGAGGTTGCAGTCCCAGACGAGTCCAGCAGCTTTTGAAGTTGAACAGAGCCTACTTTGATTTCAGGCAGACATAGACTGACAGACACACGCAGACAGTTGTGGCACATGCAGCGTTGTTATATGTTGTTGTACTTGAAATAGAGTTGTGTTGTTGTAGTGGTCATCACTGCTCCTCAGTAAGGGACGAGACACAATCTTGATGACTTGACTTGCGATGCCTTGGAATATATTTCTGCACTGTTTATTATTATATATATTCTTGCACAGATTTTGTCTGTTTAAAAAAAAGTATATGTGCAAATTTAATAAATAGGATCATCAGAAAGGACAGCAATTTGTCATCGTTGTTTGATTGTTTGCAGCCTTTTTCAGAACAAAGTCCAATTTATAAGCCGTTTGACGGAGGGACCCCCATTGGTTGATATGTCTGTTTCTGGATTGTCCACAATGACACGCTGTATTGATCTTGGTATCATAGGAGGACCCATAACTGGTTCATAACAATACTCACTACTTAGACCTTCTGGAAGAGTTGACTTCTTGTAAATTAGTAATGACATTTTGAAGGTAGATCATTAACAATTTAACTCTTGAGAACATGGACAGGTCCATGGAGTTACAACAAGGTGCTATCAATCAAAAAAGAAAAAAAGGCCCTATCAATTAAAAAGGGGGCGGGGAAGGTAAGTCGAAAGAAGAAATTTACTTTTACTTTTTACTTTTACTTGAGTACTTTTAAAAGCCTGTACTCTTGATTACTTAAGTACCTTTAAAAGCAAGTACTTTTTTACTCTTACTTGAGTAACATTTTGACAGAGCTACTTTTACTTGTAGTGGAGTAAATTTGACAAGGAGGATTTGTACTCTTACTCAAGTACTGGAGTCGTGTACTCACTCCACCACTGTTGCCAAGGATCTGACTGGGCCATAGGTGGGTACCAACCGGACTGCAAGTGGGTCTGTCTGCACTTTCCATAGTTACCCCATCTGTGAATGCCTGTATGGGGCATAAGGGGGGTCTAACTGGGCTCTAGATGATGGCTATCTGGGCAGTTTAAATGAGATCCACATAGGCCCCAGTTGTGCCTTTAACAAGGATCTCACTGAGCCATAAGCAGGACCCAGCTGGGTTACAAGTGGCCACAGTGGTCCAACCTATGAATGCCCATATGGGGTACAAGTGGGAACTAATTGGTTTATAGATAGGGCTTATTTCTATGAGGCCCACATTGGCCCCACCTATCACTTTAAGAAGGATCTCATTGGTGCAAAGGCGAGACTCAACAGTGCTGCAACTGAGTTTGTCTACACTTTCCATAGTTGACCAATCTGTGAATGTCCACATGGGGCAAAAGCCTAACCTCTATTTAGGTATCGTTATGTGTAGGGCAGTGTTTAGAAAAACAGTGGACAAAGAGTTAAGTTTAAAGTCCTTCAAGCTTTCATAATGTAAACTCTTTCGGAGATGACTCAAAGATTAGCTCTGCCTTCGCTCTTTGTACCACCCACTGGTATAAACTAAAACACTGAGGCTATTTGTATCACCTCTGCTTCTCAGAAACCTGCCACACAGGAAGACACCGCTCACTTTATACTTCAGTCTGATGTTCAGTCAGTCAGCGGCAAGACAACATGGAGGTCAGAGCTTTCTGCAACACACTGTGTGAGTACTGGCTCCTTTCCAGATTAAAACTTAATGATAAAGACTTTATTTACAATTAAAAAGCCCATGCATGTGCAAATCTTTGAAGGTTACTTAGTGAGTGAACTTAAATTTAACACAAAAGTATTATTCTTCACCAGCTGCGACATTTAATAGTAAATATGCTGAAGATGATGAGCAGCTGTAGGAGACGACAAAACTTTTATTGATTCGTCTATTTTCTTTGCGTCTCCAGTGACTGTGATGATCCTGCTGTGTGCACAGGATCAGGATGTTGGTGAGTAGATGTTTTGTTGGGAAGTTGTAGAAAAGATGCAGAAATATCTTTAGATTGGTGTGTTTAATCATCACAGGAGTTCCTCTATTACCCTTCTACTTTTAAATGTTGTAGACGTAGACAGGAGTAAATGTCTAAACTGAATTTCTCTGTTTTTCTTTGTCTCAGATGCAGCTTTTCTTCGTATCTCTCCAAACAGACTGCAGTTCTTTGAATATGAGTCGATCACTTTGTACTGTGAGGGAGTCTTTTACTGTGATGTTGCATATGAATTGAGTCGGGGGAAGCCCTCGTGTTGCACCACTAATGACAGAACATCAAGAGGACCTAACTGCACCATTAAAAATCTTTATCGAGATGATTCTGGAAAGTATTGGTGTGAGGAAGGAGGAGAGAGAAGAAACATCATCAACATCAATGTTGCTTGTATGTTTGCAGTGAGGCAGTGATATTTTGTGATTATCTCAACGTGATTTCAAGATAAATTAAATATGATCATGTTCTTCAGCTGGTTCTGTGATCCTGGAGAGTCCTGCTCATCCTGTGATGGAGGGAGAAGATGTGACTCTGAGCTGCAGAACCAAAATATCTTCCTCCAACATGGAAGCTGATTTCTATCAAGATGGAGTCCACAAGTGGAGAAGCTCCACAGGAAATCTGAGACTCAAAACAATCTCCATGTCTGATCAAGGACTCTACAAATGTCACATCTCTGGACATGGAGAATCACCACCAAGTTGGCTGTCTGTTGGTGAGACACTTCAATGTTAAGATAAATAAAGTGTATATATATATATGAGGTTGCTGTGATTGTTTTTTGTTTTTGTTTTAATATAACTATCTTTTCTTCAACTACATATTTTCACGAAGAAGCGACTCATTCCTCCTTCTGCAATTGTAATGGTAAGACTTAATCTGAACTACACTTTCTAATTGTTAAATCACTAAAGGAATATTTGGGAACCGTTGTGTTGGATGCAAGGCCTTTTAAGAGATCAATAGATTGCTCTTTGTTTCTTTCACTTCTTTTACTTCATGTCTTAATGTCTTTTCTCTCTTCAGAAACTCCCACAGATCCCTCCTCAGATCACGGCTGTCACATTTACCCCATCCTAAGGACTGTGTTCACCATCATCACGGTGGCGCTGGTGCTGTTCTGATGTCTTCACTCCACATTAGTCAGAGTTATAAAACACTACAGCTCTGACTAAATGTTTTATATCTGTGTATCAGATCTGAAGACAAAGACTTCTACAGGAGGTAGTTGGAGCCCAAACTTAATCAGAAGAACATTGGGGAGGTGTGACCAGGAATGAAGGATATCATGGGCTGTGGGGGCAGAGGCAGGTTCTCTGTAGGCAACATGGAAAGGCCGCACACCTTCTTCAATAGGTTTAGCTCCCAGACTCCTGTCTCCCTCTCCCCATTCCCCCACACTTCCCCATCGCCTTCAGTGCTCCTACATCTCATGTCTACTGTTCCTCCTGCAGGGCCTCCTCAGCCTCCAGTGTCCACCACCTTGTGTGAAGTAACAGGGATGCCCTGGATACTGGGACTTGTGCCAGCCAGATGTCTGCTGTTCTCCAGCATCTCTTCAGTCTGAGCCTCAGCCTAGAGAGGGTACCACTTCTCTGGATGACCTCCTGTCTAGTTCCCATGCGCAAGAAGTAATCTCCATCTGGCCTGAGTGAATACTGTCCAGTTGCCCTTAAAAATACCTGGGAGTTACCATCAACTACAGACTGAACTGGAGGACTAACAGTACAGCTGTGTACAAGAAGGGCTGCAGCAGACTCCTAAGGAAGCTGAGGCCCTTCAATGTGCGCAGCAAGATGCTGGAGATTTTTTACCAATGTGTGTTGGTCAGCAGCCTTTTCTCTGCTGTGGTCTGCTGGGGGAACAGCACTAAAGCTCCACATGGACTCTGAGAATCAAAATTTAAATACTTCATCAAGGATTCTACAAATGTCACATCTCTGGAGTTAGAGAATCACCACAGAGCTGACTGTCTCTTGGAGGTGAGACATATAGTTTTTTTAAATAAGATTCATAAAGTATTGATCACATATGTGTTTACGCTCTCAAACAATTCCCATCTCCCTAAGTTTTCCTACCGTCGATAAAGAAGATCACAAAGACTCTAATCCTGCCTCCTCTTCCTCCATAACCACACGATGGATCATCATCTCCATCTTTTTGATGCTTCTCTTGTTGGTTGTTGGACTACTTTGTTCTGGCAGATTTGCCTGGGCCGAGGTGAAGAACATAAAGTGAACTTTACTCAATGTGCTCACTGTTTTTTCTTCGTCACAGTATGATTCTTCCATGTATAGAAAAGTCACAGAGGAGTTCTTCATGGTTGGGTGCTAACGTTTTACATTATAAATGCTTCCACTGGTTAATAATTTTGTGAAACACTATCATTTTCCAAATTAAATGAAGTTCCCTCTTGAGTTAGGAAATAAGTCATCAAGTTGCTTTAGTTCCACCACAATATTCAAAATACCTTCTGGTTTTTTATATAAAATATTTGTTCACAGTCACCGGCAGTGCCTGATTAAGACTCATTGGACCAGCAGACAGGTAGGTTTAAGATTGAGAGATTTATCAGAAAGGATATTAAATATATATATATATATATATATATATATATATATATATATATATATATATATATATATATATATATATATATGTATTGTTTTGATTTATCCATGTGTGCTACTGAAACAAAGAACAGGAGGAACAGTAAATATCTACAATGGCTTATTTTCTTTCTATAATTTACAGCTTGCATGATATTTGGCTTCTGTGTCCTATGTGTTACAGGTTACTGAGTACTGACTGAAAGGAGGAGCTTCATGGTCTACGTGAAAATCAGGAAGTGATACAGTCAGGGCGAGTGTTGTTATTGTACAAGAAAAAAAAAATCTTTTGAACGCAGGTCTGTTTGCTGTGTAATAAATTTAAAATAGTTTCTGTCCAAAAACGTGTGGTGTTTGACAGCGTGTACACTTTAACCAACACATCAGAGAAGTTTCGGTTTATTTTCATCAGGCAGTTTAACCAACTTGTTCCATCAGCTTAGTCTGTTCACATAGTTGCTCACCAGATGGGCGTTGCTGCTGCTGCTGCTGTTTCTAAATGGGCTGCGGTTAGCTGCATATCTGATGTTGCAGTGCATTGCTTATTTTAAGTCTGAGGTCAGCAACGACACAAGGGTTTGTTGTGTTTCACTGATAAGAATAAAAGTGATGTCCTACAAGTCAGAGCGTCTGTTATTGTGGTACAATATGTCAGCGTTCTCTCACATGTGTCATGATAATTATAACTACAGCAGAACGTTCCTCTGTTTTATGAGTGAAATTCATGAACATACAATAACCTGTGATACAGTCACGTTCACAGTGACAGTGGTCATGAGGGTTATGTCTTTTGAAAGCGCAATCAGTCGAGAGAAGAAACATCATCAACATCAATGTCGCTTGTATGTTTGCAGTGAGGCAGTGATATTTTGTGATTATCTCAATATGATTTCAAGATAAATTAAATATGATCGTGTTCTTCAGCTGGTCCTGTGATCCTGGAGAGTCCTGTTCATCCTGTGATGGAGGGAGAAGATGTGACTCTGAGCTGCAGAACCAAAATGTCTTCCTCCCACATTGCAGTGGATTACTATAAAGATGGAGTCCACAAGTGGAGAAGCTCCACAGGAAATCTGAAGATCAAAAGAGTCTCCTTGGTTGATCAAGGTTTCTACAAATGTCACATCTCTGGAGTTGGAGAATCACCACAGAGCTGGCTGGCTGTTGAAGGTGAGACACGTGACACATTTTTAAGGTGAACAAAGTGTATACATGTGATCTTAGTCCCTGTTTATGTTTTTTGTTTTAGTTTTCTCATCTTCAGCTTCACCATGTTTTCATGAGAGAGAGACAAGTCTTACCTCCTCTTGCAAGTGTAATGGTAAGAAGACTTAATCTGAACTACACTGTCTAATTGTTAGATAACAGAATAACCAGGGTATTGTCCTGTTTGATGCGAGCCCCTTTGACGGATAAATGAATTGCTCTTTGCTTCTTTCACTTCATTTTAGCCAGAACCACTTTCTGTCTCATGTCTTTTCTCTCTTCAGAAACTCCCACAGAACATCGTCCCTCCTCAGATCACCACTGTCACATTTACCCCTTCCTAAGGACCGTGTTAACCATCATCATGGTGGCTCTGCTGCTGCTGCTGCTTGGATGTCTTCACTGTGTGATAGTCAGAGTTATAAAACATGACTCATCTCCAACAGAATAGAGAGCTTTATGAGAATTAAAGCTAGCTTAGTCGCTGAGATCATGAAGTTAATATTTTATCATACCTACTCTCACATTTAATCTAGAGTTAAGCCTGCTGCTATCAAGCTGCTTTCTATGCTTCTAGACACAGGGTTAGACGCTGTAACTGGATCAGGAAATGAGCATCTTGCTGAGAAACTTGCCTAATGTGGGCAAATGTGGTTTTCACACCTTTCACGTTGGCCATAGCTCTGACACATGTGTTTAAAATAAACACAGCATCTGAGCGCCTCTATTAATTGATGCTGGTTTGAAGAAACGTGTGAACTCTGACAATGTGTCAGCACCATTTCTGCGTTGTGCTGTTTGCAGAATTTTGTAAAAGCTAAGAAAAATAAACTTAGAAATGCATTAACATGCTGTTCTTTAATGTGTTTTTTTTTCATTTTCAGTATTTTTAAAAAAAGTTCTAAACTACAGTGGTACACAGCAGATGAGAGTGTAAGGCAGACGTGAGGTAGAAAATTAAAGAGACATTTAATATAATGAAGACCGAAGTCTAACAAGTGTCCATTACTACAGAGACACTTGTGAATATATGTTATTATATTTATATACAACATTTCAGTTTTTACACACTCTTGGCTGTTATGGCAAATGTTTGCTTATTGACTTATTGCAAAGAGTTTGTACAAATGAAATAATTTGCATAAATATAATATAAACACAACTATGTCATTTGAAAGTAGCTACTCTTTCAATTGACACAAAGTATAACATAACTGGAGCTAAACAGCTAGGCTTAGCCATCAGAGAAAACACCAAAACTTCAGGAATCAGTGTCTCACTAACGATCTGAAGACTCTGCTGAATGAAACAAAGAGAGACTTCAGGTCTGGAGACAACGAGGAAATAAGGAGTGTAAAGCACCAATGGCAGGACAAGCTGAAGGTTGTCTGAAGGCAACATGGACAGAGTGAACACCTTCTTCAATAGGTTTAGCTCTCAGGCTCCTGTCTCCTTTACCCCATTGCCTTCAATGCACCCACATCTCACATCTCCTGTTCCTCCTGCGGGTCGTCCTCAGTCTCCTGTGTCCCTGTGCAAGTAATAAGGACTGCAGTGTGAGACAGCCCTGATGGTAGTGACCCCCTGGATACTAGGGACCTGTGCCAGCCTGATGTCTGGTGTGCTCTAGCATCTCTTCAATCTGAGCTTCAGTCTGGACAGGGACCCTCTTCTCTGGATGACCTGCTGCCGAGTTCCTGCGCCTAAGTAGTTGTCTCCAACCATCTTCAGTGATGACCATCCAGTTGCCCTTGTATCCCATGTGATGAAGATGCTGGAGAGGTTGGTGTTGACCCATTTGATGTTGCAGGTGAGTCTGTCTCTAGACTCACTACAGTGTGCCTACCCAGCGTGTCTGGGTGTGGATGATGCTGTCATCTATCTGCTGCAGCTCACTAACTCACGCCTGGATGATGGTGGAGGCTCAATGAGAATCGTATCCTTTGCCTTCTCCAGTGCCTTTGACACTATCCCGCCTTTGTTGCTGGGTGAGAAGCTGGAGTTGATGACCGTCAGTGCGTCCACTGTCTCCTGGATCAGCCACTACCTGACAGACAGGCCACAGTTCATTTGTTTGGGTTATGTCATGTCTGATGTGGTGGTGAGCATTGTGCTTTTTCTGTTCCTGTTCACCTTATACACCACTGATATCAGCACAAGTCATGTCACATACAGACATTTTCTGAAGACTTTGCATAGAGGCAGAGGCGTTGGCAAAAAGATATTTTTAATAAAGAAAAGAAATAAACTACAAATACCAAAAGCGCTGCTGACCAGGCAGGGAATCCCAAAGGGGTAAAACACCAAAACTGAAGGCAAAAACACTTGAGACGCTGGAAGACACAGAGGAACAAAAAACACTAGAAACAGAAACACAGGGGAACCATACATACGTAATGACGCGACAGGAACAAAGGGGAAGCCAGGGCCATATATACAGACACGAGGAACCAAGGGGTGACGAGACACAGGTGACAGAAATCAAGAGAGACCAGGTGACACTAATGAACTAATCAACACGAAACACAAGGAGAGGAAACACAGGAAATCGAAAACTTAAAGTAAAACAGGAAACAGGACATGAAACATGACACAAAACGTGAAACACAGAAAAAACCCAGAACCATCACAGTACCCCCTCCTCAAGGGACGGATTCCAGACGTCCCAACGAAACACAAATAATTTTCAGTCCAAACTCAACAGGGCGGGTGGAGGGGACGTGGAAGGCGGGAACCAGACAGGCCAGGCGGTTGGGCAGACAGGACAGAGAGTTCAGGGGGCCGACCGGGAGGCCGGGCAGAAGTGGCCGAGAGTTCAGGGGGCCGACCGGGAGGCCGGGCCGACAGGGACGAGAGTTCCGGAGGCCGACCGGGAGGCCGGGCCGACAGGGACAAGAGTTCAGGGGGCCGACCGGGAGGCCGGGCCGACAGGGACGAGAGTTCCGGGGGCCGACCGGGAGGCCGGGCCGATAGGGACGAGAGTTCTGGGGGCCAGGCAGGAAGAGGATCAGGAACAGGATCAGAAACCAGCACAGGAACAGGATCTGGAACAGGAATGGGGACAGGAACAGGATCCGGAACAGGTACGGGGACAGGAACAGGATCCGGAACAGGTACGGGGACAGGAACAGGATCCGGAACAGGTACGGGGACAGGAACAGGATCCGGCATAGGAACAGGATCCGGCACAGGACCAGGACAAGGACCAGGAACAGGAGCCGGGGTCTGAGCCACCTCGGGAACAGGACCAGGAGGCGGAGTCCGAGCCACCTCGGGAACAAGAGAAAAGGCGGCCCTCAGAGCCGGGACGGGAACAGGAGGCAGCGCCAGAGCTGGCCGTGAGACAACCCTCGGGAACAGGACCAGGAGCCGGGGGCAGCGCCAAAGCTGGCCGTGACACGATCCTCTGTGCCGGGACAGGGACAGGAGAGTCCGACCTGGGGGCCAGAGAAGGGGCCACAGGAGAGTCTGAGCTGGGAGCCGGAGAAGGGGCCACAGGAGAGTCCGACCTGGGAGCCGGAACAGGAGGCACCGGAGAGTCCGACCTGGGAGCCGGAACAGGAGGCACCGGAGAGTCCGACCTGGGAGCCAGAACAGGAGGCACCGGAGAGTCCGACCTGGGAGCCAGAACAGGAGGCACCGGAGAGTCCGACCTGGGAGCCGGAACAGGAGACACAGGAGGCACAGGAGAATCCGACCTGGTGCAGTTAACATGAATCCAACAAAAGATAAACTGGACCTTCTGTTGGACTCTAGCTAATGGACTTCCTGCCATGCGGCTGCAGTGCCTGTTGTTCTCTGTAATAACTCAAAAGCCCAGGTCATTGAGCTCCCCCTTATGGTGAGAAAAGGTGTAGACT
This sequence comes from Planiliza haematocheilus, assembly GCA_005024645.1. Lineage (NCBI taxonomy): Eukaryota > Metazoa > Chordata > Actinopteri > Mugiliformes > Mugilidae > Planiliza > Planiliza haematocheilus. Next base: position 1,897,032 of record SRSE01000889.1, read on the forward strand.
GTATTGAGTAGTGGCTAGAGATGCAGCTTGGGAACACCCAACACCCCAAATGTCCATGGCTGAGGCACATTGAGCTGCACAAGTAGCTACTCCCTGCTCTTAGTGTACACACTACTGTGTGAATGAACAAATGGATGGGTCAAATGCAGGGGCAAAAAAAAAAACTTCCCCATGTTCGATCAATCAATAAGGGAATAATAATTATTATTATGTGGGCAGATGGATCTGGGCAATTCAGACCCACTATTGTCTCACTTGTAGGCCTACCTTAAACAAGGATCTCACTGGGCCATAGGTGGGTCACATCCAGGCTGCACGTTCCATACTTGCTGAACATGTCTCCTTATGGGGCGTAAGTGGGATCTAACAGGTTTTCATGTGAGGCCTATACAGGTTTTTTCATATAAGAAACTTCAAGTCCCCTCCCATGCACTGAAGTATCTGGGCCCCTGGGCTGAGCTTCCACATAGACCCAGCCCCCTCTTCTTCTCACTTCACACTTCAGTCTGATGTTCAGTCAGTCAGCGGCAAGACGACATGGAGGTCAGAGGTTTCCGCATCGCACTGTGTGAGTACTGACTCCTTTCCAGTTGAAAACTCAACAATAATTTATTTACAATTAAAAAGCTCATGCACGTGACTGAAACTTATTTATTGTGTGAACTTAAATTTAACACTTTTAACTTAAGTATTATTCTTCACCAACTACAACATTTAATAGTAAATATGCTGAACATCAGGAGCGGCTGTAGGAGATGACAACACTTTTATTGATTCATCTATTTTCTTTGCGTCTTCAGTGACTGTGATGATCCTGTTGTGTGCACAGGATCAGGAAGTTGGTGAGTAGATGTTTAGCAAAATAATTTGAGATTGGTGTGTTTAATCATCACAGGAGTTCCTCTATTACTTTTCTACTTTTAAATGTTGTAGACGTCGTCCAGCAGTTCACAGGAGTAAATGTCTAAACTGAATTTCTCTGTTTTTCTTTGTCTCAGATGCAGCTTTTCTTCGTATCTCTCCAAACAGACTGCAGTTCTTTGAACATGAGTCGGTCACTTTTTATTGTGAGGGAGTCTTTTACTGTGATATTGAAGATAAGTCGACTGAGGAGACGCCCTCATGTTGTACCACTAATGACAGAACATTAAGAGGACCTAGCTGCACCATTAAAAGTGTTTATCAAGTGGACGCTGGAGAGTATTGGTGTGAGGAAGGAGGAGAGAGAAGAAACATCATCAACATCAATGTCACTTGTATGTTTGCAGTGAGGCAGTGATATTTTGTGATTTTCTCAACGTGATTTCAAGATAAATTAAATATGATCATGTTCTCCAGCTGGTTCTGTGATCCTGGAGAGTCCTGTTCATCCTGTGATGGAGGGAGAAGATGTGACTCTGAGCTGCAGAACCAAAATATCTTCCTTGAACATCGACGCTGATTTCTATCAAGATGGAGTCCGCAAGTGGAGAAGCTCCACAGGAAATCTGAGACTCAAAACAGTCTCCATGTCTGATCAAGGACTCTACAAATGTCACATCTCTGGAGTTGGAGAATCACCACAGAGCTGGCTGTCTGTTGAAGGTGAGATATGTAGATTTTTTTCAAAATATGGTCCATAAACTATTGATCACATACGTGTTTACATTCTCAAACAATGCACATCTCCTTAAGTTTCAGCTTTTCCTACTGTTGATGCTGAAGATCACAAAGACTCTAATCCTGCCTCCTCTTCCTCCGTAACCACACCATGGATGATCATCTCCATCTTGTTGATGCTTCTCTTGTTGGTTGTGGGACTACTTTTCTTTGGCAGATTTCCATGTGCCAGAGGTGAAGAACGTAAAGTGAACTTTGCTCAATGTCCTTACTGCTTTGCCTGTGTCACAAAATGATTCTTGTATACCAAAGTCACGTAAGAGTTCCTCAGGGTTTGGTGCTAAGTTTTTCACATTATAATAATTTCAGCACATAATTTCACCACAATGCTCACAATGCTGCTTTTTTACAGATTTTCTTTCACACTTACGTGCAGTGCCCAATTCAGACTCATCAGAGCATCAGACAGGTAAATTTAATGTTAAGACATTAAACACTTAGTAGAAAGAATATTAAAGATATATATATTTATTCCTTTTTCTTCCAGTTTCTGTACAGGCCAGTCCAGCTGAAGCAAGCCAAGCAACGTATGCTACTGTAACAAAGAACAGGAAGAAGAAAGGTATTTCCTTTATATGTTTTTTAGTCCAGACCACAGTTAGCATGCTTCTCAGCATTGTTTGATGTGATGTGCTGGTGTTAACTTCAGTTAACAACTTTTTGTAATGTATTTACCCGAATTCACTGTTCAGAATTCAAAATGTGCAAAATCCGGCGCTCCACAGAGACTCTGCAACACTTTGGGAAATGACGAGTAATTCTTCTAATTAAAAAGAGACAGTACTATGGAATTTTTAATTTCTTTAACTTGCTTTCAAAGCAGCAGAGTCCAGCGTTCCCCCACTGGCTCAGGACCCCGTTGACAATGAGGCCTACTATTCTACAATTCAGATTGTGAGTCAAATACAGTCTTTTATCTCTTTGTTGCTTCACAGTTGTCTTTCTTTGAGCACGTTGCTGCTGTCCACTTATAGTTGCTGAAAGAAAAGTCAAAAAGCAACTCCTTCAGCCATTGACCTCCTCATCTTCTGTCAGTGTAGTGTCTACACACCTTCTATGAATGTCCTCTAATTAGGACTATCCTGTCTTCTTCACGTCTATTACTATATATATATATATATATATATATATATATATATATATATGTAAACCTCGAAGATGATGTCATTTAAGTGGTTGAGGGGTTCAGAATATTTGCTGGTAGAGGGGTAACGGTAGAGATTTTAAGTCATGCTTTGCTTAGTACAGTAACTTTTTGCAATGACTTCTTTTCTTTGTATAATCTACAACTTCCCTGATATTTGTCTTCTGTGTCCTATGTGTTACAGGTTGCTAAGCGCTGACTGAATAGAGGAGCTTCATGATCTACATGAAAACCAAGATGTGATACAGTCAGGTGTTGTTGTTGTTGTGGTATAAGAAAGAAAAAAATCTTTTGACCTCAGGTCTGTTTGCTGGGTATCAAATTTAAAATGGTCTCTGTGCAAAAACGAGTTTGACAGCGTGTGCACTTTAACCAACATATCGGAGAAGTTTCGGTTTATTTTCATCAGGCAGTTTAACCAACTTGTTCCATCAGCTTAGTCGGTTCACACAGTTGCTCACCTGATGGGCGCTGCTGCTGCTGCTGTTTCTAAACTTGTCGCGGTTAGCTGCATATGTGATGCTGTTGCAGTGCCGTTTTGAGTTTGTGGTCAGCAACGAGACGAGAGTTTGTTGTTTTTCACTGCTGAGAATAAAAGTCATGTCCTACACACCAGAGCGTCTGTTTGAGTTTGTTCTGTGGTACAAAATGTCAGTTTTCTCACGTGTGTCATGATAATTATAACTACAGCAGAACGTTCCTCAGTTTTACGAGTGAAATTCATGCACGTCATGTTGAAATAACCTGTGATACAGTCACATTCACACTGACAATGGTCTTTAGGTTTAGGTCTTTTGAAAGGGTTATCAGTCAATCTTCAGTCAGAGACAGATCCATTACTCTGAAATTTCTTCTTTAGAATTCTTGGGTAGTAGTTTGAAGATTCTTCAGTGTTCGTCAACAAAAAGGTCATTTCTTGGTCTCACTTCCTGTTTTATTTCTGGTGATTGTATTTCACCACCAAGACAACTCTCCTGTGTCTTGTCAGCTCTTCTTCCTTATCTTTTGTATGTTTGTTACTCCATTATTAGTTTCAAGTCATTACTCTGTATGTATATATACTCCTGTCTTATCCCTTGTCACTTTGTCTGTCCAGTTACTGTGGAAGTACCTGTGGTGCTCTCCTGAGATTCCCTGTGTTCCTTTGCTTCTTGTGTTTCTCAACGTTCTTTGGTTTTTGGATTACTTTGCTTTTTCTTCTGCAGTTACCTTTTGATGACTTAATGGACTTCTTGTCATGTTGCTGCAGTGCCTGTTTTTCTCTGTTATACAAATATTCATTAAAGTTATTTTGTTTCCTCCCTCACTAAACCTTGTACCAGTCTCAGTTGTGTCAAGGGGTTAGTGGGTAACGATGTAGGACCCAAATGCAGGACAGAGTGGGCTGAGGCAGGACTAGGCACAAAACTATATTTAATAAAAAAGTAAGACAAAGCACGCAACCTGTTCCAAGTGAAGACTCTGGCCAAAGCAACAAGAAAGTGAAGACCAAAAGATGTTTGTGGAGGAGACTTCTTCTCTACTGCTTTCAAAGAACTTGATTTTGATCTGCGCCTATCTATTCCTATCTCCCACCCAAAGATTAGAAAAGAGCCAGGACACAGCCAGAACAAGTGGGTTCACAGTTTCCACAGTGGCCTAACCTATGAATGCCCATATGGGGTATAAGTGGAATATAACGGGTTTTTAGATTTATAGATGATGCCCAATGGGTTTATTTATATGTGGCCCATGTCAGCCCCACCTATCACTTTAACAAGGATCTCAACAGGGTCACTAGTTTCCATAGTTGCCCAATCTATGAATGTAAGGGGCCCATAACGGGCATTAGTGGGATCTAATTGGGATTCAGATGGTGGCTATGTGAAATTGATATGAGGCCAGTGTCAGCCCAACCTATTACTTTAACAAGTATCTCACTAGGTCGGAGGCATGACCCAACCCGGCCACAAGTGGGCTACAAGTGGGTTTGTTTCCCCACCCATGAATGCCCATATGAGGTATAAGTGGCATCTAACTGGGCTTTAGATGGCGGCTATGTTGGTCATTTAAATAAAACCCACATATGTCCCACCCGTGCCTTGAACAAGGATCTCACACAGGCAGGACCCAACTGGGTTACAGTATCAGAATCAGAATCAGAATCAGAATCAGCTTTATTGGCCAAGTATGTGCACATACAATGAATTTGACTCCAGTAACTTTACTCTCTAGTACAAACTTATGTTTAATACTTTTCCGCAGTTTCCACAGTGGCCAAAAGTACGAATGCCCATATGAGGGAAAATGGGTCAATCTAACAAGTTTTCAGGTGAGGCCTATTTGTTTTTTTTCATGTCAGAAACTTGAACTCTCCATCTATTCACTGAAGTATTTGGGCCCTTGGGACGAGCTGTCACATAAACTGAAGCCATTCGTTTAGTTTGCAACACGTTTTTGGTCAAAATCTGCAGGTGTTATGCACTAGCAGCCACCTTCCTGATAGTATGTTCATGCATGTTAACGTCCCTCTAGCCCAGGGGTCTCAAACCAATCCGTCAAAGGGCCGCTGTGGCTGCAGGTTTTCATTCCAACCATGCAGCAGCCGTGCAGTGGGTGTAGCTTTTGTTCCAATCAAGCAAGAGGACGCCTGAAATGACTGCGTGAAGGCAGTTCAGTTGATTGATTGAACCAAGTCAGGTGTGCTGCTGCATGGTTGGAATGAAAACCTGCAGCCACAGCGGCCTTTGATGGATCGGTTTGAGACCTGTGCTCTAGCCTGACCTCTATCTCTATCTCTGTTTTTTTTTTTTTTTTTTTGATATAACAGTTAAAGGTTTTTAAACTCCTTCAGAACTTCTTAATGAGCACTCTATTGAGGATGATTTGTAGATTCACTCTTCCTTTGCTCTTTGCCCCACCCACTGATATAAACTAAAACACTGAGGCTATATGCACCACCTCTGCTTCTCAGAAATCTGCCACAAAGGAAGAAACCGCTTCTCACTTTATACTTCAGTCTGATGTTCAGTCAGTCAGTGGTAAGACAACATGGAGGTCAGAGCTTTCTGCATCACACTGTGTGAGTACTGGCTCCTTTCCAGATTAAAACTTAATGATAAAGACTTTATTTACATTTAAAAAGCTCATGCATGTGAAAATCTTTTAACATAGAACAATTTTAACTTAAGTATTATTCTTCACCTGATACGAGATTTAAGAGAAAATATGCTGAACATCATGAGCAGCTGTAGGACACAACAAAACATTTACTGATCTATTTTCTTTGCGTCTTCAGTGACTGTGATGATTCTGCTGTGTGCACAGGATCAGGAAGTTGGTGAGTAGATGTGTTGTTGGGCAGTTGTACAAAAAAGGCAAAAATATCTTGAGATTGGTGTGTTTAATCATCACAGGAGTTCATCTATTACTTTTCTACTTTTAAATGTTGTAGACGTCGTCCAGCAGTTCACAGGAGTAAATGTCTAAACTGAATTTCTTTGTTTTTCTTTGTCTCAGATGCAGCTTTTCTTCGTATCTCTCCAAATAGACTGCAGTTCTTTGAATATGAGTCGGTCACTTTGTACTGTGAGGGAGTCTTTTACTGTGATGCTGAATATACATTGATTGGAGGGAAACCCTCGTGCTGCACCACTAATAACAGAACATCAAGAGGACCTAGCTGCACCCTTGAAAGCGTCTACGCAGAGGATTCTGGAAAGTATTGGTGTGAGGAAGGAGGAAAGAAAAGAAACATCATCAACATCAATGTCACTTGTATGTTTGCAGTGAGGCAGTGATATTTTGTGATTATCTCAACGTGATTTCAAGATAAATTAAATATGATCATGTTCTTCAGCTGATTCTGTGATCCTGGAGAGTCCTGCTCATCCTGTGATGGAGGGAGAAGATGTGACTCTGAGCTGCAGAACCAAAATATCTTCCTCCAACATCGAAGCTGATTTCTATAAAGATGGAGTCCGCAGTTGGAGAAACTCCACAGGAAATCTGAGACTCAAAACAGTCTCCAGGCTTGATCAGGGACTCTACAAATGTCACATCTCTGGAGTTGGAGAATCACCACAGAGCTGGCTGACTGTTGGAGGTGAGATGTGTCAATTTTAAGATGTATAAAGTGTATACATGTGATCTTAGTTATTTTTATTATTTTATTATTTTGTTGTTGTTGTTTTTTAGCTTCTCTGTCTTTAACTACACCATATTTTCACGAAGAGAAGAGTCTTACCTCATCCTGCAAGTGTAATGTTAAGAATACTTAATCTGAACTACATTGTCTAATTGTTTAAATCACTAAACAAATAACCAGGGAACCGTCCTGTTGGATGCAAGCCCTTTTGATAGACCAATGGATTGTTCTTTGCTTCTTTCACTTCTATTTAGCCACAACCACTTTCTGTCTCATGTCTTTTCTCTCTTCAGAAACTCTCACAGATCATCGTCCCTCCTTAGATCACGGCTGTCACATTTACCCCATCCTAAGGACCGTGTTAACCATCATCATGGTGGCTCTGCTGCTGTTGCTGCCTGGATGTCTTCACTGTGTGATAGTCAGAGTTATAAAACATGACTCATCTCCAACAGAAGAAAGAGGTTTGTGTTATATTAAAGAAAAAGATGGCCTGGATGACAACCAATAGGAACATGAAAGCTAGCTTAGTCCCTGAGATCATGGAGTTCATATTTTATCATATCTCTTCTCACATTTCATCTAGAATTAAACTCACTGCTATCAAGCTGCTTTCTAGCCTTCTAGACACAGGGTTAGATGATGTAACTGGATCAGGAAATGAGCGTCTTGTTGAGAAACTTGTCTAACGTGTCTGCCAATGTGGTTTTTAAACCTTTCGCACTGGCCATAACTCATGGTGTTTAAAATAAGCACAGCGTCTGAGCGCTTCTATTAATTGATGTTGGTTTGTAGAAACATGTGAGCTTTGACAATGTGTCAGCACCATGTGCTGTCTTCTGCTCTTTGCAATTTTGTAAAGTCTACAGAAAAATAAAAATGCATTAACATTATGTTCTTAAATGTGTTTTTTTTTAATTTTCTTCTCAATATCTTTTCTAGAGTATTTAAAAACAAAAGTTTATCCTGAATGGTATTTAGCAGATGAAAGAATGAGGTAAAGACAGATAAAGAGAAAGAATGTAAGAGAAAATGAAAATCATGATATCCTTACATCAATTTGACCATCAGTTTATTTCAGAAGAGGCTTTTATGGATGACTCTAGACTGAAGACAGAAGTCTGACAAGTCTCCATTACTGCAGAGGCACTCATGAACATGTTATTATATTTATGCAAAGCATTTCAGTTTTCACACACTATTGGTTGGAAATATTTTGCTTAAAAACTGCCATTACATCAAACGTCTACAGGATTTATTGAATATTTGCATAAATAAACATATACAAGAAATTGTTTTTAGTAAACTTTGTTTTACTGTGGTTTATATACTACGTAGGTACATGTGTTTCGTCAAGACAAATTTTGTTAGTCATGCAAAAAACTCAATAAAAGTCATAATGTCATTTAGTTTGACTTATTCATTTCAAACTAGAGAGGCTAGTCATTCCATTGACACAAATCATCGCATAACTGCAGCTAAACAGCTAGCCTCGGCCGACAGAGAAAATACCAAAATTTCATCTTGCAAAGTTAACATGGCAGAATTTCTTAAGACATTTGTGAAAACAACTGTCAACTAATATTGTTTTTATTACCTGGTGGCTCAAATGGACATTTGAGTTAATTGACAGGATTATCCATCAACTGTGCAACACAAGGTGACTTGCCTGACAGGATCTGGGCCCTGTGGCTTCATTTCATACAATGTCTTTTGCTCCACCTAGTGGTCTTATACTACTATAGAAAGTAAACACATTATCACCATTTTGTATAGACTGAGACCTTCATGAACCTTACCTTACTCTGGAGATGGGACGCCAGGTACCTGTTACCTCGGTCTCTCAGAGGAGGTTGAGGAGCTGACTCCTTTCCCAGGAACTTGGGTTGGCTGGAAATTGTTTTTCTAACTGGAGAGGGTGTCAACCTTTCACTACAGGAGTGTGAATAGGACTTTGTGTGCACAAATATCTGACTCTGCTGAGTGTAGGTCTGCTAAGTAGCGCATAGCTTTATTGTTGGCCATTTGGACCTCGTGGAGCAAACGAGCCAAGTATACAGTGTACAACAGGTATGTTTAAAATACATTTATTAACAAGAATAAAAGTAATTAAAGCTGCGAGCAGCATTGGACGGGCCCTCGCACGTCCGTGCCCGTCGGGGGGTGCGGCACGTTGGGTGGGAGATTTGACCTTCTGGTGCATTAGGCCAATTTTTGTGAATTTCTGAGCACGACAAGCCCATCAGCAGGTGCTTCCCCTTTCATGACGGAACATCGAACTTGGCCACACCCCGACACTTTCATCAAAATACGGAATTTTGATAATGCTTACTCAGAAAGTCTATACGAACACACCTACCAAGACAATTGAATAAAATCTATAATCTAAAAAAGTTCTATAACTGTGTGTCGAAAACTGTGACGGGGCTGCCTCAAAGAAAATTTGCAGGGGGCGCTATAAAGCGATTATGCCCCGCCTCCTAATTAATTATGGAGCCGAATTTTAGAGAATATTGCTCTTAATAACCTCAAGAAGTTTCAGACAGCTCTGAGAAAGTATATGAAAGCCGCACACTGTTGCCTTAAAAACTGGCCAAAAAGTCAATGGAGCTCCAATTTTGGATCAGAGGCTCAAATTTGATGGAGCGCCACGGCCACACAGTTTCCTCAAGGTTCATACTTTTGAGAGTTTTACTCAGGATGACCATATGAACACACCTACAGAGTTTAAACTCAATTGGATAAAATCCCTCTGAGGAATCCGTTCAAATATGACCCCTTGTCAACCAGGCCAAATCACCATAAATGGTGATTTTCATGCATAAATATCTTGCTTCCTGTTAATTGTAGCACATTGCTCCAAGAGACATTTTGTAGGTCTTACCATGGTCTACGATTCGGCTGAGGGTCTATAACTCTGTGTCGAAAACTGTGGGGGGGCTGCCTGAAAGAAAATCTCTCGGGGGCGCTATAGAGCAATTATGCCCCGCCTCCTAATTAGTTATGCAGCCGAATTTTAGAGAATATTGCTCTTAATAACCTCAAGAAGTTTCAGACAGCTCTGAGAAAGTATATTAAAGCCGCACACGTTTGCCTGAAAATGATCTAAAAAGTCAATGGAGTCTTGGATTTTTGGAAAAAAATTGGGACGCTTGACTTTGATGGGCCACCGTGGCCACATAATTTCTGGAAAAGTTTCCATTTTTAGAGGGTTTCTTCCCAAAGTTGTTTCTGATAGTTTCCCTGAGTTTCAGCCCCGTATGGTCGATATTGTCCGAGCTGGACGTCATCTTGTAAAAATGAAATGTTTGTATCGCCACCAGGTGGCGCTCTGAAAATCACCAAATGTTGTTATGGAAATGTGTACTAGGCCAGACTGGCATTATATATCAGAGGTTTGGTGACTATTGGAGTATTTTCCGTGAAGGTTACAGCACGTCAAATTTTAATGAAAACAAGCCAAATTTTGTGGCCCCGCCCCTCCCCCACAGTAAATCCAAGGAATACGGCTTGAGCAACCTTTCATCGTCAAGGCCTTAAGAACACACACGCCAAGTTTGGAACAGATAGGACGAAAGCTCTAGGAGGAGTTCGTTCAAATACGAGGTGTGGAAATGTGCACACTTGTGATATGATTTTTGATGCGAGATGGCGGACTTCCTGTTGGAGTTGGCTGGTTCCTTGAGCCCTTGAACACAAACAAACAAACGCATTTTATATGACCTGATGACCTCAGAGGTCACATGCCAATGTCAGCCAGTGAACTGCTGGCTCAGTTTCCACACCTGGAGGATTGTGGGACTTGGTGTTTCCAGGGCTTCTCTTTGCGGTTAACTTTGTTATGCATGGTGAGCTTCCATAGCTCACCACCATGTTCATGTCCCAAAACTGGTATTGGAATTTCTTTATTTACTTATTTATTTGAATATTATTTTTTTCTTTACCCACCCACAAAACACAAGATGTACAACTAGCACAGTTTATCTTGTTCAGTGTTTTGTACTGTTTTGTCCTTTTCCTGGAAGTATTTTGCTTGTTTTTCTTAAATAAAGAAGTTAGCTAGCTTTGTTCAAGCTAGCTGGACTTGCCTGAAGTTGTTCCAGAGACAAGAGAAGTCACAAATCGATGGCAGATGAACGCAAGCGCGACACAGTGGTTTTAGTTGTTAGCGGTTTGATTTTAGTTTGTTAGAAGGTTTTAGTTTTGTTTTGTTTGTTTAGATTTTTTTGTTAGGTATGTTTTTGCGTACCTTGAGGGATTCGAACCCACGTCTCCTGTGTCCAGATGCAGCATCGCTCCTCACAGGACCATCTTCAGTACTGAAGATTCCATCCCTGTGACATAAGGGGGTTGGGAAGATGACAACAGGACATCTTTAAATGAAGACTATACAGGACGCAGCTGTGGTAAATATCCTTTCACCCCTCGAGGCAACAATAAGCCTGAACTTTCCCTGAGATTTTGTATGATACATTTTCTCGTAGATTACAGAAGACATCTGCATCCTGAAAAGCAATAAAACAAAAAAGTTACTACATTTTTTTTTATTATTTTTATTATATCTAATGGTGCAGGACAGCACTTTAAATTTCATTGCACTTGTGACAATGACAATAAAGGCTATTCTATTCTATTCTGTTGTGAGGTTTAATCAAATTATGGTGATAAATATTTACCATTCTGTCTTGCTGGGGACCCAAACTATGTTCCAGAGATTCTTCGCCATGAAGTCTGGTTGTAGGGCTTTACTCGGTGAAGATAGAAGGAACACGAAAAGGTTGAAAAGTACCAAGGGTTGAAAGAACAGCTGGAGCAGATGTGGAAGGTCAAGGCGAGCGTGGTCCCCGTGGTAGTAGGAGCACTCGGGGCAGTGACGCCCAAACCGGGGGAGTGGCTCCAACAGATCCCAGGAACAACATCAGAAGCCTCAGTCCAGAAGAGCGCAGTCCTAGGAACAGCTAAGATACTGCACAGAACCTCAAACTCCCAGGCCTCTGGTAGAGGACCCAAGCTTGAGGATGACACAGATACCACCCGAGGAGGGTGAGAGGGACGAGACCTCAGTCTCCTCAGAAGGTAGAGGGCGTCAGTGTGGTGAGTCCAGTCCTGTTTGGCATTAAGGAGAACACCCAGGTACTTACAAGAGTCCACGTGCTCAGTGTCCATTCCTTGGATGTTCACTGGTGAGGGGAGGGCAGAACTACATAATTAGACCAACAGTTGAATTATCTAGATCTGTGTACATCGCCTCCTGTAGTGGGTATTAGTATTAGATAAAAACTTTGGTTTCATCCAAATCTCCAAATGCAGACTCAATCTGGTTCTAATGTTCCAAGAACCTTTGTACAATATGTGTGCTTTGTGGTATTTTACTATAAACCTTTGGTTTACTCACTTCTTCAAGGGGTTGCTGAATGAATTCAGAATGATACCATTGCTATCAGGGGGTTCTCTACTATCCTTTTAGGCGAGTTTCACCTCCAGCACTCTAGGGACTCAGCTGTTAAATGTGTTCACTGTTTTTAAGTTGACTTTCCTTTCAGTCTCAGCTGTACGTTAGACTTTGTGACAATAAGTACATGTTAGAAAGCTAATAAACCACAAACCAAGATGTAGGACAGGAAACACTGAGTGCTGATTCGCTCTGTCTTCACTCTTAGCACCACCCACTGATGTTTAGACTATTTCCATCACCTCTGCTCAGAAATTTGCCGCACAGGAAGAGACCAGTTCTCACTTTACACCTCAGTCTGATGTTCAGTCAGTCAGCAACAAGACAACATGGAGGTCAGAGCTTTCTGCATCGCACTGTGTGAGTACTGGCTCCTTTCCAGATTAAATCTTAATGATAAAGACTTTAGCTCATGCATGTGAAAGTCTTTGAAAGTTACTGACTGAGTGAACTTTAGTGCTTCTAACTTAAATATTACGGGGGAACAGTGGTGAGGTGGTTAGCACTGATGCCTCACAGTAAGAAGGTTCTAAATTTGCCGTAGGTACGCATGTGAGTGTGAATGATTGTCTCTCTGAATTACCGTGTGACAGACTGTATATGAGGCTCCAGCAGAAGATGAATGAATGAATGAACTTGAGTATTGTTCTTTACCAGCTATGACATTAAATATGCTGAAGATAGTAAGCAGCTGTAGGAGACGACAAAACATTTATTAATTTGTTTCTTTTCTTTGCGTCTTCAGTGACTGTGATGATCCTGCTGTGTGCACAGGATCAGGAAGTTGGTGAGTAGATGTTTTGTTGGGCAGTTGTAGAAAAGAGGCAGAAATATCTAGAGATTGGTGTGTTTAATCATCACAGGAGTTCCTCTATTACTTTTCTACTTTTAAATGTTGTAGACGTCGTCCAGCAGTTCACAGGAGTAAATGTCTAAACTGAATTTCTCTGTTTTTCTTTGTCTCAGATGCAGCTTTTCTTCGTATCTCTCCAAACAGACTGCAGTTCTTTGAATATGAGTCGGTCACTTTTTATTGTGAGGGAGTCTTTTACTGTGATGCTAAATACAAATTGAGTCGGGGGAAGCCCTCGTGTTGCACCACTAATGACAGAACATCAAGAGGACCTAACTGCACCCTTGAAAGCGTCTATGCAGAGGATTCTGGAAAGTATTGGTGTGAGGAAGGAGGAGAGAGAAGAAACATCATCAACATCAATGTCACACGTATGTTTGCAGTGAGGCAGTGATATTTTGTGATTATCTCAATGTGATTTCAAGATAAATTAAATATGATCATGTTCTTCAGCTGGTTCTGTGATCCTGGAGAGTCCTGCTCATCCTGTGATGGAGGGAGAAGATGTGACTCTGAGCTGCAGAACCAAAATATCTTCCTCCAACATCACAGCTAATTTCTATCAAGATGGAATCCACAAGTGGAGAAGCTCCACAGGAAATCTGACACTCAAACCAGTCTCCATGCTTGATCAAGGACTCTACAAATGTCACATCTCTGGAGTTGGAGAATCACCACAGAGCTGGCTGTCTGTTGGACGTGAGACATGTAGGTTTTTTCAAAATAAGATTCATAAAGCACTGATCACGTATGTGTTTACACTCTCAAACTATTCCCATCTCCTTAAGTTTCAGTTTTGCCTACCGTCAAGACAGAAGATCACAAAGACATTAATCCTGCCTCCTCTTCCTCCCCAAACACACAATGGATCATCATCTCCGTCTCTTTGATGCTTCTCTTGTTGGCTGTTGGACTACTTTGCTTTGGCAGATTTCTCTGTGCCAGAGGTGAAGAACATAAAGTGAACTTTATTCAATGCATTCACTGGTTTTGCTTTGTCACAACACGATTCTTCCTCAAATCACAGAAGAGTTCCTCAGGGTTGGGTGCTACGGCCAAAGTTTTTCACATTATAAATGCACATTATTAAATTAACTTCCCTCATGTTTGACTCTTGTTAGAAAATCAGTTCTCATGTTACTTTAGTTCCACCACCAATATTTTCTTCTTCTTCTTTGTTTTATTTTACAGATATTTGTTCACACTCACAGGCAAGGCCTGATTCAGACTCATCACAGCATCAGACAGGTAGAATTAACTTTAAGAGATTAAATATTTATCAGAAAGGATATTAAATATATATATTTACTGTTTTTTTCTCCAGTCTCTGTACAGGCCATTGCTCCTGAAGAGGGCCAAGAAATATATGCTAATGTACCAAAGAACAGGAAGAAGAAAGGTATTTCCTCTAACCTTATATTTTTTTGGTCCCGACCACAGTTAGCATGCTTGTCAGCATTTACAGTCTTTGACATGCAATTCAAGTCAAACGTTGGATGTTAACTGGAGCCCGTAACAATGTTAATCCCAGTGTCAGTGCATGATTTACTGTCATTGAAAAGAGACAGTAGTATGGAATATTCAATTTGTCTTCTAAACAGCACAGCCCAGCGTTCCGTCACCAGCCCAAGACCCCATTGACAGTAACATCTGCTATGCTGCAGTTCAGGTTGTGAGTCAAATACAGTCTTTTATCTTCGCTTTGCTACATAGTTCACTTGCTGTCCGCTCATCGTTGCTAAAAGAAAAGTCAAAAGGCAACTCAAAACCCTTGAGCCATTGAGCACCTCATTTTCTGTCAGTGCAGTGTCACACATCTTGTATGAATGTCCAAAACTCTAATAAGGACTAGCCTGTCTCCAAAACACTGATTCTAGTATTAAATATATGTAAACATCTAAGATGGTGTCATTTAAGTGGTCGAGGGGTTCATAATATTTCCTGGTAGAGGGGTAAGGGTAGAGATTTTAAATCATGATTTGCTTAGAAAAGTAAACTTCTGCAACAACTTCTTTTCTTTCTATAATCTACAACTTCCTTGATATGTGTCTTCTTTGTCGTATGCGTTGCAGGTTGCTTCCCGCTGACTGTGAAGAGGACCTTCATGATCTACTTGAAAACCAGGAAGTGACCTAGTTAGGGCCAGTATGGTTGTTCTTATTGTACAAGAAAAAAAAAAAAAAATGACCTCAGGTCTGTTTGCTGTGTTACAAATTTACAACAGTTTCTGTGCAAAAACAAACATGCGGCATTTGACAGCGTGTGCACTTTAACACATCAGACAAGTTTCGGTTTATTTTCATCAGGCAGTTTAACCAACTTGCTCCAACAGCTCAGTCTGTTCACACAGTCTCTCACTAGATGAGCTTTGCTCCCCTTTCTAAATGCTCTGCAGTTAGCTGCGTGTGTGACGTTGTTGCATTGCTGTTTTAAGTTTGTGGTCAGCAACGAGACGAGAGTTTGTTGTGTTTCACCAATGAGAATAAAAGTCATGTCCTACACGTCAGAGCGTCTGTTTGAGTTTGTTCCGTGGTACAAAATGGCAGCGTTTTCTCACGTGTGTCATGATAATTATAACTACAGCAGAACGTTCCTCGGTTTTATGAGTGAAATTCACACACGCTGTGTCAATGTACACACTGACAGTGGTCTTGAGGGTTATGTCTTTTCAAAGCTCAATCAGTTGATCTTCAGTCAGAGACAGATCCATTAGTATGAATTTTATCCTGTAGAATCGAGCAAACGACAGACCGAACCTTTTGTTGGACCTTAGCTAATGGACGTCCTGCGTCGCTGCAGTGCCTGTTGTTCTCCGTTAACACAGAGAGACACTCACACCTACGGCCTATTTAAAAACACCAGTTAACTTAACCAGTATGTCTCTGGATGGTGGGACGAAGCTGGGGTACCTGGAGAGAACGTATGCAGACACAGGAAGAACATGCAAACTCCACACAGAAAGGCTCATGGATTCGAACCCGGTACCTTCTCGCTGTGAGGCATCAAATGCAGGACAGAGTGGGCTGAGGCAGGAGTTGACACAAAAATATATTTAATAAAAAATAAATAAATAAATAAATAAAGATGATCTACTTGAAAACCAGGAAGTGACCCAGCTAGGGCCAGTATTGTTGTTATTGTTGTACAAGAAAAAAAATGTCTGTTTGCTGTTACAAATTTAAAGTAGTTTCTGTGCAAAAACAAACGTGCGGAGTTTGACAGCGTGTGCGCTTTAACGCATCAGAGAAGTTTCGGTTTATTTTCATCAGACAGTTTAACCAACTTGTTCCATCAGCTTAGTCTGTTCACACAGTTGCTCACCAGATGAGAGCTGCTGCTGCTGCTGCTGCTGCTGCTGTTGCTTTTTTAGGTTTGAGGTCAGCAACGAGACGAGAGATTCTTGTGTTTCACTGATAAGAATAAAAGTCATGTCCTACACTATACAGTGGCTGAGTACACCTTGGGACAGTCTTAGTATTGTCAAGGGGTTAGTGGATAATGAGGCACGACAATGAGCAGGACAAAATAAAAAGTGCTGCAGAGATGGATGGAGTTCATAACTGGACAAGAACAACAAAACTACTTTGACACAAGTATGCAGAGACGTGAGGATACACACATTCTATGAGACATGAAGATAGCAAGGAGACAAGTGACAAGTATATGGACAGGTATGACATAACAGAGGCTATATATACACACAGGGGACATAGGGGTGACAAGACACAAGTGAAACAATGAATCAATCAAAGGGGAAAACACAGAGAGTAACACAAGACAGGAAACCAAGAACTTAAGAAAATAAAACAGGAAACACAACCCGGTGAAAACTAATCACAAAACTATGACGAGTAGGAACTCAAAAACCTGGGCCAGTAAGCTCCCCCTTATGGTGAGACTTAGTCAAACCATTTATAATGATAAATATTTACCATTCTGTCTTGCTGGAGACTATGTGCCAGAGATTTGGTGGCATGAAGTCTGGTTGTAGGGCTAGATGGTGAAGGAGACTTCTCTACTGCCGTTGAAGAACTTCATTTTGGCCTTTTGGCCCCTTTTCATCTCTGGCACTCAGAGATAGAAAAAGAGCCTGGACAGCAGTCCATATGAGGTGTAAGTGGGGTATAACTGCTTATAGATGGGGTGCAGCTGGTTTATTTATACCAGGCTTTAACAAGGATCTCACTGGGCCAGAGGGCTGCAAGAGGGTTGTTGGCACTTTCCACAGTTGCCCAATCTGTGAATGTCCATACGGGGCATGAGTGGGATAATTGGGCTTTAGATGGTGGCCATCTTGGAAATTTAAATGAGACCCATGTCAACCTAATCTAGTAGTTTAACAAGGATCTCACTTGGTCAGAGGCATCGTGCAATCAGGCTGCAAGTGGACTACAAGAGGGTTTGTCCGCACTTTCCAGAGTTGCCCTACCCATGAATGCCCATATGAGGTATACGTGGAATCTAGCTGGGCTTTAGATGGTGGCTATCTGAGTTTAAATAAGACCCACATATATCCCACTTGTGCCTTGAACAAGGATGGTTTAAAAGTTAGTTTGTCTGCAGTTTCCACAGTGTCCAAACAAATGAATGCCTATATGAGGTATAAATGGCTTCTAACAAGTTTTCATGTGAAATTTGCTTTTTTCATATCAGAAACTTGAAGTCCTCACCCATGCATTGAAGTGTCTGGGCCTATGGGCTGAGCTTTCACATAAACCCAGCCCCCTCTTCTTCTCACTTTACACTTCAGTCTGATGTTCAGTCAGTCAGCGGCAAGACAACATGGAGGTCAGAGCTTTCTGCATCGCACTGTGTGAGTACTGGCTCCTTTACAGATTAAAACTTAATGATAAAGACTTTATTTACAATTAAAAAGCTCATGCATGAGTAAGTCTTTGATGGTTAAGTCGTGAGTGAACTTAAATTTTGCACTTTTACTTAAGTATTATTCTTCACCAGCTACGACATTTAATAGTAAATATGTTAAACATCTTGAGCAGCTGTAGGAGACGACAAAACTTTTACTGATTCATCTATTTTCTTTGCGTCTTCAGTGACTGTGATGATCCTGCTGTGTGCACAGGATCAGGAAGTTGGTGAGTAGATGTTTTGTTGGGCAGTTGTAGAAAAGAGGCAATGATATCTAGAGATTGGTGTGTTTAATCATCACAGGAGTTCCTCTATTACTTTTCTACTTTTAAATGTTGTAGACGTCGTCCAGCAGTTCACAGGAGTAAATGTCTAAACTGAATTTCTCTGTTTTTCTTTGTCTCAGATGCAGCTTTTCTTCGTATCTCTCCAAACAGACTGCAGTTCTTTGAATATGAGTCGGTCACTTTGTACTGTGATGGAGTCTTTTACTGTGATGCTGAATATAAATTGAGTCGAGGGAAGCCCTCGTGTTGCACCACTAATAACAGAACATCAAGAGGACCTAGCTGCACCATTAAAAGTGTCTATGCAGATGACACTGGAAAGTATTGGTGTGAGGAAGGAGGAGAGAGAAGAAACATCATCAACATCAATGTCGCTTGTATGTTTGCAGTGAGGCAGTGATATTTTGTGATTATCTCAATGTGATTTCAAGATAAATTAAATATGATCATGTTCTTCAGCTGGTTCTGTGATCCTGGGGAGTCCTGCTCATCCTGTGATGGAGGGAGAAGATGTGACTCTGAGCTGCAGAACCAAAATATCTTCCTCCAACATTGCAGCTGATTTCTATAAAGATGGAGTCCACAAGTGGAGAAACTCCACAGGAAAATTGAAGCTCAAAACAGTCTCCATGTCTGATCAAGGATTCTACAAATGTCACATCTCTGGAGTTGGAGAATCACCACAGAGCTGGCTGTCTGTTGAAGGTGAGACACGTTAATTTTTAAGATTTTAAGATGAATAAAGCGTAGACATGTGATCTTAGTTCCTGTTAATGTTTTCTTAGCCTTCCCATCATCAGCTAAACCATGCTTTCATGCAGAGACGAGTCTTACCTCCTCCTGCAATTGTAATGGTAAGAAGACTTAATCTGAACTACACTATCTGATTGTTAAATCACTAAGGAAATAACCAGGGAACTGTCCTTTTGGATGCAAGGTTTTTGAGAGATAAATGGATTGATTTTAGCTTCCTTGACTTCTATGTAGTCACAACCACTTTCTGTCTCATGTCTTTTCTCTCTTCAGAAACTTCCACAGAACATCGTCCCTCCTCAGATCACGGCTGTCACGTTTACCCCATCCTAAGGACTGTGTTCACCATCGTCATGGTGGTGGTGCTGCTGCTGCTGCTTGGATGTCTTCACTGTGTGATAGTCAAGGTTATAAAACATGACTCATCTCCAACAGAAGAGAGAGCTTTCTGTCATGTTAAAGAAAAAGATGGCCTGGATGACAACCAATTGGAGGAAAAAAGCTAGCTTAGTCGCTGAGATCGTGAAGTTAGTATTTTATCATGTCTATAGTGAAGCCCGCTGCTATCAAGCTGCTTTCTATGCTTCTAGACACAGGGTTAGACGCTGTAACTGGATCAGGAAATGAGCGTCTTGCTGAGAAACTTGTCTAACGTGTCTGCGAATGTGGTTTTTAAACCTTTCACACTGGCCACAACTCTGATACATGGTGTTTAAAATAAGCACAGTGTCTGAGCGCTTCTATTAATTGATGCTGGTTTGTATAAACGTGTGAGCTCTGACAATGTGTCTGCCTATTTGGTGCATTCTGCTGTTTGCAAAAATTTGTAAAATCTGAAGAAAATAAAAATGCATTAACATGCTGTTCTGTAATGTGGAGGTTTTTCATTTTTTTTCTCAGTATCTTTTTTAAAGTTTTTTTTTTCTTTTTTTTTAAAAAAATGTTTAACCTGAATGGTACACAGCATATGAGAGAATAAGGCAGAAGTGAGGTAAAGGCAGATGTAAAAATCAAGGTTGTAAGAGGAAATTCAATTTGACCCTTTTATTTCAGAAGATGCTTTTGTAGATGAGTCTAGAGTAAAGATGGACGTCTGACAAGTCTCCATTACTACAGAGACACTGATGAACCTGCTATTATATTTATGCAAAGCGTTTCAGTTTTCACGCACTCTTGGCTAGAAATCTTTTGCTTTAAAAACTGCTATTACGTCAAATGTCTACAGGACTTTTACTGAAGTTTATATACTACTTAGGTAAAAAACACAATAAACTGAGCTATACATTAAAAGCAATTTTAAAAAGGTGTGTTTTTGTCAGGGATTTGAAGGTGGTAAGGTCGGTACAGTCGCGGATGTGTTTGGGTAGAGAGTTCCAGAGGGAAGGGGCAGCTGCAGAGAAGGCTCTGTCGCCCCAGGTTCGATGCTTGGTCTTAAGTGGCGGAGTAAGGAGGTTTGCATCACGTGAACGGAGGCTGCAGGAAGGATTGTGGCGATGGAGCAGGTCAGTGAGATAGGAGGGGGCCTGGTTATGGAGGGCTTTGTGTGTGAGGAGGAGGATTTTGAACTGAATACGTTGTGGAACTGGGAGCCAGTGGAGTTTCTGGAGGACAGGAGTGATGTGATCACGGGAGCGGGTGTGGGTGAGCAGACGTGCAGCAGAATTTTGGATGTACTGAAGTTTATTTAGAGTTTTGGATGGTGTGCCATAGAGGATGCTGTTGCAGTAGTCAATTCTGGAAGTGATGAAGGCGTGAATGATGTACATGTCTTTGTTCAATACAAGCTGTCGGCGCTACTCGTGCAAACCACTCACTAAAAGTCATAATGTCATTTAGTTTGACTTATTCAGAACAGTGTCATTTGAAACTAGAGAGGCTAGTCTTTCCATTGACACAAAGCATCATATAACTGGAGCTAATCAGCTAGCCTCAGCCAACAGAGAAAACACCAAAATGTCCTCTTTTGCTCCATCTAGTGGTCTTATGGTGGTAGTGTAGAAAGTAAACACATTATCAGCATTTTGTATAGATTGAGACCTTTATGAACCTTACCTTACTCTGGACACCATTAAACGGTTGGTTTTTGTGTGCCTCAAAACTTTTCTTTTACTTACTTTTGTTCTTTTTGTAACAGAGTGTTACGCACAAGGTGGCATGGCCATTGTTTAGACACATGACCAGCTGTTAGCAATATTTAGACCAGTACTGCCTCCTGGAGCCAGGTCTGAAACCTGAAGGAGATAAGGAGGAGGGCTGGAAAGAAAGTAAACGCAAAGACGAGGAGATATAAGCCTGCTGTTACCATAGGGAACATGTTCCCTGTCGTAAACAAGATGGATAAACTGGTGTCGCCGATCAAGACCCAGAGCGAATATCAGGAGTGCAGCATATTGAGCTTTACGGTGACATGGCTGCACTCGCACATCCCGGACCACAGCGTTCCAACACCTGGCTTTGTGACTGTGTGGGCGGACAGAGACATGACTGCTAGCGGTAGAAAGAAGGGATGAACGGTGGTGCAATCCCAGGCACATCTGTGCAAAGGAACGCCCGCGTAACACAAACGTGGAACTGTTGGCTGTAGGGTTACGTCCCTATTATTTCAAAAAAGGTTTCAAAAAAGGCAACTGGACTTGTAGATTTTGGAGAAGACGTTTCACCACTCATCCGAGTAGCTTCTTCAGTTCTGAGGGACTGGTGGGAAGTCTGAGGTTTAAATAGGAACTCTTCCTGAGAAACATTGCTTGTTATGCTAATAACCCGAAACTGGTGCAGCTATTCCCACTAAGGACCGGGTACTTACCTTTTGTGAGGGGGGGACTGTTTTGGTCCTGTTTTGGTCTTACCTATGAATGGTTCTCCAACGACTCTTGTCCGCCTGGGGCTCCAGTGTCAAGGTGTGAAGGAGACTGAAACTTCTTGGGGACAGAAGTTAGCACTGTATTGTAAATAGATGGCAAATTGAATCTCAGTCCACCTCTCTGTTTAGTGAAGGTTTTCCAGTCTGACATAGATGGCTTCCTTAACTCCTCTTTCAACCATCTGTCTTCTCTGGCTAAGATTTGGACGTTGTTATCCTCAAAAGAGTGTCCTTTGTCCTTCAAGTGTAGGTGGACTGCTGAATCGTTACCTGATGAGCTGGCTCTCCTGTGCTGGTACATGCGTTTGTGGATAGGTTGTTTAGTTTCCCCAATGTATAGGTCTGTACACTCCTCACTGCACTGAACAGCGTACACCACATTGCTCTGTTTCTGCCTGGGTGTTTTGTCCTTTGGGTGGACCAGTCTCTGCCTGAGTGTGTTCCCTGGTTTGAAGTACGCTGGAATACGGTGATTCCTGAAAATCCTCCTGAGTTTCTCGGACACTCCAGCCACGTAGGGGATGACGATGTTTTTCCTCCTGTCCTTCTCCTCCTCTCTGTCCCTTTTGGGGTATCTTTTTGAGCCTTTCACAAAGGCCCAATTAGGACACCCACATGTCTTGAGTGCCCGTTTTATGTGTTTCTGCTCCTTCTCCTGGCCATCCGGTCTTGTGGGTACCGTCTGTGCTCTGTGCTGGAGCGTTCTGATGACCCCTAGTTTGTGCTCCAGGGGGTGGTGGGAGTCAAATAATAAGTGCTGATCGGTGTGGGTGGGTTTCCTATATACTTCGATGTTGAGGCTTCTGTCTTCTTCCACATGCACCAAGCAGTCGAGGAAAGCCAGACTACCCCCGCTGATGTCCTCCCGGGTGAACTTGATGTTGCTGTCCACTGCATTGATGTGCTCTGTGAAAGATTCCACTTCATCCGTCTTGATTTTAACCCAAGTATCGTCCACATACCTGAACCAGTGGGTGGGGGTGCTTCCAGTAAACGAGTTCAGGGCTCTGGTCTCGACCTCCTCCATGTAGAGATTAGCCACAATAGGTGACACTGGTGACCCCATAGCGCAGTCGTGTTTTTGTCTGTAAAAACCTCCATTAAACTGGAAATAGGTGGTCGTCAGGCACAGATCGAGTAACACGCAGAGTTGGTCTGGGGTGAGAGTGGTCCTACCAGTCAAAGAGTCATCCTTTAGTAGACTACTAGTAGACTACTACACACACTAGGAGGTCGAGACCAGAGCCCTGAACTCGTTTACTGGAAGCACCCCCACCCACTGGTTCAGGTATGTGGACGATACTTGGGTTAAAATCAAGACGGATGAAGTGGAATCTTTCACAGAGCACATCAATGCAGTGGACAGCAACATCAAGTTCACCCGGGAGGACATCAGCGGGGGTAGTCTGGCTTTCCTCGACTGCTTGGTGCATGTGGAAGAAGACAGAAGCCTCAACATCGAAGTATATAGGAAACCCACCCACACCGATCAGCACTTATTATTTGACTCCCACCACCCCCTGGAGCACAAACTAGGGGTCATCAGAACGCTCCAGCACAGAGCACAGACGGTACCCACAAGACCGGATGGCCAGGAGAAGGAGCAGAAACACATAAAACGGGCACTCAAGACATGTGGGTGTCCTAATTGGGCCTTTGTGAAAGGCTCAAAAAGATACCCCAAAAGGGACAGAGAGGAGGAGAAGGACAGGAGGAAAAACATCGTCATCCCCTACGTGGCTGGAGTGTCCGAGAAACTCAGGAGGATTTTCAGGAACCACCGTATTCCAGTGTACTTCAAACCAGGGAACACACTCAGGCAGAGACTGGTCCACCCAAAGGACAAAACACCCAGGCAGAAACAGAGCAATGTGGTGTACGCCGTTCAGTGCAGTGAGGAGTGTACAGACCTATACATTGGGGAAACTAAACAACCTATCCACAAACGCATGTACCAGCACAGGAGAGCCAGCTCATCAGGTAACGATTCAGCAGTCCACCTACACTTGAAGGACAAAGGACACTCTTTTGAGGATAACAACGTCCAAATCTTAGCCAGAGAAGACAGATGGTTTGAAAGAGGAGTTAAGGAAGCCATCTATGTCAGACTGGAAAAACCTTCACTAAACAGAGGAGGTGGACTGAGATTCAATTTGCCATCTATTTACAATACAGTGCTAACTTCTGTCCCCAAGAAGTTTCAGTCTCCTTCACACCTTGACACTGGAGCCCCAGACGGACAAGAGTCGTTGGAGAACCATTCATAGGTAAGACCAAAACAGGACCAAAACAGTCCCCCCCTCACATAAGGTAAGTACCCGGTCGTTAGTGGGAATAGCTGCACCAGTTTCGGGTTATTAGCATAACAAGCAATGTTTCTCAGGAAGAGTTCCTATTTAAACCTCAGACTTCCCACCAGTCCCTCAGAACTGAAGAAGCTACTCGGATGAGTGGTGAAACGTCTTCTCCAAAATCTACAAGTCCAGTTGCCTTTTTTGAAACCTTTTTTGGATTACCATGACCTGGATGACTGAGAACCTACACAGACGTCCCTATTATTTGCCGAGGGAGTGCCTTTATTGTGATGAATGGGGACTTTAATCATGAGACATTGGACAGAACCCTCAAAGACGTCACCCAGTATGTGGACTGCATGTGTAACAACCCATGACAACAAAACCGTTGGCCTACTGTATCCAGATCCACTCAATGCAGACAGTACCACGGGCTTTCCCGCCCTAGGCAGGACAACCTCGTCCTGTTCACTCCAAAGAATGTCTCTCTTGTCAGGACATCAGCAACATGACTGACTGCATCACAGAATACATCAGATTCTGTGAGAATACTATCATGCCCTCCCAGACTGCTCGTTGTTTTTCCAACAGCAAGGAGTGGCTCACTAACGATCTGAAGACTCTACTGAATGACGAGAGGAGAGCCTTCAGGTCTGGAGACAAGGAGGAGCTAAGGAGGGTACAGCACCAATGGCAGGCCAATCTGAGGGAGTGGAAAGACTTCTACAGTCGGTAGCTGGAGGTCAAACTTCAGCAGAAGAACATTGGGAAAGGGGTGGTCAGAAATGAAGGATATCACAGGCTGTGGGGGGAGAGGCAGGTTGTCTGAAGGCAACATGGAAAGAGTGAACACCTTCTTTAGCAGGTTTAGCTCTCAGACCTCTGTCTCCTCTACCACATCCCCCCACACCTTCCCACTGCCTCCAATGCTCCCACATCTCACACCGCATAATCCTCCTGCAGGGCCTCCTGTGTCCACCACCTTACGTGAAGTCCCTCTGCAAATAATAGGGATGCACCACAGGGTGAGACATCCTGTATCAGCCAGATGCCTGGTGTTCTCCAGCATCTCTTCAATCTGCTTCCTGACTAGTTCCCGTGCCCAAGACGTTGTGTCCAAACATCCTCAGTGATTACCTTTCAGTTGGCCTTATATCCCATGTTATGAAGGTGTTAGAGAGTTTGGTGTAAAAAGGGCTGGTGGACAGACTTGTGTGGTAGGCTGGAAGGAATCACTTGCTGCTTAACGTGGACAAGGGAACAGTTCCTCTGCCCCTCAGCATACTTGGTAGGGATGTGGAGGTGGTGGAGGATTACAAATACCTGGGAGTGATCATCAACAACAGACTAAACTGGAGGAAACTGGAGAGCTGTCCATGGTGTACCCCACCTCTTGCCCCGATGACAACTGGGATAGGCTTCAGCAGACCTCACGGCCCTTCACAGGAATAAGCAGTGACAGAAGATGAATGAATGAATGGTGGAGAGGAGGATTCTAAACAAACTGTTATCAATCATGTATAACCGTGACCACCAGGTGGAAAGAGTGGACACTGTCAGATACCTGGGACCTGGGAGGGACCATCTGTCATGGACTCATCACCTGAACACCATGGTGAAGAAGGCCAGACAGCATCCTCCTCAGACGCCTCAGAGACTTTAAGCTCCCTCTCAAGGTGCTCAGGAACTTCACCTGCACCACTGAGAACATCTTGTGTGGGAGCATCACCACCTGGATGGGAAATTGTACCAGACACGACTTTGTGGCCATCAAAAGGGTGGTCTATTCAGCGGCGCAGACCATCAAAACCAGCCTCCACAACCAATAGGACATTTGCACAAAACGTTGCAGGTTAAGGGCCAAGGAGAGCCTGGAACAATGCAGTCACCCTGGACACTCTGTCTTCTCCCTACTGCCAACAGCCCGGTGTTTCTGCTGCCTGAGGACAAAGACTGAGAGGCTGAAGAAGAATTTCTATCCACATCCATCTGTCTGCTCAACTCTGAGCTTTAAACTAGTACTACTTCTAGTGAATGAGTTGGGAATATCATTGCTATCACAGTGTTTTCTACAATTTAATCTAGAAAAAACATTTTTTTTTGTCTTTTTAGGCAAGTTTCACCTCCAGCACTCAAGGCCACTCAGTGGTTAAATGTGTGCACTATTTTTAAGATGACTTTAATTTCAGCCTCAGCTATACTTTAGACATTGTGCCAATAAGTATATGTGAAACTGCTAATAAACCACAGACCAACATGTAAAACAGGAAACATCAAAGTTACAGTGACAGATTAGCACTGCCATCGCTCTTAGCACCACCCACTGATGTTTTCTGCTTCTCAACAGTCAAACAGGAAGAGACCGCTTCTCACTTTACACTTCAGTCTGATGTTCAGTCAGTCAGCAGCAAGTCAACATGGAGGTCAGAGCTTTCTGCATCACACTGTGTGAGTACTGGCTCCTTTACAGATTAAAACTTAATGATGAAGACTTTATTTACAATTAAAAACCTCATCCACATGAAAGTCTTTCAAGGTTATTTAGTGAATGACGTTAAATTTAACACTTTTGAAGTATTATTATTCACTATCTACGACATTTAATAGTAAATATGCTGAACATCATGAGCAGCTGCAGGAAACGACAAAACTTTTACTGATTCATCTATTTTCTTTGCGTTTTCAGCGACTGTGATGATCCTGCTGTGTGCACAGGATCAGGAAGTTGGTGAGTAGATGTTTTGTCGGGCAGTTGTAGAGAAGAGGCATACATATCTGGAGATTGTTGTGTTTAATCATCACAGGAGTTCCTCTATTACTTTTCTACTTTTAAATGTTGTAGACGTCGTCCAGCAGTTCACAGGAGTAAATGTCTAAACTGAATTTCTCTGTTTTTCTTTGTCTCAGATGCAGCTTTTCTTCGTATCTCTCCAAACAGACTGCAGTTCTTCGAATATGAGTCGGTCAGTTTGTACTGTGAGGGAGTCTTTTACTGTGATGCTGAACATAAGTCGACTGGGGAGACGCCCTCGTGTTGCACCACTAATAACAGAACATCAAGAGGACCTAACTGCACCATTAAAAATGTTTATGGAGAGGATTCTGGAAAGTATTGGTGTGAGGAAGGAGGAGAGAGAAGAAACATCATCAACATCAAAGTCACTTGTAAGTTTACAGAGGTGAGGCAGTGATACTTTGTGATTATCTCAACGTGATTTCAAGATAAATTAAATATAATCGTGTTCTTCAGCTGGTTCTGTGATCCTCGAGAGTCCTGCTCGTCCCGTGAAGGAGGGAGAAGATGTGACTCTGAGCTGCAGAACCAAAATATCTTCCTCCAACATTGCAGCTGATTTCTATAAAGATGGAGTCAACAAGTGGAGAAACTACACAGGAAATCTGACACTCAAAAGAGTCTCAATACTTGATCAAGGACTCTACAAATGTGACATCTCCGGAGTTGGAGAATCACCACAGAGCTGGCTGACTGTTGGAGGTGAGACACGTTCATTTTGAGATGTTAAGGTGAATAAAGTGCATACATATGATCTTAATTCCTTTTTTTTTTTTTTTTTTAGCTAACCCATCATCAGCTTCACCATGTTTTCACCCAGAGACGAGTCTTACCTCCTCCTGCAAGTGTAATGGTAAGAAGACTTAATCTGAACTGCTTCTGATTGTAAAATCAGTAAACATATAACCAGGGAGCCATCTTGTTGGATACAAGGCCTTTTGAACGATAAATTGATTGCTCTTTGCTTCTTTCACTACTTTTTAGCCACAACCACTTTCTGTCTCATGTCTTTTCTCTCTTCAGAAACTCTCACAGACCATCGTCCGTCCTCAGATCACGGCTGTCACATTTACTCCATCCTAAGGACTGTGTTAACCATCGTCATGGTGGCGGTGCTGCTGCTGCTGCTTGGATGTCTTCACTGTGTGATAGTCAGAGTTATAAAACATGACTCAACTCCAACAGAAGAGAGAGGTTTGTGTCATGTTAAAGAAAAGGATGGCCTGGATGACAACCAACACGAGAATAAAAGCTAGCTTAGTCGCTGAGATCGTGGAGTTAATATTTTGTCAAGGCTATCCCACATTTCATTTAGAATTAAGCCCGCTGCTATCAAGCTGTTTTCTATGCTTCAAGACACACGGTTGAACTGTATCAGGAAATGAGCGTCTTGCTGAGAAACTTTTCTAACGTGTCTGCAAATGTGGTTTTTAAACCTTTCGCACTGACCATAACTCTGACACACGGTGTTTAAATAAGCACAGCGTCTGAGCGCTTCTATTAACTGATGCTGGTTTGTAGAAACGTGTGAAATGTCACAGTGTGTCAACACCATTCGGTGCATTCTGCTGTTCGCAATTTTGTAAAATCTAAATAAAAATAAAAATGCAATAACATGCTGTTCTTTAGTCTGGTGTTTTTTTTTTCATTTTCTTCTCAATATCTTTTCTGGAGTATTTAAAAAAATGCTTAAACTGAATGGTACGCAGCAGATGAGAGAGTGAAGCAAAGACAGATGTTAATAGAAAAGATTGTACTCTTGGCAAAAAAAAAAAAATTTTGAATCATAAACTGCTATTATGTCAAATGTCTAAAGGACTTATTGACTTACGAGTTTGTACAAACAAAAATATTACTATTTGCATAAATATAATATATACAAGAAATTGTTTTCAGTAAACTTTGTTTTACTAAAGTTTATATACTACTTAGGTACTTAGGTACATGTCTTTGGTCAAGGCAAGTTGTCTGTGTTACTCGTGCAAACTACTCACTAAAAGTCATAATGTCATTATTATTATTGACTTATACACAACAGGGGCATTTCAAACTAAAGAAACTACTCTTTCCATTAACACAGTAGTATCACATAACTGGAGCTAAACAGCTATCCTCAGCCAACAGAGGAAACACTAAAATGTCAACGTGGCAGAATTTCTTCTGAAAACAACTGTCAACTAATATTGTTTTTATTACCTGGTCTGTGCATTTGAGTTAATTCACAGGATTATCCATCAACTGTGGAACACATGGTGACCTGCTGACAGGATCTGGGCCCTGTGCCCCAATTTCATACAAGGTCTTTTGCTCCATCTAGTGGGCTTATGGTGGTACTTCATCACCATTTTGAGACCTTTATGAACCTTATCTTACTCTGGACACCATTAAACTGTGCTGTTGTAGGTGGATGTCTGTTGCTGCAGCTCCAGAGTTGGTGGATCTTTTTATGATTTTGGGGATTTTTTTCACTTCACTTTTTTGTTTTTTATCTGTAACTCTTTTTCAGAAATATAGTGCAGGAGTGTTTTTTGTGTGCCTCAAAACTTTTGTTTTTCCTACTTTTGTTCTTTTTGTAACAGAGTGCTATGCACAAGGTGGTATGGTGAAGTTCTGCTAGTGGAGCTTTTTGAATTTTACCGTGACATGCCTGCACTCGCACATTCCAGACCACAGTGTAGCAACACCTGGCTTAGTGACTGTGTGGGGGGACAGAGACATGACTGCTAGCGGTAAGAAGAGGGGATGCGGGATTGCGCTGCACATGAATGAGCAGTGGTGCAGTCCTGGACACATCTGTGTAGCCCAAATGTGGAACTGCTGGCTGTAGGGTTACGTCCCTATTATTGGCAGAGGGAGTTCATGTCCACCATTGTGATCGCCATTTACATCCCCCCATCCGCTGAGGCCGAAGTGGCTGGTGACGTCATCAATACCACCATCTCCCATCTGATGACCTTTATGGTCATCAGTGTTGACTTTGGACTTGTCACGTTGTGTAGAAATCATCCAGACTTCCCCCAGTATATGGACTGCCACACCTGTGGCATCAAAACCCTGGACCTGCTGTATGCAAATGCACTCAATGCATAGAGTACCACTGCCCTTGCCACTCTAGGCAGGACGACTTTGTCCTGTTCACTCTAAAGTACGTCCTTCTTGTTCAACAGAAGCCTGTGCCTTGAAAGATTGTAAGGAGTGTGGACACAGGAGACTGAGGAGGCCCCGCAGGACTGCTTTGAGTACCCCAGTCTCATGGGGAGCCAGTCCATTGTAGGGCTAACACAGAGAGACAAGAAGCGCTGCAGCAGACTCTATTTCCTGAGGAAGCTGAGTCTAAGTGAGAGTGCTGTTTATGAAACTGTTGTCTAGGCAGCATGAACTGGGTCTGGACTCCTGTGTAGGTGGATCTATAGCTTCCTGACCAGCAGACCACAGGTGGTCTGAGTGGGTCACCACACTTCAGCTCCCCTGACTCTCAACACCTGATCCCCCCAGGACAGTGTGCTCAGCCCTCTGCTGTACTCGCTGTACACACATGACTGCGAGGCCACGTCAGACTCCAGCATCATCATCAAGTTTGCTGACGACACCGCTGTTGTAGGACTAATCTCCCACGACGACGAGACAGCCTACAGGAGGGACGTGTCCCACCTGGAAAACAAAACGGTGATTCTCACAGTGCTGCCAGGCTTTTCTAGGTGAGAGAGAGCTCGGTGTAGCAGGAAGATAACGGCGTCCTTCACTCCAACCTTAGGACAGTAGGCAAACTTCAGTGGGTCCATGGAGGGGCCCACCTCAGAGCGGAGGTGTCCCATTATCTGTCTCCCCAGTGTCTTCATCATGTGGGATGTTAGAGCCACCAGTCTGTAGCTGCTGAGGTCTTTAGGGTGGGATGTTTTAGGCAGCGGTACCATGCACAAAGTCTTCTAAAACTGTGGTAGCACTCTCAGCTCAAGGCTCAGGTTAAAGACATGCTCGATAACTCTACACATTTCATCTGCACAGGACTTAAGGAGCCTGGAGCTGATACCGTCCGGTTTTCTGGTTTTAACTTCCTGAGCTCTTTTCTCACCTGGTCTGCTGTGAAGGACAGGGTTGGGGGATAAGTGGCACCATCTTGGTATGAAGTGGTTGTATGGTCTGATGATTCAAAGGTGTGTATGGCGTGTTTTTTTTATAGTTTCCACGCTTCCCCACACCCCTCTGATGTTCTTCCTATGCAACTGCTCCTCCTTTCCCTCCCTCATCTTCCTCCTCAGCTCCTTCTCCACAGTCCTCAGCTCCTCCTTATTCCCTGATCTGAAAGCTCTCTTCTTCTCCTTCAGCAGAGCTTTAATCTCAGGGTTAATGCATGGCTTGTTGTTTGAGAAGCACTGTACCACCCTGGAGGGAACAGTGTTCTCAAAGCAGAAGTTAATGTAGTCTGTAATGCAGTCTGTCATGGCATTGATGTCCTCTCCATGTGGATCACAGAGTTCTGTGGCTGATACACAGCCTACTGTGCTCAGAGATGCTCAGTGTAAGCCAGAACACACTGGCCATGTCGTGCATTGTTACGCCGGTCAGTCTGCATATTGTTAAAAATATGTAGACTACGGTAATGGTAAGACTCCCAATAATTGAGTACATTGGCTCTTGTAGTGGGTATTATTTTGTTGCCAGATTCACTTTCAAGCGGTAAAAACTCAACGTGGGTACTCAAGTTTCATCCAAATGTCCAAGTTGGTCTGATGCTTTGTGGTATTTTGCTATAAACCCTTATTTTACTGACTTCCAGTCCAGGGTTTGCTGAATGAGTTCAGAATGATATCATTGCTATCAGGGTGTTTTCTACTATCTAATCTAGAAGACATTTTAAATTTTGTCTTTTTAGGCAAGTTTCACCTGCTGTAGGGATTCAGTGATTAAATGTGTTCACTGTTTTTAAGTTGACTTTCCTTTCAGTCTCAGCTATACTTTAGACTTTGTGACAATACGTATATGTTAGAATGCTAATAACCCACAAACCAACATGTAGGACAGGAAACGTCAAATTTACACTGAGCGCCGATTAGCTCTGCCTTCACTCGTAGCACCACCCACTGATGTTTAAGCTATATTTACCACCTCTGCATCTATCCAGTCACACAGAAAGACACCATTTCTCACTTTACACTTCAGTCTGATGTCAGTGACAAGACAACATGGAGGTCAGAGTTTTCTGCGTCGCACTGTGTGAGTACTGGCTCCTTTCTAGATTAAAACTTAATGAAGACTTTGTTAACAATTAAAAAGCTCATGCTTTTGTAGTGAGTGAACTTAAATTTCGCACTTTCAAGTATTATTCTTCACCAGCTACAACATTTAACAGTAAATATGCTGAACATCTTGAGCTGCTGTAGG
This sequence comes from Planiliza haematocheilus, assembly GCA_005024645.1. Lineage (NCBI taxonomy): Eukaryota > Metazoa > Chordata > Actinopteri > Mugiliformes > Mugilidae > Planiliza > Planiliza haematocheilus. The sequence goes on from SRSE01000889.1 coordinate 1,929,505, forward strand.
AGACGACAAACGTTTTATTGATTCATCTATTTTCTTTGCGTCTTCAGTGACTGTGATGATCCTGCTGTGTGCACAGGATCAGGAAGTTGGTGAGTAGATGTTTTGTTGGGCAGTTGTAGAAAAGAGGCAGAAATATTTTGAGATTGGTGTGTTTAATCATCACAGGAGTTCCTCTATTACTTTTCTACTTTTAAATGTTGTAGACGTCGTCCAGCAGTTCACAGGAGTAAATGTCTAAACTGAATTTCTCTGTTTTTCTTTGTCTCAGATGCAGCTTTTCTTCGTATCTCTCCAAACAGACTGCAGTTCTTTGAATATGAGTCGGTCACTTTGTACTGTGAGGGAGTCTTTTACTGTGATATTGAAAGTATATCCAAAGGGAGGAAGCCCTCGTGTTGCACCGCTAATAACAGAACATCAAGAGGACCTAACTGCACCATTGAAAACATCTATAGAGAGGACACTGGAAAGTATTGGTGTGAGGAAGGAGGAGAAAGAAGAAACATCATCAACATCAATGTCACTTGTATGTTTGCAGTGAGGCAGTGATATTTTGTGATTATCTCAATGTGATTTCAAGATAAATTAAATATGATCATGTTCTTCAGCTGGTTCTGTGATCCTGGAGAGTCCTGCTCATCCTGTGATGGAGGGAGAAGATGTGACTCTGAGCTGCAGAACCAAAATATCTTCCTCCAACATCGTAGCTGATTTCTATAAAGATGGAGTCCACAAGTGGAGAAGCTCCACAGGAAATCTGAGAATCAAAACAGTCTCCATGTCTGATCAAGGACTCTACAAATGTGACATCTCTGGAGTTGGAGAATCACCACAGAGCTGGCTGTCTGTTGGACATGAGATATGTAGGTTTTTTTCAAAATAAGATTCATAAAGTATTGATCATGTATGTGTTTACACTCTCAAACAATTTCCATCTCCTTACATTTCAGCTTTTCCTACCGTCGATACAGAAGATCACAAAGACTCTAGTCCTGCCTCCTCTTCCTCCATAACCACACCGTGGATCATCATCTCCATCTTGTTGATGCTTCTCTTGTTGGTTGTTGGACTACTTTGCTTAGGCAGATGTCTCTGTGGCAGAGGTGAAGAACATAAAGTGAACTTTACTCAATGTGATTCTTCCATATACACATATGTTACGGTGGAGTGCCTCAGGTTTCTGAGCTATAGCCCAAGTTTTTCACATTGTAAATAATTCCATTGGGTAATCATTTCAGGAAGCAATGCACGATATTCCAAATTCAATTAATTTCACTTTTGTGTAGAACATCAGTTCCTCAGGTTACTTTAGTTCCACCATAATGTCCACAATGTCTTCTTCTTTCTTCTTCTTTTTTTTAACAGATTGTTCACAGTCTCCAGCAGTACCTGATTCAGACTCATCAGAGCATCACACATGTAGGTTTAACGTTAAGTGTTTTAGCAGAAAGTATATTAAATATTGAATAATTAAATATTTTTAATTTTATTTTTTATTTTTTTCCCCAGTCTCTGTTCAGGCCAGTGCAGCTGAGACAACCCAAGTAATGTATACTACCGTAACAAAGAACAGGAAGAAGAAAGGTATTTCCTCTAACTTTATATGTTTTTAGCTCAGACCACAGTTAGCATGCTACTCAGCATTTACATTACTACAGTGCAGGTAACAATGACGGCCACTATACTACAGTTCAGATTGTGAGTCAAATACAGTCTTTTATCTCCTTGTTGTAACACAGTTCTCTTTCTATGAGCACATTCTTGCTGTCTAATCATGAACGCTGAAAGAAAAGTGAAAAAGCAACTCAAAAACCTTGAGGTATCAAGCTCCTCATCTTCTTTCAGTGCAGCGTCTACACATCTTGTATGAATGTCCAAAACTCTATTTAGGACTAGCATGTCTTCAAACACCGATTCTGGTGTATATATATATATATATATACATACATTCTTTATACAATCTACAACTTCCATGATATTTGTCTTCTGTGTCCTATGTGTTACAGGTTGATAAGCGCTGACTGAATAGAAGAGCTTCATGATCTATGTGAAAACCAGGAAGTGACCCAGTTAGGGCCAGTTTTATTGTTGTTATTGTACAAGCCAAACAAAAAAAGAAAAAGAAAAATCTTTTGACCTCAGGTCCGTTTGCTGTGTAACAAAGTTATAATAGTTTCTGTGCAAAAACAAACATGTGGAGTTTGACAGCGTGATAAAATTTCGGTTTATTTTCATCAGTTTAACCAACTTGTTCCATTAGCTTTTTCTGTTCACACAGTCTCTCACCAGATGAGCGCTGCTGCTGCTGCTACTGCTGCTGTTTCTATACGCTCTGCGGTTAGCTGCATATCTGATGTTGTTGCATTGCTTTTTTAGGATTGTGGTCAGCACTGAGATGAGTTTCTTGTGAAAAATTCATCGATGAGAATAAAAGACATGTCCTACACGTCAGAGCTTCTGTTTGAGTTTGTTCTGTGGTACAAAATGTCAGCGTATTTTCACGTGTGTCATGATAATTATAACTACAGCAAAACGTTTGTCTTTTTTATGACTGAATGCTCTGACAGGACATTCAGAGATGGATCCATTACTCAGAATTTTCATCTTTTGAATTACTTATGTCATCAGTAGTTTGAAGATGCTCCAGCCTTGATCAATGAAAAAGTCATTCCTTGACCTCACTTTGTGTTTTATTTCTGTGTTGTCAACTCTTCTCCCTCGTCTGTGGTTTGCTTGTTACTCCGTTATTAGTTTCACCTCATTACTCTGTGTATGTATATATAGTCCTGTCTTATCCCTTCTCACTTTGTCTGTCCAGTTACCGTGGAAGCACCTGTTGTGATCTCCTGCTATTCCCTGTGTTACTTTGCTTCTTGTGCTGCATTTCCCATGATCCAATGAAAGATAGACTGGACCTTTTGTTGGACTTTAGCTAATGGACTTCCTGTCATGTTGCTGCAGTGTCTGTTGTTCTCTGTTAACAAATAGCAGTTTCACCCCGGTATTCAGATATTCAGTTAGCAGGCTACACCACACAAGACCATGACGGAACAGTGGACTCCGGGAAGAGCAGAGGAGAATGATTCTGTGTACGTGAACAGAATATCTGACTGTTAAATGCAGGCCCATTTATCTTGTAAGGGAGTTCACTATGATAATGATTACAGCTGTTTACATTCCACCGGATGCTAGCCTGGCTATTGGACTCTGGGTTACGGGGCCAGACCACTTCCACACCTGGGTCAGTCTGGACAAGTCCTTGCCATCATAAATACCACATGCCCAGAGGGTGCCTCCCAGCAGCCAACCCCCAAACATCCCCCTCTACACTGTTTCGTCCAAGTCCTGTAAGTATTTTGCATGTTTTTCTTTATCAATTATAATATATGGAAAAAAAGAAGTTAGCTAGCTGGACTTAAGTGTAGTTGTTCCAGAGATGAGAGAAATCAAGACAAATCGATGGTAGATGGTTTTAATTGTTTGAAGGCTTTTAGTTTAGTGTGGTTGTTTGGTAGGTGTGGTTTTGCGTACCTCAAGGGATTCAAACCCACGTCTCCTGCTTCCAGAGGCAGCGTCGCTCCTCACTGGACCATCTTCACTACTGAAGATCCCATCCCTGTGACATAAGGGGGTTGGGAAGATGACAACAGGACATCTTTAAATGAAGACGCAGCTGTGATATTGACAGTAAAATATCCTTTCACCCCTGGAGGCAACATTAAGCCTGAATTTTGCTTGAGATTTTGTATGATACATTTTCTCGAAGATTACAGAAGACAACTGCGTCTTGGAAAGTAATAAAACAACAAAAATAGCTAATAAAACTCAAAAAACAACAAAAGATTGCATAGACATTGTCGCAGCGGACAAATGCATCCAGGTCTACCCCAACCAGACGCCATGGATGACACAGGTGGGTCCTGCAGCTGCTAAAAGTGAGGAACACCACATGGAGGTCTGGCAACCAAGACAGCAGTCCACTGTCCCACCCTGTCCAAGAAACATCACATTTAGCCTTAGTGACTACCGTCCAGTGGCATTCACCTCAGTGGTCATTAAATGCTTTGAAAAACTCATCCATAACAATTCCCACTACTGCAAAAAAAAAAAAAAGTATGCAATATACTTGTTTTGCGTACCTCATGGCATTTGAACCCACGTCTCCTGCATTCAGGTGCAGCGTCGCTTCTCACTGGACCATCACGAGTACTGAAAATCCTATTGCTGTGTCATAAGAGGGTTGGGAAGATGACAACAGGACATCTTTAAATGAAGACTATACAGGACGCGGCTGTGATAATGACAATAAAATATCCTTTTACCCCTGGAGGCAACATTAAGCCTGAATTTTACCTAAGATTTTGTATGGTACATTGTCTCGTAGATTACAGAAGACAACTGTGTGTATAAACTCATGTTCTCTTTACAGTGACAATTTGCTAATACTAAAAAGTGGTTTCTAAAATAACAATTCCCGTAGTGATGATTTCACAATAGCTAGTAGTATAAGAACATATCTAAGTGTGGAAATTCCACAGAAGTGTAAATCTGTCTATTTTGGCTTAGGTGACGTCCTCAGCTTTAGGGAGTTCCGTTAGCGTGGGTCTGTGCAGCATCTGGACATGGCACATTTATAGCTATATCTGTTAGAAGAGTTCTTCTGCAAAACAACTCCGTAAATTTACATTCCAGAGAGGGGGAGAGTTGAGAGGAGCTCAGGTTCCTACAGTTCTTAAACAAAAACTATGAGGAACTACACCCACACACATGAACACAGCCTTAAAAAAAAACACTTATCTCTAGTTACAGACCTATAAACTGAATCAATTAGCAGATTAGAAACAACAGATTACAAACAGTCATATCCACACTCATCCACCCAGATCAAACAGGATTTATAAAAGGCAGACACTCATCCATAAACATGTGCAGACTATTCAGAAATCATCTTAACACCATAACTGGATCATCAGACACAGAAACGCATTTGTTAAAGTCAACCGGACTTTTCTCCTCACCGCCATTAAGAAATTTGGTTTTGTGGAGTTGTTCACCCAGTGGATTAACATTCTGTACAACTCACCTTCAGCATCAGCAATAACAAATAATTATGCATCACAGCGCTTCATAGAACAACGGGGCACAAGACAAGAATGTCCACTCTCTCCACTACTGTCTGTGAAGGTTCTCAGTCATCCAGGTCATGGTAATGCAAAAAAGTTTCAAAAAAGGCAACTGGACTTGTAGATTTTTGGAGAAGATGCTTCGGATTTGCCTTTTTTTTAAAACTTTTTTGGATTCTCTCCACTGCTATTTGCTATTTCCATTGAGCTGTCATTCATCGAGCCACAGACATCACAGGACTACAAACACACTCTTCATACCACAAAATCATCTTATATGCAGATGACATCCTATTATATGTAACAGACCCCATAACGTCCCTTATCAAAGCTATAAACATTATACCATCATTCTCAAGAGTCTGTGATTATTCTATAAACTGGTCAAAATCTCAAATCCTTCCAATCTGTCGGGAGAGCTGGAATGCTGCAATTAGAAAACTCCCCTTGATCGTAAACCGTAACATCAGGTATCTTGGCATCAACACTTCCACTAAACTGTCACAGTGGTTCTCCCTGAATTTCACACCACTACTAAACGTATAGAAGAAGACCAAATACTACCATTGCTAAAATTACTATCCACCCAGAAGAAAAGATTTTCTAAAATATACAAATACTTAATATACATACACAATAACCTCCCGCCAGCCATAAAAGACTGTTAAAGGGACCTTGGAACCACCAACGATATCACAACCTGGATAAGCATTTACAGTAACAACTTCTCAGTCACAAAACTACAAACTACAACTTATCCAATACAAACTTTTGCACAGAGTGCACTTCACCCTAAATATATGATACAAAATGGTAATGGTAGAAAATAACATCTGTTTACACTGTACAACAAACATTATAGATGATTACTTTCACACCATCTGGCTCTGCCCACCATTTTTTTTTTAAAAAAGAAGAAGGTAGCTAGCTTTGTTCAAGCTAGCTGGACTTACCTGTAGTTGTTCCAGAGATGAGAGAAGTCACAAATCGATGGCAAATGAAATCGACGAGAACGCAAGCGCGAAATAGCGGTTTTAGTTGTTTACGGTTGATTGTTGTTTGTTTGAAGGCTTTTAGTTTAGTTTTGTTTGTTTAGTTTTTTTGTTAGGTGTGTTTTTGCGTACCTCAAGGGATTCGAACCCACGTCTCCTGTGTCCAGGTGCAGCGTTGCTCCTCACAGGACCATCTTCAGTACTGAAGATACCATACCTGTGACATAAGGGGGTTGGAAAGATGACAACAGGACATCTTTAGATGAAGACGGACGCAGCTGTGGTAATGTCAGTAAAATATCCTTTCACCCCTGGAGGCAACATTAAGCCTGAATTTTACCTGAGATTTTATATGCTAAATTTTGTCGTAGATTACAGGAGACAAAAAAAGCTAATAAAACTCAAAAAACAAAAAAAAATGCACACACAGTCAGAGTGGACAAATGCATCCAAGTCTACCCCTACCAGCCGCCATGGATGACATAAGGGGTTCCAACAGCTGCTAAAAGTGAGGAACACCACATGGAGCTGGCAACCAACCAAGAAACATCACATTTTTTGCCCAGTGGTCATCAAGTGCTTTGAAAAACTGATCCGTAACGATTCTCACTAATGCAAAAAAAATAATAATAATAATAGTAATATGCAACATACTTTTTTGACATACCTCCAGGGATTTGAACCCACTTCTACTGTTTCCAGATGCAGCGTCGCTCCTCAGTGAACCAACTTCAGTACTGAAGAGCCCTTTGCTGTCACATAAGGGGTCTGGAAAGATGACAACAGGACATCTTTAAATGAAGACGAAACAGGACGCAGCTGTGATAATGACAATAAAATATCCTTTCACCCCTGGAGGCAACATTAAGCTTGAAGTTTACCCGAGATTTTGTATGAGACATTTTCTCGTAGAGTACATGAGACAACTGTGTCCTGGAAAGTAATAAAACAAAAAAGATAATAAAAATGAACCCCAACTAGAAGCCCTGGATGACACAGGGGGCTCCAGCAGCTGCTAAAACCCATATGAGGCCTGATTGGGATCTAACAGTTTTTCAGTTGAGGACTATTCTGCTGTTTTCATATCAGAATCTTTTCCACATATGCACTGAAGTATCTGGGCCCCACAGACCCCTCTTTTAGCTTCTAAAACAACTGCGAAAAGGTTTTAAACTCTTGCAATACTTCTTAATGTGAACTCTATTGAAGATGACTTGTAGATTCAAACTGCCTTTGCTCATTGCACCACCTACTGATATAACGTAAAAGACAGAGGCTATTTCCATCACCTCTGCTTCTCACAAATCTGCCACACAGGAAGAGATCACTTCTTATTTTACACTTCAGTCTGATGTTCAGTCAGTCAGTGGTAAGACAACATGGAGGTCAGAGCTTTCTGCATCACACTGTGTGAGTACTGGCTCCTTTACAGATTAAAACTTATAATAAAGACTTTATTTACAATTAAAAAGCTCATGCACAAGTTTTTGAACATTATTTAGTGAGTGAAATTAAATTTAACACTTTTAACTTAAGTGTTATTCTACATCAGCTACGACATTTAATACTAAATATGTTGAACATCATGAGCAGCTGTAGGAGACGACAAAACTTTTACTGATGCATCTATTTTCTTTGCGTCTTCAGTGACTGTGATGATCCTGCTGTGTGCACAGGATCAGGAAGTTGGTGAGTAGATGTTTAGTTGGGCAGTTTTAGAAAAGAGACAAACAATGTCTTGAGATTGGTGTGTTTAATCATCACAGGAGTTCCTCTATTACTTTTCTACTTTTAAATGTTGTAGACGTCGTCCAGCAGTTCACAGGAGTAAATGTCTAAACTGAATTTCTCTGTTTTTCTTTGTCTCAGATGCAGCTTTTCTTCGTATCTCTCCAAACAGACTGCAGTTCTTTGAATATGAGTCGCTCACTTTGTACTGTGAGGGAGTCTTTTACTGTGATGTTGAAGATAAGACCACTGGGGAGACGCCCTCGTGCTGCACCACTAATAACAGAACATTAAGAGGACCTAACTGCACCATTAAAAATCTTTATCCAGATGATTCTGGAAAGTATTGGTGTGAGGAAGGAGGAGAGAGAAGAAACATCATCAACATCAATGTCACTTGTATGTTTGCAGTGAGGCAGTGATATTTTGTGATTATCTCAACGTGATTTCAAGATAAATTAAATATGATCATGTTCTTCAGCTGGTTCTGTGATCCTGGAGAGTCCTGCTCATCCTGTGATGGAGGGAGAAGATGTGACTCTGAGCTGCAGAACCAAAATATCTTCCTCCAACATCACAGTTGATTTCTATAAAGATCGAGTCAACAAGTGGAGAAGCTCCACAGGAAATCTGAGCATCAAAACAGTCTCCATGTCTGATCAAGGATTCTACAAATGTCACATCTCTGGAGTTGGAGAATCACCACAGAGCTGGCTGTCTGTTGGAGGTGAGACGCGTCACTTTTAAGATGAATGACGTCTATACATGTGATCTTAGTTCCTGTTCATTTTTTTTTAGCCTTCCTATCTTCAGCTACACCAAACTTTCTTAAAGAGGCTTACCTCCTCCTGCAAGTGTTAACAAGACTTAATCTGAACTACACTAATTGTTAAATCGCTAAACAAATAACCTGGGAAGCGTCCTATTGGATGCAAGGCCTTTTCAGAGATAAATGAATTGCTCTTTGCTTCTTTCACGTCTATTCAGTCACAACCACTTTCTGTCTCATAATGTCTTTTCTCTCTTCAGAAACTCCCACAGATCATCGTCCCTCCTCAGATCACGGCTGTCACATTTACCCCATCCTGAGGACCATGTTTGCCGTCATCATGGTGGCACTGCTGCTGCTGTTGCTCGGATGTCTTCACTGTGTGATAGTCAGAGTTATAAAACATGACTCATCTCCAACAGAATAGTTGAGCTTTCTGTTATATTAAAGAAAAAGATGGCCTGGATGACAACCAATACAAAAATAAAAGCTAGCTTAGTTGCTGAGATCGTGACGTTAGTATGTTATCATGTCTACTCTCATATTTCATCTAGAATTAAGCCCGCTGCTATCAAGCTGCTTTCTATGCTTCTAGACACAGGGTTAGACGCTGTAACTGGATCAGGAAATGAGCGTCTTGCTGAGGAACTTGTCTAACGTGTCTGCAAATGTGGTCTTTAAACCTTTCACTCTGGGCATAACTTTAACACATGGTGTTTAAAATAAGCACAGCGTCTGAGCGCTTCTATTAATTGATGCTGGTTTGTAGAAACGTGCAAGCTCTGACAATGTGTCAGCCCTATTTGGCATGATCCACCCTTTGCAATTTTGTAAAATCTAAAGAAAAAATAAACTTAGAAATGCATTAACATGCTGTTCTTTAATGTGGTGGTTTTTAATTTTTTCTCAATGTTTTTTGGGGTATTTTAAACACATATATTTACCTCAATATTGAGGTACACCGCATATAAGTGAGTAAGGCACAAGTGAGGTAAAGACAGATGTGAAAAGAAAGAATGTAAGAGAAAATGAAAATCATGACATTCATCATCAGATACCTGGGAGTGACCATCTCACAGGACCTGTCATGAACTCATCACCTGAACACTATGGTGAGGAAGGCCAGACAGCGTCTCTACCTCGTCAGTCGCCTCAGAGACTTTAAGCTCTCTCTCAAGGTGCTCAGGAACCGTTACTCCTGCACCATCAAGAGCATCACTACCTAGATGGGAAATAGCACCAGGCAGGACTTCGTGGTCCACAAAAGGATGGTTCAGACCACTCCGTACAGGACGGCTGCTCCCGCTACAGAGTCCTAGAAGGTCTTCAGGAGTGCCCCTTTCACTCCAAAAGACCTCAGTCTCCTCAGAAGGTAGTGCCTGCTCTCTCCCTTCCTGTAGAGTGGCTCACTGTGGTGAGTCCAGTCCTGTTTGGTGTTGAGGTGAACACCCAGGTACTCATAAGAGTCCACTTGCTCAATGTCCATTCTCTGGATGTTCACTAGTGAGGAGAGGTAAAAATAGCGTCTGTGAAAATCCATCACCATCTCCTCGGTTTTCCCCGCGTTAATCAGGTGGTGGCTTTGTTGACACCAGTCCACAACGTTTCCCATCAGCCTTCTGTACTCTGCGCCGTTGTCGTCTCCATTGACTGCAGAGAACTTCTGCAGTACACAGCTGTTGTTGTTGTGTCTGAAGTCTGCTGTGTAGAGGGTGAAAAGAAAGGGGGCCAGGACAGTCCCCTGGGGGACACCATGCTCCTGGTGAGCAGGGGAGACACACAGTTCCTGTTTCTCACAAACTGTGGTCGGTCTGTGAGGTAGTCCATGATCCATGTAGACAGCTGGTGGTCCACACCCATCCGTTCCAGTTTGTCTCTCAGAATCAAAGGCTGGATTTTGTTGAAAGTACTTGAGAAATTAGAGTGCTGCTGGGCTCTTCCAGGTGAGAGAGAGCTCGGTGTAGCAGGAACATAACAGTGTCCTCCACTCCAACATTAGGACGGTGGGTAGACTGCAGTGGGTTCATGAAAGGGGCCCACCTCAGAGCGGAGATGTCCCAGTATCAGTCTCTCCAGTGTCTTCATCAGGTGGGATGTTAGAGCCACCGATCTGTAGCTGCTGAGGTCTTTAGGCTATGATGTTTTAGGCACCGGTACCATGCACAAGCTCTTCTAAATGTGTGGACATAAATGTAACTTTACACATGAAAAAAAAAAATGAATAAAAATTCCTTAGGTCAGCGTTGGCTTTGCTGAATGAATTCTTTATTGATAATGTAAAACATTTCAAACGTGATTTTTGGAATCAGTCTCATCTTAAAACGAAGTCACGACATTCCAGGACTGAGAAATGGCATCTAATGTCCAATCCATTTTTCTCTTCCTCTTCCTCTTGTCTCAGCACTATTTCGTATTGCTGCTTTATTTATTTTTTTTCATCTTCAGCTGCTATAGTTTCTATTTTTTTATTGCTCCAGAACTTTTAACTTCTAACCCGTTTACAGACAAAGTCTACTGGTGTCATGCACGAGCAGCATGTTTACATTCCTCTAGCCTAACCTCTATCGATGTACCATTACAAGTAGGTCATTCCGTAGCTGTTTTTTTTAAAACTCCTTCAAGACTTCTTAATGTGCACTCTATCAAAGATGACTCGATGATTCGAGCTGCCTTTGCTCTTTGCACCACCCACTGATATAAACTAAAACACTGAAGCTATTTCCATCACCTCTGCTTCTGTACAGTAGAACAGGAAGAGGCCGCTTCTTATTTTACACCTCAGTCTGACGTTCAGTCAGTCAGCGGCAAGACAACATGGAGGTCAGAGCTTTCTGCATCGCACTGTGTGAGTACTGGCTCATGAATGTCTTTGGGTGTTATATAGTGAGGTAACTTAAATTTAACTTAGTATTATTCTTCACCAGATATGACATTTAATAGTAAATATGCTGAACATCATGAGCAGCTGTAGGAGACGATAAAACTTTTATTCATTCGTCTATTTTCTTTGCGTCTTCAGTGACTGTGATGATCCTGCTGTGTGCACAGAATCAGGAAGTTGGTGAGTAGATGTTTTGTTGGGCAGTTGTAGAAAAGAGGCAAAAATATGTAGAGATTGGTGTGTTTAATCATCACAGGAGTTCCTCTATTACTTTTCTACTTTTAAATGTTGTAGACGTCGTCCAGCAGTTCACAGGAGTAAATGTCTAAACTGAATTTCTCTGTTTTTCTTTGTCTCAGATGCAGCTTTTCTTCGTATCTCTCCAAACAGACTGCAGTTCTTTGAATATGAGTCGGTCACTTTTTACTGTGAGGGAGTCTTTTACTGTGATGTTGAAGATAAGTCGACTGGGGAGACGCCCTCGTGTTGCACCACTAATGACAGAACATCAAGAGGACCTAGCTGCACCATTAAAAGCGTCTATAGAGAGGATACCGGAACGTATTGGTGTGAGGAAGGAGGAGAGAGAGGAAATATCATCAACATCAATGTCACTTGTATGTTTGCAGTGAGGCAGTGATATTTTGTGATTATCTCAACGTGATTTCAAGATAAATTAAATATGATCATGTTCTTCAGCTGGTTCTGTGATCCTGGAGAGTCCTGCTCATCCTGTGATGGAGGGAGAAGATGTGACTCTGAGCTGCAGAACCAAAATATCTTCCTCCAACAGTGAAGCTGATTTCTATAAAGATGGAGTCCAGAAGAAGAGAAGTACCTCAGGAAATCTGAGACTCAAAACAGTCTCCATGTCTGATCAAGGATTCTACAAATGTCACATCTCTGGAGTTGGAGAATCACCACAGAGCTGGCTGTCTGTTGAAGGTGAGATATGTAGGTTTTTTCAAATTAAGATTCATAAAGTATTGATCACATATGTGTTTACACTCTCAACAATTCCCATCTCCTTAACTTTCAGCTTTTCCTACCGTCAATACAGAAGGTCACAAAGACTTTGACCCGGCCTCCTCTTCCTCCAGTAGCACACCATGGATCATCCTCTCCATCTTGTTGATGCTTCTCTTGTTGGTTGTTGGACTACTTCACTTCGGCAGATTTCCTTGTGGCAGAGGTGAAGAACATGAAGTGAACTTTACTCAACTGGTTTTGCTTTGTCACAATGCGATTCTTTCACATACACAAAGGCCAAGGAGGAGTCCCTAAGGCCAAACTTTTTCACATTATAAATGCTTCTGTTGGGTAATGGTTTCAGGAAACCCTCTCCAAATGAAATAAACTTCCCTCTTCGAAATCAGTTCTCATGTTACTTTAGTTCTCTACAATGTTCAAAATATCCTCTTTTTACAGATATTTGTTCACACTCACATGCAGTGTCTGGTTCAGACACATTAGAGCATCAGACAGGTAGATTTAATGTTAAATTAAATATTAAGCACAAAGTTTTTTAAACAGTTACTGTCTTTTTTGTTTTTTTGTTTTTTCTTCCAGTCTCTGTACAGGCCAGTGTCGCTGAAGCAACCCAAGCAATGTATGCTAATGTAACAAAGAACAGGAAGAAGAAAGGTATTCCCTCTAACCTTATATTATTTGGTTCAGACCACAGTTAGCATGCTACTCAGCATTTACATTGTTTGACGTGATGGTGCTGATGATAACTAAGTAATTCATTAACCGAAATGCAACATACTCTGCGACACTTTGAGGAATATGCTTATTGAAATTAAAGCCAAAAGTTGGATATTAACCATAACATTGCTAATCCCAGTGTCTGTGCATGATGTATTGTTCTAATTGAAAAGACACAGTAGTATGGAATATTTCATTTGTCTTCAAAGCAGCAGAGTCCAGCGTTCCATCACCAGCTCAAGCCCCCGTTGACAATGACGGCTACTATTCTACAATTCAGATGGTGAGTCAAATACAGTCTTTTACCTCCTCATTGCTACACAGCTTTCATTGAGAATGTTCTTGTTGTCCACTCATAGTTGCTGAAATGAATGTCTCCAAAGACTGATCCTAGTATTTTACATATTGGCCAAGGGTTTCAGAATATTTCAGAGCATAGATTTTAAATCATGCTTTGCTTAATATAGTAGATTTTTGTAACGACGGCTTTTTTTTCTATAATCTACAGCTTCCTTGATATTTGTCTTCTGTGTCTTTTGTGTTACAGGTTGCTGAGTGCTGACTGAAAGGAGGAGCTTCATGATCTATGTGAAAACCAGGAAGTAACACAGTTAGGGCTGGTATTGTTGTTGTTATTGTACAGGGAAAAAAATGACCTTTGACCTCAGGTCTGTTTGCTGTGTATCAAAATTAAAATAGTTTCTGTGCAAAAACAAACGTGCAGAGTTTGACAGCGTGTGCACTTTAACCAACACATCAGAGAAGTTTCGGTTTATTTTCATCAGGCAGTTTAACCAACTTGTTCCATCAGCTTAGTCTGTTCACACAGTTGCTCAACAGATGAGCGCTGCTGCTGCTGCTGCTGCTGCTGTTTCTAAACTTGCCACCGTTAGCTGTGTATCTGACGTTGTTGCATTGCTTTTTTAGGTTTGTGGTCAGCATCGAGACGAGAGTTTCGTGTGTCTCACAAATGAGAATAAAAGTCACATCCTACACGTCAGAGCGTCTGTCTGAGTTTGTTCTGTGGTACAAAATGGCAGCGTTTTCTCACACGTGTCATGATAATTATAACTAAAGCAGAATGTCCCTTGTTTTTATGAGTGAAATTCATGCACGTCCTCATGAAATAACCTGTGGTACAGTCACGTTCACACTGACAATGGTATCAAGGGTTATGTCTTTTGAAAGCGCAATCAGTCGATCTTCAGTCAGGGACAGATCCATTACTATGAATGTTCTTCTTTAGAATTCATAGGGTCATCAGTAGTTTGAAGATTCCCCTGCCTTACTCAACAAAAAGGTCATTCCTTGACCTCACTTCCTGTTTTATTTCTGGTGGTTGTGCTTCACCACCAATACAACTCTCCTCTGTCTGGTCAGCGTTTCTTCCTTGTCTTTCGTTTGCTTGCTCCTCTGTTATTAGTTTTGCTTCACTACTCTGTGTATGTATATATAGTTCTGTCTCATCCGTTGACAGTTTGTTTGTACAGTTACTGTGGAAGTACCTGTTAGGCTCTCCTGCTATTCCCTGTGTTCCTTTGCTTCTTGTGTTTCTCAACTTCCTTTGGTTTTTTGGATTACTCTCCTTTAATGAGAGAGCCTGTCCTGAAATCATCACACCGCTGATATGTGGATCATCCATGCAATCAACTCTTCCCCAACTCTGACCACGTAAGATGCTAAAGTGAAGAGAGGACGGTCCATTCATTAATACACAGGCTTAGATGTTTCCATTCCTTGTGCCAAGATCCCAGGCAAAACACATTTAGAGGCCCTGTCCAACTGAGAAACTCTAACAAACCTACGGTCATGTGATATGACAATTAACCTACAACCTAAGTGAACTAAGTGAATGCTGCTGGCTTGTAGGCCCACAGAGCAGCAGAGGATAATTCAAACCTTGTGAAATATAAGCTAACCTAATGCTGCTGGCTTGTATGTTCCGCTTAGCAGCTAACCAAACAAAGAAATATCGCTACCAACCAACATGAAGACATCAGGTACCTGGTCTAGTCAACAGTAGTATGCTGCATGTCATGGGGGTTTTCAAGTGGGAACCTCCCTTCACTGATGTGTCGCTAGGCCCACAACACCTCGAGAGTGCTTAACAACGAATTCCAGCGTCCTGGAGTCACCCCCCTCCACGCTGTGAAACCCTGTTTTTCTCTAGTCCGTTTATGAATCACGACCCACACAAACAAATCTACCGTGGTTTGCCCCGTTGATGCGGACTGAACCACGAATCTACTGCTGTTGAAGGACGTGATTTTGGCCTGCACCTATCTTTTCCTATCTCAAACCCAAAGATTGAAAAAGAGCCAGGACACAACCAGGATGGTTTGCAAATGGGTTTGTCCATAGTTTCCACAGTGGCCCATCCTATGAATGGGGTTTAAGTGGGATATAACTGGTTAATAGATGACACGAATGGGTTTGTTTATATAAGGCCCATGTCAGCTGCACTTATCACTTTAACAAGGATCTCAACAGGGGTGATGGTGGGTTTGTCCGGTCCGTACCTTCCATACTTGGCTAATCTGTGACTGTCCATAAGGCCGTAAGTGGGCTACAAATGGGTTTGTTAGCCATGAATGTCCATATGAGGTGGATATAAGGGGAATCTAACTATGCCTTGGATGGTGGCTATCTGGGGAATTTAAATAAAACCCACATATGTCCCACTTGTGCCCATATGAGGCATGAATGGGATCTAACAGATTTTCAGGTGAGGCCTATTTTTTTTTTTTTTTTTCATATTAGACCTTTGAAGTCCCCACCTGGGCCCTTGGGATGAGCTTTCACATAAACTCAGCCTCCTCTTTTAGCTTCTAACCTGTTTACAGTCAAAAACTACTGGTGTCATGCACTAGCAGCAACCTTCCTGACAGTATGTTGTTTGTTTTTTTTTAATAAAAAGTGCAAACGATTTTTAACACCTTTTAGCTTTCTTTAAGTGCACTCTGTCGAAGATGACTCAAAGGTTTGTTCTGCCTTTGCTCTTTGTAACACCCACTGATATAAACTAAAACACTGAGGCTGTTTGCACCACCTCTGATTCTGTATAGTAGAACAGGAAGAGACTGCATCTTATTTTACACATCAGTCTGATGTTCAGTCAGTCAGCAGGAAGACAACATGGAGGTCAGAGCTGTCTGCATCGCATCGTGTGAGTACGGGCTCCTTTGCACTTTAAAACCTAATGACAAAGACTTTATTTACAATTAAAAAGCTCATGCACGTGAAAATCTTTGAAAGTTATTGAGTAAGTCAACCTAAATTCAACTCTTTCAACTCAAGTATTTTTTATCACCAGCTACATTTAATAGTAAATATGTTGAACATCATGAGCAGCTGTAGGAGACGACAAAACTTTTATTGATTCATCTATTTTCTTTGCGTCTTCAGTGACTGTGATGATCCTGCTGTGTGCACAGGATCAGGAAGTTGGTGAGTAGATGTTTTGTTGGGCAGTTGTAGAAAAGATGCAGAAATATCTTGAGATTGGTGTGTTTAATCATCACAGGAGTTCCTCTATTACTTTTCTACTTTTAAATGTTGTAGACGTCGTCCAGCAGTTCACAGGAGTAAATGTCTAAACTGAATTTCTCTGTTTTTCTTTGTCTCAGATGCAGCTTTTCTTCGTATCTCTCCAAACAGACTGCAGTTCTTTGAACATGAGTCGGTCACTTTTTACTGTGAGGGAGTCTTTTACTGTGATGCTGAATATAAACTGGTTCAGGGGGAACCCTCATGTTGCACCACTAATAACAGAACATCAAGAGGACCTAACTGCACCATTGAAAACCTTTCTCGAGAGGATTCTGGAAAGTATTGGTGTAAGGAAGCAGGAGAGAAAAGAAACATCATCAACATCCATGTTGTTTGTATGTTTGCAGTGAGGCAGTGATATTTTGTGATTATCTCAATGTGATTTCAAGATAAATTAAATATGATCATGTTCTTCAGCTGGTTCTGTGATCCTGGAGAGTCCTGCTCATCCTGTGATGGAGGGAGAAGATGTGACTCTGAGCTGCAGAACCAGAATATCTTCCTCCAACATCGAAGCTGATTTCTATAAAAATGGAGTCCACAAGTGGAGAAGCTCCACAGGAAATCTGACACTCAATCCAGTCTCCATGCTTGATCACGGGTTCTACAAATGTCACATCTCTGGAATTGGAGAATCACCACAGAGCTGGCTGGCTGTTGAAGGTGAGACATTTCAATGTTAAGATGAACAAAGTGTATACATGTGATCTTAGTTCCTGTTATTGTTTTTTTTAGTTGTCCTGCCTTCAACTACACCATATGTTCATGAAGTGACGAGTCTAACCTCCTCCTGCAAGTGTAATGGTAAGAAGACTTAATCTGAATTTCACTGCCTATTTCACTGTTCATTGTTAAATCACTAAATAAATAAAGTGGGAACCGTCCTGTTGAGAGATAAATGTATTGCTTTTTGCTTCTTTTACTTCTATTTAGTCACAATCACTTTCTGTCTCATAATGTCTTTTCTCTCTTCAGTAACTCCCACAGAACATCATCCCTCCTCAGATCACAGCTGTCACATTTTTCCCATCCTAAGGACCATGTTCATCATCATGGTGGCGCTGCTGCTGTTGTTCGGATGTCTTCACTGTGTGATAGTCAGAGTTATGAAACATGAGTCATCGCAAACAGAAGAGAGAACTTTCTGTTATATTAAAGAAAAGGATGGCCTGGTTGACAATCAACAGTAGAATAAAAGCCACCTTAGTCGCTGAGCTCGTGAAGTTAATATTTTATCATACCTACTCTCACATTTCTTCTTGAATTAAGTCCGCTGCTATCAAGCTGCTTTCTATGCTTCTAGACACAGGGTTAGACGCTGTAACTGGATCAGGAAATGAGCATCTTGCTGAGAAACATGTCTAACGTGTCTGCAAATGTGGTTTTTAAACCTCTCACACTGGCCATAACTCTGACATACGCTGTTTAAAATAAGCACAGCGTCTGAGCGCTTCTATTAATTGATGCTGCTTTGTAGAAACGTGTGAGCTCTGACAGTGTGAGCACCATTTAGTGTTTTCTGCTCTTTGCAATTTTGATTTTGTAAAATGAAGCAAATTAAATTTAAAAAATGCATGAACATGCTGTTCTTTAACGTGGTGGCTTTTCATTTTCTTCGTAATGTCTATTTATGTCTGTAAATGAGTGTAAGACAGATGTGAGGTAAAAATTGAAGAGAAAATTAATATCATGATATTCCTTCATCACTTTGACCCTTTTATTTTAGAAGAAGCTTTTATAGATGAGTCTGGATTGAAGACAGAAATCTGAAATGTCTCCATTACTACAAAGAAACTTATGAACACATGTTATTATATTTATGTAAAGCACAGTCTTCACTATTATGTCAAATGTTGCTTTTTGACTTATTACGACCAGTTTGTGCAAACGAAATAATTTGCATTCAGCAGCTGCAATAGAGGAAAAACGGGTGAATGTAAATTCCGTGGCCGTTAACAGAGAGAATAGATGTATTAAGTTTGTACGGGAGGGAGAAAAGGCTAGAGGAGCAGGCTTCAGGCATAACACGGGACAGCTAAGGGTAGGAGGAGCCTGGGAGATTAGGGCAGACTTAAATAGCCAACTGGTTGTCCCAGGTGAGATAGCTAGCACTCAACTACGGCCAGATCTGCTGTTGTGGTCTGAGCCAGAGAAAGTAGTCTATTTCATAGAGCTGACTGTTCCGTGGGAAGATAGAGTTGAGGAGGCTAACGAGAGAAAAAGAGCTAAGTATGCAGAGTTAGCAGCAGATGCAGAGCAAAATGGATGGAAGGCTTATGTCCGCCCAGTAGAAGTGGGCTGCCATGGATTTGTGGCAAAGTCAGTCATTGCTCTGCTGAGTGAGCTGGGCATACGAGGAAGAAGCCAGAGGAATGCGGTTAGCAATATGTCCCGGGCAGCAGAGAGAGCCAGTGACTGGTTATGGGTGCGCAGGAAGCATGCTAGCTGGGGAGCTAACTAAGGTAAGGATGTAGGCCGCATGTAGGCCTCATGTAGGCCGCATGTAGGCCACAGTTGATTTGTTTGTTGCTTCAGCTTGCATCAACGGAGCGAAGCATGGTAGATTTGTTTGCTTGTTACAGATTTGTTTGTTACGTGCTTCAGCTTGCATCAACGGAGCGGAGCATGGTAGATTTGTTTGTTTGTTACGGATTTGTTTGTTTGTTAGGTTCTTCAGCTTGCATCAACGGAGCGAAGCATGGTAGATTTGTTTGTTTGTTACGGATTTGTTGGTTTGTTAGGTGCTCCAGCTTGCATCAACGGAGCGGAGTATGGTAGATGTGTTTGTTTGGCTTGTGGTTATTAGTTTCCATACTAGTTGTTGATAGACATCGAATGGTGAGGAAGAGAGGGTTGGGTAGTGGCGGTGTGGAGGGGGGGTGATTCCAGGACGCTGGAAATCACTGTTAAGCCTTCTTGAGGTGTCGTGGGCCTAACTTAATGAAACATCGGTGAAGGGAGGTGCCCACTTGAAAACCCCAATGATATGCTGCATACTGCTGTTGTTCAGATCTTGTTCTCATGTTACATGGTAGCCATGGTTTGCTGCTGAGCGGACCATACAAGCCAGCAGCCTTTAGTTAGGTATGTTTTACAATGTCTGAAGTATCCTCTGCTGCTCAATGGGCTTACAAGCAGCAACTTCTAGTTAGCCTAGGTAGAATATAGGTTATTGGTCATATTACATGACTGCAGGCTTGGTAGGGCCTCTTAGACGAACAGGGCCTCTAAACGTGTTTTGCCTGGGATTTCGGCACAAGGGATTGTAACATTTGTCCTGTGTATTATTAAATGCATAAATATAATACAAACAAGAAATAGTTTACAGAAAACTTTGTTTTACTGAAGTTTAGGAGCGTGGGCTGACGTTGGAGTGACCATCTACGGAGATGAACTCGGTAATCATCATGGTGTACGCAGGTACATGTCTTTGTTCAATACAAGTTGTCTGTGTTACTCATGCAAACAACTCACTAAAGGTCATAATGTTACTTAGTTTGACTTATACACAACATTTGTAACTAGAGAAGCTACTCTTTCAATTGACAACAAAGCATCACATAACTGGAGCTAAACAGCTAGCCTCAGGTTGGTGGATGCGTCCTCAAAACCTGCGCTGATCAGCCAGCACCTCTATTTATAGCAATATTTTACCTCTCACTCAGACAAACTGCTTTACGAAATCTATAATAGTCCCTATCCCAAGGAAACCACACCCCAGCGGTTCCAATGACTGTTTCGAGAGATTGATCAAGACAGCAGAGGGACTTCCTTCCCTCATTATCTGTGGCTCTGTGGCCCTCTCCCATGTGGACACTGGTAAGGGAAACAATGTGAGAGTGCTGTGCTATAGCTCAGCGTTTAATACCATAGTCCTCTCCAGACTGGCCTCTAGGTCAAAGGAACTGATAGTGAAGTGGAAAGAGTGGACACCGTCACACTTTCACCATCAAGAGCATCAGCACTTGGATGGGAAATTGAACCAGGCAGGACTTCTTGGCAGTTTGCAGTCAAGTTTACAGTCTGAATTTTAATGTTATTTTACAGTTATTTTTATCAGTGGCAAATGGTAATTCCCCTGCAAATGGGGAAATTGCAGTTTGCAACAGCATACAGAAAAGGCAAAAAGAGTAGTGTATAAAAGACAAATAGAAAAAAATAAATAAATAAATAAATTGCACAGACTGATGTGAAACTGCTGTTTTGAAGATTGTACACCTTGTGGTGTGATACTATTGCACATATTAAGAGTGTTGGTTGTGAAGACCTTCTGTATCTTTCCTTCACACATCGAGGGTGAAGCAGTCTGTCACTGAAGCTGCTCCTCAGTTCAGCCCAGGACAGAGCTGGACTTCCTGATGATCGCAGTATTCCAGCCTCCTCAGCTATATGTCTGCTAGGAGACCTTTCTAGAGTTAAACCGTTACTGAAATATGAACAACTAATATTGATCGCTCTAACAGTTGCTTAAAAAGATCATCCTCCTAAACTGGAAGGAAAAACAACAAAAAAACTAAAATCACAATATCTCAGTGGCTCCTCCTATTATCCGACCACATTGAAACAGAAAAACAAATACAATCAGACTGACTTGTTTTATACATACTGGTCACAACTCAAAAACATGTGCTTAGAGGCCTGTATTGTCCTGGATGTTCCCAAAAACCCCACCAGCACAACACAACAAAACAGCTAGCACAGTTTATCTTGTTCAATGTTCTGCACTGTTTTGTCCTTGTCCTGTACGTATTTTGCTTAATTTTCTTTATTAATTAAAAAAAGAAGAAGAAGAAGAAGAAGTTAGCTAGCTTTGTTCAAGCTAGCTGGACTTACCTGTAGTTGTTGCAGAGATGAGAGAAGTCACAAATCGATGGTAGATGAAATCGACGAGAACGCAAGCGCGAAATAGCGGTTTTAGTTGTTTGCGGTTTGATTATTGTTTGTTTGAAGGCTTTTAGTTTAGTTTTGTTTGTTAGTTTAGTTTTTTGTTAGGTGTGTATTTGCGTACCTCAAGGGATTCGAACCCACGTCTCCTGTGTCCAGGTGCAGCGTTGCTCCTCACAGGACCATCTTCAGTACTGAAGATCCCATCTCTGTGACATAAGGGGGTTGGAAAGATGGGCATCTTTAAATGAAGGCGCAGCTGTGGTAATGTCAGTAAAATATCCTTTCACCCCTGGAGGCAACATTAAGCCTGAATTTTACCTGAGATTTTGTATGAGACATTTTCTCGTAGTTTATAGAAGACAACTGCATCATGGAAAGTTATAAACAAAAACCATGAGGAACCACACACATGAACACAGCCCTCATCTCAGTCCTATTTAAACCGAAAAAGAACACTTATCTCTAGTTACAGACCTATAAGCTTAATCAATTGCCACCTAAAAATAATCAGTAAAGCATTGGCCAACAGAACAGTCGTATCCACACCCATCCACCCAGAACAAACAGGATTTTTAAAAGACAGGCACTCATCCACAAACATGTGCAGACCATTCAGAAATCATCTTAACATCATAACTGGATCATCAGACGCAGAAACACATTTGTTAAAGTCAACTGGACTTTTCTCCTCACCGCCATTAAAAAAATTGGTTTGGGGGGTCGTTCACCCAGTGGATCAACATTCTGTACAACTCACCTTCAGCATCAGCAAAAACAAAAAATATGCATCACAGCACTTCATAGTACAACGGGGCACAAGTAGTGATGGCCCTCTGACACCCGAGGCTCCAACACATGCGCCGTAGCTCATGAAGCAATTGTATCAAACCACTGTGCCGAAGCGTGGTTCAGTCATGTGACTAGTGACGTTTGAAGCACTTGAACTGCTTCAGCAGCAAACGAGTCATCCCAGGGGTTCGGTTTGTCATGTGAATCACCTGGTGGGATCGAGTGTGTTCAGGGATATCTCGGATATCTTATTTCTATTTAGTGGTGCTCATTTTAATGTTTCTTTGCAGAGTAGGTTGATCTCTTGCTGTAGTTGGAGTTAGTTGCGTATTTTGTGGAGATAGATCTCCACAAAATACGCAACTAACTCCAACTAAGATTCAGAAAGAAATCGATCAATTAGTGACATAGTTAGACAACACTCGATTGATAGATAGATATAGTTACATAGATAGTTGGTTAGGACAAATCACGTGTTTTGTGACGTATGAACCATTTCACTGATTCATTCGGAAACCCTGTAACTGGTTTGTTTGTCTCGGCTCTTCGGGAGAGATGAGATGAGTCTTTGAAGCAAATACTGAGTCAAGAAAGATTTGGTTTGACACTGTTGCATTCAGTACAAATATTCTCTAACACTACGAAACCATGATACCAAGAGAAAATGAAAATAGTTGAAAATAGTAAACGCTGAAACATAAACATTAGTGTAAATCAGCGAAGGTTCATAGAGTGTACTGACGTAATCAAAATGATCCACCGAGAACCGTGCATCACTGATGAGGTTCGTGGTACACTGTGAAGTCACCGGTCTTTCCTCAGCGAAACAAGGGTTCGAGTCCCATTTGTACTTAATTATTTATTTTATTGTTATATGTAGCCTATATAATTTTCTTATAATAAACTTTAAACCACATATCCATGTAATGTAGTCGAATAGGAAAGTGCATGGCAAATCAAGTCCCATGAACCAGTAAGACACGTCTCCATTGCACTACATTTTATTGTCCACTAGATGTCCTAATAGAGCACTGTGTCACTGAAGCTTCGAGTAATGAGCCTTTTTTTGAATCACATGTCAACAAAGCCGCGATTGCCCATCACTAGGCACAAGACAAGGATGTCCACTCTCTCCGCTACTATTCGCTATTTTCATTGAACCTCTTGCAGCTGTCATTCATCAAGCCACAGACATCACAGGACTACAAATATACCCTTCCCACCACAAAATCAGCTGATATGCAGATGACATCCTATCATACATAACAGACTATAACGTCCCTTATCAAAGATATAAACATTATATCATCATTCTCAAGAATCTCTGATCATTCTATGGTCAAAATCTGCTGGAGGGCTGGAATGCTGTGACTTCAAAGCCCCCCAGTAAATAGTAACATCAGGTATCTTGGCATCAACGTTTCCACCAAGCTGTCAGAGTTGTTCTCAATAAAATTCCCAAGACTACTAAAAGTATAGAAGAAGGCCGCACTCCCTGAAACAATCTGCCCATTTCACTGCCCAAGAAACATCACATTTTAGCCTCAAAAACATAACAATCATCACCATTGTATAAATATATATATATTACAATATACATTTTTGCACACCTGGAGGGATTTGAACCCACATCACCTGCGTCCACATGCAGCATCAGTCCTCACTGGACCATCTTCACTACTGAGGATCCCATGACTGTTGGGAAGGGGGTTGGCAAGATGAGAATAGGAGACTGAATGAATTAAGACTATACAGGACACAGCTGTGATAATGACAATAAAATATCCTTTCACCCCTGGAGGCAACATTACACAAAATGGGAATGGTAAATAATAATATCTGTTTACACTGTACAACAAACACTATAGATGATTACTTTCACACCATCTGGCTCTGCCCACCAATTCAAAAATGTTGCCCGGAGGCAACATGAAGCCTAAATGCCAGTGGTCATCAAGTGCTTTGAAAAACTGATCCATAACAATTCTCATTACAGCAAAAACATAATATGCAACATACTTTTTATTTCATACCTGAAGGGATTTGAACTCACGTCTCCAGCATCCAGATGCAGCATCACTCCTCACTGGACCATCTTCAGTACTGAAGATCACTTTGACATAAGGGGGTTGGAAAGATGACAACAGGACATCTTTAAATGAAGACTATACAGGACGGAGCTGCAATAATGACAATAAAATATCCTTCACCCCTGGAGGCAACATTTAATTTTACCTGTGATTTTGTATGATACATGTTCTCGTAGATTACAGAAGACAACTCTGTCCTGGAAAATAATAAAACAAAAAAGATGATAAAATGAAAAAAAAGAAAAAAAAAGCATAGACATTGTCACAGTGGACAAACGCATCTGGGTCTACCCCAACCAGAAGCCCTGGATGACACAGGGGTCACAGGGTCCAGCAGCTGCTAAAACCCACATGATTGGGATCTAACAGGTTTTCAGGTGAGGACTTTTCCACTGTTTTAATATCAGAATTTTTTTGTACCTATGCACTGAAGTATCTGGGCCCTTGGGATGAGCTTTAACATGAACACAGCCCCCTCTTTTAGCTTCTAAAAAAATTGTCAAACGGTTTTAAACTCCTGCAAGACTTCTTAATGTGAACTCTACTGAAGATGACTCGTAGATTCAAACTGCCTTTGCTCATTGCACCACCTACTGATATAAAGTAAAAGACAGAGGCTATTTCCATCACCTCTGCTTCTCACAAATCTGCCACACAGGAAGAGACTGCTTCTTATTTTACACTTCAGTCTGATGTTCAGTCAGTCAGTGGTAAGACAACATGGAGGTCAGAGCTTTCTGCATCGCACTGTGTGAGTACTGGCTCCTTTACAGATTAAAACTTAATGATAAAGACTTTATTTACATTAAAAAGCTCATGCACATGAAAGTCTTTGAACATTATTGAGTGAGTGGACTTAAATTTAACACTTTAAACTTAATTATTCTGCACCAGCTACAACATTTAATAGTAAATATGCTGAACATTGTGAGCAGCTGTAGGAGACGACAAAACTTTTACTGATTCGTCTATTTTCTTTGCGTCTTCAGTGACTGTGATGATCCTGCTGTGTGCACAGGATCAGGAAGTTGGTGAGTAGATGTTTTGTTGGGCAGTTGTAGAAAAGAGGCAAAAATAGGAGTAAATGTCTAAACTGAATTTCTCTGTTTTTCTTTGTCTCAGATGCAGCTTTTCTTCGTATCTCTCCAAACAGACTGCAGTTCTTTGAATATGAGTCGGTCACTTTTTACTGTGAGGGAGTCTTTTACTGCGATGCTGAATATAAATTAAGTCGTGGGAAGCCCTCGTGTTGCACCACTAATAACAGAACATCAAGAGGACCTAACTGCACCCTTGAAAGCGTCTATGCAGAGGATTCTGGAAAGTATTGGTGTGAGGAAGGAGGAGAGAGAAGAAACATCATCAACATCAATGTTGCTTGTATGTTTGCAGTGAGGCAGTGATATTTTGTGATTATCTCAACGTGATTTCAAGATAAATTAAATATGATCATGTTCTTCAGCTGGTTCTGTGATCCTGGAGAGTCCTGCTCATCCTGTGATGGAGGGAGAAGATGTGACTCTGAGCTGCAGAACCAAAATATCTTCCTCCAACATCACAGCTGATTTCTATAAAGATGGAGTCCGCAGTTGGAGAAACTCCACAGGAAATTTGAAGCTCAACAGAGTCTCCATGTCTGATCAAGGATTCTACAAATGTCACATCTCTGGAGTTGGAGAATCACCACAGAGCTGGCTGTCTGTTGAAGGTGAGACACGTTAATTTTAAGATTTTAAGATAAATATAGTGCACACATGTGATCTTAGTTCCTATAACTGTTTCTTTTTTAGCTTTCCCATCTTCAGCTTCACCATGTTTTCATGGAGAGAAGGGTCTTACCTCCTCCTGCAAATGTAATGGTAAGAAGACTTAGTCTGAACTACACTATCTGATTGTTAAATCACTAAGGAAATGACATCGGAACCATCTCGTTGGATACAAGGCCTTTGAGAGATTAATGGATTGCTCTTTGCTTATTTCACTTCTATTTAGTCACAACCACTTTCTGTCTCATAATGTCTTTTCTCTCTTCAGAAACTCCCACAGATCATCGTCCGTCCTCAGATCATGGCTGTCACATTTACCCCATTCTAAGGACCGTGATAACCATCATCATGGTGGCACTGCTGCTGCTGCTGCTTGGATGTCTTCACTGTGTGATAGTCAGAGTTATGAAACATGACTCATCTCCAACAGAATAGAGAGCTTTCTGTTATATTAAAGAAAAAGATGGCCTGGATGACAACCAATACAAGAATAAAAGCTAGCTTAGTTGCTGAGATCGTGACGTTAGTATGTTATCATGTCTATAGTGAAGCCCGCTGCTATCAAGCTGCTTTCTATGCTTCTAGACACAGGGTTAGACGCTGTAACTGGATCAGGAAATGAGCGTCTTGTTGAGAAACTTGTCTAACGTGTCTGCAAATGTGGTTTTTAAACCTTTCACACTGGCCATAACTCTGATACATGGTGTTTAAAATAAGCACAGCGTCTGAGCGCTTCTATTAATTGATGCTGGTTTGTAGAAACGTCTGAGGTCTGACAGTGTGTCACCACCATTTGGTGTGTTCCACTGTTCGCAATTTTGTAAAATCTAAAGAAAAATAAACTTAAAATTGCATTAACATGCTGTTCTTTAATGTGGTGGTTTTCATTTTTTTTCTCAGCGTGTTTTGTGAGTGTATTTTAAAGAAATGTATTTACCTCAGTGGTCCACAGCAGATGAGTGAGTAAGACACAATTGAGTTAAACATAGATGTACAAAGAAAGAATGTAAGAGAAATGAAAATCATGATATTCTTCATCAGTTTGACCCATTTTTATTTCAGAAGAAGCTTTTATAGATGATTCTAGATGGAAGATGGAAGTCTGACAAGTCTCCATTACTGCAGAGACACTTGTGAACACACGTTATGTTATTTATGCAATGCGTTTCAGTTTTCACGTACTCCTTGCAAAAACATTTCTTGATTCATAAACTGCTATTATGTCAAATGTCTACAGGACTTATTGAGTATTTGAATATATATAATATATACAAGGAAAGTTATAGCGTCATTTAGTTTGACTTATACTCAACAGCGTCATTTGAAGCCAGAGAAGTTACTCTTTCTTTCCCCAGGGCTGTGTGCTCAGCCCACTGCTCTACTCGCTGTACACAAATGACGAAATCACTCCTTAATCAGGCGGTGGTTTCGTTGACACCAGTGCACAAAGTTCCCCGTCAGTCCTCTGTACTCTGCGTCGTCATCGCCTCTGATGAGGACAACAATCGCAGAGTCGTCAGAGAACTTCTGCAGTACACAGCTGTCTGTGTTGTGTCTGAAGTCTGCTGTGTAGAGGGTGAAAAGAAAGGGGGCCAGGACAGTCCCCTGGGGTACACCATGCTCCTGGTGAGCAAGGGAGACACACAGTTCCTGTTTCTCACAAACTGTGGTCAGTCTGTGAGGTAGTCCATGATCCATGTAGACAGCTGGTGGTCCACATGCATCCTCTCCAGTTTGTCTCTCAGAATCAAAGGCTGGATTTTGTTGAACGTAGTTGAGAAATCAAAAAAGGTGATTTTTTAGAGTGCCGTCGGGCTCTTTCAGGTGAGAGAGAGCACGGTGTAGAAGGACCATAACAGTGTCCTCCACTCCAACATTAGGACGGTGGGTAGACTGCAGTGGGTCCATGGAGGGGCCCACCTCAGAGTGGAGATGTCCCAGTATCAGTCTCTCCAGTGTCTTCATCAGGTGGGATGTTAGAGCCACCGATCTGTAGCTGCTGAGGTCTTTAGGCTATGATGTTTTAGGCAGCGGCACAAGGTCTAAATGTAACTTTACACAGACAAAAAATAAATAAATAAAAAATCAGAAATTGACGACTGTACGTTTATAAAAGTTCCTTAGGTCAGCGTTGGCTTTGCTGAATGAATTCTTTATTGATAATGTAAAACATTTCAAACTTGATTGTTGGAATCAGTCTCATCAGAAAACAAAGTCAGGACATTCCAGGACTGAGAAATGGCATCTAATGCATTTTCTCTTCCTCTCGTCTCAGCACTATTGTGTATAGCTGCTTTATTTTTCATCTTCAGCTGCTGTAGTTTCTATTTTTTTTATTGCTGCAGAACCAAAGAGCTGCATTTGTTTTTCACCAAACAATGACAATAAAAAATTCTTGTTCTTGTTCTTTTTCTTATTCTCAAGCTAACAACAAGTGTCTTTGCATTTTACGTAGTTGCCCAACATGCGAATGCTAATATGAGGTATAAATGGGATGTAACAGGCTTTCAGGTGAGGCCGGGTTTTTTCATATCAGAAAAGAAGTCCCCATCTATGCACTGAAGAATCTGGGCCCATAAGATGAGCTTTCAGATGAACTCAGCCTCCTCTTTTTGTTTCTGACCCGTTTAAAAACAAAATCTACTGGTGTCATTTACCATCAGCCACCTTCATGACAGTATATTAATGCCTGTTTACATTCCTCTAGCCTAACCTCTATCTAGGTACCATTACATGTCAAATAAAACACGCAAAACAGATTTTAAACTCCTTCACGACTTCTTAATGTGCACTCTATCGAAGATGACTTGACGATTCGAGCTTCCTTTGTTCTTTGTATGACCCACTGATATAAACTAAAACACTGAAGCTATTTCCATCACCTCTGCTTCTGTACAGTAGAACAGGAAGAGGCTGCTTCCTATTTTACACTTCAGTCTGATGTTCATTCAGTCAGTGGCAAGACAACATGGAGGTCAGAGCTTTCTGCATCACACTGTGTGAGTACTGGCTCCTTTACAGATTAAAACATGATGGTAAAGACTTTATTTACAATTAAAAACCTCATGCACATGAATGTCATTGGATGCTATTTAGTGAGTGAACTTTATTATTCTTCACTAGACGACAAAACTTTTATTGATTCGTCTATTTTCTTTGCGTCTTCAGTGACTGATGATCCTGCTGTGCACAGCAGGATCCTGCAGGATTGAAATCAATCTGATTTCAAGATACATTAAATATGATCATGTTCTTCAGCTGGTTCTGTGATCCTGGAGAGTCCTGTTCGTCCTGTGATGGAGGGAGAAGATGTGACTCTGAGCTGCAGAACCAAAATATCTTCCTCCAACATTGCAGCTGATTTCTATAAAGATGGAGTCCACAAACGGAGAAGCTCCACAGGAAATCTGAGACTCAAACCAGTCTCCATGCTTGATCAAGGATTCTACAAATGTCACATCTCTGGAGTTGGAGAATCATCACAGAGCTGGCTGACTGTTGGACGTGAGACATGTAGGTTTTTTTCAAATTAAGATTCATAAAGTATTGATCACATATGTGTTTACACTCTCAAACAATTCCCGTCTCCTTAAGTTTCAGCTTTTCCTACCATTGATACAGAAGATCACAAAGACTCTAGTCCTCGATCCTCTTCTTCCAGAAGCATACAGTGGATCATCATGTCCATCTTGTTGATGCTTCTCTTGTTGGTTGTTGGACTACTTCACTTCAGCAGAATTCTTTGTGGCAGAGGTGAAGAACATGAAGTGAACTGTACTCAACTGGTTTTGCTTTGTCACAACACAATTCTTTCACATACACAAAGTCTTGAAAATCAGTTCTCATGTTACTTTAGTTCTCCTACAATGTTCAAAATATCTTCTTTTTTTTACAGATATTTGTTCACACTCACATGTAGTGCCTGATTCAGACGCATCAGAGCATCAGACAGGTAGATGTAATGATTTACTGTTGTTGTTTTTTTTTCAGTCTCTGTACAGGCCAGTGTAGCTGAAGCAAGCCAAGCAATGTGTGCTACTGTAACAAAGACCAGGAAGAAGAAAGGTATTTCCTCTAACCTTTTTTTTTTTTTGGTTCAGACCACAGTTAGCATGCTACTCAGCATTTACATTGTTTGACGTGATGGTGCTGGTGTTAACTTCAGTTAACAACTTTATGTAATTTATTTAGCCAAATTCACTGTTCAGAATTCAAAATGTATAAAAATCCAAACCTCCATAGTAAGATGGAGTGTTGGGGCCACGTTGAGGAAAAAAAAAATCACAAAGATCGAGAATAAAGTCATAATTTATGAGAATAAAGTCATAATTGCAACTTTATTCTCATAAATTACAACTTTTTTCTTGAAGTTTGTGATTTTTTTCTCAATGGCCTTAATACTCCGTCGTACCATAGAGACTCTGTGACACTTATTGATATTCAAGCAAAAAGTTCGGATATCACCCATAACATTGTCAATCCCAACATCTGTGCCTGATTTTGTCCTAATTGAAAAGACACAGTAGTAAGGAATATTTAATTTGTCTTCAAAGCAGCAGAGTCCAGCGTTCCGTCACTTGCCCGAGACCGCATTGACAATGACGTCTACTATTCTACAATTCAGATTGTGAGTCAAATACATACTACATACATGCTACAAACTTGGCTCAAAAACCTTGAGCCATCAAGCTCCTCATCTTCTGTCAGTGCAGTGTCTAAACATCTTGTATGAATGTCCAAAGCTTTTTTTATTACTAGCATGTCTCCAAAGACTGATCCTAGTAATTTACATATTGGTCGAGGGGTTCAGAATATTTCAGACCATAGGGTAATGGGTAGAGGTTCTAAGTCATGCTTTGCTTAGTATAGTATATTTCTGCAACGACGGCTTTTCTTTCTATAATCTACAGCTTCCTTGATATTTGTCTTCCGTGTCATATGTGTTACAGGTTGCTGAGCGCTGACTGAAAGGAGGAGCTTCATGGTCTACATGAAAACCAGGAAGTAACACAGTTAGGGCTGGTATTGTTGTTGTTATTGTAATAGCTAAACAAGAAAAGAAAAGCAAGACAATTCTTTTGACCTCAGGTCTGTTTGCTGTGTATCAAATTTAAAATAGTTTCTGTGCAACCAACACATCAGAGAAGTTCCAGTTTATTTTCATCAGGCAGTTTAACCAACTTGTTCCATCAGCTTAGTCTGTTCACACAGTTGCTCACCAGATGAGAGCTGCTGCTGCTGCTGCTGCTGCTGCTGCTGTTTCTAAACATGTCGCGGTTAGCTGCATATCTGACGCTGTTGCATTGCTTTTTTAAGTTTGAGGTCAGCAGCTAGACGAGAGTTTCTTGTGTTTCACCAATGACAATAAAAGTCATGTCCTACATGTCAGAGCGTCTGATTGAGTTTGTTCTGTGGTACATGTGTCATGATAATTATAACTACAGCAGAAAGTTGTTTAGTTTTAAGTGTGAAATTCACACACGTCCTCATGAAATAACCTGTAGTACAGTCACATTCACACTGATAATGGTCCTGGGGGTTATGTCTTTTGAAATCTAAGTGCATCAATCTTCCTACGTTCCGACAGGACATTCAGAGACAGATCCATTACTCTGAATTCTCTTCTTTTGAATTTCTTGGGTCATTAGTAGTTTGAAGATTCTCCAGCCTTAGCTAATGGACTTTCTGCCATGTTGCATCAGTGTGTGTTGTTCACCATTATACATTCATCCATCCGTGAGAGGCGGGGTCCACTCTGGACAAGTGACACAAGAGACACATGCCTACGGCCAATTTAGAAACACCAGTGAACCTAGTGAGCATGTCTTTGGACAGTGTGAGGAAACCGGAGTAGCTGGAGGGAACCCACACAGACACAGGGAGAACATGCAAACTCCACACAGAAAGGCCCAGTCGAACCTGGGACCCTCTCACTGTGAGGCATCAGTGCTAACCACCTCTCCACTGTGCTGTCCTCTCTGTTATACAAATATTCATTAAAGCTCTTTTTTTTCCCCTCACTTTCTCCCTCGCTACATCTTGTGCCAATCTTGGTAGGGTCAAGCGGTTAGCGGGTAATGAGGTACAACCTAAATGCATGAGAGAGTGGGCTGAGGCAGGAGTTGACACAAAAATATTATATATTTAATAAAAAACCAAGACAAAACCAAAAGCACTGCAGAGACGGATGGACCTCCTAACTTGACGAGAATAAACAAACGTATTGTGTCAGGACGGGTGTCGGGGAATGGGAGTTTTAGGGCTCGCTGGGAGCAGGCTGGCCGGCAGTGCGGGACTCCAGAGGCCACTGGACAGCACACCTCTGATCTAGAAGACATTTTAAATTTTGTCTTTCTAACTGAATTTCACCTCCAGCACTCGAGGGACTCAGTGTTTAAATGTGTGCACTGTTTTTAAGTTGACTTTCCTCAAACTCTCAGCTGAACTTTAGACTTTACACCAATAAGTACATGTTAGACTGCTAATAGACCACAAACCAACATGTAAGGCAGGAAACGTCAAATTTGATCTGCGTGTAGATTCACTCTGCTATCGCTCTTAGCACCACCCACTGATGTTTAGGTTATTTCCATCACCTCTGCTTCTCACAAATCTGCCACAGAGGACGACATCACTTCTCACTTTACACTTCAGTCTGATGTTCAGTCAGTCAGCGGCAAGACAACATGGAGGTCAGAGCTTTCTGCATCGCACTGTGTGAGTACTGGCTTCTTTCCATATTAAAACTGAACAATAAAGACTTTATTTACAATTAAAAAGCTCATGTATGTGAAAATCTTTGAATATTATTTAGTGAGAGAACTTAAATGTAACTCCTTTAACTTGAGTATTATTCTTCACCAGTTACAACATTTAATAGTAAATATGTTAAACATCGTGAGCAGCTGTAGGAGACGACAAAACTTCTATTGATTCATCTATTTTCTTTGCGTCTTCAGTGACTGTGATAATTCTGCTGTGTGCACAGGATCAGGAAGTTGGTGAGTAGATGTTTTGTTGGGCAGTTGTAGAAAAGAGGCAAAAAATATCTTGAGATTGGTGTGTTTAATCATCACAGGAGTTCCTCTATTACTTTTCTACTTTTAAATGTTGTAGACGTCGTCCAGCAGTTCACAGGAGTAAATGTCTAAACTGAATTTCTCTGTTTTTCTTTGTCTCAGATGCAGCTTTTCTTCGTATCTCTCCAAACAGACTGCAGTTCTTTGAATATGAGTCGGTCACTTTTTACTGTGAGGGAGTCTTTTACTGTGATGTTGAAGATAAATCAGTTGGAGGGAAGCCGTCGTGTTGCACCACTAATGACAGAACATCAAGAGGACCTAACTGCACCATTGAAAACATTTTTGGAGAGGATTCTGGAAAGTATTGGTGTGAGGAAGGAGGAAAGAGAAGAAACATCATCAACATCAATGTCACTTGTATGTTTGCAGTGAGGCAGTGATATTTTGTGATTATCTCAACGTGATTTCAAGATAAATTAAATATGATCATGTTCTTCAGCTGGTTCTGTGATCCTGGAGAGTCCTGCTCATCCTGTGATGGAGGGAGAAGATGTGACTCTGAGCTGCAGAACCAAAATATCTTCCTCCAACATCAGAGCTGATTTCTATAAAGATGGAGTCCACGAGTGGAGAAGCTCCACAGGAAATCTGAGATTCAAAACAGTCTCCATGTCTGATCAAGGACTCTACAAATGTCACATCTCTGGAGTTGGAGAATCACCACAGAGCTGGCTGTCTGTTGGACATGAGATATGTAGGTTTTTTTCAAAATAAGATTCATAAAGTATTGATCATGTATGTGTTTACACTCTCAAACAATTTCCATCTCCTTAAGTTTCAGTTTTTCCTACCATTGATGAAGAAGATCATCAAGACTCTAATCCTGCCTCCTCTTCCTCCATAACCACACCATGGATCATCATCTCCATCTTGTTGATGCTTCTCTTGTTGGTTGTTGGACTACTTTGCTTTGGCAGATGTCTCTGTGGCAGAGGTGAAGAACATAAAGTGAACTTTACTCAATGCGATTCTTCCATATACACATATGTTACGGTGGAGTGCCTCAGGTTTCTGAGCTATAGCCCAAGTTTTTCACATTGTAAATAATTCCGCTGGGTAATAATTTCAGGAACCAACGCACGATATTCCAAATTAAATGAATTTCCCTCTTGTGTAACGTTTGTTACTGAGAACATCAGTTCCTCATGTTACTTTAGTTCCACCATAATGTCCACAATGTCTTCTTCTTTCTTCTTCTTTTTTTTAACAGATATTTGTTCACAGTCACCAGCAGTACCTGATTCAGACTCATCAGAGCATCAGACATGTAGGTTTAACTTTAAGTGTTTTAGCAGATAGTATATTAAATATTGAATAATTACATATTTTTTATTTTATTTTTTATTTTTTCCCCCAGTCTCTGTTCAGGCCAGTGCAGCTGAGACAACCCAAGTAATGTATACTACCGTAACAAAGAACAGGAAGAAGAAAGGTATTTCCTCTAACTTTATATGTTTTTAGCTCAGACCACAGTTAGCATGCTACTCAGCATTTACATTACTACAGTGCAGGTAACAATGACGGCCACTATACTACTGTTCAGATTGTGAGTCAAATACAGTCTTTTATCTCTTCGTTGTAACACAGTTCTCTTTCTATGAGCAAGTTCTTGCTGTCTAATCATAAATGCTGAAAGAAAAGTCAAAAAGCAACTCAAAACCTTTGAGGTATCAAGCTGCTCATCTTCTGTCAGTGCAGCGTCTACACATCTTGTATGAATGTCCAAACTCTAATTAGGACTAGCCTGTCTCCAAACACTGATTCTGGTATTATATGTCTAGCTATCTATCTATATATATATATATATATATATATATATATGTATTGGCCCAAAAAAACAGAAACCATATCTGTCTGGAGCGGCAAAAAATTAAAAGCCTTATATGAGCCTAATATGAAGGCAACATAGGCTGTCCGTATATTAGCTAAATACTGTAAGCCTACTATTAAAATGACTAAGTAGGGTACAAATACAAAATGCCTTTCAGTGATATGAATTCGATCATTTCTTCTTG
Source organism: Planiliza haematocheilus (assembly GCA_005024645.1). Lineage (NCBI taxonomy): Eukaryota > Metazoa > Chordata > Actinopteri > Mugiliformes > Mugilidae > Planiliza > Planiliza haematocheilus. The sequence continues at coordinate 1,964,883 of SRSE01000889.1, forward strand.
CGGCCCATCAGAGTTCACATACCTGCATAACAGAGCTGTCTGTTCGATATCACACGACTCATTGCAGGCAATTGAGTAAGCTGGAGCTGAATTGATGTCCTTGATTTGCCGATCGGTGATGTTGTTTGCCATTTTAATGGCCCTTTCCTTCACTGTCTTTGCGGAGAGAGGCATGTCTTTAATTTTCTGGATTATCTCGGTTTTGTTTTTGAAGTCCGAAAATAGGCACTCTGATATTTGAATGAATGAATCCTTCATGTACTCGCCATCGGTGAATGGTTTCCCTCGCTTTATTATCTCCCGGGCTGCAACAAAACTTGCAGCAGTAGTAGAGTTTGGAGATGCAATCCACTTCTTCAAACTGTTTTTGCGGTCCTCTAATTTCTCCACAAGTACTGCAATTGCACCTTTTCTCTCAGTCCTAACTGGATGCTCGGCTGCAAATTTAGCATGTTTTAGCTGGAAATGTCGCTCCAAATTGCTCTTCTTGTTATTTGACAACTTCTCATTGCAAATCAAACATGCAGGAAATCCTTCAGCATTGGCAATGACTTGGGATCCATGGCTTAGCACACACCCCTGTTTGTTTACAACAGCCACCCGCCTGTCACCATGCCGCACGATGTGTCGCAGGCTATGACACAATTCTGCTATTTCTACCAATTTTTGAAAAAGCTCCAGGGAGCCACTAGCGGCGTGCTAAAGAGCCGTATGCGGCTCTGGAGCCGCAGGTTGCCGACCCCTGGACTAGCCTGTCTCCAAGCACTGATTCTGGTATATATGTAAATCTCTAAGATGGTGTCATTTAAGTGGTCGAGGGCTTCAGAATATTTCCTGGTAGAGAGTTAAGGGTAGAGATTTTAAGTCATGCTTTGCGTACTACAGTAGATTTCTGCAGCGACTGCCTTTCTTTCTATAACCTACAACTTCCTTGATATTTGTCTTCTGTGTCGTATGTGTTACAGGTTGCTGAGCGCTGACTGAAAGGAGGAGCTTCATGATCTATGTGAAAACCAGGAAGTGACCCAGTTAGGGCCAGAAAAGAAAGAAAAATCTTTTGACCTCAGGTCTGTTTGCTGTGTATCAAATTTAAAATAGATTCTGTGCAAAAACGAGTTTGACAGCGTGTGCACTTTAACCAACATATCAGAGAAGTTTCAGTTTATTTTCATCAGGCAGTTTAACCAACTTGTTCCATCAGCTTAGTCTGTTCACACAGTTCACCAGATGAGAGCTGCTGCTGCTGTTTCTAAATGCTCCGTGGTTAGCTGCATATTTGATATTGTTGCATTGCTTTTTTAGGATTGTGGTCAGCACTAAGATGAGTGTCTTGTTCATCGATGAGAATAAAAGACATGTCCCACACGTCAGAGCGTCTGTTTGAGTTTGTTCTGTGGTAAAAAAAATGTCAACGTATTCTCACGTGTGTCATGATAATTATAACTACAGCAGAACGTTTCTCTTTTTTTATGAGTGAATGCTCTGACAGGACATTCAGAGACGGATCCATTACTCTGAATTTTAATCTTTTGAATTACTTTGGTCATCAGTAGTTTGAAGATGCTCCAGCCTTGGTCAATGAACGCCATTCCTTTTTCTTTTATGAAGATTTTAATTCATTTAATAAAACTTGATGATGATGATCGTTCATTTATTATACATCACAAACTCACCTTCTCCGACAACATTGAGTCCTCTCACAACTATATCTTTTACTGTCTATGCAACAACCTCGATGTGCTCCTCCTGCTGGTCGCGTGCAGCGCTGCAGCCACGTAAACAGAGTCTGCCCCTACAGACTTTCACTTTCTTTGCCCGAATGGAAGTGAATGAGGCTTTGCGATTATTATTATTATTATTTTTATCTAGGCCTATGTGAAATTCTGCAGCCATTGTACATATTTTTTCCCCTCAGAAGGGCAACGTGAGTCGAGAAGGACATATGGGCAGTTGCCCGAGCAACCTGAGAAACCCCCCTGTGCACGTCCCTGTTTGTGCTGTAGTTACCATGAATCCAACAAAAAATAGACTGGACCTTTAGTTGGACTTTAGCTAATGGACTTCCTGTCATGTTGCTGCAGTGCCTGTTGTTCTCTGTTATACAAATAGCAGTTTCAAAGGGTTAGTGGGTAATGAGGTAGGACCCAAATGCAGGACAGAGTGCGCTGAGGCATGAGTTGGCACAAAAATATATTTAATAAAGAAGCAAGACAAAACAAAAAGTGCTGCATAGACGTCAGGAACTACTAACTTGATGAGACCAAAAAACGACTGGGAGACATGTATCCAGAAATGTGAAAAAAAAAAAAAAAAAACTTCTATGAGACATGAGCATGGAAGAGAGACAAGTGACAAATATGCGGACAGGTGCAACGAGACAAGAACAAAAGGGAAGACACGCGCAGGGGACAGAGGGGAGATGAGAAACAGGTGAAACAAATCAGCAAACAAGGAGAAATCAATGAATCAAAGAGGACCCTCTTCTGTGCTACAATAAGAACTGCATAGGCTTATTGTAGCACTGGTAGCTGGAGATGCACTGAGATTGTGAGACCACGGAAACGAGATCTAGATTCAACATGGCGGAGGCCAGCAGCTAGGTCAGACTGAATGTTTTCTGTCAATTACTGCACCCTATTTATAGTGGAGGACCTGGGGGATTTTATTGACCAATACTACTTTGCTATGGAGGAAGACAACAATCACCCGGAACACCAAACTCCCAAACCTGCCAAAGGACAAAAGAATGACTCAGACGATGTAAACACCACCGACATACAGGTCAGTGTTCTCCAATCAATAAATTCCAGTCAAAAAACTGGTCTTGAAGGACAGCCAATTGGATCCTCCAGCTCAGGGCCAGTAAAAAATGTTGTGTCTACCAGTTGACTTTTTTCCCATGACCTTCAAAATCTTTTAAGACGTTTAAAATGACTCTCTTACTGCGTCCAACCTCAGCATGAATGGTACGCTGTGAGAGGCCTTGCTGATGCAGCTCAACAATCCAACTGCTTTCAAAGAGAGAAAGCTTTTTTGCCTTTGCCATCAGGAGGTCATGACAGTGACCGTGTGGGTACCTGACAGAAAATGACACTCCACATTTTTAGTTGGGTTTTTAAAAGGGCTGTAGGTCTTAAACTTTTGATCAGCTGATGAACACCCTATTTCAGTGTAATGGTTGTTTGCAATAAGGTTGTTTGCAATAAATTGCTCAAAAATTCTTCTTGTCTCACTCCCATTTCTTGTTTTTCAATGCTGAAGCACTACTTAGAACCTTCTTGCATCCAACAGTGCAAAATGTAAACACTTGCTACAACACAGCAGTAAACATTCTACATAGTAATAGTACAGAATTGCATGACTAGTAGTAGATAGGAATTTAGAGGGCAGGAGCTCTGTGCCAGAGAAATAAAGTGGAGGATGTGAGAGAGGAATGGAGGAGTTCCGTGACTCCTCCACCACACTCTGGCTTCTATAACAAATAACTCATCGTAAACTGAATATTAAAAGTAGAAATCATTAAAGCATCTCAAGCATCTCGCTATCTCCAACCCTAAATAACTCTCTGTATCCGTATTTCGGCATATATTTACTCATCTCGCTCACTCTCTCAATCACTCTCTTTCAATCTCTCTCTCTCCCAACCCCCTTACCATCAAATACTCCCCTCTGCACTGTTTTGTCCATGTCCTGTAAGTATTTTGCTTGTTTTACTTTATCAATAATAATAATAATATATATATATATATATATATATAAAGAAATAAGCTAGCTTTGTTCAAGCTAGCTGGACTTACCTGTAGTTGTTGCAGAGATGATAGAAGTCACAAATCGATGGCAGATGAAATTGACGAGAACGCAAGCGCGAAACAGCGGTTTTAGTTGTTTACGGTTTGATTATTGTTTGTTTGAAGGTTTTAGTTTAGTTTCGTTCGTTGGTTAGTTTAGTTTTTTGTTAGGTGTGTTTTTGCGTACCTCAAGGGATTCGAATCCACGTCTCCTGTGTCCAGGTGCAGCGTTGCTCCTCACAGGACCATCTTCAGTACTGAAGATCCCATCTCTGTGACATAACGGGGTTGGGAAGATGACAAAAGGACATCAAAAATAAATAAATAGAAAATTGCGTAGACACTGTCACAGTGGACAAACGCATCCAGGTCTACATCAACCAGACGCCATGGATGACATAGGGGGGTTCCTGCAGTTGCTCACAGTGAGGAACACCACATGGAGGTCCGGCAACCAAGACCTCTACAGCAGTCCACTGTCCCACCCTGCCTGAAATCCTCAACTATAGTCTCCCTGCTCAAGAAACATCACATTTTTAGTCCAGTGGTCATCAAGTGCTTCAAAAAACTGATCCATAACAACTCTCACTACTGCAAAACAATAATATTCCACTTTTGACTTTTGCGTACCGCAAGGGATTTGAACCCACATCTCCTGCATCCTGATGCAGCGTCACTCCTCACTGGACCAACTTCAGTACTGAAGATTCCATCCCTGTGACATAAGGGGGTTGGGAAGATGACAACAGGACATCTTTAAATGAAGACGCAGCTGTGATATTGACAGTAAAATATCCTTTCACCCCTGGAGGCAACATTAAGCCTGAATTTTACCTGAGATTTTGTATGATACATTTTCTCGTAGATTACAGGAGACAACTGCATCATGGAAAGTAATAAAACAAACAAAAACAGCTTATAAATTGCATTGACACTATCACAGTGGACAAATGCATCCAGTAAAATCTTATTTCAAATACAAATCATCATTATTTCTAACCTTGTCAATGTCTTGACTCTATTTTCTATTCATTTCACAACGTATGGTGGTGAATAAGTGTGACTTTTCATGGAAAATACAAAATTGTTTGGGTGACCCCAAACTTTTGAACGGTAGTGTATCTCCACAAAATACGCAACTAACTCCAACTAAGATTCAGAAAGAAATCGATCAATTAGTGACATAGTTAGACAACACTCGATTGATAGATAGATATAGTTACATAGATAGTTGGTTAGGACAAATCACGTGTTTTGTGACGTATGAACCATTTCACTGATTCATTCGGAAACCCTGTAACTGGTTTGTTTGTCTCGGCTCTTCGGGAGAGATGAGATGAGTCTTTGAAGCAAATACTGAGTCAAGAAAGATTTGGTTTGACACTGTTGCATTCAGTACAAATATTCTCTAACACTAAACCATGATACCAAGAGAAAATGAAAATAGTTGAAAATAGTAAACGCTGAAACATAAACATTAGTGTAAATTAGCGAAGGTTCATAGAGTGTACTGACGTAATCAAAATGATCCACCGAGAACCGTGCATCACTGATGAGGTTCGTGGTTCACTGTGAAGTCACCGGTCTTTCCTCAGTGAAACAAGGGTTCGAGTCCCATTTGTACTTAATTATTTATTTTATTGTTATATGTAGCCTATATAATTTTCTTATAATAAACTTTAAACCACATATCCATGTAATGTAGTCGAATAGGAAAGTGCATGGCAAATCAAGTCCCATGAACCAGTAAGACACGTCTCCATTGCACTACATTTTATTGTCCACTAGATGTCCTAATAGAGCACTGTGTCACTGAAGCTTCGAGTAATGAGCCTTTGTTTGAATCACGTGTCAACAAAGCCTCGATTGCCCATCACTAGGCACAAGACAAGGATGTCCACTCTCTCCGCTACTATTCGCTATTTTCATTGAACCTCTTGCAGCTGCCATTCGTCAAGCCACAGACATCACAGGACTACAAACATACCCTTCCCACCACAAAATCAGCTGATATGCAGATGACATCCTATCATACATAACAGACCATAACGTCCCTTATCAAAGATATAAATATTATATCATCATTCTCAAGAATCTCTGATCATTCTATGGTCAAAATCTGCTGGAGGGCTGGAATGCTGTGACTTCAAAGCCCCCCAGTAAATAGTAACATCAGGTATCTTGGCATCAACGTTTCCACCAAGCTGTAAGAGTTGTTATCAATGAAATTCCCAAGACTACTAAAAGTATAGAAGAAGGCCGCACTCCCTGGAACAATATGCCCATTTCACTGCCCAAGAAACATCACATTTTAGCCTCAAAAACATAACAATCCTCACCATTGTATAAATATATATATTACAATATACATTTTTGCACACCTGGAGGGATTTGAACCCACATCACCTGCGTCCACATGCAGCATCACTCCTCACTGGACCATCTTCACTACTGAGGATCCCATGACTGTTGGGAAAGGGGGTTGGCAAGATGAGAACAGGAGACTGAATGAATGAAGACTATACAGGATACGGCTGTGATAATGACAATAAAATATCCTTTCACCCCTGGAGGCAACATTATACAAAATGGTAATGGTAGAAAATAACATCTGTTTACACTGTACAACAAACACTATAGATGATTACTTTCACACCATCTGGCTCTGCCCACCAATTCAAAAATGTTGCCCAGAGGCAACATTAAGCCTAAATGCCAGTGGTCATCAAGTGCTTTGAAAAACTGATCCATAAAAATTCTCATTACAGCAAAAACATAATATGCAACATACTTTTTATTTCATACCTGAAGGGATTTGAACTCACGTCTCCAGCATCCAGACGCAGCGTCACTCCTCACAGGACCATCTTCAGTACTGAAGATCTCATCTCTGTGATATAAGGGGGTTGGAAAGATGAGAACAGGACATCTTTAAATGAAGACTATACAGGACGGAGCTGCAATAATGACAATAAAATATCATTTCACCCCTGGAGGCAACATTTAATTTTACCTGTGATTTTGTATGATACATTTTCTCGTAGATTACAGAAAACAACTCTGTCCTGGAAAATAATCAAACAAAAAAGATGATAAAATGAAACGCATCCGGGTCTACCCCAACCAGAAGCCCTGGGTGACACAGGGGGGTCCAGCAGCTGCTAAAACCCAAATGAAGCATGATTGGGATCTAACAGGTTTTCAGGTGAGGACTATTCCACTGTTTTCATATCAGAATCTTTTTCACCTATGCACTGAAGTATCTGGGCCCTTGGGATGAGCTTTGACATGCCCAGCCCCCTCTTTTTTAAACTCCTGCAAGACTTCTTAATGTGAACTCTACTGAAGATGACTCGTAGATTCAAACTGCCTTTGCTCATTGCACCACCTACTGATATAAAGTAAAAGACAGAGGCTATTTCCGTCACCTCTGCTTCTCACAAATCTGCCACACAGGAAGAGACCGCTTCTTATTTTACACTTCAGTCTGATGTTTAGTCAGTCAGTGGTAAGACAACATGGAGGTCAGAGCTTTCTGCATCACACTGTGTGAGTACTGGCTCCTTTACAGATTAAAACTTAATGATAAAGACTTTATTTACAATTTCAAAACCTCATGCACATGAAAGTCTTTGAACATTATTGAGAGAGTGGACTTAAATTTAACACTTTAAACTTAATTATTCTGCACCAGCTACAACATTTAATAGTAAATATGCTGAACATCATGAGCAGCTGTAGGAGACGACAAAACTTTTATTGATTCATCTATTTTCTTTTTGTCTTCAGTGACTGTGATGATCCTGCTGTGTGCACAGGATCAGGAAGTTGGTGAGTAGATGTTTTGTTGGGCAGTTGTAGAAAAGAGGCAAAAATATCTAGAGATTGGTGTGTTTAATCATCACAGGAGTTCCTCTATTACTTTTCTACTTTTAAATGTTGTAGACGTCGTCCAGCAGTTCACAGGAGTAAATGTCTAAACTGAATTTCTCTGTTTTTCTTTGTCTCAGATGCAGCTTTTCTTCGTATCTCTCCAAACAGACTGCAGTTCTTTGAATATGAGTCGGTCACTTTGTACTGTGAGGGAGTCTTTTACTGCGATGCTGAATATAAATTAAGTCGTGGGAAGCCCTCGTGTTGCACCACTAATAACAGAACATCAAGAGGACCTAGCTGCACCCTTGAAAGCGTCTATGCAGAGGACTCTGGAAAGTATTGGTGTGAGGAAGGAGGAGAGAGAAGAAACATCATCAACATCAATGTCACTTGTATGTTTGCAGTGAGGCAGTGATATTTTGTGATTATCTCAACGTGATTTCAAGATAAATTAAATATGATCATGTTCTTCAGCTGGTTCTGTGATCCTGGAGAGTCCTGCTCATCCTGTGATGGAGGGAGAAGATGTGACTCTGAGCTGCAGAACCAAAACATCTTCCTCCAACATCACAGCTGATTTCTATAAAGATGGAGTCCGCAGTTGGAGAAACTCCACAGGAAATTTGAAGCTCAACAGAGTCTCCATGTCTGATCAAGGATTCTACAAATGTCACATCTCTGGAGTTGGAGAATCACCACAGAGCTGGCTGTCTGTTGAAGGTGAGACACATTAATTTTAAGATTTTAAGATAAATATAGTGCACACATGTGATCTTAGTTCCTATAACTGTTTCTTTTTTAGCTTTCCCATCTTCAGCTTCACCATGTTTTCATGGAGAGAAGGGTCTTACCTCCTCCTGCAAATGTAATGGTAAGAAGACTTAGTCTGAACTACACTATCTGATTGTTAAATCACTAAGGAAATGACATCGGAACCATCTCGTTGGATACAAGGCCTTTTCAGAGATAAATGGATTGCTCTTTGCTTCTTTCACTTCTATTTAGTCACAACCACTTTCTGTCTCATGTCTTTTCTCTCTTCAGAAACTCTCACAGATCATCGTCCCTCCTCAGATCACGGCTGTCACATTTACCCCATCCTAAGGACCGTGATAACCATCATCATGGTGGCACTGCTGCTGCTGCTGCTTGGATGTCTTCACTGTGTGATAGTCAGAGTTATGAAACATGACTCATCTCCAACAGAATAGAGAGCTTTCTATTATATTAAAGAAAAAGATGGCCTGGATGAAAACCAATACGAGAATAAAAGCTAGCTTAGTTGCTGAGATCGTGACGTTAGTATGTTATCATGTCTATAGTGAAGCCCGCTGCTATCAAGCTGCTTTCTATGCTTCTAGACACAGGGTTAGACGCTGTAACTGGATCAGGAAATGAGCATCTTGTTTAGAAACTTGTCTAACGTGTCTGCAAATGTGGTTTTTAAACCTTTCACACTGGCCATAGCTCTGATACATGGTGTTTAAAATAAGCACAGCGTCTGAGCGCTTCTATTAATTGATGCTGGTTTGAAGAAATGTGCAAGCTCTGACAGTGTGTCACCACCATTTGGTGTGTTCCACTGTTCGCAATTTTGTAAAATCTAAACAAAAATAAACTTAAAATTGCATTAACATGCTGTTCTTTAATGTGGTGGTTTTTCTTCTTTTTTTTCTCAGCGTGTTTTGTGAGTGTATTTTAAAGAAATGTATTTACCTCAGTGATCCACAGCAGATGAGTGAGTAAGACACAACAATCGCAGAGTTTTCAGAGAACTTCTGCAGTACACAGCTGTCGGTGTTGTGTCTGAAGTCTGCTGTGTAGAGGGTGAAAAGAAAGGGGGCCAGAACAGTCCCCTGGGGGACACCATGCTCCTGGTGAGCAGGGGAGACACACAGTTCCTGTTTCTCACAAACTGTGGTCAGTCAGTGAGGTAGTCCATGATCCATGTAGACAGCTGGTGGTCCACATGCATCCTCTCCAGTTTGTCCCTCAGAATCAAAGGCTGGATTTTGTTGAAAGTACTTGAGAAATCAAAAAAGGTGATTTTCAGAGTGCCGCCGGGCTCTTTCAGGTGAGAGAGAGCTTGGTGTAGAAGGACCACAACAGTGTCCTCCACTCCAACATTAGGACAGTGAGTAGACTGCAGTGGGTCCATGGAGGGGCCCACCTCAGAGTGGAGATGTCCCAGTATCAGTCTCTCCAGTGTCTTCATCAGGTGGGATGTTAGAGCCACTGATCTGTAGCTGCTGAGGTCTTTAGGCTATGATGTTTTAGGCAGCGGCACAAGTTCTAAATGTAACTTTACACAGACAAAAAATAAATAAATAAAAAATCAGAAATTGACGACTGTATGTTTATAAAAGTTCCTTAGGTCAGCGTTGGCTTTGCTGAATGAATTCTTTATTGATAATGTATAACATTTCAAACTTGATTGTTGGAATCAGTCTCATCAGAAAACAAAGTCAGGACATTCCAGGACTGAGAAATGGCATCTAATGCATTGTCTCTTCCTCTTGTCTCAGCACTATTGTGTATACCTGCTTTATTTTTCATCTTCAGCTGCTGTAGTTTCTATTTTTTTATTGCTCCAGAACCAAAGAGCTGCATTTGTTTTTCACCAAACAATGACAATAAAAAATTCTTGTTCTTGTTCTTTTTATTATTCTCAAGCTGACAACAAGTGTCTTTGCATTTTACGTAGTTGCCCAACATACGAATGCTAATATGAGGTATAAATGGGATGTAACAGGCTTTCAGGTGAGGCTGGGTTTTTTCATATCAGAAAAGAAGTCCCCATCTATGCACTGAAGAATCTGGGCCCATAAGATGAGCTTTCAGATGAACTCAGCCTCCTCTTTTTGTTTCTAACCCGTTTAAAAACAAAATCTATTGGTGTCATTTACAAGCAGCCACCTTCATGACAGTATGTTAATGCCTGTTTACATTTCTCTAGCCTGACCTCTATCTAGGTACCATTACATGTCAAATAAAACACGCGAAACAGTTTTTAAACTCCTTCACGACTTCTTAATGTGCACTCTATCGAAGATGACTTGACGATTCGAGCTTCCTTTGTTCTTTGTATGACCCACTGATATAAACTAAAACACTGAAGCTATTTCCATCACCTCTGCTTCTGTACAGTAGAACAGGAAGAGGCTGCTTCCTATTTTACACATCAGTCTGATGTTCAGTCAGTCAGTGGCAAGACAACATGGAGGTCAGAGCTTTCTGCATCACACTGTGTGAGTACTGGCTCCTTTACAGATTAAAACTTGATGGTAAAGACTTTATTTACAATTAAAAACCTCATGCACATGAATGTCATTGGATGCTATTTAGTGAGTGAACTTTATTATTCTTCACTAGACGACAAAACTTTTATTGATTCGTCTATTTTCTTTGCGTCTTCAGTGACTGATGATCCTGCTGTGCACAGCAGGATCCTGCAGGATTGAAATCAATCTGATTTCAAGATACATTAAATATGATCATGTTCTTCAGCTGGTTCTGTGATCCTGGAGAGTCCTGTTCGTCCTGTGATGGAGGGAGAAGATGTGACTCTGAGCTGCAGAACCAAAATATCTTCCTCCAACATTGCAGCTGATTTCTATAAAGATGGAGTCCACAAACGGAGAAGCGCCACAGGAAATCTGAGACTCAAAACAGTCTCCATGTCTGATCAAGGACTCTACAAATGTCACATCTCTGGAGTTGGAGAATCACCACAGAGCTGGCTGTCTGTTGGAGGTGAGACATGTAGGTTTTTTTCAAATTAAGATTCATAAAGTATTGATCACATATGTGTTTACACTCTCAAACAATTTCCATCTCCTTAAGTTTCAGCTTTTCCTACCATTGATACAGAAGATCACAAAGACTCTAGTCCTCGATCCTCTTCTTCCAGAAGCACACAGTGGATCATCATGTCCATCTTGTTGATGCTTCTCTTGTTGGTTGTTGGGCTACTTCACTTCAGCAGAATTCTTTGTGGCAGAGGTGAAGAACATGAAGTGAACTGTACTCAACTGGTTTTGCTTTGTCACAACACAATTCTTTCACATACACAAAGTCTTGAAAATCAGTTCTCATGTTACTTTAGTTCTCCTACAATGTTCAAAATATCTTCTTTTTTTTACAGATATTTGTTCACACTCACATGTAGTGCCTGATTCAGACGCATCAGAGCATCAGACAGGTAGATTTAATGATTTACTGTTGTTTTTTTTTTTCAGTCTCTGTACAGGCCAGTGTAGCTGAAGCAGGCCAAGCAATGTATGCTACTGTAACAAAGAATAGGAAGAAGAAAGGTATTTCCTTTAACTTCATATTTTTTTGGTTCAGACCACAGTTAGCATGCTACTCAGCATTTACATTGTTTGACGTGATGGTGCTGGTGTTAACTTCAGTTAACAACTTTATGTAATTTATTTAGCCAAATTCACTGTTCAGAATTCAAAATGTATAAAAATCCAAACCTCCATAGTAAGATGGAGTGTTGGGGCCACATCGAGGGGAAAAAAAATCACAAAGATCGAGAATAAAGTCATAATTTATGAGAATAAAGTCATAATTGCAACTTTATTCTCATAAATTACAACTTTTTTCTTGAAGTTTGTGATTTTTTTCTCAATGGCCTTAATACTCCGTCGTACCATAGAGACTCTGTGACACTTATTGATATTCAAGCAAAAAGTTCGGATATCACCCATAACATTGTCAATCCCAACATCTGTGCATGATTTTGTCCTAATTGAAAAGACACAGTAGTAAGGAATATTTAATTTGTCTTCAAAGCAGCAGAGTCCAGCGTTCCTTCACCGGCCCGAGACCGCATTGACAATGACGCCTACTATTCTACAATTCAGATTGTGAGTCAAATACATACTACATACATGCTACAAACTTGGCTCAAAAACCTTGAGCCATCAAGCTCCTCATCTTCTGTCAGTGCAGTGTCTAAACATCTTGTATGAATGTCCAAAGCTTTTTTTATTACTAGCATGTCTCCAAAGACTGATCCTAGTATTTTACATATTGGTCGAGGGGTTCCGAATATTTCAGACCATAGGGTAACGGGTAGAGGTTCCAAGTCATGCTTTGCTTAGTATAGTATATTTCTGCAACGACGGCTTTTCTTTCTATAATCTACAGCTTCCTTGATATTTGTCTTCCGTGTCTTATGTGTTACAGGTTGCTGAGTGCTGACTGAAAGGAGGAGCTTCATGATCTACATGAAAACCAGGAAGTAACACAGTTAGGGCTGGTATTGTTGTTGTTATTGTAATAGCTAAACAAGAAAAGAAAAGCAAGACAATTCTTTTGACCTCAGGTCTGTTTGCTGTGTATCAAATTTAAAATAGTTTCTGTGCAACCAACACATCAGAGAAGTTTCGGTTTATTTTCATCAGGCAGTTTAACCAACTTGTTCCATCAGCTTTTTCTGTTCACACAGTTGCTCACCAGATGAGAGCTGCTGCTGCTGCTGCTGCTGTTTCTAAACTTGCCGTGGTTAGCTGCATATCTGACGTTGTTGCATTGCTTTTTTAAGTTTGAGGTCAGCAGCTAGACGAGAGTTTCTTGTGTTTCACCAATGAGAATAAAAGTCATGTCCTACATGTCAGAGCGTCTGATTGAGTTTGTTCTGTGGTACATGTGTCATGATAATTATAACTACAGCAGAATGTTGTTTAGTTTTAAGTGTGAAATTCATGCACGTCCTCATGAAATAACCTGTAGTACAGTCACATTCACACTGATAATGGTCCTGGGGGTCATGTCTTTTGAAATCTAAGTGCATCAATCTTCCTACGTTCCGACAGGACATTCAAAGACAGATCCATTACTCTGAATTCTCTTCTTTTGAATTTCTTGGGTCATTAGTAGTTTGAAGATTCTCCAGCCTTAGCTAATGGACTTTCTGCCATGTTGCATCAGTGTGTGTTGTTCACCGTTATACATTCATCCATTTGTGAGAGGCGGGGTCCACTCTGGACAAGTCTCCTGTCTATCACAGGGCTAACACAGAGAGACACATGCCTACGGCCAATTTAGAAACACCAGTGAACCTAGTGAGCATGTCTTTGGACAGTGTGAGGAAACCGGAGTAGCTGGAGGGAACCCACACAGACACAGGGAGAACATGCAAACTCCACACAGAAAGGCCCAGTTGAACCTGGGACCCTCTCGCTGTGAGGCATCAGTGCTAACCACCTCACCACTGTGCTGTCCTCTCTGTTATACAAATTTTCATTAAAGCTCTTTTTTTCCCCTCACTTTCTCCCTCGCTACATCTTGTGCCAATCTTGGTAGGGTCAAGCGGTTAGCGGGTAATGAGGTACAACCTAAATGCAGGAGAGAGTGGGCTGAGGCAGAAGTTGACACAAAAATATTATATATTTAATAAAAAACCAAGACAAAACCAAAAGCTCTGCAGAGACGGATGGACCTCCTGACTTGACGAGAATAAACAAACGTATTGTGTCAGGACGGGTGTCGGGGAATGGGAGTTTTAGGGCTCACTGGGAGCTGGCTGGCCGGCAGTGCGGGACTCCAGAGGCCGCTGGACAGCACACCTCTGATCTAGAAGACATTTTAAATGTTGTCTTTCTAACTGAATTTCACCTCCAGCACTCTAGGGACTCAGTGTTTAAATGTGTGCACTGTTTTTAAGTTGACTTTCCTCAAACTCTCAGCTGAACTTTAGACTTTACACCAATAAGTATAATTTAGAATCCTAATAAACCACAAACCAACATGCAAGGCAGGAAACATCAAATTTGCTCTGCGTGCAGATTCACTCTGCTATCGCTGTTAGCACCACCCACTGATGTTTAGGCTATTTCCATCACGTCTGCTTCTCACAAATCTGCCACAGAGGACGACATCACTTCTCACTTTACACTTCAGTCTGATGTTCAGTCAGTCAGCAGCAAGACAACATGGAGGTCAGAGCTTTCTGCATCGCACTGTGTGAGTACTGGCTCCTTTACAGATTAAAACTTGATGATAAAGACTTTATTTACAATTAAAAAGCTCATGGACATGAAAATCTTTGAATATTATTTAGTGAGAGAACTTAAATGTAACACTTTTAACTTAATTATTATTCTTCACCAGCTACAACATTTAATAGTAAATATGCTGAACATCATGAGCAGCTGTAGGAGACGACAAAACTTTTACTGATTCATCTATTTTCTTTGCGTCTTCAGTGACTGTGATGATCCTGCTGTGTGCACAGGATCAGGAAGTTGGTGAGTAGATGTTTTTTTGGGCAGTTGTAGAAAAGAGGCAGAAATATCTTTAGATTGGTGTGTTTAATCATCACAGGAGTTCCTCTATTACTTTTCTACTTTTAAATGTTGTAGACGTCGTCCAGCAGTTCACAGGAGTAAATGTCTAAACTGAATTTCTCTGTTTTTCTTTGTCTCAGATGCAGCTTTTCTTCGTATCTCTCCAAACAGACTGCAGTTCTTTGAATTTGAGTCGGTCACTTTGTACTGTGAGGGAGTCTTTTACTGTGATGTTGAACATAAATCAGTTGGAGGGAAGCCGTCGTGTTGCACCACTAATAACAGAACATCAAGAGGACCTAACTGCACCATTAAAAACATTTTTGGAGATGATTCTGGAAAGTATTGGTGTGAGGACGGAGGAGAGAAAAGAAACATCATCAACATCAATGTCACTTGTATGTTTGCAGTGAGGCAGTGATATTTTGTGATTATCTCAACGTGATTTCAAGATAAATTAAATATGATCATGTTCTTCAGCTGGTTCTGTGATCCTGGAGAGTCCTGTTCATCCTGTGATGGAGGGAGAAGATGTGACTCTGAGCTGCAGAACCAAAATATCTTCCTCCAACATCGCAGCTGATTTCTATAAAGATGGAGTCCGCAGTTGGAGAAACTCCACAGGAAATCTGAGCATCAAAACAGTCTCCATGTCTGATCAAGGACTCTACAAATGTCACATCTCTGGAGTTGGAGAATCACCACAGAGCTGGCTGACTGTTGGACATGAGACATGTAGGTTTTTTTCAAAATAAGATTCATAAAGTATTGATCATGTATGTGTTTACACTCTCAAACAATTTCCATCTCCTTACATTTCAGCTTTTCCTACCATTGATACAGAAGATCATCAAGACTCTAATCCTGCCTCCTCTTCCTCCATAACCACACCATGGATCATCATCTCCATCTTGTTGATGCTTCTCTTGTTGGTTGTTGGACTACTTTGCTTTGGCAGATGTCTCTGTGGCAGAGGTGAAGAACATAAAGTGAACTTTACTCAATGCGATTCTTCCATGTACACATATGTTACGGTGGAGTGCCTCAAGTTTTTCACATTGTAAATAATTCCATTGGGTAATAATTTCAGGAACCAACGCACGATATTCCAAATTAAATGAATTTCCCTCTTGTGTAACGTTTGTTACTGAGAACATCAGTTCCTCAGGTTACTTTAGTTCCACCATAATGTCCACAATGTCTTCTTCTTTCTTCTTCTTTTTTTTAACAGATATTTGTTCACAGTCACCAGCAGTCCCTGATTCAGACTCATCAGAGCATCAGACATGTAGGTTTAACTTTAAGTGTTTTAGCAGAAAGTATATTAAATATTGAATAATTACATATTTTTAATTTTATTTTTTTTTATTTTTTCCAGTCTCTGTTCAGGCCAGTGCAGCTGAGACAACCCAAGTAATGTATACTACCGTAACAAAGAACAGGAAGAAGAAAGGTATTTCCTCTAACTTTATATGTTTTTAGCTCAGACCACAGTTAGCATGCTACTCAGCATTTACATTACTCGACTTGACAGTGCAGGTAACAATGACGGCTACTATACTACAGTTCAGATTGTGAGTCAAATACAGTCTTTTATCTCTTCGTTGTAACGCAGTTCTCTTTCTATGAGCAAGTTCTTGCTGTCTAATCATAAATGCTGAAAGAAAAGTCCAAAAGCAACTCAAAACCTTTGAGGTATCAAGCTGCTCATCTTCTGTCAGTGCAGCGTCTACACATCTTGTATGAATGTCCAAAACTCTAATTAGGACTTGCCTGTCTCCAAACACTGATTCTGGTATTATATGTCTAGCTATCTATATATATATATATATATATATATATGTATTGGCCCAAAAAAACAGAAGCCATATCTGTCTGGAGCGGCAAAAAATTAAAAGCCTTATATGAGCCTAATATGAAGGCAACATAGGCTGTCCGTATATTAGCTAAATACTGTAAGCCTACTATTAAAATGACTAAGTAGGGTACAAATACAAAATGCCTTTCAGTGATATTAATTCGATCATTTCTTCTTGCAGCCCATCAGAGTTCACATACCTGCATAACAGAGCTGTCTGTTCGATATCACACGACTCATTGCAGGCAATTGAGTAAGCTGGAGCTGAATTGATGTCCTTGATTTGCCGATCGGTGATGTTGTTTGCCATTTTAATGGCCCTTGCCTCTCTCCGCAAAGACAGTGAAGGAATGTTTTTAATTTTCTGGATTATCTCGGTTTTGTTTTTGAAGTCCGAAAATAGGCACTCTGATATTTGAATGAATGAATCCTTCATGTACTCGCCATCGGTGAATGGTTTCCCTCGCTTTATTATCTCCCGGGCTGCAACAAAACTTGCAGCAGTAGTAGAGTTTGGAGATGCAATCCACTTCTTCAAACTGTTTTTGCGGTCCTCTTGAATTTCCCCCGTGATTAATAAAGTATCTATCTATCTATCTATCTATCTATCTATCTATCTCTAATTTCTCCACAAGTACTGCAATTGCACCGTTTCTCTCAGTCCTAACTGGATGCTCGGCTGCAAATTTAGCATGTTTTAGCTGGAAATGTCGGTCCAAATTGCTCTTCTTGTTATTTGACAACTTCTCATTGCAAATCAAACATGCAGGAAATCCTTCAGCATTGGCAATGAAAGCAAACGTTTCTGTCCATTCTTCCTTAAATCCTCTGTTCTCATCAGCAATATTTCTCTTTTTGACTTTGGGATCCATGGCTTAGCACACACCCCTGTTTGTTTACAACAGCCACCCGCCTGTCACCATGCTGCACGATGTGTCGCAGGCTATGACACAATTCTGCTATTTCTACCAATTTTTGAAAAAGCTCCAGGGAGCCAGTAGCGGCGTGCTAAAGAGCCGTATGCGGCTCTGGAGCCGCAGGTTGCCGACCCCTGGACTAGCCTGTCTCCAAGCACTGATTCTGGTATATATGTAAATCTCTAAGATGGTGTCATTTAAGTGGTTGAGGGCTTCAGAATATTTCCTGGTAGAGAGTTAAGGGTAGAGATTTTAAGTCATGATTTGCGTACTACAGTAGATTTCTGCAGCGACTGCCTTTCTTTCTATAATCTACAACTTCCTTGATATTTGTCTTCTGTGTCGTATGTGTTACAGGTTGCTGAGCGCTGACTGAAAGGAGGAGCTTCATGATCTATGTGAAAACCAGGAAGGGACACAGTTAGGGCCAGAAAAGAAAGAAAAATCTTTTGACCTCAGGTCTGTTTGCTGTGTATCAAATTTATAATAGATTCTGTGCAAAAACGAGTTTGACAGCGTGTGCACTTTAACCAACATATCAGAGAAGTTTCAGTTTATTTTCATCAGGCAGTTTAACCAACTTGTTCCATCAGCTTAGTCTGTTCACACAGTTCACCAGATGAGAGCTGCTGCTGCTGCTGCTGTTTCTAAATGCTCCGCGGTTAGCTGCATATCTGATGTTGTTGCATTGCTTTTTTAGGTTTGTGGTCAGCACTAAGATGAGTGTCTTGTTCATCGATGAGAATAAAAGACATGTCCCACACGTCAGAGCGTCTGTTTGAGTTTGTTCTGTGGTAAAAAAAAATGTCAACGTATTCTCACATGTGTCATGATAATTATAACTACAGCAGAACGTTTCTCTTTTTTATGAGTGAATGCTCTGACAGGACATTCAGAGACGGATCCATTACTCTGAATTTTAATCTTTTTAATTACTTTGGTCATCAGTAGTTTGCAGATGCTCCAGCCTTGGTCAATGAACGCCATTCCTTTTTCTTTTATGAAGATTTTAATTCATTTAATAAAACTTGATGATGATGATCGTTCGTTTATTATACATCACAAACTCACCTTCTCCGACAACATTGAGTCCTCTCACAACTATATCTTTTACTGTCTATGCAACAACCTCGATGTGCTCCTCCTGCTGGTCGCGTGCAGCGCTGCAGCCACGTAAACAGAGTCTGCCCCTGCAGACTTTCACTTTCTTTGCCCGAATGGAAGTGAATGAGGCTTTGCGATTATCATTATTATTATTTTTATCTAGGCTATCTATGTGAAATTTTGCATCCATTGTACATATTTTTTCCCCTCAGAAGGGCAACGTGAGTCGAGAAGGACATATGGGCAGTTGCCCGAGCAACCTGAGAAACCCCCCTGTGCACGTCCCTGTTTGTGCTGCAGTAACAGTAGACTGGACCTTTAGTTGGACTTTAGCTAATGGACTTCCTGTCATGTTGCTGCAGTGCCTGTTGTTCTCTGTTATACAAATAGCAGTTTCAAAGGGTTAGTGGGTAACGAGGTAAGACCCAAATGCAGGACAGAGTGTGCTGAGGCGCAAAAACATATTTAATAAAGAAGCAAGACAAAACAAAAAGCGCTGCATAGACGTCAGGAACTACTAACTTGATGAGACCAAAAAACGACTGGGAGACATGTATCCAGAAATGTGAAAAAAAAAAAAAAAAAACTTCTATGAGACATGAGCATGGAAGAGAGACAAGTGACAAATATGCGGACAGGTGCAACGAGACAAGAACAAAAGGGAAGACACGCGCAGGGGACAGAGGGGAGATGAGAAACAGGTGAAACAAATCAGCAAACAAGGAGAAATCAATGAATCAAAGAGGACCCTCTTCTGTGCTACAATAAGAACTGCATAGGCTTATTGTAGCACTGGTAGCTGGAGATGCACTGAGATTGTGAGACCACGGAAACGAGATCTAGATTCAACATGGCGGAGGCCAGCAGCTAGATCAGACTGAACGTTTTCTGTCAATTACTGCACCCTATTTATAGTGGAGGACCTGGGGGATTTTATCGACCAATACTACTTTGCTATGGAGGAAGACAACAATCACCAGGAACACCAAACTCCCAAACCTGCCAAAGGACAAAAGAATGACTCAGACGATGTAAACACCACCGACATACAGGTCAGTGTTCTCCAATCAATAAATTCCAGTCAAAAAACTGGTCTTGACGGACAGCCAATTGGATCCTCCAGCTCAGGGCCAGTAAAAACTTTTTGTGTCTACCAGTTGACTTTTTTCCCATGACCTTCAAAATCTTTTAAGACATTTAAAATAACTCTCTTACTGCGTCCTCAGCATGAATGGTACGCTGTGAGAGGCCTTGCTGATGCAGCTCAACAGTCCAACTGCTTTCAAAGAGAGAAAGCTTTTTTGCCTTTGCCATCAGGAGGTCATGACAGTGACCGTGTGGGCACCTGACAGAAAATGACACTCCACATTTTTAGTTGGGCTTTTAAAAGGGCTGTAGGTCTTAAACTTTTGATCAGCTGATGAACAGCCTATTTCAGTGTAATGGTTGTTTGCAATAAGGTTGTTTGCAATAAATTGCTCAAAAATTCTTCTTGTCTCACTCCCATTTCTTGTTTTTCAATGCTGAAGCACTACTTAGAACCTTCTTAAGATCCAACAGTGCAAAATGTAAACACTTGCTAAAACACAGCAGTAAACATTCTACATAGTAATAGCACAGAATTGCATGACTAGTAGTAGATAGGAATTTAGAGGCAGGAGCTCTGTGCCAGAGAAATAAAGTGGAGGATGTGAGAGAGGAATGGAGGAGTTCTGTGACTCCTCCACCACACTCTGGCTTCTATAACAAATAACTCATCGTAAACTGAATATTAAAAGTAGAAATCATTAAAGCATCTCAAGCATCTCGCTATCTCCAACCCTAAATAACTCTCTGTATCCGTATTTCGGCATATATTTACTCATCTCGCTCACTCTCACTCACTCTCTTTCAATCTCTCTCTCTCCCAACCCCCTTACCATCAAATACTCCCCTCTGCACTGTTTTGTCCATGTCCTGTAAGTATTTTGCTTGTTTTACTTTATCAATAATAATAATAATAATATATATATATATATATATATATATATATATAAAGAAATAAGCTAGCTTTGTTCAAGCTAGCTGGACTTACCTGTAGTTGTTGCAGAGATGAGAGAAGTCACAAATCGATGGTAGATGAAATCGACGAGAACGCAAGCGCGAAACAGCGGTTTTAGTTGTTTACGGTTTGATTATTGTTTGTTTGAAGGTTTTAGTTTAGTTTCGTTCGTTGGTTAGTTTAGTTTTTCGTTAGGTGTGTTTTTGCGTACCTCAAGGGATTCGAATCCACGTCTCCTGTGTCCAGGTGCAGCGTTGCTCCTCACAGGACCATCTTCAGTACTGAAGATCCCATCTCTGTGACATAACGGGGTTGGGAAGATGACAAAAGGACATCAAAAATAAATAAATAGAAAATTGCATAGACACTGTCACAGTGGACAAACGCATCCAGGTCTACATCAACCAGACAACATGGATGACATAGGGGGGTTCCTGCAGTTGCTCACAGTGAGGAACACCACATGGAGGTCCGGCAACCAAGACCTCTACAGCAGTCCACTGTCCCACCCTGCCTGAAATCCTCAACTATAGTCTCCCTGCTCAAGAAACATCACATTTTTAGTCCAGTGGTCATCAAGTGCTTCGAAAAACTGATCCATAACAACTCTCACTACTGCAAAACAATAATATTCCACTTTTGACTTTTGCGTACCGCAAGGGATTTGAACCCACATCTCCTGCATCCTGATGCAGCGTCACTCCTCACTGGACCAACTTCAGTACTGAAGATCCCATCCCTGTGACATAAGGGGGTTGGGAAGATGACAACAGGACATCTTTAAATGAAGACTATACAGGACGGAGCTGTGATAATGACAATAAAATATTCTTTCACCCCAGGAGGCAACATTAAGCCTGAATTTTACCTGAGATTTTGCATGATACATATTCTCGTGGATTGTTTGTTAATTGTGTTTTTGTGTACCTCAAGGGATTCGAATCCACGTCTCCTGCATCCAAATGCAGCGTCGCTCCTCACTGGACCATCTTCAGTACTGAAAGTCCCATCTCTGTGACATAAGGGGGTTGGAAAGATGACAACAGGACATCTTTAAATGAAGACGCAGCTGTGATATTGACAGTAAAATATCCTTTTACCCCTGGAGGCAACATTAAGCCTGAATTTTACCTGAGATTTTGTATGATACATTTTCTCGTAGATTACAGGAGACAACTGCATCATGGAAAGTAATAAAACAAACAAAAACAGCTTATAAATTGCATTGACACTATCACAGTGGACAAATGCATCCAGGTCTACCTCAACCAGACACCATGGATGACACAGAGAGGTCCAGCAGCTGCTAAAAGTGAGGAACTATACATGGAGGTCCAGCAACCAAGACCTCTACAGCAGTCCACTGTCCCATCCTGCCTGAAATCCTCAACTATAGTCCCCCTGCCCAACAAACATCACATTTTTAGCCTCAAAAACATAACAATGCTCACCACTGTAAAAAAAAAAATAAAAAAAAAAATATGCAATACACTTTTTTGCACACCTCAAGGGATTTGAACCCACATCTCCAGCTTCCAGGTGCAGCATCACTCCTCACTGGACCATCTGCACTACTGAGGAGCCCAATGCTCTTGCAGCTGCCATTTGTCAAGCCACAGACATCACAGGACTACAAACATACTCTTCCCACCACAAAATCAGCTGATATGCAGATGACATCCTATCATACATAACAGACCATAACGTCCCTTATCAAAGATATAAACATTATATCATCATTCTCAAGAATCTCTGATCATTCTATGGTCAAAATCTGCTGGAGGCCTGTAATGCAAAGCTCCCCTTAACAGTAAATAGTAACATCAGGTATCTTGGCATCAACGTTTCCACCAAGCTGTCAGAGTTGTTCTCCCTGAATTTCACACCACTGCTAAAAGTATAGAAGAAGACCTCACTCCCTGGAACAATCTACTCATTTCACTGCCCAAGAAACATCACATTTTTAGCCTCAAAGACATAACAATCCTCACCATTTTAAAATATATATATACATATATAACACAATATTCATTTGTGCACACCTGAAGGGATTTGAACCCACATCACCTGCGTCCACATGCAGCATCACTCCTCACTGGACCATCTTCACTACTGAGGATCCCATGACTGTTGGGAAGGGGGTTGGCAAGATGAGAACAGGAGACTGAATGAATGAAGACTATACAGGACACGGCTGTGATAATGACAATAAAATATCCTTTTACCCCTGGAGGCAACATTAGGCCTGAATTTTACCTGAGATTTTGTATGATACATTTTCTCGTAGATTATAGGAGACAACTGTGTCCTGGAAAATAATAGACAAACAAAAAAAGCTAATAAATTGCATAGACATTGTCACAGTGGACAAATGCATCCAGGTCTACCTCAACCAGACGCCATGGATGATGCATAGAGGTCCAGCAGCTGCTAAAAGTGAGGAACACCGCATGGAGGTCCAGCAACCAAGACCTCTACAGCAGTCCACTGTCCCACCCTGCCTGAAATCCTCAACTATAGTCCCCCTGCCCAACAAACATCACATTTTTAGCCTCAAAAACAGAACAATCTTCACCACTATGAATAATAATAATAATTAAAAAAAAAAAAAAAATTATGCAATATACTTTTTTGCACACCTCAAGGGATTTGAACCCACATCTCCAGTTTCCAGGTGCAGCATCACTCCTCACTGGACCATCTGCACTACTGAGGAGCCCATTGCTGTGACATAAGGGGGTTGGAAAAATGACAACAGGATCTTTAAATGAAGACTATACAGGACGTGAGGCTGTGGTAATGACAATAAAATATCATTTCACCCATGGAGGCAACATTAAGCCTGAATTTTACCTGAGATTTTGTATGATACATTTTCTCGTAGATTACAGGAGACAACTGCATCATGAAAAGTAATAAAACAAAAACTATGAGGAACCATACCCACACACATAAACACAGCCCTCATCTCAGTCCTATATAAACCAAAGAAAGAACACTTATCTCTAGTTACAGACCTATAAGCTTAATCAATTGCCACCTAAAAATAATCAGTAAAGCATTGGCCAACAGAACAGTCGTATCCACACTCATCCACCCAGAACAAACAGGATTTATAAAAGACAGACACTCATCCACAAACATGTGCAGACTATTCAGAAATCATCTTAACACCATAACTGGATCATCAGACGCAGAAACGCATTTGTTAAAGTCAACTGGACTTTTCTCCTCACTGCCATTAAAACATTTGGTTTGGGGGGTCGTTCACCCAGTGGATTAACATTCTGTACAACTCACCTTCAGCATCAGCAACAACAAATAATTATACATCACAGCGCTTCATAGTACAACGGGGCACAAGTAGTGATGGCCCTCTGACACCCGAGCCTCCGACACATGCGCCGTAGCTCATGAAGCAATTGTATCAAACCACTGTGCCGAAGCGTGGTTCGGTCACGTGACTAGTGACGTTTGAAGCACTTGAACTGCTTCAGCAGCAAACGAGTCATCCCAGGGGTTCGGTTTGTCATCTGAATCACCTGGTGGGATCGAGTGTGTTCAGGGATATCTTGGATATCTTATTCCTATTTAGTGGTGCTCATTTTAATGTTTCTTTGCAGAGTAGGTTGATCTCTTGCTGTAGTTGGAGTTAGTTGCGTATTTTGTGGAGATCTATCTCCACAAAATACGCAAATGACTCCAACTAAGATTCAGAAGAAATCGATGAATTAGTGACATAGTTAGACAACACTCAATTGATAGATAGATATAGTTACATAGATAGTTGGTTAGGACAAATCACGTGTTTTGTGACGTATGAACCATTTCACTGCTTCATTCAGAAACCCTGTAACTGGTTTGTTTGTCTCGGCTCTTCGGGAGAGATGAGATGAGTCTTAGAAGCAAATACTCAGTCAAGAAAGATTGGGTTTGACACTGTTGCATTCAGTACAAATATTCTCTAACACTAAACCATGATACCAAGAGCAAATGAAAATAGTTGATGTAAGCGCTGAAACATAAACATTAGTGTAAATCAGCGAGGGTTCATAGAGTGTACTGACGTAATCAAAATGATCCACCGACACCGGTGGATCACTGATGAGGTTCGTGGTACACTGTGTGAAGTCACCGGTCTTTCCTCAGCGAAACAAGGGTTCGAGTCCCATTTGTACTTAATGATTTATTTTATTGTTATATGTCGCCTATATAATTTTCTTATAATAAACTTTAAACCACATATCCATGTAATGTAGTCGAATAGGAACGTGCATGGCAAATCAAGTCCCATACAAGCATGAACCAGTAAGACACGTCTCCATTGCACTACATTTTATTGTCCACTAGATGTCCTAATAGAGCACTGTGTCACTGAAGCTTCGAGTAATGAACTTTTTTTGAATCACGTGTCAACAAAGCCTCGATTGCCCATCACTAGGCACAAGACAAGGATGTCCACTCTCTCCGCTACTATTCGCTATTTTCACTGAACCTCTTGCAGCTGCCATTCGTCAAGCCACAGACATCACAGGACTACAAACATACCCTTCCCACCACAAAATTCAGCTGATATGCAGATGACATCCTATCATACATAACAGACCATAACGTCCCTTATCAAAGATATAAACATTATATCATCATTCTCAAGAATCTCTGATCATTCTATGGTCAAAATCTGCTGGAGGGCTGGAATGCAAAGCTCCCCTTAACAGTAAATAGTAACATCAGGTATCTTGGCATCAACGTTTCCACCAAGCTGTCAGAGTTGTTCTCAATGAAATTCCCAAGACTACTAAAAGTATAGAAGAAGGCCGCACTCCCTGGAACAATCTGCCCATTTCACTGCCCAAGAAACATCACATTTTAGCCTCAAAAACATAACAATCCTCACCATTGTATA
This sequence comes from Planiliza haematocheilus, assembly GCA_005024645.1. Lineage (NCBI taxonomy): Eukaryota > Metazoa > Chordata > Actinopteri > Mugiliformes > Mugilidae > Planiliza > Planiliza haematocheilus. Next base: position 1,990,671 of record SRSE01000889.1, read on the forward strand.
AATATATACACTATATTACCAAAAGTATTCGCTCACCTGCCTTTACTCATTCTATGAACTGAAGTGCTATCCCATTCCTAACTCATAGAATTCAATATGATGTCGGTCCACCTTTTGCAGCTATTACAGCTTCAACTCTTCTGGGAAGACTGTCCACAAGGTTGAGGAGAGTGTTTATAGGAATTTTTGACCATTCTTCCAAAAGCGCATTGGTGAGGTCACACACTGATGTTGGTCGAGAAGGCCTGGCTCTCAGTCTCCGCTCTAATTCATCCCAAAGGTGTTCTATCGGGTTCAGGTCAGGACTCTGTGCAGGCCAGTCAAGTTCATCCACACCAGACTCTGTCATCCACGTCTTTATGGACCTTGCTTTGTGCACTGGTGCACAGTCATGTTGGAAGAGGAAGGGGCCCGCTCCAAACTGTTCCCACAAGGTTGGGAGCATGGAATTGTCCAAAATGTTTTGGTATCCTGAAGCATTCAATGTTCCTTTCACTGGAACTAAGGGGCCAAGCCCAGCTCCTGAAAAACAACCCCATACCATAATTCCTCCTCCACCAAATTTCACAGTTGGCACAATGCAATCTGAAATGTACCGTTCTCCTGGCAACCTCCAAACCCAGACTCGTCCATCAGATTGCCAGATGGAAGAGCGCGATTCATCACTCCAGAGAACGCGTCTCCACTGCTCTAGAGGCCAGTGGCGGCGTGCTTTACACCATTGCATCCGACGCCTTGCATTGCACTTGGTGATGTGTGGCTTGGCTGCAGCTGCTCGGCCATGGAAACCCATTCCATGAAGCTCTCTGCGTACTGTACTTGGGCTAATCTGAAGGTCACATGAAGTTTGTAGCTCTGTAGCAATTGACTGTGCAGAAAGTCGGCGACCTCTTTGCACTATGCGCTTCAGCATCCGCTGACCCCTCTCCGTCACTTTACGTGGCCTACCACTTCGTGGCTGAGTTGCTGTTGTTCCCAAACGCTTCCATTTTGTTATAATAGAGCTGACAGTTGACTGTGGAATATTTAGGAGCGAGGAAATTTCACGACTGGATTTGTTGCACAAGTGGCATCCTATGACAGTTCCACGCTGGAATTCACTGAGCTCCTGAGAGCGGCCCATTCTTTCACAAATGTCTTGTTTCACAGTCTGCATGCCTGAGTGCTTGAATTTATACACCTGGGGCCAGGCCAAGTGATTAGAACACCTGATTCTGATCATTTGAATGGGTGAGCGAATACTTTTGGTAATATAGTGTATATATTACAATATACATTTTTGCACACCTGGAGGGATTTGAACCCACATCACCTGCGTCCACATGCAGCATCAGTCCTCACTGGACCATCTTCACTACTGAGGATCCCATGCCTGTTGGGTAGGGGGTTGGCAAGATGAGAACAGGACATCTTTAAATGAAGACTATACAGGACGGAGCTGCAATAATGACAATAAAATACCCTTTCACCCCTGGAGGCAACATTTAATTTTACCTGTGATTTTGTATGATACATTTTCTCGTAGATTACAGAAGACAACTCTGTCCTGGAAAATAATCAAACAAAAAAGATGATAAAATGAAACGCATCCGGGTCTACCCCAACCAGAAGCCCTGGGTGACACAGGGGGGTCCAGCAGCTGCTAAAACCCACATGAAGCATGATTGGGATCTAACAGGTTTTCAGGTGAGGACTATTCCACTGTTTTCATATCAGAATCTTTTTCACCTATGCACTGAAGTATCTGGGCCCTTGGGATGAGCTTTAACATGCCCAGCCCCCTCTTTTTTAAACTCCTGCAAGACTTCTTAATGTGAACTCTACTGAAGATGACTCGTAGATTCAAACTGCCTTTGCTCATTGCACCACCTACTGATATAAAGTAAAAGACAGAGGCTATTTCCATCACCTCTGCTTCTCACAAATCTGCCACACAGGAAGAGACTGCTTCTTATTTTACACTTCAGTCTGATGTTCAGTCAGTCAGTGGTAAGACAACATGGAGGTCAGAGCTTTCTGCATCGCACTGTGTGAGTACTGGCTCCTTTACAGATTAAAACTTAATGATAAAGACTTTATTTACAATTTCAAAACCTCATGCACATGAAAGTCTTTGAACGTTATTGAGTGAGTGGACTTAAATTTAACACTTTAAACTTAATTATTCTGCACCAGCTACAACATTTAATAGTAAATATGCTGAACATCATGAGCAGCTGTAGGAGACGACAAAACTTCTATTGATTCATCCATTTTCTTTGCGTCTTCAGTGACTGTGATGATCCTGCTGTGTGCACAGGATCAGGAAGTTGGTGAGTAGATGTTTTGTTGGGCAGTTGTAGAAAAGAGGCAAAAATATGAGTAAATGTCTAAACTGAATTTCTCTGTTTTTCTTTGTCTCAGATGCAGCTTTTCTTCGTATCTCTCCAAACAGACTGCAGTTCTTTGAATATGAGTCGGTCACTTTGTACTGTCAGGGAGTCTTTTACTGTGATGTTGAAAGTACATCCAAAGGGAGGATGCCCTCGTGTTGCACCGCTAATAACAGAACATCAAGAGGACCTAACTGCACCCTTGAAAGCGTCTATGCAGAGGATTCTGGAAAGTATTGGTGTGAGGAAGGAGGAGAGAGAAGAAACATCATCAACATCAATGTCACTTGTATGTTTGCAGTGAGGCAGTGATATTTTGTGATTATCTCAACGTGATTTCAAGATAAATTAAATATGATCATGTTCTTCAGCTGATTCTGTGATCCTGGAGAGTCCTGCTCATCCTGTGATGACTTCTTTTCTTTCTATAATCTACAACTTCCTTGATATTTGTCTTCTGTGTCCTATGTGTTACAGGTTGCTGAGCGCTGACTGAAAGGAGGAGCTTCATGATCTACATGAAAACCAGGAAGTAACACAGTTAGGGCTTGTATTGTTGTTGTGGTGGTACAAGTTAAAACAAACAAAAAAAAAAAATTGACCTCAGATCTGTTTGCTGTGTTATAAATTTAAAATAGTTTCCGTGCAAAAACAAACGTGGAGTTTGACAGCAAGTGCGCTTTAACCAACACATCAGAGAAGTTCCAGTTTATTTTTATCAGGCAGTTTAACCAACTTGTTCCATCAGCTTAGTCTGTTCACACAGTTGCTCACCAGATGAGAGCTGCTGCTGCTGCTGTTTCTAAACTTGTCACAGTTAGCTGCATACCTGATGTTGTTGCATTGCTTTTTTAAGTTTGAGGTCAGCAACAAGTTTCGTGTGTTTCACCAATGAGAATAAAAGTCATGTCCTACACGTCAGAGCATCCGTCTGAGTTTGTTCTGTGGTACAAAATGGCAGCATTTTCTCACGTGTCATGATCATTATAGCTAAAGCATGTACCATGAATCCAACAAGCAACAAGAGACTGGACCTTTTGTTGGACTTTAGCTAATGACTTCCTGCCATGTCACATCAGTGCCTGTTGTTCACCGTTCATTCATTCATCTTCTTATTCCTGTTGAGGGTCGTGGGAACCCACGCAGACAGGGAGAACATGCAAACGCCACACATAAAGGCCCAGTTGAACCTGGGACCTTCTTGCTGTGAGGCAACAGTGCTAACCACACTGCCACTGTGCTGTCCTCTCTGTTATACAAATATTCATTAAAGCTTTTTTTTTCCTCCCCTTCTCCCTCACTACACCTTATGACAATCTTAGTAGTGTCAAGGGGTTAGCGGGTAATGAGGTACGACCCAAATGCAGGAGAGAATGGGCTGAGGCAGAAGTTGACACAAAAATATATTTAATAAAAAAGCAAGAGAAAACAAAAAGCACTGCAGAGACGGATGAATTCCTAACTTGACAAGAACAAAAAACTACATTGTGTCAGAACGGGTGTCAGGGAATGGGAGTTTTAGGGCAGGAGTAGCTTGCAGGGAGCTGGCTGGCTGGCAGTGTGGGACTCCATAGGCGGCTGGACAGCACACCTCTAATCTGGAAGACATTTTAAATTTTGTCTTTTTAGGTGAATTTCACCTCCAGCACTCTAGGGACTCAATGGTTAAATGTGTGCACTGTTTTAAATTTGACTTTCCTTTCAGTCTCAGCTGAACTTTAGACTTTGCGATAATAAGTATAATTTAGACTGCTAATAAACCACAAACCAACATGCAAGGCAGGAAACATCAAATTTGCACTGAGTGCAGATTCACTCTGCTATTGCTCTTAGCACCACCCACTGATGTTTAGGCTATTTCCATCACGTCTGCTTCTCAGAAATCTGCCACACAGAACGACATCACTTCTTACTTTACACTTCAGTCTGATGTTCACTCAGTCAGCGGTAAGACAACATGGAGGTCAGAGCTTTCTGCATCACACTGTGTGAGTACTGGCTCCTTTACACATTAAAACTTAATGATAAAGACTTTATTTACAATTAGAAACTCAAGTAGAGTCTGAAAGTAAAAGTCTGAATGTTATTTAGTGAGTGAACTTAAATTTAACCAATTTAATTTCTTTGCGTCTTCAGTGACTGTGATGATCCTGTGACTCTGAGCTGCAGAACCAAAATATCTTCCTCCAACATCACAGCTGATTTCTATAAAGATGGAGTCCACAAGTGGAGAAGCTCCACAGGAAATCTGAGACTCAAAACAGTCTCCATGTCTGATCAAGGACTCTACAAATGTCACATCTCTGGAGTTGGAGAATCACCACAGAGCTGGCTGACTGTTGGAGGTGAGACAGGATTTTTCAAAATAAGATTCATAAAGTATTGATCATGTATGTGTTTACAATTCCCATCTCCTTACATTTCAGCTTTTCCTACCATTGATAAAGAAGATCACCAAGACTCCAATCCTACCTCCTCTTCCTCCACAAGCACACAGTGGATCATCATGTCCGTCTTGTTGATATTTCTCTTGTTGGTTGTTGGACTACTTTGCTTTGGGGTATTTCTCTGTGCCAGAGGTGAAGAACATAAACTGAACTTAACTCAATGCGATTCTTCCATGTACATAAATGTTACTGTGGAGTGCCTCAGGTTTCTCACATTGTAAATAATTCTGCTGGGTAATAATTTCAGGAAGCAATGCACAATATTCCAAATTAAATGAATTTCCCTCTTGTGTAACTTTTGTTTCTTAAAACATCAGTTCCTCAGGTTACTTTAGTTCCACCATAATGTTCACAATGTCTTCTTCTTTCTTCTTCTTTTTTTTTAACAGATTGTTCAGAGTTTCCAGCAGTGCCTGATTCAGACTCATCAGAGCATCAGACATGTAGGTTTAACTTTAAGTGTTTTAGCAGAAAGTATATTAAATATTGAATAATTACATATTTTTAATTTTATTTTTTATTTTTTACCCCAGTCTCCGTACAGGCCAGTGCAGCTGAGACAACCCAAGTAATGTATACTACCGTAACAAAGAACAGGAAGAAGAAAGGTATTTCCTCTCACTTTATATGTTTTTAGCTCAGATCATAGTTAGCATGCTACTCAGCATTTACATTACTCAACGTGACAGTGCAGGTAACAATGACGGCCACTATACTACAGTTCAGATTGTAAATCAAATACAGTCTTTTATCTCCTCATTGTAACACAGTCCTCTTTCTATGAACACATTCTTGCTGTCTAATCATTGTTGCTGAAAGAAAAGTCCAAAAGCAAATCAAAAACCTTGAGGTATCAACCTCCTCATCTTCTGTCAGTGCAGTGTCTACACATCTTGTATGAATGTCCAAAACTCTAATTAGGACTTGCCTGTCTCCAAACATTGATTCTGGTATTATATATCTAGCTATCTATATATATATATGTGTGTGTGTGTGTATGTAATACTCTAAGATAGTTATTTAAGTGGTCGGGTAGAGATTTTAAGTCATGCTTTGCTTAGTATAGTATATTTCTGCAGCGACTTCTTTCCTTTCTATAATTTACAACTTTACTGATATTTGTCTTCTGTGTCCTGTGTGTTACAGGATAAGCGCTGACTGAATAGAGGAGCTTCATGATCTATGTGAAAACCAGGAAGGGACACAGTTAGGGCCAGTTTTGTTGTTGTTATTGTACTATACAAAAAAAAACAAAAAAAGAAAAGAAAGAAAAACCTTTAGACCTCAGGTCTGTTTGCTGTGTATCAAATTTTCTAAATGCTCCGCAGTTAGCTGCATATCTGATGCTGTTACATTGCTTTTTTAAGTTTGAGGTGAGCAACAAGTTTCGTGTGTTTCACAAATGAGAATCACCAGATGACCGCTGCTGCTGCTGCTGCTGTTTCTAAATGCTCCGCGGTTAGCTGCATATCTGATGTTGTTGCATTGCTTTTTTAGGATTGTGGTCAGCAACTAGATGAGTTTCTTGTTCATCGATGAGAATAAAAGACATGTCCTACACGTCAGAGCGTCTGTCTGAGTTTGTTCTGGGGTAAAAAAAATGTCAACGTATTCTCACGTGTGTCATGATAATTATAACTACAGCAGAACGTTTCTCTTTTTTATGAGTGAATGCTCTGACAGGACATTCAGAGACGGATCCATTACTCTGAATTTTAATCTTTTGAATTACTTTGGTCATCAGTAGTTTGAAGATGCTCCAGCCTTGGTCAATGAACGCCATTCCTTTTTATTTTATGAAGATTTTAATTCATTTAATAAAACTTGATGATGATGATCGTTTGTTTATTATACATCACAAACTCACCTTCTCCGACAACATTGAGTCCTCTCACAACTATATCTTTTACTGTCTATGCAACAACCTCGATGTGCTCCTCCTGCTGGTCGCGTGCAGCGCTGCAGCCACGTAAACAGAGTCTGCCCCTACAGACTTTCACTTTCTTTGCCCGAATGGAAGTGAATGAGGCTTTGCGATTATTATTATTATTATTTTTATCTAGGCCTATGTGAAATTCTGCATCCATTGTACATATTTTTTCCCCTCAGAAGGGCAACGTGAGTCGAGAAGGACATATGGGCAGTTGCCCGAGCAACCTGAGAAACCCCCCTGTGCACGTCCCTGTTTGTGCTGTAGTTACCATGAATCCAACAAAAAATAGACTGGACCTTTAGTTGGACTTTAGCTAATGGACTTCCTGTCATGTTGCTGCAGTGCCTGTTGTTCTCTGTTATACAAATAGCAGTTTCAAAGGGTTAGTGGGTAACGAGGTAAGACCCAAATGCAGGACAGAGTGCGCTGAGGCATGAGATGGCACAAAAATATATTTAATAAAGAAGCAAGACAAAACAAACAAAAAGTGGTGCATAGACGTCAGGAACTACTAACTTGATGAGACCGACTGGGAGACATGTATCCAGGAATGTGAAAAAGAAAAAACTTCTATGAGACATGGAAGAGAGACAAGTGACAAATATGCGGACAGGTGCAACGAGACAAGAACAAAAGGGAAGACACGCGCAGGGGACAGAAGGGAGATGAGAAACAGGTGAAACAAATCAGCAAACAAGGAGAAATCAATGAATCAAAGAGGACCCTCTTCTGTGCTACAATAAGAAATGCATAGACTTATTGTAGCACTGGTAGCTGGAGATGCACTGAGATTGTGAGACCACGGAAACGAGATCTAGATTCAACATGGCGGAGGCCAGCAGCTAGATCAGACTGAACGTTTTCTGTCAATTACTGCATCCTATTTATAGTGGAGGACCTGGGGGATTTTATCGACCAATACTACTTTGCTATGGAGGAAGACAACAATCACCCGGAACACCAAACTCCCAACCCTGCCAAAGGACAAAAGAATGACTCAGACGATGTAAACACCACCGACATACAGGTCAGTGTTCTCCAATCAATAAATTCCAGTCAAAAAACTGGTCTTGAAGGACAGCCAATTGGATCCTCCAGCTCAGGGCCAGTGAAAACATTTTGTGTCTACCAGTTGACTTTTTTCCCATGACATTCAAAATCTTTTAAGACGTTTAAAATGACTCTCTTACTGCGTCACCTCAGCATGAATGGTACGCTGTGAGAGGCCTTGCTGATGCAGCTCAACAATCCAACTGCTTTCAAAGAGAGAAAGCTTTTTTGCCTTTGCCATCAGGAGGTCATGACAGTGACCGTGTGGGCACCTGACAGAAAATGACACTCCACATTTTTAGTTGGGTTTTTAAAAGGGCTGTAGGTCTTAAACTTTTGATCAGCTGATGAACAGCCTATTTCAGTGTAATGGTTGTTTGCAATAAGGTTGTTTGCAATAAATTGCTCAAAAATTCTTCTTGTCTCACTCCCATTTCTTGTTTTTCAATGCTGAAGCACTACTTAGAACCTTCTTAAGATCCAACAGTGCAAAATATAAATACTTGCTACAACACAGCAGTAAACATTCTACATAGTAATAGTACAGAATTGCATGACTAGTAGTAGATAGGAATTTAGAGGGCAGGAGCTCTGTGCCAGAGAAATAAAGTGGAGGATGTGAGAGAGGAATGGAGGAGTTCTGTGACTCCTCCACCACACTCTGGCTTCTATAACAAATAACTCATCGTAAACTGAATATTAAAAGTAGAAATCATTAAAGCATCTCAAGCATCTCGCTATCTCCAACCCTAAATAACTCTCTGTATCCGTATTTCGGCATATATTTACTCATCTCTCTCACTCTCTCAATCACTCTCTTTCAATCTCTCTCCCTCCCAACCCCCTTACCATCAAATACTCCCCTCTGCACTGTTTTGTCCATGTCCTGTAAGTATTTTGCTTGTTTTACTTTATCAATAATAGCAATAATAATAAAGCTAGCTGGACTTACCTGTAGTTGTCTCTGAGATGAGAGAAGTCACAAATCAATGGCAGATGAAATCGACGAGAACGCAAAATAGCAGTTTTAGTTGTTTACGGTTTGATTATTGTTTGTTTGAGGCTTTTGGTTTAGTTCGTTGGTTTAGTTTTTTGTTAGGTGTGTTTTTGCGTACCTCAAGGGATTCGAACCCACGTCTCCTGCATCCAGATACAGCGTCACTCCTCACAGGACCATCTTAGTACTGAAGATCTCATCTCTGTGACATTTGTCAAGCCACAGACATCACAGGACTACAAACATACCCTTCCCACCACAAAATCAGCTGATATGCAGATGACATCCTATCATACATAACAGACCATAACGTCCCTTATCAAAGATATAAACATTATATCATCATTCTCAAGAATCTCTGATCATTCTATGGTCAAAATCTGCTGGAGGGCTGGAATGCTGTGACTAGAAAGCTCCCCTTAACAGTAAATAGTAACATCAGGTATCTTGGCATCAACGTTTCCACCAAGCTGTCAGAGTTGTTCTCCCTGAATTTCTCACCACTGCTAAAAGTATAGAAGAAGACCTCACTCCCTGGAACAATCTACTCATTTCACTGCCCAAGAAACATCATCAAAAACATAACAATCGTCACCATTGTAAAAAAAAAAAAAAAAAAAAACTATATTTTTTGCACACCTCAAGGGATTTGAACCCACATCACCTGCAGCCACATGCTTCATCACTCCTCACTGGACCATCTTCACTAATGAGGACCTCATGACTGTTGGGAAGGGGGTTGGCAAGATGAGAACAGGAGACTGAATAAATGAAGACTATACAGGACACAGCTGTGGTAATGATAATAAAATATCCTTTCACCCCTGGACGCAGAGAGGTCCAGCAGCTGCTAAAAGTGAGGAACTCCACATGGAGGTCCAGCAACCAAGACCTCTACAGCAGTCCACTGTCCCACCCTGCCTGAAATCCTCAACTACAGTCCCCCTGCCCAACAAACATCACATTTTTAGCCTCAAAAACAAAACAATCTTGACCACTGTAAAAAAATAATAATAAAAAAATATATTATGCAATATACTTTTTTGCACACCTCAAGGGATTTGAACCCACATCTCCAGCTTCCAGGTGCAGCATCACTCCTCACTGGACCATCTGCACTACTGAGGAGACCATTGCTGTGACATAAGGGGGTTGGAAAAATCAGCTGATATGCAGATGACATCCAATCATACATAACAGACCATAACGTCCCTTATCAAAGATATAAACATTTTCATTCTCAAGAATCTCTGATCATTCTATGGTCAAAATCTGCTGGAGGGCTGGAATGCTGTGACTAGAAAGCTCCCCTTAACAGTAAATGGTAACATCAGGTATCTTGGCATCAACGTTTCCACCAAGTTGTCAGAGTTGTTCTCCCTGAATTTCTCACCACTGCTAAAAGTATAGAAGAAGACTTCACTCCCTGGAACAATCTACTCATTTCACTGCCCAAGAAACATCATCAAAAACATAACAATCCTGACCATAGTAAATATATATATATATATATTACACAATATACATTATTGCATATGTGAAGGGATTTGAACCCACATCACCTGCGTCCACATGCAGCATCACTCCTCACTGGACCATCTTCACTACTGAGGCTCTCATGACTGTTGGGAAGGGGGTTGGCAAGATGAGAACAGGAGACTGAATGAATGAAGACTATACAGGATACGGCTGTGATAATGATAATAAAATATCCTTTCACCCCTGGAGGCAACATTACACAAAATGGTAATGGTAGAAAATAACATCTGTTTACACTGCACAACAAACACTATAGATGATTACTTTCACACCATCTGGCTCTGCCCACCAATTCAAAAATGTTGCCCAGAGGCAACATTAAGCCTAAATGCCAGTGGTCATCAAGTGCTTTGAAAAACTGATCCATAACGATTCTCATTACAGCAAAAACATAATATGCAACATACTTTTTTACGTACCTCAAGGGATTTGAACCCACATCTCCAGTTTCCAGGTGGAGCATCACTCCTCACTGGACCATCTTCAGTACTGAATATCACTTTGACATAATGGGGTTGGGAAGATGACAACAGGACATCTTTAAATGAAGACTGTATAGGACACAGCTGTGATAATGTCAATAAAATATCCTTTCACCCCTGGAGGCAACATTAAGCCTGAATTTTACCTGAGATTTTGTATGGTACATTTTCTCGTAGTTAATAGAAGACAACTGCATCATGGAAAGTTATAAAACAAAAACTATGAGGAACCACACACATGAACACAGCCCTCATCTCAGTCCTATTTAAACCGAAAAAGAACACTTATCTCTAGTTACAGACCAAATCAATTGCCACCTAAAAATAATCAGTCAAGCATTGGCCAACAGATTAGAAACAGTCATATCCACACTCATCCACCCAGAACAAATAGGATTTATAAAAGACAGACACTCATCCACAAACATGTGCAGACTATTCAGAAATCATCTTAACATCATAACTGGATCATCAGACGCAGAAACACATTTGTTAAAGTCAACTGGACTTTTCTCCTCACCACCATTAAAAAATTTGGTTTTGAGGAGTCGTTCCTGTAACAAATAATTATGCATCACAGCGCTTCATAGTACAACGGGGCACAAGACAAGGATGTCCACTCTCTCCGCTACTATTCGCTATTTTCATTGAACCTCTTGCAGCTGCCATTCGTCAAGCCACAGACATCACAGGACTACAAACATACCCTTCCCACCACAAAATCAGCTGATATGCAGATGACATCCTATTATATCTAACAGACCCCATAACCTCCCTTGTCAAAGCTGTAAACATTATATCATCATTCTCAAGAGTCTCTGATTGTTCTATAAACTGGTCAAAAAAAAAAAAAAATGAAAATAAAAAATGAAGAAGCAGTTAGCTAGCTTTGTTCAAGCTAGCTGGACTTACCTGTAGTTGTTCCAGCGATGAGAGAAGTCACAAATCGATGGTAGATGAAATCGACGAGAACGCAAGCGCGAAATAGCGGTTTTAGTTGTTTGCGGATTGCTTATTGTTTGTTTGAGGCTTTTAGTTTAGTTTTCTTTGTTAGTTTAGTTTTTGTTAGGTGTGTTTTTGCGTACCTCAAGGGATTCGAACCCACGTCTCCTGTGTCCAGGTGCAGCGTTGCTCCTCACAGGACCATCTTCAGTACTGAAGATTCCATCTCTGTGACATAACGGGGTTGGGAAGATGACAACAGGACATCTTTAAATGAAGACTATACAGGACGCAGCTGTGGTAATGTCAGTAAAATATCCTTTCACCCCCGGAGGCAACATTAAGCCTGAAGTTTACCTGAGATTTTGAATGGTACATTTTCTCGTAGGTTACAGGAGACAATTGTGTCCTGGAAAGTAATAAAACAAACAAAAAAAGCTAATAAAACTTGCATAGACATTGTCACAGTGGACAAACGCATCCAGGTCTACCTCAACCAGACAACATGGATGACACAGAGAGGTCCAGCAGCTGCTAAAAGAGAGGAACACCACATGGAGGTCCAGCAACCAAGACCTCTACAGCAGTCCACTGTCCCACACCTGCCTGAAATCCTCAACTATAGTCCCGCTGCCCAAGAAACATCACATTTTTAGCCTCAAACACATAACAATCCTCACCACTGTCAATAATAATAATAAAAAAATATTATGCAATATACATTTTTGCACACCTCAAGGGATTTGAACCCATATTGCCAGCTTCCAGATGCAGCATCACTCCTCACTGGACCATCTGCACTACTGAGGAGACCATTGCTGTGACATAAGGGGGTTGGAAAAATCAGCTGATATGCAGATGGCATCCAATCATACATAACAGACCATAACATCCCTTATCAAAGATATAAACATTTTCATTCTCAAGAATCTCTGATCATTCTATGGTCAAAATCTGCTGGAGGGCTGGAATGCTGTGACTAGAAAGCTCCCCTTAACAGTAAATAGTAACATCAGGTATCTTGGCATCAACGTTTCCACCAAGCTGTCAGAGTTGTTCTCCCTGAATTTCACACCACTGCTAAAAGTATAGAAGAAGACTTCACTCCCTGGAACAATCTACTCTCAGTCCTATTTAAACCGAAAAAGAACACTTATCTCTAGTTACAGACCTATAAGCTTAATCAATTGCCACCTAAAAATAATCAGTAAAGCCTTGGCCAACAGATTAGAAACAGTTGTATCCACACTCATCCACCCAGAACAAACGGGATTTATAAAAGACAGGCACTCGTCCACAAACATGTGCAGACTATTCAGAAATCATCTTAACACCATAACTGGATCATCAGACGCAGAAACGCATTTGTTAAAGTCAACTGGACTTTTCTCCTCACTGCCATTAAAACATTTGGTTTGGGGGAGTCGTTCACCCAGTGGATTAACATTCTGTACAACTCACCTTCAGCATCAGCAAAAACAAATAATCATGCATCACAGCACTTCATAGTACAACGGGGCACAAGTAGTGATGGCCCTCTGACACCTGAGGCTCCGACACATGCGCCGTAGCTCATGAAGCAATTGTATCAAACCACTGTGCCGAAGCGTGGTTCGGTCACGTGACTAGTGACGTTTGAAGCACTTGAACTGCTTCAGCAGCAAACGAGTCATCCCAGGGGTTCGGTTTGTCATGTGAATCACCTGGTGGGATCGAGTGTGTTCAGGGATATCTCGGATATCTTATTTCTATTTAGTGGTGCTCATTTTAATGTTTCTTTGCAGAGTAGGTTGATCTCTTGCTGTAGTTGGAGTTAGTTGCGTATTTTGTGGAGATAGATCTCCACAAAATACGCAACTAACTCCAACTAAGATTCAGAAAGAAATCGATCAATTAGTAATCTAGTTAGACAACACTCGATTGATAGATAGATATAGTTACATAGATAGTTGGTTAGGACAAATCACGTGTTTTGTGACGTATTAACCATTTCACTGATTCATTCGGAAACCCTGTAACTGGTTTGTTTGTCTCGGCTCTTCAGGAGAGATGAGATGAGTCTTTGAAGCAAATACTGAGTCAAGAAAGATTTGGTTTGACACTGTTGCATTCAGTACAAATATTCTCTAACACTACAAAACCATGATACCAAGAGAAAATGAAAATAGTTGAAAATAGTAAACGCTGAAACATAAACATTAGTGTAAATCAGCGAAGGTTCATAGAGTGTACTGACGTAATCAAAATGATCCACCGAGAACCGTGCATCACTGATGAGGTTCGTGGTACACTGTGAAGTCACCGGTCTTTCCTCAGTGAAACAAGGGTTCGAGTCCCATTTGTACTTAATTATTTATTTTATTGTTATATGTAGCCTATATAATTTTCTTATAATAAACTTTAAACCACATATCCATGTAATGTAGTCGAATAGGAAAGTGCATGGCAAATCAAGTCTCATACAAGCATGAACCAACACGTCTCCATTGCACTACATTTTATTGTCCACTAGATGTCCTAATAGAGCACTGTGTCACTGAAGCTTCGAGTAATGAACTTTTTTTGAATCACGTGTCAACAAAGCCTCGATTGCCCATCACTAGGCACAAGACAAGGATGTCCACTCTCTCCGCTACTATTCGCTATTTTCACTGAACCTCTTGCAGCTGCCATTCGTCAAGCCACAGACATCACAGGACTACAAACATACCCTTCCCACCACAAAATTCAGCTGATATGCAGATGACATCCTATCATACAAAACAGACCATAATAATCTGCCCATTTCACTGCCCAAGAAACATCACATTTTTAGCCTCAAAAACATAACAATCCTGACCATTGTAAAAATATATATATATATAAATATATATAATACATTTTCGCATACGTGAAGGGCTTTGAACCCACATCACCTGTTTCCACATGCAGCGTCACTCCTCACTGGACCATCTTCACTACTGAGGATCCCATGACTGTTGGGAAGGGGGTTGGCAAGATGAGAACAGGACATCTTAAATGAAGACTATACAGGACACAGGTGTGATAATGACAATAAAATATCCTTTCATCCCTGGAGGCAACATTATACAAAATGTTAATGGTAGAAAATAACATCTGTTTACACTGTACAACAAACACTATAGATGATTACTTTCACACCATCTGGCTCTGCCCACCAATTCAAAAATGTTGCCCAGAGGTAACATTAAGCCTAAATGCCAGTGGTCATCAAGTGCTTTGAAAAACTGATCCATAACAATTCTCATTACAGCAAAAACATAATATGCAACATACTTTTTATTTCATACCTGAAGGGATTTGAACTCACGTCTCCAGCATCCAGATGCAGCGTCACTCCTCACAGGACCATCTTCAGTACTGAAGAGCTCATCTCTGTGACATAAGGGGGTTGGAAAGATGAGAACAGGACATCTTTAAATGAAGACTATACAGGACGGAGCTGCAATAATGACAATAAAATACCCTTTAACCCCTGGAGGCAACATTTAATTTGACCTGTGATTTTGTATGATACATTTTCTCGTAGATTACAGAAAACAACTCTGTCCTGGAAAATAATCAAACAAAAAAGATGATAAAATGAAACGCATCCGGGTCTACCCCAACCAGAAGCCCTGGGTGACACAGGGGGGTCCAGCAGCTGCTAAAACCCAAATGAAGCATGATTGGGATCTAACAGGTTTTCAGGTGAGGACTATTCCACTGTTTTCATATCAGAATCTTTTCCACATATGCACTGAAGTATCTGGGCCCTTGGGATGAGCTTTAACATGCCCAGCCCCCTCTTTTTTAAACTCCTGCAAGACTTCTTAATGTGAACTCTACTGAAGATGACTCGTAGATTCAAACTGCCTTTGCTCATTGCACCACCTACTGATATAAAGTAAAAGACAGAGGCTATTTCCATCACCTCTGCTTCTCACAAATCTGCCACACAGGAAGAGACTGCTTCTTATTTTACACTTCAGTCTGATGTTTAGTCAGTCAGTGGTAAGACAACATGGAGGTCAGAGCTTTCTGCATCGCACTGTGTGAGTACTGGCTCCTTTACAGATTAAAACTTAATGATAAAGACTTTATTTACAATTTCAAAACCTCATGCACATTAAAGTCTTTGAACATTATTGAGTGAGTGAACTTAAATTTAACACTTTAAACTTAATTATTCTGCACCAGCTACAACATTTAATAGTAAATATGCTGAACATTGTGAGCAGCTGTAGGAGACGACAAATCTTTTATTGATTCATCTATTTTCTTTGCGTCTTCAGTGACTGTGATGATCCTGCTGTGTGCACAGGATCAGGAAGTTGGTGAGTAGATGTTTTGTTGGGCAGTTGTAGAAAAGAGGCAAAAATAAGAGTAAATGTCTAAACTGAATTTCTCTGTTTTTCTTTGTCTCAGATGCAGCTTTTCTTCGTATCTCTCCAAACAGACTGCAGTTCTTTGAATATGAGTCGATCACTTTGTACTGTGAGGGAGTCTTTTACTGTGATGCTGAATATAAATTAAGTCGTGGGAAGCCCTCATGCTGCACCACTAATAACAGAACATCAAGAGGACCTAACTGCACCCTTGAAAGCGTCTATGCAGAGGACTCTGGAAAGTATTGGTGTGAGGAAGGAGGAGAGAGAAGAAACATCATCAACATCAATGTCACTTGTATGTTTGCAGTGAGGCAGTGATATTTTGTGATTATCTCAATGTGATTTCAAGATAAATTAAATATGATCATGTTCTTCAGCTGGTTCTGTGATCCTGGAGAGTCCTGCTCATCCTGTGATGGAGGGAGAAGATGTGACTCTGAGCTGCAGAACCAAAATATCTTCCTCCAACATCACAGCTGATTTCTATAAAGATGGAGTCAACAAGTGGAGAAGCTCCACAGGAAATTTGAAGCTCAACAGAGTCTCCATGTCTGATCAAGGATTCTACAAATGTCACATCTCTGGAGTTGGAGAATCACCACAGAGCTGGCTGTCTGTTGAAGGTGAGACACGTTAATTTTAAGATTTTAAGATAAATATAGTGCACACATGTGATCTTAGTTCCTATAACTGTTTCTTTTTTAGCTTTCCCATCTTCAGCTTCACCATGTTTTCATGGAGAGAAGGGTCTTACCTCCTCCTGCAAATGTAATGGTAAGAAGACTTAGTCTGAACTACACTATCTGATTGTTAAATCACTAAGGAAATGACATCGGAACCATCTCGTTGGATACAAGGCCTTTGAGAGATGAATGAATTGCTCTTTGCTTCTTTCACTTCTATGTAGTCACAACCACTTTCTGTCTCATAATGTGTTTTCTCTCTTCAGAAACTCTCACAGATCATCGTCCCTCCTCAGATCACGGCTGTCACATTTACCCCATCCTAAGGACCGTGTTAACCATCATCATGGTGGCTCTGCTGCTGCTGCTGCTTGGATGTCTTCACTGTGTGATAGTCAGAGTTATAAAACATGACTCATCTTCAACAGAATAGAGAGATTTCTATTATATTAAAGAAAAAGATGGCCTGGATGACAACCAATACGAGAATAAAAGCTAGCTTAGTTGCTGAGATCGTGACGTTAGTATGTTATCATGTCTATAGTGAGCCCGCTGCTATCAAGCTGCTTTCTATGCTTCTAGACACAGGGTTAGACGCTGTAACTGGATCAGGAAATGAGCGTCTTGTTTAGAAACTTGTCTAACGTGTCTGCAAATGTGGTTTTTAAACCTTTCACACTGGCCATAACTCTGATACATGGTGTTTAAAATAAGCACAGCGTCTGAGCGCTTCTATTAATTGATGCTTCTTTGTAGAAACGTCTGAGGTCTGACAGTGTGTCACCACCATTTGGTGTGTTCCACTGTTCGCAATTTTGTAAAATCTAAAGAAAAATAAACTTAAAATTGCATTAACATGCTGTTCTTTAATGTGGTGGTTTTTCATTTTTTTTTCTCAGCGTGTTTTGTGAGTATTTTAAAGAAATGTATTTACCTCAGTGATCCACAGCAGATGAGTGAGTAAGACACAATTGAGTTAAACATAGATGTACAAAGAAAGAATGTAAGAGAAATGAAAATCATGATATTCTTCATCAGTTTGACCCATTTTTATTTCAGAAGAAGCTTTTATAGATGATTCTAGATGGAAGATGGAAGTCTGACAAGTCTCCCTTACTGCAGAGACACTTGTGAACACACGTGTTATGTTATTTATGCAATGCGTTTCAGTTTTCACGCACTCTTGGCAAAAACATTTCTTGATTCATAAACTGCTATTATGTCAAATGTCTACAGGACTTATTGAGTATTTGAATATATATAATATATACAAGGAAAGTTATAGCGTCATTTAGTTTGACTTATACTCAACAGCCACATTTGAAGCCAGAGAAGTTACTCTTTCTTTCCCCAGGGCTGTGTGCTCAGCCTACTGCTCTACTCGATGTACACAAATGACGAAATCACTCCTTAATCAGGCGGTGGTTTCGTTGACACCAGTGCACAAAGTTCCCCATCAGTCCTCTGTACTCTGCGTCGTCATCGTCTCTGATGACGCCAACAATCGCAGAGTCGTCAGAGAACTTCTGCAGTACACAGCTGTCTGTGTTGTGTCTGAAGTCTGCTGTGTAGAGGGTGAAAAGAAAGGGGGCCAGGACAGTCCCCTGGGGGACACCATGCTCCTGGTGAGCAGGGGAGACACACAGTTCCTGTTTCTCACAAACTGTGGTCAGTCTGTGAGGTAGTCCATGATCCATGTAGACAGCTGGTGGTCCACATGCATCCTCTCCAGTTTGTCCCTCAGAATCAAAGGCTGGATTTTGTTGAAAGTACTTGAGAAATTAAAAAAAGGTGATTGTCAGAGTGCTGCCGGGCTCTTCCAGGTGAGAGAGAGCTTGGTGTAGCAGGAAGATAACGGTGTCCTCCACTCCAACATTAGGACGGTGGGTAGACTGCAGTGGGTCCATGGAGGGGCCCACCTCAGAGTGGAGATGTCCCAGTATTAGTCTCTCCAGTGTCTTCATCAGGTGGGATGTTAGAGCCACTGATCTGTAGCTGCTGAGGTCTTTAGGCTATGATGTTTTAGGCACCAGTACCATGCACAAGGTCTAAATGTAACTTCACACAGACAAAAAAATAAATAAATAAATCAGACATTGGCGACTGCATGTTCATATAAGTTCCTTACGTCAGCATTGGCTTTGCTGAATGAATTCTATATTGATAATGTATAACATTTCAAACTTGATTGATAAAAAGTCTCATCAGAAAACGAAGCTGCCTTTGTTCTTTGTACGACCCACTGATATAAACTAAAACACTGAAGCTATTTCCATCACCTCTGCTTCTGTACAGTAGAACAGGAAGAGGCCGCTTCTTATTTTACACTTCAGTCTGATGTTCAGTCAGTCAGCGGCAAGACAACATGGAGGTCAGAGCTTTCTGCATCGCACTGTGTGAGTACTGGCTCCTTCCCACATTAAAACTTGATGATAAAGACTTTATTTACAATTAAAGACCTCATCCACATGAATGTCGTTGGACGTTATTTAATGAGTGAACTTAAATTTTACTCTTTCAAATTAAGTATTATTCTTCACCAGCTACGACATTTAATAGTAAATATGCTGAAGATCATGAGCAGCTGTAGGACACGACAAAACTTTTATTGATTCATCTATTTTCTTTGCGTCTTCAGTGACTGTGATGATCCTGCTGTGTGCACAGGATCAGGAAGTTGGTGAGTAGATGTTTTGTTGGGCAGTTGTAGAAAAGAGGCAAAAATATCTAGAGATTGGTGTGTTTAATCATCACAGGAGTTCCTCTATTACTTTTCTACTTTTAAATGTTGTAGACGTCGTCCAGCAGTTCACAGGAGTAAATGTCTAAACTGAATTTCTCTGTTTTTCTTTGTCTCAGATGCAGCTTTTCTTCGTATCTCTCCAAACAGACTGCAGTTCTTTGAATATGAGTCGGTCACTTTGTACTGTGAGGGAGTCTTTTACTGTGATACTGAATATAAATTAATTGGTGGGAAGCCATCGTGTTGCACCACTAATAACAGAACATCAAGAGGACCTAACTGCACCATTAAAACAGTCGTTGCAGATGATTCTGGAGAGTATTGGTGTGAGGAAGGAGGAGAGAGAAGAAACATCATCAACATCAATGTCACTTGTATGTTTGCAGTGAGGCAGTGATATTTTGTGATTATCTCAACGTGATTTCAAGATAAATTAAATATGATCATGTTCTTCAGCTGGTTCTGTGATCCTGGAGAGTCCTGCTCATCCTGTGATGGAGGGAGAAGATGTGTTATGGGTAGAGATTTTAAGTCATGCTTTGCTTAATATGGTAGATTTTTGTAACGACCGCTTTTCTTTCTATAATCTACAACTTCCTTGATATTTGTCTTCTGTGTCCTATGTGTTACAGGTTGCTGAGCACTGACTGAAAAGAGGAGCTTCATGATCTACATGAAAACCAGGAAGTGACACAGTTAGGGCCAGCATTGTTGTTGTGATGGTACAAGTTAAAACAAACAAACAAACAAAAAATCTTTTGACCTCAGGTCTGTTTGCTGTTTATCAATTTAAAATAGTTTCTGTAAAACCAACACATCAGAGAAGTTCCAGTTTATTTTCATCAGGCAGTTTAACCAACTTGTTCCATCAGCTTTTTCTGTTCACACAGTTGCTCACCAGATGAGAGCTGCTGCTGCTGCTGCTGCTGTTTCTAAACGGGTCGCGGTTAGCTGCATACCTGACGTTGTTGCATTGCTTTTTTAAGTTTGAGGTCAGCAACGAGACGAGAGTTTCTTGTGTTTCACCAATGACAATAAAAGTCATGTACTACATGTCAGAGCGTCTGATTGAGTTTGTTCTGTGGTACAAAATGTTTTCTCACGTGTCATGATAATTATAACTACAGCAGAATGTTGTTTAGTTTTAAGTGTGAAATTCACACACGTCCTCATGAAATAACCTGTAGTACAGTCACATTCACACTGATAATGGTCCTGGGGGTTTTGTCTTTTGAAATCTAATTGCATCAATCTTCCTACGTTCCGACAGGACATTCAGAGACAGATCCATTACTCTGAATTCTCCTCTTTTGAATTTCTTGAGTCATCTGTAGTTTGAAGATGTTCCAGTCTTGGTCAATGAGAAGTTCATTCCTTGACCTCACTTCCTGTTTTATTTCTGGTGGTTGTACTTCACCACCTGTGTCTTGTCAACTCTTCTTCCTTGTCTTTGCTTGCTCCTCCATTATTACTTTCACTTCATTACTCTGTGTATGTGTATCCCCTGTCAGTTTGTCTGGCCAGTTACTGTGGAAGTACCTGCTGTGTTTTCCTGTTATTCTCTGTGATCCTTTGCGTCTTGTGCTGTAGTTACCATGAATCCAACAAAAGAAAGACTGGACCTTTTGTTGGACTTTAGTTAATGGACTTCCTGGCATGTTGCATCAGTGCCTGTTGTTCACCGTTATACATTCATTCATTCATCTTCTTATTCCTGTTGAGGGTCGTGGGGTCTGCTGGAGACTATCCCAGCTGTCATTGGGCAAGAGACGGGGTCCACCCTGGGCAGGTCTCCAGTCTATAACAGGACTAACACAGATAGACACTCACACCTACGGCCAATTTAGAATCACCAATGAACCTAACCAGCATGTCTTTGGACGGTGGGAGGAAGCTGGAGAAACTGAAGAGAACCCACGCAGACACAGGGAGAACATGCAGACTACACACAGAAAGGAACCAGTCGGCCTATGGATTAGAATCCAGAACCTTCTTGGCGTGAGGCCTCAGTGCTAACCATCTCACCACTGTGCCCCCGTTATACAAATATTCATTAAAGTTCTTTTGTTTCCTCCCCTTCTCCGTCACTATACCTTGTGACAATTGTAGTAGTGTCAAGGGGTTAGTGGGTAATGAGGGGGCTGAGTGGGCTGAGGTAGGAGTTGACACAAAAATACATTTAATAAAAAAGCAAGAGAAAACAAAAAGCACTGTAGAAATGGATGGAATTCCTGAGTTGACGAGAATAAATAACTACATTGTGTCAGGACGGGTGTCAGGGAATGGGAGTTTTAGGGCAGGAGTACCTCGCTGTGAGCTCACTGCCTGGTGGCCAGCAGGCCAGGGAGATGCTACAAAGTGGCCGGCAGTGCGGGACTCCAGAGGCTGCTGGACAGCACACCTCTAATTCCGAAGACATTTTAAATTTTGTCTTTTTAGGTCACCTCCAGCACTCTAGGGTGGTTAAACGTGTGCACCGTTTTTAATATGACTTTCCTCTCAGTCTCAGCTATACTTTAGACTTTGCACCAATAAGTATATGTTAGACTGCTAATAGACCACAAACCAACATGTAGGACAGGAAACATCAAATTTGCACTGAGTGCAGATTCACTCTTCCATCGCTCTTAGCACCACCCACTGATGTTTAGGCTATTTGTATCACCTCTGCTTCTCAGAAATCTGCCACACAGGACGACATCACTTCTCACTATACACTTCAGTCTGATGTTCAGTCAGTCAGCGGCAAGACAACATGGAGGTCAGAGCTTTCTGCATCGCACTGTGTGAGTACTGGATCCTTTCCAGATTAAAACTGAACGATAAAGACTTTATTTATAATTAAAAAGCTCATGCACGTGAAAATCTTTGAATATTATTCAGTGAGTGAACTTAAACGTAACTATTTTAACTTGAATATTATTCTTCACCAGCTACAACATTTAACAGTAAATATGCTGAACATCTTGAGCAGCTGTAGGAGACGATAAAACATTTATTGATTCGTCTATTTTCTTTGCGTCTTCAGTGACTGTGATGATCCTGCTGTGTGCACAGGATCAGGAAGTTGGTGAGTAGATGTTTTGTTGGGCAGTTGTAGAAAAGAGGCAAACATATCTTGAGATTGGTGTGTTTAATCATCACAGGAGTTCCTCTATTACTTTTCTACTTTTAAATGTTGTAGACGTCGTCCAGAAGTTCACAGGAGTAAATGTCTAAACTGAATTTCTCTGTTTTTCTTTGTCTCAGATGCAGCTTTTCTTCGTATCTCTCCAAACAGACTGCAGTTCTTTGAATTTGAGTCAGTCACTTTATACTGTGAGGGAGTCTTTTACTGTGATGTTGAACATAAAACAACTGGGGAGACGCCCTCATGTTGTACCACTAATAACAGAACATCAAGAGGACCTAGCTGCACCATTGACAATCTTCATCAAGATAATTCTGGAGAGTACTGGTGTGAAGAAGGAGGAGAGAGAAGAAACATCATCAACATCAATGTCACTTGTATGTTTGCAGTGAGGCAGTGATATTTTGTGATTATCTCAATGTGATTTCAAGATAAATTAAATATGATCGTGTTCTTCAGCTGGTTCTGTGATCCTGGAGAGTCCTGCTCATCCTGTGATGGAGGGAGAAGATGTGACTCTGAGCTGTAGAACCAAAATATCTTCCTCCAACAGTGAAGCTGATTTCTATAAAGATGGAGTCCACAAGTGGAGAAGCTCCACAGGAAATCTGAGATTCAAAACAGTCTCCATGTCTGATCAAGGACTCTACAAATGTCACATCTCTGGAGTTGGAGAATCACCACAGAGCTGGCTGTCTGTTGGAGGTGAGACATGTAGGATTTTTCTAAATAATATTCATAAAGTATTGATCTCGTATATGTTCACACTTTCAAACAATTCCCATCTCCTTAAATTCCAGCTGTTCTTAAAGTCAATGAAAGTGACAATGACTTTCCTACCAATGATACAGAAGATCACCAAGACTCTAATCCTGCCTCCTCTTCCTCCAAAAGCACACGACGGATCATCATGTCCGTCTTGTTGACCCTTCTCTTGTTGGTTGTTGGAGTACTTTGCTTTGGGGGATTTCTCTGTGCTAGAGGTGAAGAACATAAACTGAACTGTACTCAACTGGTTTTGCTTTGTCACAACACGGTTCTTTCACATACACAAAGTCTTGAAAATCAGTTCTCATGTTACTTTAGTTCTCCTACAATGTTCAAAATATTCAATTCTTCCATGTACATAAATGTTACTGTGGAGCGCCTCAGGTTTTTCACATTGTAAATAATTCTGCTGGGTAATAATTTCAGGAAGCAATGCACAATATTCCAAATTAAATGAATTTCCCTCTTGTGTAACTTTTGTTACTTAGAACATCAGTTCCTCAGGTTACTTTAGTTCCACCATAATGTCCACAATGTCTTCTTGTTTTTTTTTTTTTTTTAACAGATATTTGTTCACAGTCTCAAGTGCCTGATTCAGACTCATCAGAGCATCACACAGGTAAATTTAACGTTAAGTGTTTTAGCAGAAAGTATATTAAATATTTAATAATTAAATATTTTTATTTTTATTTTTTATTTTTTTCCCAGTCTCTGTTCAGGCCAGTGCAGCTGAGACAACCCACGTAATGTATACTACCGTAACAAAGAACAGGAAGAAGAAAGGTATTTCCTCTAACTTTATATGTTTTTAGCTCAGACCATAGTTAGCATGCTACTCAGCATTTACATTACTTGACGTGACAGTGCAGGTAACAATGACGGCTACTATACTACAGTTCAGACTGTGAGTCAAATACAGTCTTTTATCTCCACAGTTCTCTTTCTATGACCACATTCTTGCTGTCTAAACATGAACGCTGAAAGAAAAGTCCAAAAGCAACTCAAACCCTTTGAGGTATCGAGCTCCTCATCTTCTGTCAGTGCAGCGTCTACACATGTTGTATGAACGTCCAAACTCTAATTAGGATTAACCTGCTTCCAAACACTAATTCTAGTATTATATATACATTTAAATCTCTAAGATGGTGTTATATTTCCTGGTAGAGGGGTAAGAGATTTTAAGTCATGCTTTGTGTAGTACAGTATATTTCTGCAGCGACTGCTTTTCTTTGTATAATCTACAACTTCCTTGATATGTGTCTTCTGTGTCCTATTAGTTACAGGTTGTTAAGCGCTGACTGAAAGAGGAGCTTCATGATCTACGTGAAAACCAGGAAGTGACCCACTTAGGGCCAGTATTGTTGTTGTTATTGTAATAGCTAAACAAGAAAAGAAAAGCAAGACAATTCTTTTGACCTCAGGTCTGTTTGCTGTGTATCAAATTTAAAATAGTTTCTGTGCAAAAACAAACATGTGGAGTTTGACAGCGTGTTCGCTTTAACCAACACATCAGAGAAGTTTTGGTTTATTTTCATCAGGCAGTTTAACCAACTTGTTCCATCAGCTCAGTCTGTTCACACAGTTGCTCACCAGATGAGAGCTGCTGCTGCTGCTATTTCTATATGCTCTGCGGTTAGCTACATATCTGATGTTGTTGCATTGCTTTTTTAGGTTTTTGGTCAGCAACGAGATGAGTTTCTTGTGAGAGTTTTGGCAATGAGAATAAAAGTCATGTCCTACACGTTAGAGCGTCTGTTTGAGTTTGTTCTGTGGTAAAAAAAAAAAAAAAAAAAAAAAACAGAATTGCATGACTAGTAGTAGATAGGAATTTAGAGGGAGGAGCTCTGTGCCAGAGAATAAAAAGTGGAGGATGTGAGAGAGGAATGGAGGAGTTCTGTGACTCCTCCACCACACTCTGGCTTCTATAACAAATAACTCATCGCAAACTGAATATTAAAAATAGAAATCATTAAAGCATCTCAAGCATCTCGCTATCTCCAACCCTAAATAACTCTCTGTATCCGTATTTCGGCATATATTTACTCATCTCTCTCACTCTTTCAATCACTATCTTTCAATCTCTCTCTCTTCCAACCCCCTTACCATCAAATACTCCCCTCTGCAATGTTTGTTCAAGCTAGCTGGACTTACCTGTAGATGAGAGAAGTCACAAATCAATGGCAGATGAAATCGACGAGAACACAAACGCAAAATAGCAATTTTAGTTGTTTACGGTTTGATAATTGTTTGTTAGAAGGTTTTAGTTTAGTTAGTTTGTTTTTTTGATAGGTGTGTTTTTGCGTACCTCAAGGGATTCAAACCCTCGTCTCCTGCATCCAGATGCAGCGTCACTCCTCACAGGACCATCTTTAGTACTGAAGGTCTCATCTCTGTGACATAAGGGGGTTGGGAAGATGACAACAGGACATCTTTAAATGAAGACTATACATGACACAGCGGTGGTAATGACATTAAAATATCCTTTCATCCCTGGAGGCAACATTAAGCCTGAATTTTACCTGAGATTTTGTATGATACATTTTCTCGTAGATTACAGGAGACAACTGCATCATGGAAAGTAATAAAACAAAAACTATGAGGAACCACACACATGAACACAGCCCTCATCTCAGTCCTATATAAACTGAAGAAAGAACACTTATCTCTAGTTACAGATCAAATCAATTGCCACCTAAAAATAATCAGTCAAGCATTGGCCAACAGATTAGAAACAGTCGTATCCACACTCATCTACCCAGAACAAATAGGATTTATAAAAGACAGACACTCATCCACAAACATGTGCAGACTATTCAGAAATCATCTTAACATCATAACTGGATCATCAGACACAGAAACACATTTGTTAAAGTCAACTGGACTTTTCTCCTCACAGCCATTAAAACATTTGGTTTTGAGGAGTCGTTCCTGTAACAAATAATTATACATCACAGCGCTTCATAGTACAACGGGGCACAAGACAAGGATGTCCACTCTCTCCACTACTATTCACTATTTTCAGTGAACCTCTTGCAGCTGCCATTCATCAAGCCATCACAGGACTACAAACATACCCTTCCCACCACAAAATCAGCTGATATGCAGATGACATCCTATTATATCTAACAGACCCCATAACCTCCCTTGTCAAAGCTGTAAACATTATATCATTATTCTCAAGAATCTCTGATTATTCTATAAACTGGTCAAAAAAAGAAGAAGCAGTTAGCTAGCTTTGTTCAAGCTAGCTGGACTTACCTGTAGTTGTTGCAGAGATGAGAGAAGTCACAAATCGATGGTAGATGAAATCGACGAGAACGCAAGCGCGAAATAGCGGTTTTAGTTGTTTGCGGTTTGATTATTGTTTGAGGCTTTTAGTTTTGTTTGTTAGGTGTGTATTTGCGTACCTCAAGGGATTCGAACCCACGTCTCCTGTGTCCAGGTGCAGCGTTGCTCCTCACAGGACCATCTTCAGTACTGAAGATTCCATCTCTGTGACATAACGGGGTTGGGAAGATGACAACAGGACATCTTTAAATGAAGACTATACAGGACGCAGCTGTGGTAATGTCAGTAAAATATCCTTTCACCCCTGGAGGCAACATTAAGCCTGAATTTTATCTGAGATTTTGAATGGTACATTTTCTCGTAGGTTACAGGAGACAACTGTGTCCTGGAAAGTAAAAAAACAAACAAAAAAAGTTAACAAAACTTGCATAGACACTGTCACAGTGGACAAATGCATCCAGGTCTACCTCAACCAGACAACATGGATGACGCAGAGAGGTCCAGCAGCTGCTAAAAGTGAGGAACTCCACATGGAGGTCCAGCAACCAAGACCTCTACAGCAGTCCACTGTCCCACCCTGCCTGAAATCCTCAACTATAGTCCGCCTGCCCAACAAACATCACATTTTTAGCCTCAAGAACATAACAATCCTCACCACTGTAAAAAATAATAATAAAAAAATATATTATGCAATATACTTTTTTGCACAACTCAAGGGATTTGAACCCACATCTCCAGCTTCCAGGTGCAGCATCACTCCTCACTGGACCATCTGCACTACTGAGGAGCCCATTGCTGTGACATAAGGGGGTTGGAAAAATCAGCTGATATGCAGATGGCATCCAATCATACATAACAGACCATAACATCCCTTATCAAAGATATAAACATTTTCATTTTCAAGAATCTCTGATCATTCTATGGTCAAAATCTGCTGGAGGGCTGGAATGCTGTGACTAGAAAGCTCCCCTTAACAGTAAATAGTAACATCAGGTATCTTGGCATCAACGTTTCCACCAAGCTGTCAGAGTTGTTCTCCCTGAATTTCACACCACTGCTAAAAGTATAGAAGAAGACTTCACTCCCTGGAACAATCTACTCATTTCACTGCCCAAGAAACATCATCAAAAACATAACAATCCTGACCATAGTAAATATATATATATATATATATTACACATTATACATTATTGCATATGTGAAGGGATTTGAACCCACATCACCTGCGTCCACATGCAGCATCACTCCTCACTGGACCATCTTCACTAATGAGGCTCTCATGACTGTT
The DNA here is from genome assembly GCA_005024645.1 of Planiliza haematocheilus. Taxonomy (NCBI): domain Eukaryota; kingdom Metazoa; phylum Chordata; class Actinopteri; order Mugiliformes; family Mugilidae; genus Planiliza; species Planiliza haematocheilus. Next base: position 2,018,724 of record SRSE01000889.1, read on the forward strand.
GGGAAGGGGGTTGGCAAGATGAGAACAGGAGACTGAATGAATGAAGACTATACAGGACACAGCTGTGATAATGATAATAAAATATCCTTTCACCCCTGGAGGCAACATTATACAAAATGTTAATGGTAGAAAATAACATCTGTTTGCACTGTACAACAAACACTATAGATGACTACTTTCACACCATCTGGCTCTGCCCACCAATTCAAAAATGTTGCCCAGAGGCAACATTAAGCCTAAATGCCAGTGGTCATCAAGTGCTTTGAAAAACTGATCCATAAAAATTCTCATTACAGCAAAAACATAATATGCAACATACTTTTTTTACATACCTCAAGGGATTTGAACCCACATCTCCAGTTTCCAGGTGGAGCATCACTCCTCACTGGGCCATCTTCAGTACTGAATATCACTTTGACATAATGGGGTTGGGAAGATGCCAACAGGACATCTTTAAATGAAGACTGTATAGGACACAGCTGTGATAATGTCAATAAAATATCCTTTCATCCCTGGAGGCAACATTAAGCCTGAATTTTACCTGAGATTTTGTATGAGACATTTTCTCGTAGTTAATAGAAGACAACTGCATCATGGAAAGTTATAAAACAAAAACTATGAGGAACCACACACATGAACACAGCCCTCATCTCAGTCCTATTTAAACCGAAAAAGAACACTTATCTCTAGTTACAGACCAAATCAATTGCCACCTAAAAATAATCAGTAAAGCATTGGCCAACAGATTAGAAACAGTCGTATCCACACTCATCCACCCAGAACAAACAGGATTTATAAAAGACAGACACTCATCCACAAACATGTGCAGACTATTCAGAAATCATCTTAACATCATAACTGGATCATCAGACACAGAAACACATTTGTTAAAGTCAACTGGACTTTTCTCCTCACCGCCATTAAAAAATTTGGTTTTGAGGAGTCGTTCCTGTAACAAATAATTATGCATCACAGCGCTTCATAGTACAACGGGGCACAAGACAAGGATGTCCACTCTCTCCACTACTATTCGCTATTTTCATTGAACCTCTTGCAGCTGCCATTGGTCAAGCCACAGACATCACAGGACTACAAACATACCCTTCCCACCACAAAATCAGCTGATATGCAGATGACATCCTATTATATCTAACAGACCCCATAACCTCCCTTGTCAAAGCTGTAAACATTATATCATTATTCTCAAGAATCTCTGATTATTCTATAAACTGGTCAAAAAAAAAAAAAAAAAGAAGAAGCAGTTAGCTAGCTTTGTTCAAGCTAGCTGGACTTACCTGTAGTTGTTGCAGAGATGAGAGAAGTCACAAATCGATGGTAGATGAAATCGACGAGAACGCAAGCGCGAAATAGCGGTTTTAGTTGTTTGCGGTTTGATTATTGTTTGTTTGAAGGCTTTTAGTTTAGTTTTGTTTGTTAGTTTAGTTTTTTGTTAGGTGTGTATTTGCGTACCTCAAGGGATTCGAACCCACGTCTCCTGTGTCCAGGTGCAGCGTTGCTCCTCACAGGACCATCTTCAGTACTGAAGATTCCATCTCTGTGACATAACGGGGTTGGGAAGATGACAACAGGACATCTTTAAATGAAGACTATACAGGACGCAGCTGTGGTAATGTCAGTAAAATATCCTTACACCCCTGGAGGCAACATTAAGCCTGAATTTTACCTGAGATTTTGAATGGTACATTTTCTCGTAGGTTACAGGAGACAATTGTGTCCTGGAAAGTAATAAAACAAACAAAAAAAGCTAATAAAACTTGCATAGACATTGTCACAGTGGACAAACGCATCCAGGTCTACCTCAACCAGACGACATGGATGATGCATAGAGGTCCAGCAGCTGCTAAAAGAGAGGAACACCACATGGAGGTCCAGCAACCAAGACCTCTACAGCAGTCCACTGTCCCATCCTGCCTGAAATCCTCAACTATAGTCCCCCTGCCCAACAAACATCAAATTTTTAGCCTCAAAAACATAACAATCCTCACCACTGTCAATAATAATAATAAAAAAATATTATGCAATATACATTTTTGCACACCTCAAGGGATTTGAACCCATATTGCCAGCTTCCAGATGCAGCATCACTCCTCACTAAACCATCTGCATTACTGAGGAGCCCATTCCTGTGACAGAAGGGGGTTGGAAAGATGACAACAGGATCTTTAAATGAAGACTACACAGGACGTGAGGCTGTGATAATGACAATAAAATATCCTTTCATCCCTGGAGGCAACATTAAGCCTGAATTTTACCTGAGATTTTGTATGAGACATTTTCTCGTAGTTTATAGAAGACAACTGCATCATGGAAAGTAATAAAACAAAAACTATGAGGAACCACACACATGAACACAGCCCTCATCTCAGTCCTATTTAAACCGAAAAAGAACACTTATCTCTAGTTACAGACCTATAAGCTTAATCAATTGCCACCTAAAAATAATCAGTAAAGCATTGGCCAACAGATTAGAAACAGTCGTATCCACACTCATCCACCCAGAACAAACAGGATTTATAAAAGACAGACACTCATCCACAAACATGTGCAGACTATTCAGAAATCATCTTAACACCATAACTGGATCATCAGACGCAGAAACGCATTTGTTAAAGTCAACTGGACTTTTCTCCTCACTGCCATTAAAACATTTGGTTTGGGGGGTCGTTCACCCAGTGGATTAACATTCTGTACAACTCACCTTCAGCATCAGCAACAACAAATAATTATACATCACAGCGCTTCATAGTACAAGGGCACAAGTAGTGATGGCCCTCTGACACCTGAGGCTCCGCCACATGCGCCGTAGCTCATGAAGCAATTGTATCAAACCACTGTGCCGAAGCGTGGTTCGGTCATGTGACTAGTGACGTTTGAAGCACTTGAACTGCTTCAGCAGCAAACGAGTCATCCCAGGGGTTCGGTTTGTCATCTGAATCACCTGGTGGGATCGAGTGTGTTCAGGGATATCTTGGATATCTTATTCCTATTTAGTGGTGCTCATTTTAATGTTTCTTTGCAGAGTAGGTTGATCTCTTGCTGTAGTTGGAGTTAGTTGTGTATTTTGTGGAGATAGATCTCCACAAAATACGCAAATGACTCCAACTAAGATTCAGAAGAAATCGATGAATTAGTGACATAGTTAGACAACACTCAATTGATAGATAGATATAGTTACATAGATAGTTGGTTAGGACAAATCACGTGTTTTGTGACGTATGAACCATTTCACTGCTTCATTCAGAAACCCTGTAACTGGTTTAGTTGTCTCGGCTCTTCGGGAGAGATGAGATGAGTCTTAGAAGCAAATACTCAGTCAAGAAAGATTGGGTTTGACACTGTTGCATTCAGTACAAATATTCTCTAACACTAAACCATGATACCAAGAGCAAATGAAAATAGTTGATGTAAGCGCTGAAACATAAACATTAGTGTAAATCAGCGAGGGTTCATAGAGTGTACTGACGTAATCAAAATGATCCACCGACACCGGTGGATCACTGATGAGGTTCGTGGTACACTGTGAAGTCACCAGTCTTTCCTCAGTGAAACAAGGGTTCGAGTCCCATTTGTACTTAATGATTTATTTTATTGTTATATGTCGCCTATATAATTTTCTTATAATAAACTTTAAACCACATATCCATGTAATGTAGTCGAATAGGAAAGTGCATGGCAAATCAAGTCCCATGAACCAGTAAGACACGTCTCCATTGCACTACATTTTATTGTCCACTAGATGTCCTAATAGAGCACTGTGTCACTGAAGCTTCGAGTAATGAACTTTTTTTGAATCACGTGTCAACAAAGCCTCGATTGCCCATCACTAGGCACAAGACAAGGATGTCCACTCTCTCCGCTACTATTCGCTATTTTCACTGAACCTCTTGCAGCTGCCATTCGTCAAGCCACAGACATCACATGACTACAAATATACCCTTCCGACCACAAAATCAGCTGATATGCAGATGACATCCTATCATACATAACAGACCATAACGTCCCTTATCAAAGATATAAACATTATATCATCATTCTCAAGAATCTCTGATCATTCTATGGTCAAAATCTGCTGGAGGGCTGGAATGCTGTGACTAGAAAGCCCCCCAGTAAATAGTAACATCAGGTATCTTGGCATCAACGTTTCCACCAAGCTGTCACAGTTGTTCTCCCTGAATTTCTCACCACTGCTAAAAGTATAGAAGAAGACTTCACTCCCTGGAACAATCTGCCCATTTCACTGCCCAAGAAACATCATCAAAAACATAACAATCCTCACCATTGTATAAATATATATATTACAATATTCATTTGTGCACACCTGAAGGGATTTGAACCCACATCACCTGCGTCCACATGCAGCATCAGTCCTCACTGGACCATCTTCACTACTGAGGATCCCATGACTGTTGGGAAGGGGGTTGGCAAGATGAGAACAGGAGACTGAATGAATGAAGACTATACAGGATACGGCTGTGATAATGACAATAAAATATCCTTTCACCCCTGGAGACAACATTACACAAAATGGGAATGGTAGAAAATAACATCTGTTTACACTGTACAACAAACACTATAGATGATTACTTTCACACCATCTGGCTCTGCCCACCAATTCAAAAATGTTGCCCGGAAGCAACATTAAGCCTAAATGCCAGTGGTCATCAAGTGCTTTGAAAAACTGATCCATAAAAATTCTCATTACAGCAAAAACATAATATGCAACATACTTTTTATTTCATACCTGAAGGGATTTGAACTCACGTCTCCAGCATCCAGATGCAGCGTCACTCCTCACAGGACCATCTTCAGTACTGAAGATCTCATCTCTGTGACATAAGGGGGTTGGAAAGATGAGAACAGGACATCTTTAAATGAAGACTATACAGGACGGAGCTGCAATAATGACAATAAAATACCCTTTCACCCCTGGAGGCAACATTTAATTTTACCTGTGATTTTGTATGATACATTTTCTCGTAGATTACAGAAGACAACTCTGTCCTGGAAAATAATCAAACAAAAAAGATGATAAAATGAAACGCATCCGGGTCTACCCCAACCAGAAGCCCTGGGTGACACAGGGGGGTCCAGCAGCTGCTAAAACCCACATGAAGCATGATTGGGATCTAACAGGTTTTCAGGTGAGGACTATTCCACTGTTTTCATATCAGAATCTTTTTCACATATGCACTGAAGTATCTGGGCCCTTGGGATGAGCTTTAACATGCCCAGCCCCCTCTTTTTTAAACTCCTGCAATACTTCTTAATGTGAACTCTACTGAAGATGACTCGTAGATTCAAACTGCCTTTGCTCATTGCACCACCTACTGATATAAAGTAAAAGACAGAGGCTATTTCCATCACCTCTGCTTCTCACAAATCTGCCACACAGGAAGAGGCCGCTTCTTATTTTACACTTCAGTCTTATCTTCAGTCAGTCAGTGGTAAGACAACATGGAGGTCAGAGCTTTCTGCATCGCACTGTGTGAGTACTGGCTCCTTTACAGATTAAAACTTAATGATAAAGACTTTATTTACAATTAAAAAGCTCATGCACATGAAAGTCTTTGAACATTATTGAGTGAGTGGACTTAAATTTAACACTTTAAACTTAATTATTCTGCACCAGCTACAACATTTAATAGTAAATATGCTGAACATCATGAGCAGCTGTAGGAGACGACAAAACTTTTATTGATTCGTCTATTTTCTTTGCGTCTTCAGTGACTGTGATGATCCTGCTGTGTGCACAGGATCAGGAAGTTGGTGAGTAGATGTTTTGTTGGGCAGTTGTAGAAAAGAGGCAAAAATAGGAGTAAATGTCTAAACTGAATTTCTCTGTTTTTCTTTGTCTCAGATGCAGCTTTTCTTCGTATCTCTCCAAACAGACTGCAGTTCTTTGAATATGAGTCGGTCACTTTGTACTGTGAGGGAGTCTTTTACTGTGATGCTGAATATAAATTAAGTCGTGGGAAGCCCTCGTGTTGCACCACTAATAACAGAACATCAAGAGGACCTAACTGCACCCTTGAAAGCGTCTATGCAGAGGACTCTGGAAAGTATTGGTGTGAGGAAGGAGGAGAGAGAAGAAACATCATCAACATCAATGTCACTTGTATGTTTGCAGTGAGGCAGTGATATTTTGTGATTATCTCAATGTGATTTCAAGATAAATTAAATATGATCATGTTCTTCAGCTGGTTCTGTGATCCTGGAGAGTCCTGCTCATCCTGTGATGGAGGGAGAAGATGTGACTCTGAGCTGCAGAACCAAAATATCTTCCTCCAACATCAAAGCTGATTTCTATAAAGATGGAGTCCGCAGTTGGAGAAACTCCACAGGAAATTTGAAGCTCAACAGAGTCTCCATGTCTGATCAAGGATTCTACAAATGTCACATCTCTGGAGTTGGAGAATCACCACAGAGCTGGCTGTCTGTTGAAGGTGAGACACGTTAATTTTAAGATTTTAAGATAAATATAGTGCACACATGTGATCTTAGTTCCTATAACTGTTTCTTTTTTAGCTTTCCCATCTTCAGCTTCACCATGTTTTCATGGAGAGAAGGGTCTTACCTCCTCCTGCAAATGTAATGGTAAGAAGACTTAGTCTGAACTACACTATCTGATTGTTAAATCACTAAGGAAATTACATCGGAACCATCTCGTTGGATACAAGGCCTTTGAGAGATGAATGGATTGCTCTTTGCTTATTTCACTTCTATTTAGTCACAACCACTTTCTGTCTCATAATGTCTTTTCTCTCTTCAGAAACTCCCACAGATCATCGTCCCTCCTCAGATCACGGCTGTCACGTTTACCCCATCCTAAGGACCATGTTCACCATCGTCATGGTGGCTCTGCTGCTGCTGCTGCTTGGATGTCTTCACTGTGTGATAGTCAGAGTTATGAAACATGACTCATCTCCAACAGAAGAGAGAGCTTTCTGTCATGTTAAAGAAAAAGATGGCCTGGAGGACAACCAATTGGAGGAAAAAAGCTAGCTTAGTCGCTGAGATCATGAAGTTAGTATTTTATCATGTCTATAGTGAAGCCCGCTGCTATCAAGCTGCTTTCTATGCTTCTAGACACAGGGTTAGACGCTGTAGCTGGATCAGGAAATGAGCATCTTGCTGAGAAACTTGTCTAACGTGTCTGCGAATGTGGTTTTTAAACCTTTCACACTGGCCACAACTCTGATACATGGTGTTTAAAATAAGCACAGTGTCTGAGCGCTTCTATTAATTGATGCTGGTTTGTATAAACGTGTGAGCTCTGACAATGTGTCTGCCTATTTGGTGCATTCTGCTGTTTGCAAAAATTTGTAAAATCTGAAGAAAATAAAAATGCATTAACATGCTGTTCTGTAATGTGGAGGTTTTTCATTTTTTTTTCTCAGTATCTTTTTTAAAGTTTTTTTTTCTTTTTTTTTTAAAAAATGTTTAACCTGAATGGTACACAGCATATGAGAGAATAAGGCAGAAGTGAGGTAAAGGCACATGTAAAAATCAAGGTTGTGAGAGGAAATTCAATTTGACCCTTTTATTTCAGAAGATGCTTTTGTAGATGAGTCTAGAGTAAAGATGGACGTCTGACAAGTCTCCATTACTACAGAGACACTGATGAACATGCTATTATATTTATGCAAAGCGTTTCAGTTTTCACGCACTCTTGGCTAGAAATCTTTTGCTTTAAAAACTGCTATTACGTCAAATGTCTACAGGACTTTTACTGAAGTTTATATACTACTTAGGTACATGTCTTTGTTCAATACAAGCTGTCGGCGCTACTCGTGCAAAGAACTCACTAAAAGTCATAATGTCATTTAGTTTGACTTATTCAGAACAGTGTCATTTGAAACTAGAGAGGCTAGTCTTTCCATTGACACAAAGCATCATATAACTGGAGCTAATCAGCTCGCCTCAGCCAACAGAGAAAACACCTAAATTTACTCTTTTGCTCCATCTAGTGGTCTTATGGTGGTACTGTAGAAAGTAAACACATTATCAGCATTTTGTATAGATTGAGACCTTTATGAACCTTACCTTACTCTGGACACCATTAAACGATGCAGAAATATTGAGCAGTGGTGGTTTTTGTGTGCCTCAAAACTTTTATTTTACTTACTTTTGTTCTTTTTGTAACAGAGTGTTACGCACAAGGTGACATGGCCATTGTTTAGACACATGACCAGCTGTTAGCACTATTTAGACCAGTACTGCTTCCTGGAGCCAGGTCTGAAACCTGAAGGAGATAAGAAGGAGGGCTGGAAAGAAAGTAAACGCAAAGACGAGGAGATATAAGCCTGCTGTTATCATAGGGAACATGTTCCCTGTCGTAAACAAGATGGATAAACTGGTGGCACCGATCAAGACCCAGAGCGAATATCAGGAGTGCAGCATATTGAGCTTTATGGTGACATGGCTGCACTCGCACATCCCGGACCACAGCGTTCCAACACCTGGCTTTGTGACTGTGTGGGCGGACAGAGACATGACTGCTAGCGGTAGAAAGAAGGGATGAACGGTGGTGCAATCCCAGGCACATCTGTGCAAAGGAACGCCCGCGTAACACAAACGTGGAACTGCTGGCTGTAGGGTTGCGTCCCTATTATTTGCCGAGGGAGTTCACGTCCGAAGTGGCTGCTGACATCATCAACACCACCATATCCCGTCCGCAGATGCAGCAGCCAAATGCCTTTATTGTGATGAATGGGGACTTTAATCATGAGACATTGGACAGAACCCTCAAAGACGTCACCCAGTATGTGGACTGCATGTGTAACAACCCATGACAACAAAACCGTTGGCCTACTGTATCCAGATCCACTCAATGCAGACAGTACCACGGGCTTTCCCGCCCTAGGCAGGACAACCTCGTCCTGTTCACTCCAAAGAATGTCTCTCTTGTTTAAAGGCAGCCTGTATCCAGAAAGACTGTAAAGAGGAGGCTGAGGAGGCCCTGTGGGACTGCTTTGAGTACACTGACTGGGAGGGACTATGCCAGCTTTAAGGGGAGGACATCAGCAACATGACTGACTGCATCACAGAATACATCAGATTCTGTGAGAATACTATCATGCCCTCCCAGACTGCTCGTTGTTTTTCCAACAGCAAGGAGTGCCTCACTAACGATCTGAAGACTCTACTGAATGACGAGAGGAGAGCCTTCAGGTTTGGAGACAAGGAGGAGCTAAGGAGGGTACAGCACCAATGGCAGGCCAATCTGAGGGAGTGGAAAGACTTCTACAGTCGGTAGCTGGAGGTCAAACTTCAGCAGAAGAACATTGGGAAAGGGGTGGTCAGAAATGAAAGATATCACAGGCTGTGGGGGGAGAGGCAGGTTGTCTGAAGGCAACATGGAAAGAGTGAACACCTTCTTTAGCAGGTTTAGCTCTCAGACCTCTGTCTCCTCTACCACATCCCCCCACACCTTCCCACTGCCTCCAATGCTCCCACATCTCACACCGCATAATCCTCCTGCAGGGCCTCCTGTGTCCACCACCTTACGTGAAGTCCCTCTGCAAATAATAGGGATGCACTGCAGGGTGAGACAGCCCTGATGGCATTAACCCCCTGGATACTAGAGACCTGTATCAGCCAGATGCCTGGTGTTCTCCAGCATCTCTTCAATCTGCTTCCTGACTAGTTCCCGTGCCCAAGACGTTGTGTCCAAACATCCTCAGTGATTACCTTTCAGTTGGCCTTATATCCCATGTTATGAAGGTGTTAGAGAGTTTGGTGTAAAAAGGGCTGGTGGACAGACTTGTGTGGTAGGCTGGAAGGAATCACTTGCTGCTTAACGTGGACAAGGGAACAGTTCCTCTGCCCCTCAGCATACTTGGTAGGGATGTGGAGGTGGTGGAGGATTACAAATACCTGGGAGTGATCATCAACAACAGACTAAACTGGAGGAAACTGGAGAGCTGTCCATGGTGTACCCCACCTCTTGCCCCGATGACAACTGGGATAGGCTTCAGCAGACCTCACGGCCCTTCACAGGAATAAGCAGTGACAGAAGATGAATGAATGAATGGTGGAGAGGAGGATTCTAAACAAACTGTTATCAATCATGTATAACCGTGACCACCAGGTGGAAAGAGTGGACACTGTCAGATACCTGGGACCTGGGAGGGACCATCTGTCATGGACTCATCACCTGAACACCATGGTGAAGAAGGCCAGACAGCATCCTCCTCAGACGCCTCAGAGACTTTAAGCTCCCTCTCAAGGTGCTCAGGAACTTCACCTGCACCACTGAGAACATCTTGTGTGGGAGCATCACCACCTGGATGGGAAATTGTACCAGACACGACTTTGTGGCCATCAAAAGGGTGGTCTATTCAGTGGCGCAGACCATCAAAACCAGCCTCCACAACCTATAGGACATTTGCACAAAACGTTGCAGGTTAAGGGCCAAGGAGAGCCTGTAACAATGCAGTCACCCTGGACACTCTGTCTTCTCCCTACTGCCAACAGCCCGGTGTTTCTGCTGCCTGAGGACAAAGACTGAGAGGCTGAAGAAGAATTTCTATCCACATCCATCTGTCTGCTCAACTCTGGGCTTTAAACTGGACCTAGTACTACTTCTAGTGAATGAGTTGGGAATATCATTGCTATCACAGTGTTTTCTACAATTTAATCTAGAAAAAAAATAAAATTTTGTCTTTGTAGGCAAGTTTCACCTCCAGCACTCAAGGCCACTCAGTGGTTAAATATGTGCACTATTTTTAAGATGACTTTAATTTCAGCCTCAGCTATACTTTAGACATTGTGCCAATAAGTATATGTGAAACTGCTAATAAACCACAGACCAACATGTAAAACAGGAAACATCAAAGTTACAGTGACAGATTAGCACTGCCATCGCTCTTAGCACCACCCACTGATGTTTTCTGCTTCTCAACAGTCAAACAGGAAGAGACCGCTTCTCACTTTACACTTCAGTCTGATGTTCAGTCAGTCAGCAGCAAGACAACATGGAGGTCAGAGCTTTCTGCATCACACTGTGTGAGTACTGGCTCCTTTACAGATTAAAACTTAATGATGAAGACTTTATTTACAATTAAAAACCTCATCCACATGAAAGTCTTTCAAGGTTATTTAGTGAATGACGTTAAATTTAACACTTTTGAAGTATTATTATTCACTATCTACGACATTTAATAGTAAATATGCTGAACATTGTGAGCAGCTGCAGGAAACGACAAAACTTTAACTGATTCATCTATTTTCTTTGCGTTTTCAGCGACTGTGATGATCCTGCTGTGTGCACAGGATCAGGAAGTTGGTAGGTAGATGTTTTGTTGGGCAGTTGTAGAGAAGAGGCATACATATCTAGAGATTGGTGCATTTAATCATCACAGGAGTTCCTCTATTACTTTTCTACTTTTAAATGTTGTAGACGTCGTCCAGCAGTTCACAGGAGTAAATGTCTAAACTGAATTTCTCTGTTTTTCTTTGTCTCAGATGCAGCTTTTCTTCGTATCTCTCCAAACAGACTGCAGTTCTTTGAATATGAGTCGGTCACTTTGTACTGTGAGGGAGTCTTTTACTGTGATGCTGAACATAAGTCGACTGGGGAGACGCCCTCATGTTGCACCACTTATAACAGAACATCAAGAGGACCTAACTGCACCATTAAAAATGTTTATGGAGAGGATTCTGGAAAGTATTGGTGTGAAGAAGGAGGAGAGAGAAGAAACATCATCAACATCAAAGTCACTTGTAAGTTTACAGAGGTGAGGCAGTGATATTTTGTGATTATCTCAACATGATTTCAAGATAAATTAAATATGATCATGTTCTTCAGTTGGTTCTGTGATCCTGGAGAGTCCTGTTCATCCTGTGATGGAGGGAGAAGATGTGACTCTGAGCTGCAGAACCAAAATATCTTCCTCCAACATCACAGCTGATTTCTATAAAGATGGAGTCAACAAGTGGAGAAACTACACAGGAAATCTGAGCATCAAAAGAGTCTCAATGCTTGATCAAGGACTCTACAAATGTCACATCTCTGGAGTTGGAGAATCACCACAGAGCTGGCTGTCTGTTGGAGGTGAGACAAGTTCATTTTGAGATGTTAAGGTGAATAAAGTGCATACATATGATCTTAATTCCTTTTTTTTTTTTTTTTTTTAGCTTACCCATCATCAGCTTCACCATGTTTTCACCCAGAGACGAGTCTTACCTCCTCCTGCAAGTGTAATGGTAACAAGACTTAATCTGAACTGCTTCTGATTGTAAAATCAGTAAACATATAACCAGGGAGCCATCTTGTTGGATACAAGGCCTTTTGAACGATAAATTGATTGCTCTTTGCTTCTTTTACTTCTATTTAGCCACAACCACTTTCTGTCTCATGTCTTTTCTCTCTTCAGAAACTCTCACAGATCATCGTCCGTCCTCAGATCATGGCTGTCACATTTACTCCATCCTAAGGACCGTGTTAACCATCGTCATGGTGGCTCTGCTGCTGCTGCTGCTCGGATGTCTTCACTGTGTGATAGTCAGAGTTATAAAACATGACTCAACTCCAACAGAAGAGAGAGGTTTGTGTCATGTTAAAGAAAAGGATGGCCTGGATGACAACCAACACGAGAATAAAAGCTAGCTTAGTCGCTGAGATCGTGGAGTTAATATTTTGTCAAGGCTATCCCACATTTCATTTAGAATTAAGCCCGCTGCTATCAAGCTGTTTTCTATGCTTCAAGACACACGGTTGAACTGTATCAGGAAATGAGCGTCTTGCTGAGAAACTTTTCTAACGTGTCTGCAAATGTGGTTTTTAAACCTTTCGCACTGACCATAACTCTGACACACGGTGTTTAAAATAAGCACAGCGTCTGAGCGCTTCTATTAACTGATGCTGGTCTGTAGAAACGTGTGAAATGTCACAGTGTGTGAGCACCATTCGGTGCATTCTGCTGTTCGCAATTTTGTAAAATCTAAAGAAAAATAAAAATGCAATAACATGCTGTTCTTTAGTCTGGTGTTTTTTTTTTCATTTTCTTCTCAATATCTTTTCTGGAGTATTTAAAAAAATGTTTAAACTGAATGGTACGCAGCAGATGAGAGAGTGAAGCAAAGACAGATGTTAATAGAAAAGATTGTACTCTTGGCAAAAAACAACAACTTTTGAATCATAAACTGCTATTATGTCAAATGTCTAAAGGACTTATTGACTTACGAGTTTGTACAAACAAAATTATTAATATTGGCATAAATATATACAAGAAATTGTTTTCAGTAAACTTTGTTTTACTAAAGTTTATATACTACTTATGTACTTAGGTACATGTCTTTGGTCAAGGCAAGTTGTCTGTGTTACTCATGCAAACTACTCACTAAAACTCATAATATCATTATTATTATTGACTTATACACAACAGGGGCATTTCAAACTAGAGAAACTACTCTTTCCATTTACACAGTAGTATCACATAACTGGAGCTAAACAGCTATCCTCAGCCAACAGAGGAAACACTAAAATGTCGACTTGGCAGAATTTCTTCTTAAGACATTTATGAAAACAACTGTCAACTAATATTGTTTTTATTACCTGGTCTGTGCATTTGAGTTAATTCACAGGATTATCCATCAACTGTGGAACACATGGTGACCTGCTGACAGGATCTGGGCCCTGTGCCCCAATTTCATACAAGGTCTTTTGCTCCATCTAGTGGGCTTATGGTGGTACTTCATCACCATTTTGAGACCTTTATGAACCTTATCTTACTCTGGACACCATTAAACTGTGCTGTTGTAGGTGGATGTCTGTTGCAGCTCCAGAGTTCGTGGATCTTTTTATGATTTTGGGGATTTTTTTCACTTTACTTTTTTTGTTTTTTATCTGTAACTCTTTTTCAGAAATATAGTGCAGGAGTGGTTTTTGTGTGCCTCAAAACTTTTGTTTTTCCTACTTTTGTTCTTTTTGTAACAGAGTGCTATGCACAAGGTGGTATGGTGGAGTTCTGCTAGTGGAGCTTTTTGAAAGGTGTAGCAACACCTGGCTTAGTGACTGTGTGGGGGGACAGAGACATGACTGCTAGCGGTAAGAAGAGGGGTTGCGGGATTGCGCTGCACGTGAATGAGGAGTGGTGCAGTCCTGGACACATCTGTGTAGCCCAAATGTGGAACTGCTGGCTGTAGGGTTATGTCCCTATTATTTGCCGAGGGAGTTCACGTCCACCATTGTGATCGCCATCTACATCCCCCCATCCGCTGAGGGTATCAATACCACCATCTCGCATCTGCAGACACGGCAGCCAAACGCCTTTATGGTCATCAATGTTGACTTTGGACTTGTCACGTTGTGTAGAACTCATCCAGACTTCCCCCAGTATATGGACTGACACACCTGTGGCATCAAAACCCTGGACCTGCTGTATGCAAATGCACTCAATGCATAGAGTACCACTGCCCTTGCCACCGTAGGCAGGACGACTTTGTCCTTGAGTGGGTCACCACACTTCAGCTCCCCTGACACTCAACACCAGATCCCCCCTAGGGCTGTGTGCTCAGCCCTCTGCTTTACTCGCTGTACACACATGACTGCGAGGCCTCGTCAGACTCCAACATCATCATTAACTTTGCTGACAACACCGTTCTTGTAGAACGAATCTCCCATGAGGACGAAAGATGTCCCACCTTGAAAAAAAAAAAAAAAAGGTGATTCTCACAGTGCTTTCGGGCTCTTCCAGGTGAGAGAAAGCTTGGCGTAGCAGGAAGATAACGGCGTCCTCCACTCCAACATTAGAACGGTAGGCAAACTGCAGTGGGTCCATGGAGGGGCCCACCTCAGACTGGAGATGTCCCATTATTAGTCTCTCCAGTGTCTTCATCAGGTTGGATGTTAGAGCCACTGGTCTGTAGCTGCTAAAGTCTTTAGGGTGCGATTTTTAGGCATATGTGTGCTTTGTGGTATTTTGCTATAAACCCTTGGTTTACTCACTTCTAGTCAAGGGGTCGTTGAATGAGCACAGAATGATATTATTGCTATCAGGGGGTATTCTACTATCTAATCTAGAAGACATTTTAAATTTTGTCTTTTTAGGAGAGTTTCATCTCCAGCACTCTACGGACTCATTAGTTAAATGTGTGCACCGTTTTTAAGTTCACTTTCCTCTCAGTCTCACTTTGCACCACTAAGTATATGTTAGACCGCTAATAAACCACAAACATGTAACACAGGAAACATCAAATTGCACTGAGTGCAGATTCACTCTGTCATTGGTCTTAGCACCACCCACTGATGTTTAGGTTATTTCCATCACCTCTGCTTCTCAGAAATCTGCCACAGAGGACGACATCACTTCACACTTTACACTTCAGTCTGATGTTCAGTCAGTCAGCGGCAAGACAACATGGAGGTCAGAGCTTTCTGCATCGCACTGTGTGAGTACTGGCTCCTTTACATATTAAAACTTAATGATAAAGACTTTATTTGCAATTAAAAAGCTCATGCATGTGAAAGTCTTTTAACCCTCATTTAGTGACTGAAATTAAATTTAACTCTTCCAACTCAAGTATTATTCATCACCACCACGACATTTAATAGTAAATATGCTGAACATCATGAGCAGCTGCAGGAAACAATAAAACTTTTATTGATTCATCTATGTTCTTTGCGTCTTCAGTGACTGTGATGATCCTGCTGTGTGCACAGGATCAGGAAGTTGGTGAGTAGATGTTTTGTTGGGCAGTTGTAGAAGAGAGGCAAAAACATCTAGAGATTGGTGTGTTTAATCATCACAGGAGTTCCTCTGTTACTTTTCTACTTTTAAATGTTGTAGACGTCGTCCAGCAGTTCACAGGAGTAAATGTCTAAACTGAATTTCTCTGTTTTTCTTTGTCTCAGATGCAGCTTTTCTTCGTATCTCTCCAAACAGACTGCAGTTCTTTGAACATGAGTCGGTCACTTTGTACTGTGAGGGAGTCTTTTACTGTGATGTTGAAGAGAAGTCGACTGAGGAGACGCCCTCGTGTTGCACCACTAATGACAGAACATCAAGAGGACCTAGCTGCACCATTAAAAGTGTTTATCGAATGGACACTGGAAAGTATTGGTGTGAGGAAGGAGGAGAGAGAAGAAACATCATCAACATCAATGTCACTTGTATGTTTGCAGTGAGGCAGTGATATTTTGTGATTATCTCAACATGATTTCAAGATAAATTAAATATGATCATGTTCTTCAGCTGGTTCTGTGATCCTGGAGAGTCCTGTTCATCCTGTGATGGAGGGAGAAGATGTGACTCTGAGCTGCAGAACCAAAATATCTTCCTCCAACATCACAGCTGATTTCTATAAAGATGGAGTCCACAAGTGGAGAAGCTCCACAGGAAATCTGACACTCAAAACAGTCTCCATGCTTGATCAAGGATTCTACAAATGTCACATCTCTGGAGTTGGAGAATCACCACAGAGCTGGCTGACTGTTGGAGGTGAGACATGTTATTTGTTTTCAAAATAAGATTCATAAAGTATTGATCACGTATGTGTTTACACTCTCAAACCACTTCCATCTGCTTAAGTTTCAGCTTTTTTGATAGTCAGTACAGAAGATGACGAAGATTCTAATCCTGACTCCTCTTCCTCGTCAATCACAAAATGCATCATCATCTCCGTCTCTTTGGTGCTTCTCTTGTTGGTTGTTGGACTACTTTGCTTTGGCAGATGTTTCTGTGGCAGAGGTGAAGAATATAAAGTGAACTTTACTCAATGCATTCACTGGTTTTGCTTTGTCACAACACAATTCCTCCATGTACACCAAAGTCTCTTGGGGTTGGATATTATAATTGTTTCCATTGGGTAATCATTTTAAATTACTTTAGGTTACTCTATTTCCACCACCATGTTCAATATATATATATTTTTTTGTTTGTTTGTTTTTTATTTTAACACATATTTGTTCACACTCACTACCAGTGCCTGATTCAGAATCATCAGAGCATCACACAGGTACGTTTAATGTTAAGTGAATAACAGAATGTATACTAAATATTTAATAATTGAATCTATCTATCCATCTATATAGATATATATTGGTTTTTTCCAGTTTCTGTACAGGCCAGTGCAGCTGAAGCAAGCCGATCAATGCATGCTACTGTAGCAAAGAACAGGAAAAAGAAAGGTATTTAATCTAACATCATAAATATTTCAGCCCAGATCACAGCCCTTTTTTTCTGGTGTTACTCCGCATAATCAAATCCACAGCATCAGCTGAGACGAGCTACACGTGGGTGTCCATACAACTTGTCTGTGAATGATTTAGTGAATGATGTTTAGTAAGAAATATTTAATTTATCTTCAAAGCAGCAGAGTCCAGCGTTTCATCACCGGCTCAAGACCCTGTTTACAGTGCCGTCTACTATTCTACAATTAAGATTGTGAGTCAAATACAGTCTTTTATCTCCTCGTTGCTACACAGTTGTCTTTCTTTGAGCACCTTCTTGCTGTCCACTCATAGTTGCTGAAAGAAAAGTGAAAAAGCATCTCAAAAACCTTGAGCCATCGAGCTCCTCGTCTTCTGTTGGTGCAGAGTCTACACAACTTGTATGAATGTACAAAGGTCTATTTAGGACTAACCTGTCTCCAAACATTTATTCTAGAACATTTATTCTAGTGTATATATATATATATATATATATATATATATATATATATATATATATATATATATATATATATATATACACACAAGATCTAGAGTAGTGAGTAGATCAGATCCAAGATCAGATCCAAGGTGCAGACTAAGATGCTAGCCAGGTCAGCGTACATGGAGAGACACAACCAAGTGGCTGGAATAGTGTACAGGAACATCTGTACCCAGTATGGAATAGAAGTACCCAAGTCCCAATGGGCCGCACCACAGAAGGTGGCTGAGAACAACAGGGCCAAGGTGCTGTGGGACTTCAGCTTCCAGACTGACAAACAGGTCCTGGCCAACCAACCAGACATAGTGGTGGTAGACAAGGAGCAGAAGAAGGCGGTGGTGATAGATGTGGCAATACCAGCAGATGCCAACATCAGAAAGAAGGAACACGAAAAGGTTGAAAAGTACCAAGGGTTGAAAGAACAGCTGGAGCAGATGTGGAAGATCAAGGCGAGCATGGTCCCCATGGTAGTAGGAGCACTCGGGGCAGTGACGCCCAAACTGAGGGAGTGGCTCCAACAGATCCCAGGAACAACATCAGAAGCCTCAGTCCAGAAGAGAACAGTCCTAGGAACAGCTAAGATTCTGCGCACAACCCTCAACATCCCAGGCCTCTGGCAGAGGACCTGAGGTTGAGGATGACACAGATACCACCCGAGGAGGGTGAGAGGGTTTATATATATATTATATAAACCTCTAAGATGGTGTCATTTAAGTGGTTGAGGGCTTCAGAATATTTCCTGGTAGAGGGTTAAGTGTAGAGATTCTAATGCTTTGCCTAGTACAGATTTCTGCAACGACTTCTTTTCTTTCTATAATCTACAACCTCCTTGATATTTGTCTTCTGTGTCCTATGTGTTACAGGTTGCTGAGTGCTGACTGAAAGGAGGAGCTTCATGATCAACATGAAAATCAGGAAGTGACCCAGTCAGGGCCTGTGTTGTTGTTGTTATGGTACTGTGACCATAACTTTGACAGCGTGTGCGCTTTAACCAATATATCAGAGAAGTTTCGGTTTATTTTCATCAGGCAGTTTAACCAACTTGTTCCATCAGCTCAGTCTGTTCACACAGTTGCTCACCAGATGAGCACTGCTGCTGCTGCTGCTGCTGCTGCTTCTAAATGCTCCGCGGTTAGCTGCATATCTGACGTTGTTGCATTGCTTTTTTAGGATTGTGGTCAGCAACGAGACGAGAGTTTCTCGTGCGAGTTTCACCAATGAGAATAAAAGGGTTATAATGTGCAGAGCGTCTGTTTGAGTTTGTTCTGTGGTACAAAATGTCAGCATTTTCACGTGTGCCATGTTTAATGGCTGTTTGCAATAAATTGCTAACTCATTTTTTTTTCTTGTCTCACTCACATTTCAACATTGCAAAATGTAAATTCTTGCAATTTTTCAACAAAAGTTTTGATCAGCAGTGTATATACACACAGGGGACAGAGCAGTGACGAGACACAGGTGAAACATATCGGGACGTAGCACACAAGGAGAAATCAATGAATCAATAAAAGGGGAAAAAACAGGGAGTAAAACAAGACAG
Source organism: Planiliza haematocheilus (assembly GCA_005024645.1). Lineage (NCBI taxonomy): Eukaryota > Metazoa > Chordata > Actinopteri > Mugiliformes > Mugilidae > Planiliza > Planiliza haematocheilus. The sequence goes on from SRSE01000889.1 coordinate 2,037,939, forward strand.
GAAACCAAGAACTTAACAAAGTAAAACAGGAAACACAACCCTAGGAAAACAAATCACAAAACCATGTCAAGTAGCAACTGAAAAGCCCAGGCCGGTAAGACCCCCCTTACCAGATTCTGCTATTGAGCAAGCAGGCTACAGCACACAGCGCTAAGACAGAGCAGTGCACTCCGGGAAGAGCAGAGGAGGACGACTCTGTGTACGTGAACAACAGCTGTTGTACCAAGACAGTGAAGGTAGACAGTCACTGCTCTCCAGATTTAGAACATCTGACTGTTAAATGCAGGGGCATTTATCTTATAAGGGAGTTCATTGCAATCGTGATTACAGCTGTTTACATTCCACTATCAGGCGTTTGCAGGCAAGCATTACCAACAAGCACAGTGTAGCACCTGTAACACCATCTAATGTAACTGGGGAAAAGAAGAAGAATTAGGAACTCTCAAGCAGAGAGTTCTCTTCTTTATTGGCAAAATTGCCACCCTTTAAGATCATAAATGAAATGTCTAAGCAATGACTTTTTCTTTCTGGTATCAACTTAGAATACTGCACTTTATAACCCTTAGTTTAACACAAATCAATTGCACAGTAATATTGAAAAGGTAACAACAGTGATAACTGAAATAGCCCAAAATAATGATAGTTCAAAAAAAGGAAGTCAAAGGTCAAGTCAGGATTTAGTCAGTGTCCACAGTTAGAACTGTTCAGTTTTTAGGTTTGTCCATCTACCTGGGTAGTGTGATTTTGTGTTTGACGTCTTATCTGCATGAAAAGGGTATTCTTTCCCAATGCACAATAAAACTTCCGCTGACGTCCACCCTCTACGTGTAAAGCCTGCGTTCAGCTCCATGACACGTCAGTCTAGGCTCTGGCTCGCCAAAATACGTGGTTTTAGTTGTTTACGGTTTGACTGAAGGTTACAGTAATGTGCGTTTTTACCTCGAGGGATTCGAACCCCTGCCTCCTGCTTCCAGATGCAGCGTCGCTCCTCACTGGACCATCGTCATTGCTGTGCATGACAACAGGACACCTTTAAATGTCGACTATACAGGACTCAGCAGTGATAATAATACAATATTCTTTCATCCCTGGAGGCAAATTAAGCCTGAATTTTACCTGAGATTTTGTATGATACATTTTCTCGTAGATTATAGAAGGAAATTTTGTCCTGGAAAGTAATAAAACAACAAAAAAAGCTACTAAAACTACAATAAATAAATAAATGCATAGACACTGTCACAGTGGACAAACGCATCCAGGTCTTCCCCAACCAGACACCCTGGATGACACACGGGGGTCGGGCAGCTGCTAAAAGTGAGGAACACTGCATGGAGGTCCGACAACTAAGACCTCAACAGCACTGTCCCACCCTGCCTGAAATCCTCAACTATAGTCTCCCTGCCCAAGAAACATCACATTTTTAGCCCAGTGGTCATCAAGTCCTTTGAAAAACTGATCCGTAACAATTCCGTGTACTCCAAAAAAATATTATGCAATATACTTCCGTTGCATACCTCAGGGGATTTGAACCCACGTCTCCTGTGTCCAGATGCAGCGTCACTCCTCACTGGACCAACTTCAGTACTGACAATCACATCCCTGTGACATAAGGGGGTTGGGAAGATGACAGCAGGACATCTTCATATGAGGACAACACAGGTCACAGTGGACAAACACATCCAGGTCTTCCCCAACTAGACACCATGGATAATACAAGGGGTCCAGCAGCTGCTAAAAGTGAGGTACATTGCATAGAGGTCCAGCAACCAAGACCTCTACAGCAGTCCACTGTTCCACCCTGCCTGAAATCCTCAACTATAGTCCCCCTGCCCAAGAAACATCACATTTTTAGCCTCAAAAACATAACAATGCTCACCACTGTATAAAAAATAAATAAATAAATAAATCATGCAGCATACATTTTTGCACACCTGAAGGGATTTAAATCCACATTACCTGCTTCCAGATGCAGCGTCACTTCTCACTGGACCATCTTCACTACTGAGGATCCCATCGCTGTGACATAAAGGGGTTGGGAAGATGACAATAGGACATCTTTAAATGAAGACTACACAGGACGCGGCTGTGATAATGACAATAAAATATCCTTTTACCCATCTCTCCGCTACTATTTGCTATTTTCACTGAACCTCTTGCAGCTGCCATTCATCAAGCCACAGAGATCAAAGACAAAAACAGCTTATATGCAGATGACATCCTATATATATATATATATATAACAGACCCCATAACCAGTGGCGGTTCTACATTGAATTGCGCCCTGGGCAAGACCACCTGTGAGACCTTGATTCATGACATGATATTGTAATCGTACATAGCATACTTTTTTTTTTTTCTGTCCATCTCTGCGTTTGACACTCGACAAACAACAGATTTCCATCCTCCAACGCTGTCACTCACAACCAGAAGTCAAGACTAAACCAGTTCCCCTTGGTGACCACATAATCGTTTTGTATTACCTATTTTTATTTGGACATTTCACACAATTCATAAAACCAAAAACATGCAGGAATTATAGGCCTGTATTTATAATATTATGAATGAAATGTGGTGTTTAAAATAAGCACAGCATCTGAGCCCTTCTATTCATTGATGCTGATTTGAAGAAATGTGCAAGCTCTGACAGTGTGTCACCACCATTTGGCACGTTCCAATATTTGCAATTTTGTAAAATCTAAAGAAAAACAAACTTAGAAATGCATTAACATGCTGTTCATTAATGTGGTGGTTTTTAATTTTTTCTCAATGTCTTTTTTAGGATATTTTAAATAAATATATTTAACTTAGTATTGAGGTACACAGCAGATGAGTGAGTAAGGCACAAGTGAGGTAAAGACAGATGTGAAAAGAAAGAATGTAAGAGAAAATCATAATATTCATCATCAGATACCCGGGAGTGACCATCTCACAGGACCGACATGGACTCATCACCTGAACACTATGGTGAGGAAGGCCAGACCACAAAGTTTCCCATCACTCTTCTGTACTCTGCGTTGCCGTCATCTCTGTTGACTGCAGAGAACTTCTGCAGTACACAGCTGTCTGTGTTGTGTCTGAAGTCTGCTGTGTAGAGGGTGAAAAGAAAGGGGGCCAGGACAGTCCCCTGGGGGACACCATGCTCCTGGTGAGCAGGGGAGACACACAGTTCCTGTTTCTCACAAACTGTGGTCAGTCTGTGAGGTAGTCCATGATCCATGTAGACAGCTGGTGGTCCACATGCATCCTCTCCAGTTTGTCCCTCAGAATCAAAGGCTGGATTTTGTTGAAAGTACTTCAGAAATTAAAAAAGGTGATTTTCAGAGTGCTGCCGGGCTCTTCCAGGTGAGAGAGAGCTCGGTGTAGCAGGAACATAACAGTGTCCTCCACTCCAACATTAGGACGGTTGGTAGACTGCAGTGGGTTCATGAAAGGGGCCCACCTCAGAGTGGAGATGTCCCAGTATCAGTCTCTCCAGTGTCTTCATCAGGTGAGATGTTAGAGCCACCGATCTGTAGCTGCTGAGGTCTTTAGGGTGGGATGTTTTAGGCACCAGTACCATGCACAAGGTCTTCTAAATGTGTGGACATAAATGTAACTTTACACAGAAAAAAAAAAAAAAAAAAAAATGGCGACTGTATGTTTATAAAAGTTCCTTAGGTCAGCGTTGGCTTTGCTGAATGAATTCTTTATTGATAATGTAAAACATTTCAAACGTGATTTTTGGAATCAGTCTCATCTTAAAACGAAGTCACGACATTCCAGGACTGAGAAATGGCATCTAATGTCCAATCCATTTTTCTCTTCCTCTTCCTCTTGTCTCAGCACTATTTCGTATTGCTGCTTTATTTATTTTTTTCATCTTCAGCTGCTATAGTTTCTATTTTTTTATTGCTCCAGAACTTTTAACTTCTAACCTGTTTACAGACAAAGTCTACTGGTGTCATGCACGAGCAGCATGTTTACATTCCTCTAGCCTAACCTCTATCGATGTACCATTACAAGTAGGTCATTCCGTGGCTGTTTTTTTTTTTTTTTTAAACTCCTTCAAGACTTCTTAATGTGCGCTCTATCAAAGATGACTCGATGATTCGAGCTGCCTTTGCTCTTTGCACCACCCACTGATATAAACTAAAACACTGAAGCTATTTCCATCACCTCTGCTTCTGTACAGTAGAACAGGAAGAGGCCGCTTCTTATTTTACACCTCAGTCTGACGTTCAGTCAGTCAGCGGCAAGACAACATGGAGGTCAGAGCTTTCTGCATCGCACTGTGTGAGTACTGGCTCCTTTACAGATTAAAACTTAATGATGAAGACTTTATTTACAATTAAAAAGCTCATGCATGAGAAAGTCTTTGATGGTTAATTAGTGAGTGAACTTAAATTTTGCACTTTTACTTAAGTATTATTCTTCACCAGCTACGACATTTAATAGTAAATATGCTGAACATCTTGAGCTGCTGTAGGAGACGACAAAACTTTTATTGATTCGTCTATTTTCTTTGCGTCTTCAGTGACTGTGATGATCCTGCTGTGTGCACAGGATCAGGAAGTTGGTGAGTAGATGTTTTGTTGGGCAGTTGTAGAAAAGAGGCACAAATATCTAGAGATTGGTGTGTTTAATCATCACAGGAGTTCCTCTATTACTTTTCTACTTTTAAATGTTGTAGACGTCGTCCAGCAGTTCACAGGAGTAAATGTCTAAACTGAATTTCTCTGTTTTTCTTTGTCTCAGATGCAGCTTTTCTTCGTATCTATCCAAACAGACTGCAGTTCTTTGAATATGAGTCAGTCACTTTGTACTGTGAGGGAGTCTTTTACTGTGATGTTGAAGATAAAACCACTGGCGAGACGCCCTCGTGCTGCACCACTAATGACAGAACATCAAGAGGACCTAACTGCACCGTTAAAAGCGTCTATAGAGAGGACACTGGAAAGTATTGGTGTGAGGAAGGAGGAGAGAGAAGAAACATCATCAACATCAATGTCACTTGTATGTTTGCAGTGAGGCAGTGATATTTTGTGATTATCAACATGATTTTACGATAAATTAAATATGATCATGTTCTTCAGCTGGTTCTGTGATCCTGGAGAGTCCTGCTCATCCTGTGATAGAGGGAGAAGATGTGACTCTGAGCTGCAGAACCAAAATATCTTCCTCCAACATCGAAGCTAATTTCTATCAAGATGGATTCCACAAACGGAGAAGCTCCACAGGAAATCTGAGCATCAAAACAGTCTCCATGTCTGATCAAGGACTCTACAAATGTCACATCTCTGGAGTTGGAGAATCACCACAGAGCTGGCTGTCTGTTGAAGGTGAGACATATAGGTTTTTTCAAAATAAGATTCATAAAGTATTGATAACATATGTTTTTACACTCTCAAACAATCCCCATCTCCTTAAGTTTCAGCTTTTCCTACCATCAACCCAGAAGATCACAAAGACTCTAATCCTGCCTGCTCTTCCTCTGGTAGCACACCATGGATTATCGTCTCCATCTTGTTGATGCTTCTCTTGTTGGTTGTTGGACTACTTCACTTCGGCAGATTTCTTTGTGGCAGAGGTGAAGAACATGAAGTGAACTTTACTCAACTGGTTTTGCTTTGTCACAACGCGATTCTTTCACATTCACAAAGGCCAAGGAGGAGTCCCTAAGGCCAAACTTTTTCACATTATAAATGTTTCTGTTGGGTAATAACGATTTCAGGAAACACTTTCACATGCAGTGTCTGGTTCAGACACATTAGAGCATCAGACAGGTAGATTTAATGTTAGGAGATTAAATATTCAGCACAAAGTTTCTTAAACATATACTGTTTTTTTTTTCCAGCCTCTGTACAGGCCAGTGCAGCTGAAGCAAGCCAAGCAATGTGTGCTAACGGAACAAAGAACAGGAAGAAGAAAGGTATTCCCTCTAACCTTATATTATTTGGTCCAGACCACAGTTACCACGCTACTCAGCATTTACATTGTTTGACATGATGGTGCTGGTGATAACTAAGTAATTAATTTACCGAAATGCAACATAGAGACTCTGCGACACTTTGAGAAATATGCTTATTGAAATTAAAGCCAAAAGTTGGATATTAACCATAACATTGCTAATCCCAGTGTCTGTGCATGATGTATTGTTCTAATTGAAAAGACACAGTAGTATGGAATATTTAATTTGTCTTCAAAGCAGCAGAGTCCAGCGTTCCATCACCAGCTCAAGCCCCCGTTGACAATGACGGCTACTATTCTACAATTCAGATGGTGAGTCAAATACAGTCTTTTATCTCCTCATTGCTACACAGCTTTCATTGAGAATGTTCTTGTTGTCCACTCATAGTTGCTGAAATGAATGTCTCCAAAGACTGATCCTAGTATTTTACATATTGGCCGAGGGTTTCAGAATATTTCAGAGCATAGATTTTAAATCATGCTTTGCTTAATATAGTAGATTTTTGCAACGACTGCTTTTTTTTCTATAATCTACAGCTTCCTTGATATTTGTCTTCTGTGTCTTTTGTGTTACAGGTTGCTGAGTGCTGACTGAAAAGAAGAGCTTCATGATCTATGTGAAAACCAGGAAGTAACACAGTTAGGGCTGGTATTGTTGTTGTTATTGTACAAGGAAAAAAATGACCTTTGACCTCAGGTCTGTTTGCTGTGTATCAAAATTAAAATAGTTTCTGTGCAAAAACAAACGTGCAGAGTTTGACAGCGTGTGCACTTTAACCAACACATCAGAGAAGTTTCGGTTTATTTTCATCAGGCAGTTTAACCAACTTGTTCCATCAGCTTAGTCTGTTCACACAGTTGCTCAACAGATGAGCGCTGCTGCTGCTGCTGCTGCTGCTGTTTCTAAACTTGCCACCGTTAGCTGTGTATCTGACGTTGTTGCATTGCTTTTTTAGGTTTGTGGTCAGCAACAAGACGAGAGTTTCGTGTGTCTCACAAATGAGAATAAAAGTCACATCCTACACGTCAGAGCGTCTGTCTGAGTTTGTTCTGTGGTACAAAATGGCAGCGTTTTCTCACACGTGTCATGATAATTATAACTAAAGCAGAATGTCCCTTGTTTTTATGAGTGAAATTCATGCACGTCCTCATGAAATAACCTGTGGTACAGTCACGTTCACACTGACAATGGTATCAAGGGTTATGTCTTTTGAAAGCGCAATCAGTCGATCTTCAGTCAGGGACAGATCCATTACTATGAATGTTCTTCTTTAGAATTCATAGGGTCATCAGTAGTTTGAAGATTCCCCTGCCTTACTCAACAAAAAGGTAATTCCTTGACCTCACTTCCTGTTTTATTTCTGGTGGTTGTGCTTCACCACCAATACAACTCTCCTCTGTCTGGTCAGCGTTTCTTCCTTGTCTTTCGTTTGCTTGCTCCTCTGTTATTAGTTTCGCTTCACTACTCTGTGTATGTATATATAGTTCTGTCTCATCCGTTGACAGTTTGTTTGTACAGTTACTGTGGAAGTACCTGTTAGGCTCTCCTGCTATTCCCTGTGTTCCTTTGCTTCTTGTGTTTCTCAACTTCCTTTGGTTTTTTGGATTACTCTCCTTTAATGAGAGAGCCTGTCCTGAAATCATCACACCGCTGATATGTGGATCATCCATGCAATCAACTCTTCCCCAACTCTGACCACATAAGATGCTAAAGTGAAGAGAGGACGGTCCATTCATTAATACACAGGGTTAGATGTTTCCATTCCTTGTGCCAAGATCCCAGGCAAAACACATTTAGAGGCCCTGTCCAACTGAGAAACTCTAACAAACCTACGGTCATGTGATATGACAATTAACCTACAACCTAAGTGAACTAAGTGAATGCTGCTGGCTTGTAGGCCCACAGAGCAGCAGAGGATAATTCAAACCTTGTGAAATATAAGCTAACCTAATGCTGCTGGCTTGTATGTCCCGCTTAGCAGCTAACCAAACAAAGAAATATCGCTACCAACCAACATGAAGACATCAGGTACCTGGTCTAGTCAACAGTAGTATGCTGCATATCATGGGGGTTTTCAAGTGGGAACCTCCCTTCACTGATGTGTCGCTAGGCCCACAACACCTCGAGAGTGCTTAACAACGAATTCCAGCGTCCTGGAGTCACCCCCCTCCACGCTGTGAAACCCTGTTTTTCTCTAGTCCGTTTATGAATCACGACCCCCACAAACAAATCTACCGTGGTTTGCCCCGTTGATGCGGACTGAACCACGAATCTACTGCTGTTGAAGGACGTGATTTTGGCCTGCACCTATCTTTTCCTATCTCAAACCCAAAGATTGAAAAAGAGCCAGGACACAACCAGGATGGTTTGCAAATGGGTTTGTCCATAGTTTCCACAGTGGCCCATCCTATGAATGGGGTTTAAGTGGGATATAACTGGTTAATAGATGACACGAATGGGTTTGTTTATATAAGGCCCATGTCAGCTGCACTTATCACTTTAACAAGGATCTCAACAGGGGTGATGGTGGGTTTGTCCGGTCCGTACCTTCCATACTTGGCTAATCTGTGACTGTCCATAAGGCCGTAAGTGGGCTACAAATGGGTTTGTTAGCCATGAATGTCCATATGAGGTGGATATAAGGGGAATCTAACTATGCCTTGGATGGTGGCTATCTGGGGAATTTAAATAAAACCCACATATGTCCCACTTGTGCCCATATGAGGCATGAATGGGATCTAACAGATTTTCAGGTGAGGCCTATTTTTTTTTTTTTTTTTTTTTTTTCATATTAGACCTTTGAAGTCCCCACCTGGGCCCTTGGGATGAGCTTTCACATAAACTCAGCCTCCTCTTTTAGCTTCTAACCTGTTTACAGTCAAAAACTACTGGTGTCATGCACTAGCAGCAACCTTCCTGACAGTATGTTGTTTGTTTTTTTTTAATAAAAAGTGCAAATGATTTTTAACACCTTTTAGCTTTCTTTAAGTGCACTCTGTCGAAGATGACTCAAAGGTTTGTTCTGCCTTTGCTCTTTGTAACACCCACTGATATAAACTAAAACACTGAGGCTGTTTGCACCACCTCTGCTTCTGTATAGTAGAACAGGAAGAGACTGCATCTTATTTTACACATCAGTCTGATGTTCAGTCAGTCAGCAGGAAGACAACATGGAGGTCAGAGCTTTCTGCAACGCATCGTGTGAGTACGGGCTCCTTTGCACTTTAAAACCTAATGACAAAGACTTTATTTACAATTAAAAAGCTCATGCACGTGAAAATCTTTGAAAGTTATTGAGTAAGTCAACCTAAATTCAACTCTTTCAACTCAAGTATTTTTTATCACCAGCTACATTTATTAGTAAATATGTTGAACATTGTGAGCAGCTGTAGGAGACGACAAAACTTTTATTGATTCATCCATTTTCTTTGCGTCTTCAGTGACTGTGATGATCCTGCTGTCTGCACAGGATCAGGAAGTTGGTGAGTAGATGTTTTGTTGGGCAGTTGTAGAAAAGAGGTAAAAATATCTAGAGATTGGTGTGTTTAATCATCACAGGAGTTCCTCTATTACTTTTCTACTTTTAAATGTTGTAGACGTCGTCCAGCAGTTCACAGGAGTAAATGTCTAAACTGAATTTCTCTGTTTTTCTTTGTCTCAGATGCAGCTTTTCTTCGTACCTCTCCAAACAGACTGCAGTTCTTTGAACATGAGTCGGTCACTTTTTACTGTGAGGGAGTCTTTTACTGTGATGCTGAATATAAACTGGTTCAGGGGGAACCCTCGTGTTGCACCACTAATAACAGAACATCAAGAGGACCTAACTGCACCATTGAAAACCTTTCTCGAGAGGATTCTGGAAAGTATTGGTGTAAGGAAGCAGGAGAGAAAAGAAACATCATCAACATCCATGTTGTTTGTATGTTTGCAGTGAGGCAGTGATATTTTGTGATTATCTCAATGTGATTTCAAGATAAATTAAATATGATCATGTTCTTCAGCTGGTTCTGTGATCCTGGAGAGTCCTGCTCATCCTGTGATGGAGGGAGAAGATGTGACTCTGAGCTGCAGAACCAGAATATCTTCCTCCAACATCGAAGCTGATTTCTATAAAAATGGAGTCCACAAGTGGAGAAGCTCCACAGGAAATCTGAGACTCAATCCAGTCTCCATGCTTGATCACGGGTTCTACAAATGTCACATCTCTGGAATTGGAGAATCACCACAGAGCTGGCTGGCTGTTGAAGGTGAGACATTTCAATGTTAAGATGAACAAAGTGTATACATGTGATCTTAGTTCCTGTTACTGTTTTTTTTAGTTGTCCTGCCTTCAACTACACCATATGTTCATGAAGTGACGAGTCTAACCTCCTCCTGCAAGTGTAATGGTAAGAAGACTTAATCTGAATTTCACTGCCTATTTCACTGTTCATTGTTTAATCACTAAATAAATAACGTGGGAACCATCCTGTTGAGAGATAAATGTATTGCTTTTTGCTTCTTTTACTTCTATTTAGTCACAATCACTTTCTGTCTCATAATGTCTTTTCTCTCTTCAGTAACTCCCACAGAACATCATCCCTCCTCAGATCACAGCTGTCACATTTTTCCCATCCTAAGGACCATGTTCATCATCATGGTGGCGCTGCTGCTGTTGTTCGGGTGTCTTCACTGTGTGATAGTCAGAGTTATAAAACATGAGTCATCGCAAACAGAAGAGAGAACTTTCTGTTATATTAAAGAAAAGGATGGACTGGTTGACAATCAACAGTAGAATAAAAGCCACCTTAGTCGCTGAGCTCGTGAAGTTAATATTTTATCATACCTACTCTCACATTTCTTCTTGAATTAAGTCCGCTGCTATCAAGCTGCTTTCTATGCTTCTAGACACAGGGTTAGACGCTGTAACTGGATCAGGAAATGAGCATCTTGCTGAGAAACATGTCTAACGTGTCTGCAAATGTGGTTGTTAAACCTCTCACACTGGCCATAACTCTGACATACGCTGTTTAAAATAAGCACAGCGTCTGAGCGCTTCTATTAATTGATGCTGCTTTGTAGAAACGTGTGAACTCTGACAGTGTGAGCACCATTTAGTGTTTTCTGCTCTTTGCAATTTTGATTTTGTAAAATGAAGCAAATTAAATTTAAAAAAATGCATGAACATGCTGTTCTTTAACGTGGTGGCTTTTCATTTTCTTCGTAATGTCTATTTATGTCTGTAAATGAGTGTAAGACAGATGTGAGGTAAAAATTGAAGAGAAAATTAATATCATGATATTCCTTCATCACTTTGACCCTTTTATTTTAGAAGAAGCTTTTATAGATGAGTCTGGATTGAAGACAGAAATCTGACATGTCTCCATTACTACAAAGAAACTTATGAACACATGTTATTATATTTATGTAAAGCACAGTCTTCACTATTATGTCAAATGTTGCTTTTTGTCTTATTACGACCAGTTTGTGCAAACGAAATAATTTGCATTCAGCAGCTGCAATAGAGGAAAAACGGGTGAATGTAAATTCCGTGGCCGTTAACAGAGAGAATAGATGTATTAAGTTTGTACGGGAGGGAGAAAAGGCTAGAGGAGCAGGCTTCAGGCATAGCACATGACAGCTAAGGGTAGGAGGAGCCTGGGAGATGAGGGCGGACTTAAATAGCCAACTGGTTGTCCCAGGTGAGATAGCTAGCACTCAACTACGGCCAGATCTGCTGTTGTGGTCTAAGCCAGAGAAAGTAGTCTATTTCATAGAGCTGACTGTTCCGTGGGAAGATAGAGTTGAGGAGGCTAACGAGAGAAAAAGAGCTAAGTATGCAGAGTTAGCAGCAGATGCAGAGCAAAATAGATGGAAGGCTTATGTCCGCCCAGTAGAAGTGGGCTGCCGTGGATTTGTGGCAAAGTCAGTCATTGCTCTGCTGAGTGAGCTGGGCATACGAGGAAGAAGCCAGAGGAATGCGGTTAGCAATATGTCCCGGGCAGCAGAGAGAGCCAGTGACTGGTTATGGGTGCGCAGGAAGCATGCTAGCTGGGGAGCTAACTAAGGTAAGGATGTAGGCCGCATGTAGGCCGCATGTAGGCCACAGTTGATTTGTTTGTTGCTTCAGCTTGCATCAACGGAGCGAAGCATAGTAGATTTGTTTGCTTGTTACAGATTTGTTTGTTTCGTGCTTCAGCTTGCATCAACGGAGCAAAGCATGGTTGATTTGTTTGTTTGTTACAGATTTTTGTTTGTTACGTGCTTCAGCTCGCATCAACGGAGCGGAGTATGGTAGATGTGTTTGTTTGGCTTGTGGTTATTAGTTTCCATACTAGTTGTTGATAGACATCGAATGGTGAGGAAGAGAGGGTTGGGTAGTGGCGGTGTGGAGGGGGGTGATTCCAGGACGCTGGAAATCACTGTTAAGCCTTCTTGAGGTGTCGTGGGCCTAACTTAACGAAACATCGGTGAAGGGAGGTGCCCACTTGAAAACCCCAATGATATGCTGCATACTGCTGTTGTTCAGATCTTGTTCTCATGTTACATGGTAGCCATGGTTTGCTGCTGAGTGGACCATACAAGCCAGCAGCCTTTAGTTAGGTATGTTTTACAATGTCTGAAGTATCCTCTGCTGCTCAATGGGCTTACAAGCCAGCAGCTTCTAGTTAGCCTAGGTAGAATATAGGTTATTGGTCATATTAGATGACTGTAGGCTTGGTAGGGCCTCTTAGACGAACAGGGCCTCTAAACGTGTTTTGCCTGGGATTTCGGCACAAGGGATTGTAACATTTGTCCTGTGTATTACTAAATGCATCAATATAATACAAACAAGAAATAGTTTACAGAAAACTTTGTTTTACTGAAGTTTAGGAGCGTGGGCTGACGTTGGAGTGACCATCTACGGAGATGAACTCGGTAATCATCATGGTGTACGCAGGTACATGTCTTTGTTCAATACAAGTTGTCTGTGTTACTCATGCAAACAACTCACTAAAGGTCATAATGTTACTTAGTTTGACTTATACACAACATTTGTAACTAGAGAAGCTACTCTTTCAATTGACAACAAAGCATCACATAACTGGAGCTAAACAGCTAGCCTCAGGTTGGTGGATGTGTCCTCAAAACCTGCGCTGATCAGCCAGCACCTCTATTTATAGCAATATTTTACCTCTCACTCAGACAAACTGCTTTACGAAATCTATAATAGTCCCTATCCCAAGGAAACCACACCCCAGCGGTTCCAATGACTGTTTCGAGAGATTGATCAAGACAGCAGAGGGACTTCCTTCCCTCATTATCTGTGGCTCTGTGGCCCTCTCCCATGTGGACACTGGTAAGGGAAACAATGTGAGAGTGCTGTGCTATAGCTCAGCGTTTAATACCATAGTCCTCTCCAGACTGGCCTCTAGGTCAAAGGAACTGATAGTGAAGTGGAAAGAGTGGACACCGTCACACTTTCACCATCAAGAGCATCAGCACTTGGATGGGAAATTGAACCAGGCAGGACTTCTTGGCAGTTTGCAGTCAAGTTTACAGTCTGAATTTTAATGTTATTTTACAGTTATTTTTATCAGTGGCAAATGGTAATTCCCCTGCAAATGGGGAAATTGCAGTTTGCAACAGCATACAGAAAAGGCAAAAGTGTATAAAAGACAAATAGAAAAAAATAAATAAATAAATAAATAAATTGCACAGACTGATGTGAAACTGCTGTTTTGAAGATTGTACACCTTGTGGTGTGATACTATTGCACATATTAAGAGTGTTGGTTGTGAAGACCTTCTGTATCTTTCCTTCACACATCGAGGGTGAAGCAGTCTGTCACTGAAGCTGCTCCTCAGTTCAGCCCAGGACAGAGCTGGACTTCCTGATGATCGCAGTATTCCAGCCTCCTCAGCTATATGTCTGCTAGGAGACCTTTCTAGAGTTAAACCGTTACTGAAATATGAACAACTAATATTGATCGCTCTAACAGTTGCTTAAAAAGATCATCCTCCTAAACTGGAAGGAAAAACAACAAAAAAACTAAAATCACAATATCTCAGTGGCTCCTCCTATTATCCGACCACATTGAAACAGAAAAACAAATACAATCAGACTGACTTGTTTTATACATACTGGTCACAACTCAAAAACATGTGCTTAGAGGCCTGTATTGTCCTGGATGTTCCCAAAAAACCCACCAGCACAACACAACAAAACAGCTAGCACAGTTTATCTTGTTCAATGTTCTGCACTGTTTTGTCCTTGTCCTGTACGTATTTTGCTTAATTTTCTTTATTAATTAAAAAAAGAAGAAGAAGAAGAAGAAGAAGTTAGCTAGCTTTGTTCAAGCTAGCTGGACTTACCTGTAGTTGTTGCAGAGATGAGAGAAGTCACAAATCGATGGTAGATGAAATCGACGAGAACGCAAGCGCGAAATAGCGGTTTTAGTTGTTTGCGGTTTGATTATTGTTTGTTTGAAGGCTTTTAGTTTAGTTTTGTTTGTTAGTTTAGTTTTTTGTTAGGTGTGTTTTTGCGTACCTCAAGGGATTCGAACCCACGTCTCCTGTGTCCAGGTGCAGCGTTGCTCCTCACAGGACCATCTTCAGTACTGAAGATTCCATCTCTGTGACATAAGGGGGTTGGAAAGATGGGCATCTTTAAATGAAGGCGCAGCTGTGGTAATGTCAGTAAAATATCCTTTCACCCCTGGAGGCAACATTAAGCCTGAAGTTTACCTGAGATTTTGTATGAGACATTTTCTCGTAGTTTATAGAAGACAACTGCATCATGGAAAGTTATAAACAAAAACCATGAGGAACCACACACATGAACACAGCCCTCATCTCAGTCCTATTTAAACCGAAAAAGAACACTTATCTCTAGTTACAGACCTATAAGCTTAATCAATTGCCACCTAAAAATAATCAGTAAAGCATTGGCCAACAGAACAGTCGTATCCACACCCATCCACCCAGAACAAACAGGATTTTTAAAAGACAGGCACTCATCCACAAACATGTGCAGACTATTCAGAAATCATCTTAACACCATAACTGGATCATCAGACGCAGAAACACATTTGTTAAAGTCAACTGGACTTTTCTCCTCACCGCCATTAAAAAAATTGGTTTGGGGGGTCGTTCACCCAGTGGATTAACATTCTGTACAACTCACCTTCAGCATCAGCAAAAACAAAAAATATGCATCACAGCACTTCATAGTACAACGGGGCACAAGTAGTGATGGCCCTCTGACACCCGAGGCTCCGACACATGCGCCGTAGCTCATGAAGCAATTGTATCAAACCACTGTGCCGAAGCGTGGTTCGGTCACGTGACTAGTGACGTTTGAAGCACTTGAACTGCTTCAGCAGCAAACGAGTCATCCCAGGGGTTCGGTTTGTCATGTGAATCACCTGGTGGGATCGAGTGTGTTCAGGGATATCTCGGATATCTTATTTCTATTTAGTGGTGCTCATTTTAATGTTTCTTTGCAGAGTAGGTTGATCTCTTGCTGTAGTTGGAGTTAGTTGCGTATTTTGTGGAGACAGATCTCCACAAAATACGCAAATGACTCCAACTAAGATTCAGAAAGAAATCGATCAATTAGTAATCTAGTTAGACAACACTCGATTGATAGATAGATATAGTTACATAGATAGTTGGTTAGGACAAATCACGTGTTTTGTGACGTATGAACCATTTCACTGATTCATTCGGAAACCCTGTAACTGGTTTGTTTGTCTCGGCTCTTCAGGAGAGATGAGATGAGTCTTTGAAGCAAATACTGAGTCAAGAAAGATTTGGTTTGACACTGTTGCATTCAGTACAAATATTCTCTAACACTACTAAACCATGATACCAAGAGCAAATGAAAATAGTTGAAAATAGTAAACGCTGAAACATAAACATTAGTGTAAATTAGCGAAGGTTCATAGAGTGTACTGACGTAATCAAAATGATCCACCGAGAACCGTGCATCACTGATGAGGTTCGTGGTACACTGTGAAGTCACCGGTCTTTCCTCAGCGAAACAAGGGTTCGAGTCCCATTTGTACTTAATTATTTATTTTATTGTTATATGTAGCCTATATAATTTTCTTATAATAAACTTTAAACCACATATCCATGTAATGTAGTCGAATAGGAAAGTGCATGGCAAGTCCCATGAACCAGTAAGACACGTCTCCATTGCACTACATTTTATTGTCCACTAGATGTCCTAATAGAGCACTGTGTCACTGAAGCTTCGAGTAATGAGCCTTTGTTTGAATCACGTGTCAACAAAGCCTCGATTGCCCATCACTAGGCACAAGACAAGGATGTCCACTCTCTCCGCTACTATTCGCTATTTTCACTGAACCTCTTGCAGCTGCCATTCGTCAAGCCACAGACATCACAGGACTACAAACATACCCTTCCCACCACAAAATTCAGCTGATATGCAGATGACATCCTATCATACATAACAGACTATAACGTCCCTTATCAAAGATATAAACATTATATCATCATTCTCAAGAATCTCTGATCATTCTATGGTCAAAATCTGCTGGAAGGCTGTAATGCTGTGACTAGAAAGCTCCCCTTAACAGTAAATGGTAACATCAGGTATCTTGGCATCAACGTTTCCACCAAGCTGTCACAGTTGTTCTCCCTGAATTTCACACGACTACTAAAAGTATAGAAGAAGGCTGCACTCCCTGGAACAATCTGCCCATTTCACTGCCCAAGAAACATCATCAAAAACATAACAATCCTCACCATTGTATAAATATATATATATTACAATATACATTTTTGCACACCTGGAGGGATTTGAACCCACATCACCTGCGTCCACATGCAGCATCACTCCTCACTGGACCATCTTCACTACTGAGGATCCCATGACTGTTGGGAAAGGGGGTTGGCAAGATGAGAACAGGAGACTGAATGAATGAAGACTATACAGGACACGGCTGTGATAATGACAATAAAATATCCTTTCACCCCTGGAGACAACATTATATAAAATGGTAATGGTAGAAAATAACATCTGTTTACACTGTACAACAAACACTATAGATGATTACTTTCACACCATCTGGCTCTGCCCACCAATTCAAAAATGTTGCCCAGAGGCAACATTAAGCCTAAATGCCAGTGGTCATCAAGTGCTTTGAAAAACTGATCCATAAAAATTCTCATTACAGCAAAAACATAATATGCAACATACTTTTTATTTCATACCTGAAGGGATTTGAACCCACATCTCCAGCATCCAGATGCAGCGTCACTCCTCACAGGACCATCTTCAGTACTGAAGATCTCATCTCTGTGACATAAGGGGGTTGGAAAGATGAGAACAGGACATCTTTAAATGAAGACTATACAGGACGGAGCTGCAATAATGACAATAAAATACCCTTTCACCCCTGGAGGCAACATTTAATTTTACCTGTGATTTTGTATGATACATTTTCTCGTAGATTACAGAAAACAACTCTGTCCTGGAAAATAATCAAACAAAAAAGATGATAAAATGAAACGCATCCGGGTCTACCCCAACCAGAAGCCCTGGGTGACACAGGGGGGTCCAGCAGCTGCTAAAACCCACATGAAGCATGATTGGGATCTAACAGGTTTTCAGGTGAGGACTATTCCACTGTTTTCATATCAGAATCGTTTTCACCTATGCACTGAAGTATCTGGGCCCTTGGGATGAGCTTTAACATGAACACAGCCCCCTCTTTTTTAAACTCCTGCAAGACTTCTTAATGGGAACTCTACTGAAGATGACTCGTAGATTCAAACTGCCTTTGCTCATTGCACCACCTACTGATATAAAGTAAAAGACAGAGGCTATTTCCATCACCTCTGCTTCTCACAAATCTGCCACAAAGGAAGAGACTGCTTCTTATTTTACACTTCAGTCTGATGTTTAGTCAGTCAGTGGCAAGACAACATGGAGGTCAGAGCTTTCTGCATCGCACTGTGTGAGTACTGGCTCCTTTACAGATTAAAACTTAATGATAAAGACTTTATTTACAATTAAAAAGCTCATGCACATGAAAGTCTTTGAACATTATTGAGTGAGTGGACTTAAATTTAACACTTTAAACTTAATTATTCTGCACCAGCTACAACATTTAATAGTAAATATGCTGAACATCTTGAGCAGCTGTAGGAGACGACAAAACTTTTACTGATTCGTCTATTTTCTTTGCGTCTTCAGTGACTGTGATGATCCTGCTGTGTGCACAGGATCAGGAAGTTGGTGAGTAGATGTTTTGTTGGGCAGTTGTAGAAAAGAGGCAAAAATAGGAGTAAATGTCTAAACTGAATTTCTCTGTTTTTCTTTGTCTCAGATGCAGCTTTTCTTCGTATCTCTCCAAACAGACTGCAGTTCTTTGAATATGAGTCGGTCACTTTGTACTGTGAGGGAGTCTTTTACTGTGATGCTGAATATAAATTAAGTCGTGGGAAGCCCTCGTGTTGCACCACTAATGACAGAACATCAAGAGGACCTAGCTGCACCCTTGAAAGCGTCTATGCAGAGGACTCTGGAAAGTATTGGTGTGAGGAAGGAGGAGAGAGAAGAAACATCATCAACATCAATGTTGCTTGTATGTTTGCAGTGAGGCAGTGATATTTTGTGATTATCTCAATGTGATTTCAAGATAAATTAAATATGATCATGTTCTTCAGCTGGTTCTGTGATCCTGGAGAGTCCTGCTCATCCTGTGATGGAGGGAGAAGATGTGACTCTGAGCTGCAGAACCAAAATATCTTCCTCCAACATGGAAGCTGATTTCTATAAAGATGGAGTCCACAGTTGGAGAAACTCCACAGGAAATTTGAAGCTCAACAGAGTCTCCATGTCTGATCAAGGATTCTACAAATGTCACATCTCTGGAGTTGGAGAATCACCACAGAGCTGGCTGACTGTTGGAGGTGAGACATGTTAATTTTAAGATTTTAAGATAAATATAGTGCACACATGTGATCTTAGTTCCTATAACTGTTTCTTTTTTAGCTTTCCCATCTTCAGCTTCACCATGTTTTCATGGAGAGAAGGGTCTTACCTCCTCCTGCAAATGTAATGGTAAGAAGACTTAGTCTGAACTACACTATCTGATTGTTAAATCACTAAGGAAATGACATCGGAACCATCTCGTTGGATACAAGGCCTTTGAGAGATGAATGGATTGCTCTTTGCTTATTTCACTTCTATTTAGTCACAACCACTTTCTGTCTCATAATGTCTTTTCTCTCTTCAGAAACTCTCACAGATCATCGTCCCTCCTCAGATCACGGCTGTCACATTTACCCCATCCTAAGGACTGTGTTAACCATCATCATGGTGGCTCTGCTGCTGCTGCTGCTTGGATGTCTTCACTGTGTGATAGTCAGAGTTATAAAACATGACTCATCTCCAACAGAATAGAGAGCTTTCTGTTATATTAAAGGAAAAGATGGCCTGGATGACAACCAATACGAGAATAAAAGCTAGCTTAGTTGCTGAGATCATGAAGTTAATATTTTATCATACCTCCTCTCACATTTAATCTAGAGTTAAGCCTGCTGCTATCAAGTTGCTTTCTATGCTTCTAGACACAGGGTTAGACGCTGTAACTGGATCAGGAAATGAGCGTCTTGCTGAGAAACTTGTCTAACTTGTCTGCAAATGTGGTTTTTAAACCTTTCGCACTGGCCATAGCTCTGATACATGGTGTTTAAAATAAGCACAGCGTCTGAGCGCTTCTATTAATTGATGCTGGTTTGAAGAAATGTGCAAGCTCTGACAGTGTGTCAACACCATTTGGTGTGTTCCACTGTTCGCAATTTTTCTCAACATCTTTTTAGAGTACTTTAAAGAAATGTATGCCTCAGTGGTCCTCATTCGATGAGTGAGTAAGGAACAACTGATGTAAACATAGCTGTAAAAAAAAAAAATAATGTAAGAGAAATGAAAATCATGATATTCTTCATCAGTTTGACCCATTTTTATTTCAGAAGAAGCTTTTATAGATGATTCTAGATGGAAGATGGAAGTCTGACAAGTCTCCATTACTGCAGAGACACTTGTGAACACACGTTATGTTATTTATGCAATGCGTTTCAGTTTTCACGTACTCCTTGCAAAAACATTTCTTGATTCATAAACTGCTATTATGTCAAATGTCTACAGGACTTATTGAGTATTTGAATATATATAATATATACAAGGAAAGTTATAACGTCATTTAGTTTGACTTATACTCAACAGCGTCATTTGAAGCCAGAGAAGTTACTCTTTCTTTCCCCAGGGCTGTGTGCTCAGCCCACTGCTCTACTCGCTGTACACAAATGACGACATCACTCCTTAATCAGGCGGTGGTTTCGTTGACACCAGTGCACAAAGTTCCCCATCAGTCCTCTGTACTCTGCGTCGTCATCGCCTCTGATGACGCCAACAATCGCAGAGTCGTCAGAGAACTTCTGCAGTACACAGCTGTCTGTGTTGTGTCTGAAGTCTGCTGTGTAGAGGGTGAAAAGAAAGGGGGCCAGGACAGTCCCCTGGGGGACACCATGCTCCTGGTGAGCAAGGGAGACACACAGTTCCTGTTTCTCACAAACTGTGGTCAGTCTGTGAGGTAGTCCATGATCCATGTAGACAGCTGGTGGTCCACATGCATCCTCTCCAGTTTGTCCCTCAGAATCAAAGGCTGGATTTTGTTGAACGTACTTGAGAAATCACAAAAGGTGATTTTTTAGAGTGCCGTCGGGCTCTTTCAGGTGAGAGAGAGCACGGTGTAGAAGGACCATAACAGTGTCCTCCACTCCAACATTAGGACGGTGGGTAGACTGTAGTGGGTTCATGAAAGGGGCCCACCTCAGAGCGGAGATGTCCCAGTATCAGTCTCTCCAGTGTCTTCATCAGGTGGGATGTTAGAGCCACTGATCTGTAGCTGCTGAGGTCTTTAGGGTGGGATGTTTTAGGCAGCGGCACAAGGTCTAAATGTAACTTAACACAGACAAAAAATAAATAAATAAAAAATCAGAAATTGACGACTGTACGTTTATAAAAGTTCCTTAGGTCAGCGTTGGCTTTGCTGAATGAATTCTTTATTGATAATGTATAACATTTCAAACTTGATTGTTGGAATCAGTCTCATCAGAAAACGAAATCAGGACATTCCAGGACTGAGAAATGGCATCTAATGCATTGTCTCTTCCTCTCGTCTCAGCACTATTGTGTATAGCTGCTTTATTTTTCATCTTCAGCTGCTGTAGTTTCTATTTTTTTATTGCTCCAGAACCAAAGAGCTGCATTTGTTTTTCACCAAACAATGACAATAAAAAATTCTTGTTCTTGTTCTTTTTATTATTCTCAAGCTGACAACAAGTGTCTTTGCATTTTACGTAGTTGCCCAATCTACGAATGCTAATATGAGATATAAATGGGATGTAACAGGCTTTCAGGTGAGGCCGGGTTTTTTCATATCAGAAAAGAAGTCCCCATCTATGCACTGAAGAATCTGGGCCCATAAGATGAGCTTTCAGATGAACTCAGCCTCCTCTTTTTGTTTCTAACCCTTTTAAAAACAAAATCTATTGGTGTCATGCACTAGCAGCCACCTTCATGACAGTATATTAATGCCTGTTTACATTCCTCTAGCCTGACCTCTATCTAGGTACCATTACATGTCAAATAAAACACGCGAAACAGTTTTTAAACTCCTTCACGACTTCTTAATGTGCACTCTATCGAAGATGACTTGACGATTCGAGCTTCCTTTGTTCTTTGTACCACCCACTGATATAAACTAAAACACTGAAGCTATTTCCATCACCTCTGCTTCTGTACAGTAGAACAGGAAGAGGCCGCTTCTTATTTTACACCTCAGTCTGATGTTCAGTCAGTCAGTGGCAAGACAACATGGAGGTCAGAGCTTTCTGCATCACACTGTGTGAGTACTGGCTCCTTTACAGATTAAAACTTGATGGTAAAGACTTTATTTACAATTAAAAACCTCATGCACATGAATGTCACTGGATGCTATTTAGTGAGTGAACTTTATTATTCTTCACTAGACGACAAAACTTTTATTGATTCGTCTATTTTCTTTGCGTCTTCAGTGACTGATGATCCTGCTGTGCACAGCAGGATCCTGCAGGATTGAAATCAATCTGATTTCAAGATACATTAAATATGATCATGTTCTTCAGATGGTTCTGTGATCCTGGAGAGTCCTGTTCGTCCTGTGATGGAGGGAGAAGATGTGACTCTGAGCTGCAGAACCAAAATATCTTCCTCCAACATTGCAGCTGATTTCTATAAAGATGGAGTCAACAAGTGGAGAAGCTCCACAGGAAATCTGAGACTCAAAACAGTCTCCATGTCTGATCAAGGACTCTACAAATGTCACATCTCTGGAGTTGGAGAATCACCACAGAGCTGGCTGTCTGTTGGAGGTGAGACATGTAGGTTTTTTTCAAATTAAGATTCATAAAGTATTGATCACATATGTGTTTACACTCTCAAACAATTTCCATCTCCTTAAGTTTCAGCTTTTCCTACCATTGATACAGAAGATCACAAGGACTCTAGTCCTCGATCCTCTTCTTCCAGAAGCATACAGTGGATCATCATCTCCATCTTGTTGATGCTTCTCTTGTTGGTTGTTGGGCTACTTCACTTCAGCAGAATTCTTTGTGGCAGAGGTGAAGAACATGAAGTGAACTGTACTCAACTGGTTTTGCTTTGTCACAACACAATTCTTTCACATACACAAAGTCTTGAAAATCAGTTCTCATGTTACTTTAGTTCTCCTACAATGTTCAAAATATCTTCTTTTTTTTACAGATATTTGTTCACACTCACATGTAGTGCCTGATTCAGACGCATCAGAGCATCAGACAGGTAGATGTAATGATTTACTGTTGTTTTTTTTTTTTCAGTCTCTGTACAGGCCAGTGTAGCTGAAGCAAGCCAAGCAATGTGTGCTACTGTAACAAAGAACAGGAAGAAGAAAGGTATTTCCTCTAACCTTTTTTTTTTTGGTTCAGACCACAGTTAGCATGCTACTCAGCATTTACATTGTTTGACGTGATGGTGCTGGTGTTAACTTCAGTTAACAACTTTATGTAATTTATTTAGCCAAATTCACTGTTCAGAATTCAAAATGTATAAAAATCCAAACCTCCATAGTAAGATGGAGTGTTGGGGCCACATCGAGGGAAAAAAAAATCACAAAGATCGAGAATAAAGTCATAATTTATGAGAATAAAGTCATAATTGCAACTTTATTCTCATAAATTACAACTTTTTTCTTGAAGTTTGTGATTTTTTTCTCAATGGACTTAATACTCCGTCGTACCATAGAGACTCTGTGACACTTATTGATATTCAAGCAAAAAGTTCGGATATCACCCATAACATTGTTAATCCCAATATCTGTGCATGATTTTGTCCTAATTGAAAAGACACAGTAGTAAGGAATATTTAATTTGTCTTCAAAGCAGCAGAGTCCAGCGTTCCTTCACTTGCCCGAGACCGCATTGACAATGGCGTCTACTATTCTACAATTCAGATTGTGAGTCAAATACATACTACATACATGCTACAAACTTGGCTCAAAAACCTTGAGCCATCAAGCTCCTCATCTTCTGTCAGTGCAGTGTCTAAACATCTTGTATGAATGTCCAAAGCTTTTTTTATTACTAGCATGTCTCTGAAGACTGATCCTAGTAATTTACATATTGGTCGAGGGGTTCAGAATATTTCAGACCATAGGGTAACGGGTAGAGGTTCTAAGTCATGCTTTGCTTAGTATAGTATATTTCTGCAACGACGGCTTTTCTTTCTATAATCTACAGCTTCCTTGATATTTGTCTTCTGTGTCATATGTGTTACAGGTTGCTGAGTGCTGACTGAAAGGAGGAGCTTCATGATCTATGTGAAAACCAGGAAGTAACACAGTTAGGGCTGGCATTGTTGTTGTGATGGTACAAGTTAAAACAAACAAACAAAAAAAAATCTTTTGACCTCAGGTCTGTTTGCTCTTTATCAAATTTAAAATAGTTTCTGTGCAACCAACACATCAGAGAAGTTTCGATTTATTTTCATCAGGCAGTTTAACCAACTTGTTCCATCAGCTTTTTCTGTTCACACAGTTGCTCACCAGATGAGAGCTGCTGCTGCTGCTGCTGCTGCTGTTTCTAAACGGGCCGCGGTTAGCTGCATATCTGACGCTGTTGCATTGCTTTTTTAAGTTTGAGGTCAGCAGCTAGACAAGAGTTTCTTGTGTTTCACCAATGAGAATAAAAGTCATGTCCTACATGTCAGAGCGTCTGATTGAGTTTGTTCTGTGGTACAAAATGTTTTCACATGTGTCATGATAATTATAACTACAGCAGAATGTTGTTTAGTTTTAAGTGTGAAATTCACACACGTCCTCATGAAATAACCTGTAGTACAGTCACATTCACACTGATAATGGTCCTGGGGGTTATGTCTTTTGAAATCTAAGTGCATCAATCTTCCTACGTTCCGACAGGACATTCAGAGACAGATCCATTACTCTGAATTCTCTTCTTTTGAATTTCTTGGGTCATTAGTAGTTTGAAGATTCTCCAGCCTTAGCTAATGGACTTTCTGCCATGTTGCATCAGTGTGTGTTGTTCACCGTTATACAAGCATCCATTCGTGAGAGGCGGGGTCCACTCTGGACAAGTTTCCTGTCTATCACAGGGCTAACACAGAGAGACACATGCCTACGGCCAATTTAGAAACACCAGTGAACCTAGTGAGCATGTCTTTGGACAGTGTGAGGAAACCGGAGTAGCTGGAGGGAACCCACACAGACACAGGGAGAACATGCAAACTCCACACAGAAAGGCCCAGTCGAACCTGGGACCTTCTCGCTGTGAGGCATCAGTGCTAACCACCTCTCCACTGTGCTGTCCTCTCTGTTATACAAATTTTCATTAAAGCTCCTTTTTTTCCCCTCACTTTCTCCCTCGCTACATCTTGTGCCAATCTTGGTAGGGTCAAGCGGTTAGCGGGTAATGAGGTACAACCTAAATGCAGGAGAGAGTGGGCTGAGGCAGAAGTTGACACAAAAATATTATATATTTAATAAAAAACCAAGACAAAACCAAAAGCTCTGCAGAGACGGATGGACCTCCTAACTTGACGAGAATAAACAAACGTATTGTGTCAGGACGGGTGTCGGGGAATGGGAGTTTTAGGGCTCGCTGGGAGCAGGCTGGCCGGCAGTGCAGGACTCCAGAGGCCACTGGACAGCACACCTCTGATCTAGAAGACATTTTAAATGTTGTCTTTCTAACTGTATTTCACCTCCAGCACTCGAGGGACTCAGTGTTTAAATGTGTGCACTGTTTTTAAGTTGACTTTCCTCTCAGTCTCAGCTGAACTTTAGACTTTACACCAATAAGTATAATTTAGAATCCTAATAAACCACAAACCAACATGCAAGACAGGAAACATCAAATTTGCTCTGCGTGCAGATTCACTCTGCTATCGCTCTTAGCACCACCCACTGATGTTTAGGCTATTTGTATCACGTCTGCTTCTCACAAATCTGTCACAGAGGACGACATCACTTCTCACTTTACGCTTCAGTCTGATGTTCAGTCAGTCAGTGGTAAGACAACATGGAGGTCAGAGCTTTCTGCATCGCACTGTGTGAGTACTGGCTCCTTTACAGATTAAAACTTAATGATAAAGACTTTATTTACAATTAAAAAGCTCATGGACATGAAAATCTTTGAATATTATTTAGTGAGAGAACTTAAATGTAACTCTTTTAACTTGAGTATTATTCTTCACCAGTTACAACATTTAATAGTAAATATGCTGAACATCGTGAGCAGCTGTAGGAGACGACAAAACTTTTACTGATTCATCTATTTTCTTTGCGTCTTCAGTGACTGTGATGATCCTGCTGTGTGCACAGGATCAGGAAGTTGGTGAGTAGATGTTTTGTTGGGCAGTTGTAGAAAAGAGGCAAAAATATCTAGAGATTGGTGTGTTTAATCATCACAGGAGTTCCTCTGTTACTTTACTACTTTTAAATGTTGTAGACGTCGTCCAGCAGTTCACAGGAGTAAATGTCTAAACTGAATTTCTCTGTTTTTCTTTGTCTCAGATGCAGCTTTTCTTCGTATCTCTCCAAACAGACTGCAGTTCTTTGAATATGAGTCGGTCACTTTTTACTGTGAGGGAGTCTTTTACTGTGATGCTGAAGATAAAACAACTGGAGGGAAGCCCTCGTGTTGCACCACTAATAACAGAACATCAAGAGGACCTAACTGCACCATTAAAAATATTTATCGAGATGATTCTGGAAAGTATTGGTGTGAGGAAGGAGGAGAGAGAAGAAACATCATCAACATCAATGTTACTTGTATGTTTGCAGTGAGGCAGTGATATTTTGTGATTATCTCAACGTGATTTCAAGATAAATTAAATATGATCATGTTCTTCAGCTGGTTCTGTGATCCTGGAGAGTCCTGCTCATCCTGTGATGGAGGGAGAAGATGTGACTCTGAGCTGTAGAACCAAAATATCTTCCTCCAACATCACAGCTGATTTCTATCAAGATGGAGTCCACAAGTGGAGAAGCTCCACAGGAAATCTGAGACTCAAAACAGTCTCCATGCTTGATCAAGGACTCTACAAATGTCACATCTCTGGAGTTGGAGAATCACCACAGAGCTGGCTGTCTGTTGGACGTGAGACATGTAGGTTTTTTTCAAATTAAGATTCATAAAGTATTGATCACATGTGTCAAACAATTCTCATCTCTTTAAATTTCAGCTTCTTCTATAGTGAATATAGATCACAAAGACTCTAATCCTGAACCCTGTTCGTCCACAAGCACACCATGGATCATCATCTCCGTCTTGTTGATGCTTCTCTTGTTGGCTGTTGGACTACTTCACTCTGGCAGACTTCTTTGTGGCAGAGGTGAAGAACATAAAGTGAACTTTACTCAATGTGATTCTTCCATGTACACATATGTTACGGTGGAGTGCTTCAGGTTTCTGAGCTATAGCCCAAGTTTTTCACATTGTAAATAATTCTGCTGGGTAATAATTTCAGGAAGCAACGCACAATTTTACAAATTAAATGAATTTCCCTCTTGTGTAACTGTTGTTACTTAGAACATCAGTTCCTCATGTTACTTTAGTTCCACCACAATGTTCACACTATCTTCTGCTTATTATTTTTTTTTTTAACAGATATTTGTTCACAGTCTCCAGCAGTACCTGATTCAGACTCATCAGAGCATCAGACAGGTAGGGTTGACGTTAATTGTTTTAGCAGAAAGTATATTAAATATTGAATAATTAAATATATATTTTTTTTTCCCAGTCTCTGTACAGGCCAGTGCAGCTGAGACAACCCAAGTAATGTATACTACCGTAACAAAGAACAGGAAGAAGAAAGGTATTTCCTCTAACTGTATATGTTTTTAGCTCAGACCACAGTTAGCATGCTACTCAGTATTTACATTACTTGACGTGACAGTACGGGAAACAATGACGGCTACTATTCTACAATTCAGATTGTGAGTCTCCTTGTTGTAACACAGTCCTCTTTCTATGAGCACATTCTTGCTGTCTAATCATTGTTGCTGAAAGAAAAGTCAAAAAGCAAATCAAAAACCTTGAGGTATCGAGCTCCTCATCTTCTTTCAGTGCAGTGTCTACAAATGTTGTATGAATGTCCAAACTCTAATTAGGACTAGCCTGTCTCCAAACACTGATTCTGGCATATATGTAAATCTCTAAGATGGTGTCATTTAAGTGGTCGAGGGCTTCAGAATATTTCCTGGTAGAGGGGTAAGGGTAGAGATTTTAAGTCATATTTTGCTTAGAAAAGTAAACTTCTGCAATAACTTCTTTTCTTTCTATAATCTACAACTTCCGTGATATTTGTCTTCTGTGTCCTATGTGTTACAGGTTGATAAGCGCTTCATGATCTATGTGAAAACCAGGAAGTGACCCAGTTAGGGCCAGAAAAGAAAGAAAAATCTTTTGACCTCAGGTCTGTTTGCTGTGTATCAAATTTATAATAGTTTCTGTGCAAAAACAGACATGTGGAGTTTGACAGCGTGTTCGCTTTAACCAACACGGAGAAGTTTCGGTTTATTTTCATCAGGCAGTTTAACCAACTTGTTCCATCAGCTCAGTCTGTTCACACAGTTGCTCACCAGATGAGAGCTGCTGCTGCTGCTGTTGCTGTTTCTATACGCTCTGCGGTTAGCTGCATATTTGATATTGTTGCATTGCTTTTTTAGGATTGTGGTCAGCACTAAGATGAGTGTCTTGTGAGAAATTCATCGATGAGAATAAAAGACATGTTCCACACGTCAGAGCGTCTGTTTGAGTTGTGTGTTGTTGTTCTGTGGTAAAAAAAAGTCAACGTATTCTCACGTGTGTCATGATAATTATAACTACAGCAGAACGTTTCTCTTTTTTATGAGTGAATGCTCTGACAGGACATTCAGAGACAGATCCATTACTCTGAATTTTAATCTTTTGAATTACTTTGGTCATCAGTAGTTTGAAGATGCTCCAGCCTTGGTCAATGAACGCCATTCCTTTTTCTTTTATGAAGATTTTAATTCATTTAATAAAACTTGATGATGATGATGATCGTTCGTTTATTATACATCACAAACTCACCTTCTCCGACAACATTGAGTCCTCTCACAACTATATCTTTTACTGTCTATGCAACAACCTCGATGTGCTCCTCCTGCTGGTCGCGTGCAGCGCTGCAGCCACGTAAACAGAGTCTGCCCCTACAGACTTTCACTTTCTTTGCCCGAATGGAAGTGAATGAGGCTTTGCGATTATCATTATTATTATTTTTATCTAGGCCTATGTGAAATTCTGCATCCATTGTACATATTTTTTCCCCTCAGAAGGGCAACGTGAGTCGAGAAGGACATATGGGCAGTTGCCCGAGCAACCTGAGAAACCCCCCTGTGCACGTCCCTGTTTGTGCTGTAGTTACCATGAATCCAACAAAAAATAGACTGGACCTTTAGTTGGACTTTAGCTAATGGACTTCCTGTCATGTTGCTGCAGTGCCTGTTGTTCTCTGTTATACAAATAGCAGTTTCAAAGGGTTAGTGGGTAACGAGGTAAGACCCAAATGCAGGACAGAGTGCGCTGAGGCATGAGTTGGCACAAAAATATATTTAATAAAGAAGCAAGACAAAACAAAAAGTGCTGCATAGACGTCAGGAACTCCTAACTTGATGAGACCAAAAAACGACTGGGAGACATGTATCCAGGAATGTGAAAAAAGAAAAAACTTCTATGAGACATGAGCATGGAAGAGAGACAAGTGACAAATATGCGGACAGGTGCAACGAGACAAGAACAAAAGGGAAGACACGCGCAGGGGACAGAGGGGAGATGAGAAACAGGTGAAACAAATCAGCAAACAAGGAGAAATCAATGAATCAAAGAGGACCCTCTTCTGTGCTACAATAAGAACTGCATAGACTTATTGTAGCACTGGTAGCTGGAGATGCACTGAGATTGTGAGACCACGGAAACGAGATCTAGATTCAACATGGCGGAGGCCAGCAGCTAGGTCAGACTGAATGTTTTCTGTCAATTACTGCACCCTATTTAGAGTGGAGGACCTGGGGGATTTTATCGACCAATACTACTTTGCTATGGAGGAAGACAACAATCACCCGGAACACCAAACTCCCAAACCTGCCAAAGGACAAAAGAATGACTCAGACGATGTAAACACCACCGACATACAGGTCAGTGTTCTCCAATCAATAAATTCCAGTCAAAAAACTGGTCTTGACGGAAAGCCAATTGGATCCTCCAGCTCAGGGCCAGTAAAAAATTTTGTGTCTACCAGTTGACTTTTTTCCCATGACCTTCAAAATCTTTTAAGACGTTTAAAATGACTCTCTTACTGCGTCCAACCTCAGCATGAATGGTACGCTGTGAGAGGCCTTGCTGATGCAGCTCAACAATCCAACTGCTTTCAAAGAGAGAAAGCTTTTTTGCCTTTGCCATCAGGAGGTCATGACAGTGACCGTGTGGGCACCTGACAGAAAATGACACTCCACATTTTTAGTTGGGCTTTTAAAAGGGCTGTAGGTCTTAAACTTTTGATCAGCTGATGAACAGCCTATTTCAGTGTAATGGTTGTTTGCAATAAGGTTGTTTGCAATAAATTGCTCAAAAATTCTTCTTGTCTCACTCCCATTTCTTGTTTTTCAATGCTGAAGCACTACTTAGAACCTTCTTAAGATCCAACAGTGCAAAATGTAAACACTTGCTACAACACAGCAGTAAACATTCTACATAGTAATAGCACAGAATTGCATGACTAGTAGTAGATAGGAATTTAGAGGCAGGAGCTCTGTGCCAGAGAAATAAAGTGGAGGATGTGAGAGAGGAATGGAGGAGTTCCGTGACTCCTCCACCACACTCTGGCTTCTATAACAAATAACTCATCGCAAACTGAATATTAAAAGTAGAAATCATTAAAGCATCTCAAGCATCTCGCTATCTCCAACCCTAAATAACTCTCTGTATCCGTATTTCGGCATATATTTACTCATCTCTCTCACTCTCTCAATCACTCTCTTTCAATCTCTCTCTCTCCCAACCCCCTTACCATCAAATACTCCCCTCTGCACTGTTTTGTCCATGTCCTGTAAGTATTTTGCTTGTTTTACTTTATCAATAATAATAATAATAATATATATATATATATATATATAAAGAAATAAGCTAGCTTTGTTCAAGCTAGCTGGACTTACCTGTAGTTGTTGCAGAGATGATAGAAGTCACAAATCGATGGCAGATGAAATCGACGAGAACGCAGGCGCGAAACAGCGGTTTTAGTTGTTTACGGTTTGATTATTGTTTGTTTGAAGGTTTTAGTTTAGTTTCGTTCGTTGGTTAGTTTAGTTTTTCGTTAGGTGTGTTTTTGCGTACCTCAAGGGATTCGAATCCACGTCTCCTGTGTCTAGGTGCAGCGTTGCTCCTCACAGGACCATCTTCAGTACTGAAGATCCCATCTCTGTGACATAACGGGGTTGGGAAGATGACAAAAGGACATCAAAAATAAATAAATAGAAAATTGCATAGACACTGTCACAGTGGACAAACGCATCCAGGTCTACATCAACCAGACGCCATGGATGACATAGGGGGGTTCCTGCAGTTACTCACAGTGAGGAACACCACATGAAGGTCCGGCAACCAAGACCTCTACAGCAGTCCACTGTCCCACCCTGCCTGAAATCCTCAACTATAGTCTCCCTGCTCAAGAAACATCACATTTTTAGTCCAGTGGTCATCAAGTGCTTCGAAAAACTGATCCATAACAACTCTCACTACTGCAAAACAATAATATTCCACTTTTGACTTTTGCGTACCGCAAGGGATTTGAACCCACATCTCCTGCATCCTGATGCAGCGTCACTCCTCACTGGACCAACTTCAGTACTGAAGACTCCATCCCTGTGACATAAGGGGGTTGGGAAGATGACAACAGGACATCTTTAAATGAAGACTATACAGGACGGAGCTGTGATAATGACAATAAAATATTCTTTCACCCCAGGAGGCAACATTAAGCCTGAATTTTACATGATACATATTCTCGTGGATTGTTTGTTAGTTGTGTTTTTGCGTACCTCAAGGGATTCGAATCCACGTCTCCTGCATCCAAATGCAGCGTCGCTCCTCACTGGACCATCTTCAGTACTGAAAGTCCCATCTCTGTGACATAAGGGGATTAGAAAGATGACAACAGGACATCTTTAAATGAAGACGCAGCTGTGATATTGACAGAAAAATATCCTTTTACCCCTGGAGGCAACATTAAGCCTGAATTTTACCTGAGATTTTGTATGATACATTTTCTCGTAGGTTACAGGAGACAATTGCATCATGGAAAGTAATAAAACAAACAAAAACAGCTTATAAATTGCATTGACACTATCACAGTGGACAAATGCATCCAGGTCTACCTCAACCAGACGCCATGGATGACACAGAGAGGTCCAGCAGCTGCTAAAAGTGAGGAACTATACATGGAGGTCCAGCAACCAAGACCTCTACAGCAGTCCACTGTCTCACCCTGCCTGAAATCCTCAACTATAGTCCCCCTGCCCAACAAACATCACATTTTTAGCCTCAAAAACATAACAATCTTCACCACTGTAAAAAAAAAATAAAAAAAAAATATGCAATACACTTTTTTGCACACCTCAAGGGATTTGAACCCACATCTCCAGCTTCCAGGTGCAGCATCACTCCTCACTGGACCATCTGCACTACTGGGACCCAAAGCTCTTGCAGCTGCCATTTGTCAAGCCACAGACATCACAGGACTACAAACATACTCTTCCCACCACAAAATCAGCTGATATGCAGATGACATCCTATCATACATAACAGACCATAACGTCCCTTATCAAAGATATAAACATTATAACATCATTCTCAAGAATCTCTGATCATTCTATGGTCAAAATCTGCTGGAGGCCTGTAATGCAAAGCTCCCCTTAACAGTAAATAGTAACATCAGGTATCTTGGCATCAACGTTTCCACCAAGCTGTCAGAGTTGTTCTCCCTGAATTTCACACCACTGCTAAAAGTATAGAAGAAGACCTCACTCCCTGGAACAATCTACTCATTTCACTGCCCAAGAAACATCACATTTTTAGCCTCAAAGACATAACAATCCTCACCATTTTAAAATATATATATACATATATAATACAATATTCATTTGTGCACACCTGAAGGGATTTGAACCCACATCACCTGCGTCCACATGCAGCATCACTCCTCACTGGACCATCTTCACTACTGAGGATCCCATGACTGTTGGGAAGGGGGTTGGCAAGATGAGAACAGGAGACTGAATAAATGAAGACTATACAGGATACGGCTGTGATAATGACAATAACATATCATTTCACCCCTGGAGGCAACATTAAGCCTGAATTTTACCTGAGATTTTGTATGATACATTTTCTCGTAGATTATAGGAGACAACTGTGTCCTGGAAAGTAATAGACAAACAAAAAAAGCTAATAAATTGCATAGACACTGTCACAGTGGACAAACGCATCCAGGTCTACCTCAACCAGACGACATGGATGACGCAGAGAGGTCCAGCAGCTGCTAAAAGTGAGGAACACCGCATGGAGGTCCAGCAACCAAGACCTCTACAGCAGTCCACTGTCCCACCCTGCCTGAAATCCTCAACTATAGTCTCCCTGCCCAACAAACATCACATTTTTAGCCTCAAAAACAGAACAATCTTCACCACTATAAATAATAATAATAATTTAAAAAAAAAAAAAAATATTATGCAATATACTTTTTTGCACACCTCAAGGGATTTGAACCCACATCTCCAGTTTCCAGGTGCAGCATCACTCCTCACTGGACCATCTGCACTACTGAGGAGCCCATTGCTGTGACATAAGGGGGTTGGAAAAATGACAACAGGATCTTTAAATGAAGACTATACAGGACGTGAGGCTGTGGTAATGACAATAAAATATCATTTCACCCATGGAGGCAACATTAAGCCTGAATTTTACCTGAGATTTTGTATGGTACATTTTCTCGTAGATTACAGGAGACAACTGCATCATGAAAAGTAATAAAACAAAAACTATGAGGAACCATACCCACACACATGAACACAGCCCTCATCTCAGTCCTATATAAACCGAAGAAAGAACACTTATCTCTAGTTACAGACCAAATCAATTGCCACCTAAAAATAATCAGTCAAGCATTGGCCAACAGATTAGAAACAGTCATATCCACACTCATCTACCCAGAACAAATAGGATTTATAAAAGACAGACACTCATCCACAAACATGTGCAGACTATTCAGAAATCATCTTAACATCATAACTGGATCATCAGACACAGAAACACATTTGTTAAAGTCAACTGGACTTTTCTCCTCACCACCATTAAAAAATTTGGTTTTGAGGAGTCGTTCCTGTAACAAATAATTATGCATCACAGCGCTTCATAGTACAACGGGGCACAAGACAAGGATGTCCACTCTCTCCACTACTATTCGCTATTTTCATTGAACCTCTTGCAGCTGCCATTGGTCAAGCCACAGACATCACAGGACTACAAACATACCCTTCCCACCACAAAATCAGCTGATATGCAGATGACATCCTATTATATCTAACAGACCATAACCTCCCTTGTCAAAGCTGTAAACATTATATCATCATTCTCAAGAATCTCTGATTATTCTATAAACTGGTCAAAAAAAAAAAAAAAAAAAAAAAATGAAGAAGCAGTTAGCTAGCTTTGTTCAAGCTAGCTGGACTTACCTGTAGTTGTTCCAGCGATGAGAGAAGTCACAAATCGATGGTAGATGAAATCGACGAGAACGCAAGCGCGAAATAGCGGTTTTAGTTGTTTGCGGATTGATTATTGTTTGTTTGAGGCTTTTAGTTTAGTTTTGTTTGTTCGTTTAGTTTTTGTTAGGTGTGTTTTTGCGTACCTCAAGGGATTCGAACCCACGTCTCCTGTGTCCAGGTGCAGCGTTGCTCCTCACAGGACCATCTTCAGTACTGAAGATTCCATCTCTGTGACATAACGGGGTTGGGAAGATGACAACAGGACATCTTTAAATGAAGACTATACAGGACGCAGCTGTGGTAATGTCAGTAAAATATCCTTTCACCCCCGGAGGCAACATTAAGCCTGAAGTTTACCTGAGATTTTGAATGGTACATTTTCTCGTAGGTTACAGGAGACAATTGTGTCCTGGAAAGTAATAAAACAAACAAAAAAAGCTAATAAAACTTGCATAGACATTGTCACAGTGGACAAACGCATCCAGGTCTACCTCAACCAGACGACATGGATGACGCAGAGAGGTCCAGCAGCTGCTAAAAGAGAGGAACACCACATGGAGGTCCAGCAACCAAGACCTCTACAGCAGTCCACTGTCCCATCCTGCCTGAAATCCTCAACTATAGTCCCGCTGCCCAACAAACATCACATTTTTAGCCTCAAAAACATAACAATCCTCACCACTGTCAATAATAATAATAAAAAAATATTATGCAATATTCTTTTTTGCACACCTCAAGGGATTTGAACCCATATTGCTAGCTTCCAGATGCAGCATCACTCCTCACTGGACCATCTGCATTACTGAGGAGCCCATTCCTGTGACAGAAGGGGGTTGGAAAGATGACAACAGGATCTTTAAATGAAGACTACACAGGACGTGAGGCTGTGGTAATGTCAGTAAAATATCCTTTCATCCCTGGAGGCAACATTAAGCCTGAATTTTACCTGAGATTATGTATGAGACATTTTCTCGTAGTTAATAGAAGACAACTGCATCATGGAAAGTTATAAAACAAAAACTATGAGGAACCACACACATGAACACAGCCCTCATCTCAGTCCTATTTAAACTGAAAAAGAACACTTATCTCTAGTTACAGACCTATAAGCTTAATCAATTGCCACCTAAAAATAATCAGTAAAGCATTGGCCAACAAATTAGAAACAGTCGTATCCACACCCATCCACCCAGAACAAACAGGATTTATAAAAGACAGGCACTCATCCACAAACATGTGCAGACTATTCAGAAATCATCTTAACACCATAACTGGATCATCAGACGCAGAAACGCATTTGTTAAAGTCAACTGGACTTTTCTCCTCACTGCCATTAAAACATTTGGTTTGGGGGAGTCGTTCACCCAGTGGATCAACATTCTGTACAACTCACCTTCAGCATCAGCAACAACAAATAATTATGCATCACAGCACTTCATAGTACAACGGGGCACAAGTAGTGATGGCCCTCTGACACCCGAGCCTCCGCCACATGCGCCGTAGCTCATGAAGCAATTGCATCAAACCACTGTGCCGAAGCGTGGTTCGGTCACGTGACTAGTGACGTTCGAAGCGCTTGAACTGCTTCAGCAGCAAACGAGTCATCCCAGGGGTTCGGTTTGTCATGTGAATCACCTGGTGGGATCGAGTGTGTTCAGGGATATCTCGGATATCTTATTTCTATTTAGTGGCGCTCATTTTAATGTTTCTTTGCAGAGTAGGTTGATCTCTTGCTGTAGTTGGAGTTAGTTGCGTATTTTGTGGAGATCTATCTCCACAAAATACGCAAATGACTCCAACTAAGATTCAGAAGAAATCGATCAATTAGTGACATAGTTAGACAACACTCGATTGATAGATAGATATAGTTACATAGATAGTTGGTTAGGACAAATCACGTGTTTTGTGACGTATGAACCATTTCACTGATTCATTCGGAAACCCTGTAACTGGTTTGTTTGTCTCGGCTCTTCGGGAGAGATGAGATGAGTCTTTGAAGCAAATACTGAGTCAAGAAAGATTTGGTTTGACACTGTTGCATTCAGTACAAATATTCTCTAACACTACGAAACCATGATACCAAGAGAAAATGAAAATAGTTGCTGTAAGCGCTGAAACATAAACATTAGTGTAAATCAGCGAGGGTTCATAGAGTGTACTGACGTAATCAAAATGATCCACCGACAACGGTGGATCACTGATGAGGTTCGTGGTACACTGTGAAGTCACCGGTCTTTCCTCAGCGAAACAAGGGTTCGAGTCCCATTTGTACTTAATGATTTATTTTATTGTTATATGTCGCCTATATAATTTTCTTATAATAAACTTTAAACCACATATCCATGTAATGTAGTCGAATAGGAATGTGCATGGCAAATCAAGTCCCATACAAACATGAACCAGTAAGACACGTCTCCATTGCACTACATTTTATTGTCCACTAGATGTCCTAATAGAGCACTGTGTCACTGAAGCTTCGAGTAATGAGCCTTTGTTTGAATCACGTGTCAACAAAGCCTCGATTGCCCATCACTAGGCACAAGACAAGGATGTCCACTCTCTCCGCTACTATTCGCTATTTTCACTGAACCTCTTGCAGCTGCCATTCATCAAGCCACAGACATCACAGGACTACAAATATACCCTTCCCACCACAAAATCAGCTGATATGCAGATGACATCCTATCATACAAAACAGACCATAACGTCCCTTATCAAAGATATAAATATTATATCATCATTCTCAAGAATCTCTGATCATTCTATGGTCAAAATCTGCCGGAGGGCTGGAATGCAAAGCTCCCCTTAACAGTAAATAGTAACATCAGGTATCTTGGCATCAACGTTTCCACCAAGCTGTCAGAGTTGTTATCAATGAAATTCCCAAGACTACTAAAAGTATAGAAGAAGACCGCACTCCCTGGAACAATCTGCCCATTTCACTGCCCAAGAAACATCACATTTTAGCCTCAAAAACATAACAATCCTGACCATTGTAAAAATATATATATAATACATTTTTGCATACGTGAAGGGATTTGAACCCACATCACCTGCGTCCACATGCAGCATCACTCCTCACTGGACCATCTTCACTACTGAGGATCCCATGACTGTTGGGAAGGGGGTTGGCAAGATGAGAACAGGAGACTGAATGAATGAAGACTATACAGGACACGGCTGTGATAATGACAATAAAATATCCTTTCACCCCTGGAGGCAACATTATACAAAATGGGAATGGTAGAAAATAACATCTGTTTACACTGTACAACAAACACTATAGATGATTACTTTCACACCATCTGGCTCTGCCCACCAATTCAAAAATGTTGCCCAGAGGTAACATTAAGCCTAAATGCCAGTGGTCATCAAGTGCTTTGAAAAACTGATCCATAACAATTCTCATTACAGCAAAAACATAATATGCAACATACTTTTTATTTCATACCTGAAGGGATTTGAACTCACGTCTCCAGCATCCAGATGCAGCGTCACTCCTCACAGGACCATCTTCAGTACTGAAGAGCTCATCTCTGTGACATAAGGGGGTTGGAAAGATGAGAACAGGACATCTTTAAATGAAGACTATACAGGACGGAGCTGCAATAATGACAATAAAATACCCTTTAACCCCTGGAGGCAACATTTAATTTTACCTGTGATTTTGTATGATACATTTTCTCGTAGATTACAGAAGACAACTCTGTCCTGGAAAATAATCAAACAAAAAAGATGATAAAATGAAACGCATCCGGGTCTACCCCAACCAGAAGCCCTGGGTGACACAGGGGGGTCCAGCAGCTGCTAAAACCCACATGAAGCATGATTGGGATCTAACAGGTTTTCAGGTGAGGACTATTCCACTGTTTTCATATCAGAATCTTTTTCACCTATGCACTGAAGTATCTGGGCCCTTGGGATGAGCTTTAACATGCCCAGCCCCCTCTTTTTTAAACTCCTGCAAGACTTCTTAATGTGAACTCTACTGAAGATGACTCGTAGATTCAAACTGCCTTTGCTCATTGCACCACCTACTGATATAAAGTAAAAGACAGAGGCTATTTCCATCACCTCTGCTTCTCACAAATCTGACACACAGGAAGAGACTGCTTCTTATTTTACACATCAGTCTGATCTTCAGTCAGTCAGTGGTAAGACAACATGGAGGTCAGAGCTTTCTGCATCGCACTGTGTGAGTACTGGCTCCTTTACAGATTAAAACTTATAATAAAGACTTTATTTACAATTAAAAAGCTCATGCACATGAAAGTCTTTGAACATTATTGAGTGAGTGGACTTAAATTTAACACTTTAAACTTAATTATTCTGCACCAGCTACAACATTTAATAGTAAATATGCTGAACATTGTGAGCAGCTGTAGGAGACGACAAAACTTCTATTGATTCATCTATTTTCTTTGCGTCTTCAGTGACTGTGATGATCCTGCTGTGTGCACAGGATCAGGAAGTTGGTAAGTAGATGTTTTGTTGGGCAGTTGTAGAAAAGAGGCAAAAATAGGAGTAAATGTCTAAACTGAATTTCTCTGTTTTTCTTTGTCTCAGATGCAGCTTTTCTTCGTATCTCTCCAAACAGACTGCAGTTCTTTGAATATGAGTCGGTCACTTTGTACTGTGAGGGAGTCTTTTACTGCGATGCTGAATATAAATTAAGTCGTGGGAAGCCCTCGTGTTGCACCACTAATAACAGAACATCAAGAGGACCTAGCTGCACCCTTGAAAGCGTCTATGCAGAGGACACTGGAAAGTATTGGTGTGAGGAAGGAGGAGAGAGAAGAAACATCATCAACATCAATGTTGCTTGTATGTTTGCAGTGAGGCAGTGATATTTTATGATTATCTCAATGTGATTTCAAGATAAATTAAATATGATCATGTTCTTCAGCTGGTTCTGTGATCCTGGAGAGTCCTGTTCATCCTGTGATGGAGGGAGAAGATGTGACTCTGAGCTGTAGAACCAAAATATCTTCCTCCAACATCACAGCTGATTTCTATAAAGATGGAGTCCACAGTTGGAGAAACTCCACAGGAAATTTGAAGCTCAACAGAGTCTCCATGTCTGATCAAGGATTCTACAAATGTCACATCTCTGGAGTTGGAGAATCACCACAGAGCTGGCTGACTGTTGAAGGTGAGACACGTTAATTTTAAGATTTTAAGATAAATATAGTGCACACATGTGATCTTAGTTCCTATAACTGTTTCTTTTTTAGCTTTCCCATCTTCAGCTTCACCATGTTTTCATGGAGAGAAGGGTCTTACCTCCTCCTGCAAATGTAATGGTAAGAAGACTTAGTCTGAACTACACTATCTGATTGTTAAATCACTAAGGAAATTACATCGGAACCATCTCGTTGGATACAAGGCCTTTGAGAGATGAATGGATTGCTCTTTGCTTATTTCACTTCTATTTAGTCACAACCACTTTCTGTCTCATGTCTTTTCTCTCTTCAGAAACTCTCACAGGTCATCGTCCCTCCTCAGATCACGGCTGTCACATTTACCCCATCCTAAGGACCGTGATAACCATCATCATGGTGGCACTGCTGCTGCTGCTGCTTGGATGTCTTCACTGTGTGATAGTCAGAGTTATGAAACATGACTCATCTCCAACAGAATGGAGAGCTTTCTGTTATATTAAAGAAAAAGATGGCCTGGATGACAACCAATACAAGAATAAAAGCTAGCTTAGTTGCTGAGATCGTGACGTTAGTATGTTATCATGTCTATAGTGAAGCCCGCTGCTATCAAGCTGCTTTCTATGCTTCTAGACACAGGGTTAGACGCTGTAACTGGATCAGGAAATGAGCGTCTTGTTGAGAAACTTGTCTAACGTGTCTGCAAATGTGGTTTTTAAACCTTTCACACTGGCCATAGCTCTGATACATGGTTTTTAAAATAAGCACAGCGTCTGAGCGCTTCTATTAATTGATGCTGGTTTGAAGAAATGTGCAAGCTCTGACAGTGTGTCACCACCATTTGGTGTGTTCCACTGTTCGCAATTTTGTAAAATCTAAAGAAAAATAAACTTAAAATTGCATTAACATGCTGTTCTTTAATGTGGTGGTTTTTCTTTTTTTTTTCTCAGCGTGTTTTGTGAGTGTATTTTAAAGAAATGTATTTACCTCAGTGATCCACAGCAGATGAGTGAGTAAGACACAATTGAGTTAAACATAGATGTACAAAGAAAGAATGTAAGAGAAATGAAAATCATGATATTCTTCATCAGTTTGACCCATTTTTATTTCAGAAGAAGCTTTTATAGATGATTCTAGATGGAAGATGGAAGTCTGACAAGTCTCCATTACTGCAGAGACACTTGTGAACACACGTTATGTTATTTATGCAATGCGTTTCAGTTTTCACGTACTCCTTGCAAAAACATTTCTTGATTCATAAACTGCTATTATGTCAAATGTCTACAGGACTTATTGAGTATTTGAATATATATAATATATACAAGGAAAGTTATAGCGTCATTTAGTTTGACTTATACTCAACAGCGTCATTTGAAGCCAGAGAAGTTACTCTTTCTTTCCCCAGGGCTGTGTGCTCAGCCCACTGCTCTACTCGCTGTACACAAATGACGAAATCACTCCTTAATCAGGCGGTGGTTTCGTTGACACCAGTGCACAAAGTTCCCCGTCAGTCCTCTGTACTCTGCATCGTCATCGTCTCTGATGCCAACAACCGCAGAGTCGTCAGAGAACTTCTGCAGTACACAGCTGTCTGTGTTGTGTCTGAAGTCTGCTGTGTAGAGGGTGAAAAGAAAGGGGGCCAGGACAGTCCCCTGGGGGACACCATGCTCCTGGTGAGCAGGGGAGACACACAGTTCCTGTTTCTCACAAACTGTGGTCAGTCTGTGAGGTAGTCCATGATCCATGTAGACAGCTGGTGGTCCACATCCATCCTCTCCAGTTTGTCCCTCAGAATCAAAGGCTGGATTTTGTTGAACGTAGTTGAGAAATCACAAAAGGTGATTTTCAGAGTGCTGCCGGGCTCTTCCAGGTGAGAGAGAGCTCGGTGTAGCAGGAACATAACAGTGTCCTCCACTCCAACATTAGGACAGTGGGCAAACTGCAGTGGGTCCATGGAGGGGCCACCTCAGAGCGGAGATGTCCCAGTATCAGTCTCTCCAGTGTCTTCATTTTTAGGCAGCAGTACCATGCACAAGGTCTAAATGTAACTTTACACAAACAAAATAAATGAAAAAATAAATAAATCAGACATTGACGTGACACTGCATGTTCATAAAAGTTCCTTAGGTCAGCGTTGGCTTTGCTGAATGAATTCTTTATTGATAATTTAAAACATTTCAAACTTGATTGATAAAATCAGTCTCATCAGAAAACAAAGTCAGGATATTCCAGGACTGAGAAATGGCATCTAATGCATTTTCTCTTCCTCTTCCTCTCGTCTCAGCACTATTGTGTGTAGCTGCTTTATGTTTTAAGACAAAATCTACTGGTGTCATGCAGTAGCAGCCACCTTCCTGACAGTATGTTAATGCCTGTTTACATTCATCGGCCTGTCCTCTATCTATGTACCGTTACATGTCGGTCATTCCGTAGCTGTTTTTTTTTTTTTTTATAAATAAAACACGCAAAAGAGTTTTTGAACTCCTTCAAGACTTCTTAATGTGCACTCTATCGAAGATGACTCAACGATTCGTTGAGTCATCGTTGAGTGGACTCTTTGCACCACCCACTGATATAAACTAAAACACTGAAGCTATTTTCATCACCTCTGCTTCTGTACAGTAGAACAGGAAGAGGCCGCTTCTTATTTTACACTTCAGTCTGATGTTCAGTCAGTCAGTGGTAAGACAACATGGAGGTCAGAGCTTTCTGCAACGCACTGTGTGAGTACTGGCTCCTTTACAGATTAAAACTTGATGACAAAGACTTTATTTACTAGGGATGAGCGAGTACAGCATTATCTGTATCTGTATCTGTATCTGTTAACCATATGAATTATCTGTATCTGTATCTGTACTCGGAGTGGGCGGGGCCTGACCCGGGAGTGGGCGGGGTTTAACCCGGAAGTGGGTCTGGTTGTCTTGAAATGAGCGAGGTTTTAACTGGTATGTTATTTTAAGCATGCAATTGATATGGGCTGATCAGAAATAGTTATTTATTGCTGATTAGAAAACTGTTTACAGGACAGCATCAGCATTGAGCTTCAGAGATCAATGGTTTTGATCACGATAGCAAACGAACTATTTACAGAACAAGTTTTGCAACAATGCGGTTGCAATTATCAAGTAAAATGTAATGAACAAGAGTTTTCATGCTCAACAATAACTTTC
Source organism: Planiliza haematocheilus (assembly GCA_005024645.1). Lineage (NCBI taxonomy): Eukaryota > Metazoa > Chordata > Actinopteri > Mugiliformes > Mugilidae > Planiliza > Planiliza haematocheilus. The sequence continues at coordinate 2,080,590 of SRSE01000889.1, forward strand.
TTATTTTAACTTTAATTTTTTTTATGATCAGTGTGATCTTTTTTTTATATATATATATATATTTTTGGTTTTTTTTGTTTTTCTTTTTTTCCCACACCAGGTGTGTGTGTGTGTGTGAGTGTGTGTGTGTGTGTGTAGCTTGATTTCCAATATTTATACCACTACTAGCTTTGTTTTTTCACGAAATACAGCAAGAAAGTGTTAGAGCCAGGCAGCCAGATGACGGTTAAAAAAAGAAAAAGAAAAAAAAAATCTCCGACAGGCAGAGACGCAACGCGAGTCGGCACCACGTCTGAACGAAGTACCAGAACTCTACTAGTTCATAAGTAAGTACCAACCTAAGTAATATAACCTGAAGCTGAAGAAAGAAACCCTAAACATTAACGGAAAACGTCCCGCGAACCCGAGTGACTGAGGGAGAGACAGAGAGCTGTTCTGTGTGTGAGTGATCAGAGCGGACACAACAACACATCTGCGAGTGTGTAGGGGAGGGGCTGTAGTCTATCACAGAACGCAGACACAGTCAGCTACCCAATGAGGATTTTTATTTAATCCGAGCACAGATATTGACTCGTATTACTCGTATAATACTCGTACTCGGCAAAAGTGCTTTATCCGTACCGGATACTCGTTTCAGCCGAGTATCCGGCTCAACTCTATTATTTACAATTAAAAATGTCATGCACATGAATGTCATTGGACGTTATTTAGTGAGTGAACTTAAATGTTACTCTTTCAAATTAAGTATTATTCTTCACCAGCTATGACATTTAATAGTAAATATACTGAACATCATGAGCAGCTGTTGGAGACGACAAAACTTTTATTGATTCGTTTCTTTTCTTTGTGTCTTCAGTGACTGTGATGCAAGCCAAGCCAAGCAATGTATGCTACTGTAACAAAGACCAGGAAGAAGAAAGGTATTTCCTCTAACCTTATATTTTTTTTGGTCCAGACCACAGTTAGCATGCTACTCAGCATTTACATTGTTTGACGTGATGGTGCTACTGTTAACTTCAGTTAACAACTTTGTAATGTAATTTATTTACCCAAATTCACTGTTCAGAATTCAAAATGTGTAAAACTCCAAACTCCATATTAAGAGTATTGGGGCAACATTGAGGAAAAAAAAAAAAAATCACAAACTTCGAGAATAAAGTCCTAATTTATGAAACTAAAGCCATAATTTATGAGAATAAAGTCATAATTACAACTTTATTCTTTAAGTTTGTGATTTTTTTTTCTCAGTTGCCTTAATACTGCGTCGTACCATAGAGACTCTGTGACACTTATTGACATTCAAGCTAAAAGTTGGATATTAACCATAACATTGTTAATCCCAATATCTGTGCCTGATTTTGTCCTAATTGAAAAGACACAGTAGTAAGGAATATTTAATTTGTCTTCAAAGCAGCAGAGTCCAGCGTTCCCTCACAGGCCCGAGACTGCGTTGACAATGACGTCTGCTATTCTACAATTCAGATTGTGAGTCAAATACTGTTTTTTTATCTCCTTGATGCTACACAGTTGTCTTCCTATAATCTACAGCTTCCTTGATATTTGTCTTCTGTATCCTATGTGTTACAGGTTGCTGAGTGCTGACTGAAAGGAGGAGCTTCATGATCTATGTGAAAACCAGGAAGTGACCCAGTTAGGGCCAGTATTGTTGTTGTGATGGTACAATTTAAAACAAACAAAAAAACCAACCAAACAAAAAAAAATTGACCTCAGGTCTGTTTGCTGTGTATCAAATTTAAAATAGTTTGCACTTCAACCAACACATCAGAGAAGTTTCGGTTTATTTTCATCAGGCAGTTTAACCAACTTGTTCCATCAGCTTAGTCTGTTCATACAGTTGCTCACCAGATGTGAGAGCTGCTGCTGCTGCTGCTGCTGTTTCTAAACTTGTCGCGGTTAGCTTCATATCTGACGTTGTTGCATTGCTTTTTTAAGTTTGAGGTCAGCAACGAGACAAGAGTTTCTTGTGTTTCACCAATGAGAATAAAGTCATGTCCTACACGTCAGAGAGTCTCTTTGAGTTTGTTCTGTGGTACAAAATTTCTGCGTTTTCTCACACGTGTTAATTATAACTACAGCAGAACGTTGTTCGGTTTTATGGGTGACATTCATGCACGTCCTCATGAAATAACCTGTGTTCAGACTGACAATGGTCCTGAGAGTTATGTCTTTTGAAACCGAAGTGCATCAATCTTCCTACGTTACGACAGGACATTCAGAGACAGATCTATTACTCTGAATTCTCTTCTTGTGAATTTCTTGGGTCTTCTGTACTTTGAAGATGTTCCAGTCTTGGTCAATGAGAAGTTCATTTCTTGACCTCACTTCCTGTTTTATTTCTGATGGTTGTATTTCACCACCAAGACACCTCACCCGTGTCTTGTCAGCTCTTCTTCCTTGTCTTTGCTTGCTCCTCCATTATTACTTTCACCTCATTACTCTGTGTATGTGTATCCCTTGTCAGTTTGTCTGGCCAGTTACTGTGGAAGTACCTGCTGTGCTTTCCTGTTATTCTCTGTGTTCCTTTGCTTCTTTTGCTGCAGTTACCATGAATCCAACAAGCGACAGACTGGACCTTTTCTTGGACTTTAGCTAATGGACTTCCTGCCATTTCACGTCAGTGCCTGTTGTTCACCGTTATACATTCATTCATCTTCTTATTCCTGTTGAGGCTTGCGGGAACCCACGCAGACACAGGGAGAACATGCAAACTCCTGGGACCTTCTCGCTGTGAGGCATCAGTGCTAATCACCTCAACACTGTGTTGCCCTCTCCGTTATACAAATACTCCTTAAAGCTCTTTTGTTTCCTCCCCCTCTCCTAATAATAAAGCAAGACAAAACAAAAAGCACTGCAGAGATGGATGGAATTCCTAACTTGACAAGAACAAAAAACTACATTGTGTCAGAACGGGTGTCAGGGAATGGGAGGAGCTTGCATGGAGCTCACTGCCCAGTGGCTAACAGGCCAGGGAGATGCTACAAAGTGGCCGGCAGTGCGGGACTCCAGAGGCTGCTGGACAGCACACCTCTAATCTAGAAGACATTTTAAATTTTGTGTTTTTAGGTGAATTTCACCTCCACACTCTAGAGACTCAGTGGTTAAATGTGTGCACTGTTTTTAAGATGACTTTCCTCTCAGTCTCAGCTATACTTTAGACTTTGCACCAATAAGTATAAGTTAGACTGCTAATAGACCACAAACCAAGGCAGGAAACGCCAAATTTGAACGGAGTGCAGATTCACTCTGCTATCGCTCTTAGCACCACCCACTGATGTTTAGGTTATTTCTATCACCGCTGCTTCTTAGAAATCTGCCACACTTCTCATTTCACACTTCAGTCTGATGTTCAGTCAGTCAGCGGCAAGACAACATGGAGGTCAGAGGTTTCTGCATCACACTGTGTGAGTACTGGCTCCTATCCACATTAAAACTTTATAATAATGACTTTTTTTTTAACAGTTAGAAACTCATTCAAGTAAAAGTCTTTGAATGTTATTTAGCAAGTGAACTTAAATTTAATTAATTTAATTTCTTTGCATCTTCAGTGACTGTGATGATCCTGCTGTGTGCACAGGATCAGGAAGTTGGTGAGTAGATGTTTTGTTGGGCAGTTGTAGAAAAGAGGCAGAAATATCTAGAGATTGTTGTGTTTAATCATCACAGGAGTTCCTCTATTACTTTTCTACTTTTAAATGTTGTAGACGTCGTCCAGCAGTTCACAGGAGTAAATGTCTAAACTGAATTTCTCTGTTTTTCTTTGTCTCAGATGCAGCTTTTCTTCGTATCTCTCCAAACAGACTGCAGTTCTTTGAATATGAGTCGGTCACTTTGTACTGTGAGGGAGTCTTTTACTGTGATGCTGAAGATAAGACGACTGAAGGGAAGCCCTCATGTTGCACCACTAATGACAGAACATCAAGAGGACCTAGCTGCACCATTAAAAGTGTCTATGCAGATGACACTGGGAATTATTGGTGTGAGGAAGGAGGAGAGAGAAGAAACATCATCAACATCAATGTTGCTTGTATGTTTGCAGTGAGGCAGTGATATTTTGTGATTATCTCAACATGATTTCAAGATAAATTAAATATGATCATGTTCTTCAGCTGGTTCTGTGATCCTGGAGAGTCCTGTTCATCCTGTGATGGAGGGAGAAGATGTGACTCTGAGCTGCAGAAACAAAACATCTTCCTCCAACATCGAAGCTGATTTCTATAAAGATGGAGTCCACAAGTGGAGAAGCTCCACAGGAAATCTGAGACTCAAAACAGTCTCCATGTCTGATCAAGGACTCTACAAATGTCACATCTCTGGAGTTGGAGAATCACCACAGAGCTGGCTGTTTGTTGGAGGTGAGACATGTAGGTTTTTTTACAATAAGATTCATAAAGTATTGATCATGTATCTGTTTACACGCTCAAACTATTCCCATCCTCTTAAGTTCCAGCTTTTCCTACTGTCGATACAGAAGATCACAAAACCACTGCCATCACACCATGGATCGTCATCTCCGTCTTGTTGATGCTTCTCTTGTTGGTTGCTGGACTACTTCACTTTGGCAGATGTCTCTGTGGCAGAGGTGAAGAACATAAACTTTACTCAGTGCTATTCTCCCATGTACACATATGTTACGGTGGAGTGTCTCAGGTTTCTGAGCTATAGCCCAAGTTTTTCACGTTGTCAGTAATTCCATTCTGTAATAATTTCAGGAAGCAATGCACAATATTCCAAATTAAATGAATTTCCCTCTTGTGTAACGTTTGTTACTTAGAACATGAGTTCCTCAGGTTACACCACCACAATGTTCACAATATTTTTTTTTTTTTTTCAACAGATATTTGTTCACATTCTCCAGCAGTGCCTGATTCAGACTCATCAGAGCATCAGCCAGGTAGGGTTGACGTTAAGTGTTTTAGCAGAAAGTATATTAAATATTGAATAATTAAATATTTTTATTTATTTATTTATTTTTTTCCCAGTCTCTGTTCAGGCCAGTGCAGCTGAGACAACCCAAGTAATGTATTCTACCGTAACAAAGAACAGAAAGAAGAAAGGTATTTCCTCTTTTCCACTTTATGTTTTTAGCTCAGATCACAGTTAGCATGCTACTCAGCATTTACATTACTTGACGTGACAGTGCGGGTAACAATGACGGCTGCTATTCTACAGTTCAGATTGTAAATCAAATACAGCCTTTTATCTCTTCATTATAACACAGTTCTCTTTCTATGACCACATTCTTGCTGTCTAATCATGAACGCTGAAAGAAAAGTCCAAAAGCAACTCAAACCCTTTGAGGTATCAAGCTCCTCATCTTCTGTTAGTGCAGCGTCTACACATGTTGTATGAATGTCAAAACTCTAATTAGGACTAGCCTGTCTCCCAACACTAATTCTAGTATTATATATACATTTAAATCTCTAAGATGGTGTTATATTTCCTGGTAGAGGGGTAAGAGATTTTAAGTCATGCTTTGTGTAGTACAGTATATTTCTGCAGCGACTGCTTTTCTTTCTATAAACAACTTCCTTGATATTTGTCTTCTGTGTCCTATTAGTTACAGGTTGTTAAGTACTGACTGAAAGAGGAGCTTCATCAGGCAGTTTAACCAACTTGTTCCATCAGCTCAGTCTGTTCACACAGTTGCTCACCAGATGAGAGCTGCTGCTGTTTCTATATGCTCCGCGGTTAGCTGCATATCTGATGTTGTTGCATTGCTTTTTTAGGTTTGTGGTCAGCAACTAGATGAGTTTCTTGTGAGAGTTTTAGCAATGAGAATAAAAGTCATGTCCTACACGTTAGAGCGTCTGTTTGAGTTTGTTCTGTGGTAAAAAAAAAAATAAAAAAAAATGTCAGCATATTTTCGCGTGTGTCATGATAATTATAACTACAGTAAAAAGTTTGTCTTTTTTATGAGTGAATGCTCTGACAGGACATTCAGAGATGGATCCATTACTCTGAATTTTCATCTTTTGAATTAATTATGTCATCAGTAGTTTGAAGACGCTCCAGCCTTGATCAATGAAACAGTCATTCCTTGACCTCACTTTGTGTTTTATCTCTGTGTTGCCAACTCTTCTCCCTCGTCTGTTATTTCACTTTGTCTGTCCAGTTACTGTGGAAGTAGCTCTCCTGCAATTCCCTGTGTTCCTTTGCTTCTTGTGCTACAGTTACCATGAATCCAACAAACAATTGACTGGACCTTTAGTTGGACTTTAGCTAATGGACTTCCTGTCATGTTGCTGCAGTGCCTGTTGTTCTCTGTTATACAAATAGCAGTTTCAAAGGGTTAGTGGGTAACGAGGTAGGACCCAAATGCAGGACAGAGTGCGCTGAGGCATGAGTTGGCACAAAAATATATTTAGTAAAAAAGCAAGACAAAACAAAAAGTGCTGCATAGATGTCAGGAACTACTAACTTGATGAGACCAAAAAACGACTGGGAGACATGTATCCAGGAATGTGAAGACAAAAAAACTTCTATGAGACATGAACATGGAAGAGAGACAAGTGACAAATATGCGGACAGGCGCAACGAGACAAGAACAAAAGGGAAGACACGCGCATAGACACTGTCGCAGTGGACAAACGCATCCAGGTCTACCTCAATCAGACGCCATGGTTGACACAGAGAGGTCCAGCAGCTGCTAAAAGTGAGGAACACCACATGGAGGTCCAGCAACCAAGACCTCTACAGCAGTCCACTGTCCCACCCTGCCTGAAATCCTCAACTATAGTCCCCCTGCCCAAGAAACATCACATTTTTTAGCCTCAAAAACATAACAATCCTCACCCCTGTAAAAAATAAAAAATTAAAAAAAATATATTATGCAATATACTTTTTTGCACACCTCAAGGGACTTGAACCCACATCTCCAGCTTCAACGTGTAGCATCACTCCTCACTGGACCATCTGCACTACTAATTCTCAAGAATCTCTGATCATTCTATGGTCAAAATCTGCTGGAGGGCTGGAATGCTGTGACTAGAAAGCTCCCCTTAACAGTAAATAGTAACATCAGGAATCTTGGCATCAACGTTTCCACCAAGCTGTCAGAGTTGTTCTCCCTGAATTTCACACCACTGCTAAAAGTATAGAAGAAGACTTCACTCCCTGGAACAATCTGCCCATTTCACTGCCCAAGAAACATCATCAAAAACATAACAATCCTCACCATTGTAAAAAATGGAAAAAATATTTATATATAATACCATATACATTTTTGCACACCTGAAGGGATTTGAACCCACATCACCTGCGTCCAGATGCAGCATCACTCCTCACTGGACCATCTTCACTACTGAGGATCCCATGACTGTTAGGAAAGGGGTTGGCAAGATGAGAACAGGACATCTTAAATAAAGACTATACAGGATACAACTGTGATAATGACAATAAAATATCGTTTCACCCCTGGAGGCAACATTATACAAAATGGGAATGGTAGAAAATAACATCTGTTTACACTGTACAACAAACACTATAGATGATTACTTTCACACCATCTGGCTCTGCCCACCAATTCAAAAATGTTGCCCAGAGGTAACATTAAGCCTAAATGCCAGTGGTCATCAAGTGCTTTGAAAAAACTGATCAATAACGATTCTCATTACAGCAAAAACATAATATGCAACATAGTTTTTTTTGCACACCTCAAGGGATTTGAACCCACATCTCCAGCTTCCAGGTGCAGCATCATTCCTCACTGGACCATCTGCACTACTGAGGAGCCCATTCCTGTGACATAAGGGGGTTGGAAAAATGACAACAGGATCTTTAAATGAAGACTATACAGGACGTGAGGCTGTGATAATGACAATAAAATATCCTTTCATCCCTGGAGGCAACATTAAGCCTGAATTTTACCTGAGATTTTGTATGATACATTTTCTCGTAGATTACAGGAGACAACTGCATCATGGAAAGTTATAAAACAAAAACTATGAGGAACCATACCCACACACATGAACACAGCCCTCATCTCAGTCCTATATAAACTGAAGAAAGAACACTTATCTCTAGTTACAGATCAAATCAATTGCCACCTAAAAATAATCAGTAAAGCATTGGCCAACAGATTAGAAACAGTCATATCCACATTCATCCACCCAGACCAAACAGGATTTATGAAAGACAGACACTCATCCACAAACATGTGCAGATGATTCCATCTCATCAGTTTATCACAAAGAAATCATCTTAACATCATAACTGGATCATCAGACACAGAAACGCATTTGTTAAAGTCAACTGGACTTTTCTCCTCACAGCCATTAAAACATTTGGTTTTGGGGAGTCGTTCCTGTAACAAATAATTATGCATCACAGCGCTTCATAGTACAACGGGGCACAAGACAAGGATGTCCACTCTCTCCACTACTATTCGCTATTTTCATTGAACCTCTTTCAGCTGCCATTCGTCAAGCCAAAGACATCACAGGACTACAAACATACCCTTCCCACCACAAAATCAGCTGATATGCAGATGACATCCTATTATATCTAACAGACCCCATAACCTCCCTTGTCAAAGCTGTAAACATTATATCATCATTCTCAAGAATCTCTGATTGTTCTATAAACTGGTCAAAAAAAAAAAAAAAAAAAAAATGAAGAAGCAGTTAGCTAGCTTTGTTCAAGCTAGCTGGACTTACCTGTAGTTGTTGCAGAGATGAGAGAAGTCACAAATCGATGGTAGATGAAATCGACGAGAACGCAAGCGCGAAATAGCAGTTTTAGTTGTTTGCGGTTTGATTATTGTTTGTTTGAGGCTTTTAGTTTAGTTTTGTTTGTTAGTTTAGTTTTTTTGTTAGGTGTGTTTTTGCGTACCTCAAGGGATTCGAACCCACGTCTCCTGTGTCCAGGTGCAGCGTTGCTCTTCACAGGACCATCTTCAGTACTGAAGATTCCATCTCTGTGACATCAGGGTGTTGGAAAGATGGACATCTTTAAATGAAGACGCAGCTGTGGTAATGTCAGTAAAATATCCTTTCACCCCCGGAGGCAACATTAAGCCTGAAGTTTACCTGAGATTTTGAATGGTACATTTTCTCGTAGGTTACAGGAGACAATTGTGTCCTGGAAAGTAATAAAACAAACAAAAAAAGCTAATAAAACTTGCATAGACACTGTCACAGTGGACAAACGCATCCAGGTCTACCTCAACCAGACAACATGGATGACGCAGAGAGGTCCAGCAGCTGCTAAAAGTGAGGAACTCCACATGGAGGTCCAGCAACCAAGACCTCTACAGCAGTCCACTGTCCCACCCTGCCTGAAATCCTCAACTATAGTCCGCCTGCCCAACAAACATCACATTTTTAGCCTCAAAAACAAAACAATCTTCACCACTGTAAAAAATAATAATAAAAAAATATATTATGCAATATACTTTTTTGCACACCTCAAGGGATTTGAACCCACATCTCCAGCTTCCAGGTGCAGCATCACTCCTCGCTGGACCATCTGCACTACTGAGGAGACCATTGCTGTGACATAAGGGGGTTGGAAAAATCAGCTGATATGCAGATGGCATCCAATCATACATAACAGACCATAACATCCCTTATCAAAGATATAAACATTTTCATTTTCAAGAATCTCTGATCATTCTATGGTCAAAATCTGCTGGAGGGCTGGAATGCTGTGACTAGAAAGCTCCCCTTAACAGTAAATAGTAACATCAGGTATCTTGGCATCAACGTTTCCACCAAGCTGTCAGAGTTGTTCTCCCTGAATTTCACACCACTGCTAAAAGTATAGAAGAAGACTTCACTCCCTGGAACAATCTACTCATTTCACTGCCCAAGAAACATCATCAAAAAATAACAATCCTGACCATAGTAAATATATATATATATATATTACACAATATACATTATTGCATATGTGGAGGGATTTGAACCCACATCACCTGCGTCCACATGCAGCATCACTCCTCACTGGACCATCTTCACTAATGAGGCTCTCATGACTGTTGGGAAGGGGGTTGGCAAGATGAGAACAGGAGACTGAATGAATGAAGACTTTACAGGACACAGCTGTGATAATGATAATAAAATATCCTTTCACCCCTGGAGACAACATTACACAAAATGTTAATGGTAGAAAATAACATCTGTTTGCACTGTACAACAAACACTATAGATGACTACTTTCACACCATCTGGCTCTGCCCACCAATTCAAAAATGTTGCCCAGAGGCAACATTAAGCCTAAATGCCAGTGGTCATCAAGTGCTTTGAAAAACTAATCCATAAAAATTCTCATTACAGCAAAAACATAATATGCAACATACTTGTTTTACATACCTCAAGGGATTTGAACCCACATCTCCAGTTTCCAGGTGGAGCATCACTCCTCACTGGACCATCTGCACTACTGAATATCACTTTGACATAATGGGGTTGGGAAGATGACAACAGGACATCTTTAAATGAAGACTGTATAGGACACAGCTGTGATAATGTCAATAAAATATCCTTTCACCCCTGGAGGCAACATTAAGCCTGAATTTTACCTGAGATTTTGAATGGTACATTTTCTCGTAGTTAATAGAAGACAACTGCATCATGGAAAGTTATAAAACAAACACTATGAGGAACCACACACATGAACACAGCCCTCATCTCAGTCCTACTTTAACTAGTTACAGACCTATGAGCTTGCAACCTAAAAATAATCAGTAAAGCATTGGCCAACAGATTAGAAACAGTCATATCCACACTCATCCACCCAGAACAAACAGGATTTATGAAAGACAGACACTCATCCACAAACATGTGCAGACTATTCAGAAATCATCTTAACACCATAACTGGATCATCAGACGCAGAAACGCATTTGTTAAAGTCAACTGGACTTTTCTCCTCACTGCCATTAAAACATTTGGTTTTGAGGAGTCGTTCCTGTAACAAATAATTATGCATCACAGCGCTTCATAGTACAACGGGGCACAAGACAAGGATGTCCACTCTCTCTGCTACTATTCACTATTTTCATTGAACCTCTTGCAGCTGCCATTGGTCAAGCCAAAGACATCACAGGACTACAAACATACCCTTCCCACCACAAAATCAGCTGTTATGCAGATGACATCCTATTATATCTAACAGACCATAACGTCCCTTGTCAAAGCTGTAAACATGATATCATCATTCTCAAGAATCTCTGATTGTTCTATAAACTGGTCAAAAAAAAAGAAAAAAAAAGAAGAAGAAGGAGTTAGCTAGCTTTGTCGTGGGAAGCCCTCGTGTTGCACCACTAATAACAGAACATCAAGAGGACCTAACTGCACCATTAAAAATCTTTATTGAGAGGATTCTGGAAAGTATTGGTGTGAGGAAGGAGGAGAGAGAAGAAACATCATCAACATCAATGTCACTTGTATGTTTGCAGTGAGGCAGTGATATTTTGTGATTATCTCAACGTGATTTCAAGATAAATTAAATATGATCATGTTCTTCAGCTGGTTCTGTGATCCTGGAGAGTCCTGCTCATCCTGTGATGGAGGGAGAAGATGTGACTCTGAGCTGCAGAACCAAAATATCTTCCTCCAACATCACAGCTGATTTCTATAAAGATGGAGTCCACAAGTGGAGAAACTCCACAGGAAATCTGAGACTCAAAACAGTTTGTTTTTTTCTCAATGGCCTTAATACTCCGTCGTACCATAGAGACTCTGTGACACTTTTTGATATTCAAGCCAAAAGTTGGATATTAACCATAACATTGTTGATCCCAACATCTGTGCATGATTTTGTCCTAATTGAAAAGACACAGTAGTAAGGAATATTTAATTTGTCTTCAAAGCAGCAGAGTCCAGCGTTCCATCACCAGCTCAAGACCCCGCTGCAGTGACGCCTACTATTCTACAATTCAGATTGTGAGTCAAATACAGTCTTTTATCTCCTCCTTGCTACACAGTTGTCTTTCTTTGAGAACGTCCTTGCTGTCCACTCATTGTGACTGAAAGAAAAGTCAAAAAGCAACTCAAAAACCTTCGAGCCATCGAGCTCCTCATCTTCTGTTACTGCAGTGTCTACACATCTTGTATGAATGTCCAAAGCTCTATTTAGGACTAGCCTGTCTCCAAACAGTGATTCCTAGTATTTTACATATTGTTCAAGGGGTTCAGAATATTCTAGAGCATAGGGTAACGGGTAGAGATTTTAAGTCATGCTTTGCTTAATATGGTAGATTTTTGTAACGACTGCTTTTCTTTCTATAATCTACAGCTTCCTTGATATTTGTCTTCCGTGTCTTATGTGTTACAGGTTGCTGAGTGCTGACTGAAAGGAGGAGCTTCATGATCTACGTGAAAACCAGGAAGTAACACAGTTAGGGCTGGCATTGTTGTTGTTATTGTACAAGTTAGAACAAACAAAAAAATGTTTTGACCTCACGTCTGTTTGCTGTGTATTAAATTTAAAATAGTTTGCACTTCAACCAACACATCAGAGAAGTTTCGATTTATTTTCGTCAGGCAGTTTAACCAACTTGTTCCATCAGCTTTTTCTGTTCACATAGTTACTCACCAGATGAGAGCTGCTGCTGCTGCTGCTGCTGCTGTTTCTAAACTTGTCGTGGTTAGCTGCATATCTGACGTTGTTGCATTGCTTTTTTAAGTTTGAGGTCAGCAGCTAGACGAGAGTTTCTTGTGTTTCACCAATGAGAATAAAAGTCATGTCCTACACGTCAGAGCGTCTGATTGAGTTTGTTCTGTGGTACAAAATGTTTTCTCACACGTGTCATGATAATTATAACTACAGCAGAATGTTGTTTGGTTTTAAGTGTGAAATTCATGCACGTCCTCATGAAATAACCTGTGGTACAGTCACATTCACACTGATAATGGTCCTGGGGGTTATGTCTTTTGAAATCTAATTGTATCAATCTTCCTACGTTCTGACAGGACATTCAGAGACAGATCTATTACTCTGAATTCTCTTCTTTTGAAATGCTTGGGTAGTTTGAAGATGTTCCAGACTCGGTCAATGAAAAGTTCATTCCTTGACCTCACTTCCTGTTTTATTTCTGGTGGTTGTACTTCACCACCTGTGTCTTGTCAGCTCTTCTTCCTTGTCTTTGCTTTGCTTGCTCCTCCATTATTACTTTCACCTCATTACTCTGTGTATGTGTATCCCTTGTCAGTTTGTCTGGCCAGTTACTGTGGAAGTACCTGCTGTGCTTTCCTGTTATTCTCTGTGTTCCTTTGCATCTTGTGCTGCAGTTACCATGAATCTAACAAACGAAGACTGGACCTTTTGTTGGACTTTAGTTAATGGACTTCCTGCCATTTCACATCAGTGCCTGTTGTTCACCGTTATACATTCATTCATTCGTCTTTTTATTCCTGTTGACGGTCGTGGGGTCTGCTGGAGTCTATCCCAGCTGTCATCGGGCAAGAGACAGGGTCCACCATGGACAGGTCTCCAGTCTATAACAGGACTAACACAGATAGACACTCACACCTACGGCCAATTTAGAATCACCAATGAACCTAACCAGCATGTCTTTGGATGGTGGGAGGAAGCTGGAGAACCTGGAGAGAACCCACGCAGACACAGGGAGAACATGCAAACTACACACAGAAAGGAACCAGCCTGGCTTGATGGTTTAGAACCCAGAACCTTCTTGGTGTGAGGCATCAGTGCTAACTTTGTTTCCTCCCCTTCTCCCTCATTACACCATGTGACAATCTTAGTAGTGTCAAGGGCTTAGCGGGTAATGAGGTACGACCCAAATGCAGGACAGAGTGTTCTGAGGCAGGAGTTGACACAAAAATACATTTAATAAAAACGCAAGAGAAAACAAAAAGCACTGCAGAAATGGATGGAGCTCCTGAGTTGACGAGAATAAAAAACTACATTGTGTCAGGATTGGTGTCAGGGAATGGGAGTTTTAGGGCAGGAGTACCTCGCTGTGAGCTCACTGCCTGGTGGCCAGCAGGCCAGGGAGATGCTACAAAGTGGCCAGCAGTGCGGGACTCCAGAGGCCACTGGGCAGCACCCCTTCTAATCTGGAAGACATTTTAAATTTTGTCTTTTTAACTGAATTTCACCTCCAGCACTCTAGGGACTCAGTGGTTAAATGTGTGCACTGTTTTTAATTTGACTTTCCTCTCAGTCTCAGCTGAACTTTAGACTTTGCACCAATAAGTATATGTTAGACTGCTAATAGACCACAAACCAACATGTAAGGCAGGAAACATCAAATTTGCACTGAGTGCAGATTCAATAAGCCCTCGCTCTGAGCACCACCCACTGATGTTTAGGCTATTTCCATCACGTCTGCTTCTCAGAAATCTGCCACAGAGGACGACATCACTTCTCACTTTACACTTCAGTCTGATGTTCAGTCAGTCAGCGGCAAGACAACATGGAGGTCAGAGGTTTCTGCATCACACTGTGTGAGTACTGGCTCCTTTACATATTAAAACTGAACAATAAAGACTTTATTTACAATTAAAAAGCTCATGTATGTGAAAATCTTTGAATATTATTTAGTGAGAGAACTTAAATGTAACTCTTTTAACTTAATTATTATTCTTCACCAGTTACGACATTTATTAGTAAATATGTTAAACATCGTGAGCAGCTGTAGGAGACGACAAAACTTCTATTGATTCATCTATTTTCTTTGCGTCTTCAGTGACTGTGATGATCCTGCTGTGTGCACAGGATCAGGAAGTTGGTGAGTAGATGTTTTGTTGGGCAGTTGTAGAAAAGAGGCAAAAAATATCTGGAGATTGGTGTGTTTAATCATCACAGGAGTTCCTCTATTACTTTTCTACTTTTAAATGTTGTAGACGTCGTCCAGCAGTTCACAGGAGTAAATGTCTAAACTGAATTTCTCTGTTTTTCTTTGTCTCAGATGCAGCTTTTCTTCGTATCTCTCCAAACAGACTGCAGTTCTTTGAACATGAGTCGGTCACTTTGTACTGTGAGGGAGTCTTTTACTGTGATGTTGAAAGTACATCCAAAGGGAGGAAGCCCTTGTGCTGCACCACTAATAACAGAACATCAAGAGGACCTATCTGCACCATTGAAACTCTTTATCCAGAGGATTCTGGAAAGTATTGGTGTGAGGAAGGAGGAGAGAGAAGAAACATCATCAACATCAATGTCACTTGTATGTTTGCAGTGAGGCAGTGATATTTTGTGATTTTCTCAATGTGATTTCAAGATAAATTAAATATGATCATGTTCTTCAGCTGGTTCTGTGATCCTGGAGAGTCCTGCTCATCCTGTGATGGAGGGAGAAGATGTGACTCTGAGCTGCAGAACCAAAATATCTTCCTCCAACATCGAAGCTGATTTCTACAAAGATGGAGTCCGAAGTTGGAGAAGCTCCACAGGAAATCTTAGACTCAAAACAGTCTCCATGTCTGATCAAGGATTCTACAAATGTCACATCTCTGGAGTTGGAGAATCACCACAGAGCTGGCTGTCCGTTGAAGGTGAGACACGTAGGTTTTTTTTTTTTTTCAAAATAAGATTCATGAAGTATTGATCTCGTATGTGTTTACACTCTCAAACAATTCCCGTCTCCTTCAGTTTCAGCTTTTACTACCATTGATACTGAAGACCACAAAGACTTTAATCCTGCCTCCTCTTCCTCCATAACCACACCACGGATCATCATCTCCGTCTTGTTGATGCTTCTCTTATTAGTTGTAGGACTCTATTGCTTTGGCAGATTTCCCTGTGGCAGAGGTGAAGAACATAACGTGAACTTTACTCAATGCGATCACTGGTTCTGCTTTGTCACAACTTGATTCCTCCATGTACACCAAAACCATGAAAGAGTTTTTCGAGGTTGGGTGCTACGGCCAAAGCTTTTCACATTATAATTGTTTCCACTTTGTAATAATTTTAAGTTACTTTAGGTTAGTTTAGTTTCACCACCATGTTCAAAATATCTTTTATTATTATATCATTTTTTTTTACAGATATTTGTTCACAGTCACCAGCAGTGCCTGATTCAGACTCATCAGAGCATCAGACAGGTAAATTTAACGTTAAGAGTTTTAACAGAATATACATTAAATACGTATATATTTATTGGTTTTTTTTTCTTCCAATCTCTGTACAGACCAGTGTAGCTGAAGCAAGCCAAGCAATATGTGCTGCTGTAACAAAGAACAGGAAGAAGAAAGGTATTTCCTATAACTTCATATTTTTTTTGGTCCAGACCACAGTTAGCATGCTACTCAGTATTTACACTGTTTGATGTGACGGTGCTGGTGATAAAAGTCTTGGTGTTGATGTTAAATTTAGCATCCTGCATAATCAAATCCACAGCGTCAGCTTTTATGACCTACTCAATGGTGTCTGTACAACTTGTCTCTGAATGATTAATTGTTCTAATTAAAAAGACATACTAGTAAGGAATATTTCATTTGTCTTCAAAGCAGCAGAGTCCAGCGCTCCATCACCGGCTCAAGACCCCGTTTACAGTGCTGTCTACTATTCTACAGTTCAGATTGTGAGTCAAGAACAGTCTTTTATCTCCTCGTTGCTACACAGTTCTCTTTCTATGAGAACATTCTTGCTGTCCACTCATAGTTGCTGAAAGAAAAGTCAAAAAGAAACCTTGAGCCATCGAGCTCCTCATCTTCTGTCAGTGCAGTGTCTACATACACTATATTACCAAAAGTATTCGCTCACCTGCCTTTACTCATTCTATGAACTGAAGTGCCATCCCATTCCTAACTCATAGAATTCAATATGATGTCGGTCCACCTTTTGCAGCTATTACAGCTTCAACTCTTCTGGGAAGACTGTCCACAAGGTTGAGGAGAGTGTTTATAGGAATTTTTGACCATTCTTCCAAAAGCGCATTGGTGAGGTCACACACTGATGTTGGTCGAGAAGGCCTGGCTCTCAGTCTCCGCTCTAATTCATCCCAAAGGTGTTCTATCGGGTTCAGGTCAGGACTCTGTGCAGGCCAGTCAAGTTCATCCACACCAGACTCTGTCATCCACGTCTTTATGGACCTTGCTTTGTGCACTGGTGCACAGTCATGTTGGAAGAGGAAGGGGCCCGCTCCAAACTGTTCCCACAAGGTTGGGAGCATGGAATTGTCCAAAATGTTTCTGTATCCTGAAGCATTCAATGTTCCTTTCACTGGAACTAAGGGGCCAAGCCCAGCTCCTGAAAAACAACCCCATACCATAATTCCTCCTCCACCAAATTTCACAGTTGGCACAATGCAATCTGAAATGTACCGTTCTCCTGGCAACCTCCAAACCCAGACTCGTCCATCAGATTGCCAGATGGAAAAGCGTGATTCATCACTCCAGAGAACGCGTCTCCACTGCTCTAGAGGCCAGTGGCGGCGTGCTTTACACCATTGCATCCGACGCCTTGCATTGCACTTGGTGATGTGTGGCTTGGCTGCAGCTGCTCGGCCATGGAAACCCATTCCATGAAGCTCTCTGCGTACTGTACTTGGGCTAATCTGAAGGTCACATGAAGTTTGTAGCTCTGTAGCAATTGACTGTGCAGAAAGTCGGCGACCTCTTTGCACTATGTGCTTCAGCATCCGCTGACCCCTCTCCGTCACTTTACGTGGCCTACCACTTCGTGGCTGAGTTGCTGTTGTTCCCAAACGCTTCCATTTTGTTATAATAGAGCTGACAGTTGACTGTGGAATATTTAGGAGCGAGGAAATTTCACGACTGGATTTGTTGCACAAGTGGCATCCTATGACAGTTCCACGCTGGAATTCACTGAGCTCCTGAGAGCGGCCCATTCTTTCACAAATGTCTTGTTTCACAGTCTGCATGCCTGAGTGCTTGAATTTATACACCTGGGGCCAGGCCAAGTGATTAGAACACCTGATTCTGATCATTTGAATGGGTGAGCGAATACTTTTGGTAATATAGTGTATATTGTATGAATGTCCCAATCTACAAACTAGAGGTCGACCGATTAATCGGTTTGGCCGATTAATCGGCGCCGATAGGACGTTTTAAAAACTATCGGCATGAATTTGGCGCCGATAGTTGCCGATAGTTGTCATTTTTTTCCTCTGAAAAAAAAAAAACCTCCGCTCTGTCGCTCTGATCCCTGAGGGGCAGGGCTGCTCTTCACACACAGTGAGAGAGAGAGAGAGAGAGAGAGAGAGAGAGAGAGAGAGAGAGAGAGAGAGAGAGAAACGCAGCGTGTGCAGCGGCAGCAAAGAGGAGTTAAGTGATCTGTGGAGAAGTCGACTGGACGACAACACGTGTCAGTGTAAGTGAAATAAAACCTTCACAAGTTTAAGTCAACAAACATAACCTCCTTCGCAGAGGCAATAAGTACCACTAGTTCAACAAGCATAAACGTGCATCATATTTCAGCATAAACAGCCACATCTCCACCAGCATTATTTAGCCTACATGAGCTTGTTAAGCTAACAACAGTTAGCTTGTTAACAGACTAAAATGAAAGCTGTCTGTGTGTAGTCTCTTCATCTTAGTTTGCCATGAATCTTAAAATTTGGGAATTTCTTGTAAATTCTTTAGTTTTAATAAAGAACAGGACTTCCAACAGTGTTTATTTTTTTTCTGGGGGGGGGGGGGGTTATTGGCCAATTAATCGGCTTTAATTAATCGTTTTTTTCCTGCTCCAAACTATCGGTATAATATCGGCATTCAAAAATCCACTATCGGTCGACCTCTACTACAAACAGTGATTCTAGTATATATGTAAACCTCTAAGATCGTGTCATTTAAGTGGTCCAGGGGTTCAGAATATTTCCTGGTATAGGGTTACTGGTAGAGATTTGAAGTCGTGCTTTGTTTAGTGCAGTAAATTTTTTGCAACAACTTATTTTCTGTTTATAACCTGTCACTTCCTTGATATTTGTCTTCTGTGTCCTATTAGTTACAGGTTGTTAAGCGCTGACTGAAAGGAGGAGCTTCATGATCTACGTGAAAACCAGGAAGTGACACAGTCAGGGCCAGTGTTGTTCTGTTTGCTGTGTTACAAAATTTAAAATAGTTTCCGTGCAAAAACAAACATGTGGAGTTTGACAGCGTGTGCACTTTAACCAACACATCAGAGAAGTTTCGGTTTATTTTCATCAGGCAGTTTAACCAACTTGTTCCATCAGCTTAGTCTGTTCATACAGTTGCTCACCAGATGAGCGCTGCTGCTGCTGCTGCTGTTTCTAAACGTGCCGCGGTTGACTACATATCTGAAGTTGTTGCATTGCTTTTTTAGGTTTGTGGTCAGCAACGATTTTCACAGACGAAAATAAAAGTCATGTCCTACACGTCAGAGCGTCTGTTCGAGTTTGTTCTGTGGTACAAAATTAGTTTTCTCACTTGTGTCATGATAATTATAACTACAGCAGATCGTTCCTCAGTTTTATGAGTGAAATTCATGCACAACCCTATGAAGTAACCTAACCTGTGGTACAGTCAAGTTCATACTGATAATGGACAAAGGGTTATATCTTTGAAAACTGAAGTGCATCAATCTTCCTACGTTCCGACAGGACATTCAGAGACAGATCCATTACTCTGAATTTTCTTCTTTTGAATTTCTTGGCTCATCATTAGTTTGAAGATGTTCCAGCCTTGATCAACGAAAAGGTCATTCCTTGACCTCACTTCATATTTTATTTCTCACCTGTGTCTTGTCAACTCTTCTCCCTCGTCTGTGGTTTGCTTGCTCTGTTGTTAGATTCTATGTATGTATATATATATAGTCCTGTCTCATCTCTTGTCACAGTTATGTGGAAGTACCTCTTCTTCTCTCCTGCTAATCCCTGTGTACCTTTGCTTCTTACCATGAATCCCACAAAAAAATAGACTGGACCTTTTGTTGGACTTTAGCTAATGGACGTGCTGTCATGTTGCTGTAGTGCCTGTTGTTCTCTGTTATACAAATATGATTTGATCCCCTTCTCCCTTGCTACACCTTATGCCAATCTTGCTAGTGTCAAGGGGTGAGTGGTGAGTGGGTAATGCGGTACGACCTAAATGCTGGATAGAGTGGGCTGAGGCTGGAGTTGACACAAAAATATATTTAATAAAAAAGCAAGACAAAACAAAAAGTGTTGCAAAGATGGCAGGAACTCCTAACTTGACGAGAACAAAAAACTACTGGGAGACATGCATCCAGGAATGTGAAGACAAAAAAAAATTCTATGAGACATGAACATGGCAAGGAGACAAGTGACAAGCATACAGGCAGGTACGACAAAACAAAGTCCAAAAAAAGTTTTCAAAAAAAAAAAAAGAAAAAAAACCAAAGACAAAACAAAGAACAAAAGGGAAGGCAGGGCTATATATACACATAGGGGACAGAGGGGTGAGAAGACACAGGCGAAATAAATCAGGGCGGTGCGCACAAGGTGAAATCAATGAATCAATCAAATTGGAAAATACAAGGAGGAACACAAGACAGGAAACCAAGAACCCCAGGAAAAATAATCACAAAACCGTGAGAAGCAGCAACGCAAAGGCCGGTAAGCTGGGTTACAAGGCCAGACCACTATAACACCTGGGTCAGTCCAACCACTTGTCCTTGCTGCTAATCCCCGCCTATGCCCCTCTCAGGAAAACTGCTCCACTGCCATCACAAAGACCACATGGCCAGATGTGGGCCAGGACTGCTTTGAAAGAACCAACCTGGGGGGTCTTTGAACACCAGGACCTGGAGGCGTTCATAGACAGTGTTCTGTGCTACAATAAGAACTGCATAGACTTATTGTAGCACTGGTAGGTGGAGGTGCACTGAGATCATGAGACCACGGAGATGAGATCTGGATTCAACATGGCGGAGGCCAGCAGCTAGATCAGCCTGAGCGTTTTCTGTCATTTCTTTATTAAAAATACTCAAACAACAACAACAACAAAAAGTCCAACTCATTACGAGACGCAATTTTTTTTTGAGAAGCACAATTACTGCACCCTATTTAGAGTGGAGGGCCTAGGAGATTTTATCAACCAATACTACTTTGCTATGGAGGAAGACACACCCAGACCACTAAATTCCCAACCCGGGAAAAAGACAAAAGAACGACTCCTCTACGGACACGGACGACCTAAACTCCACCAACATACAGGTCAGTGTTCTCCAATCAATAAACAGAAAACTGGATATTTTGGGGACACTACACCGAGAAATGAAAGACCTAAGATCCATTCTCCACCACCAAATAGATGAACTCCAAAGAGACAACGCACAACTCCAAACCTCCGTAGAACTACTCACCTCTCTGATGAACAATTCAGAAATAAAATAAAACACATCCTCGACATTCAAACAGGCAGTATGCGAGACAACTTCAACTTTTGGGAATTCCCGAGAACACAACTGACAACCCTGAGACACTCCGAAGGTCAATTGTTCCGTGACTCCTCCACCACACCCTGGCTGCTATAACAAATGATTCATTGCAAAACTTAATATTAAAAATAGAAATCATTAATGCATCTAAATAACTCTCTGTATCCGCATTTCGGCATAGATTTACTCAATCTCTCAATCTCTCTGCCAACCCTCTTACCCCCCTTTAGACCCCTCTCTGCACTGTTTTGTCCTAGTGAGGAACACCACATGGAGGTCTGGCAACCAAGACCTCTACAGCTGTCCACTGTCCCACCCTGCTTTTTAGCCCAGTGGTCATCAAGTGCTTTGAAAAACTGGTCCGTGACAATTCTCACTACTGCAAAAAAATAACACGCTACATACGTTCTCTGCATACCTCAAGGGATTTGAACCCATGTCTCCTGCGTACAGAGGCAGCGTCTCTCCCCTATGGACCATCTTCAGTACTGAAGATCCCATCTCTGTGACATAAGGGGGTTGGGAAAATCACAACTGAACTAAATGAAGACTATGCAGGACGTGGCTGTGATCATGACAATAAAATATCCTTTCACCCCAAGAGGCAACATTAAGCCTGAGTTTTACCTGAGATTTTGTATGATACATTTTCTTGTAGATTAAAGAAGACTACTGTGTCCTGGAAAGCAATAAAATAAAATTAAACCAGGAGGAACCGTACCCACACACATGAACACAGCCCTCATCTCAGTCCTACTTAAACTAGTTACAGACCTATAAGCGTGCAACCTAAAAATAATCAGTAAAGCATTGGCCAACAGATTAGAAATAGTCATATCCACACTCATCCACCCAGAACAAACAGGATTTATAAAAGACAGGCACTCATCCACAAACATGTTCAGACTATTCAGAAATCATCTTAACATCATACCATTAGATTGGTTTTGGGGAGTCGTTCACCCAGTGGATTAAAATTCTCTACAACTCACCTTCAGCATCAGCAATAACAAATAATTATGCATCACAGCGCTTCATATTACAACAGGGCACAAGACAAGGATGTCCACTCTCTCCACTACTATTCACTATTTTCATTGAACCTCTTGCAGCTGCCATTGGTCAAGCCACAGACATCACAGGACTACAAATATACCCTTCCCACCACAAAATCAGCTGATATGCAGATGACATCCAATTATATATAACAGACCCCATAACTTCCCTTATCAAAGCTGTAAACATTATATCATCATTCTCAAGAATCTCTGATTATTCTATAAACTGGTCAAAATCTAAATTCTTCCAATCTGTCCGGAGGGCTGCAATGCTGTGATTAGAAAGCTCCCCTTGACAGTAAATGGCAACATCAGGTATCTTGGCATCAACGTTTCCACTAAGCTGTCAGAGTTGTTCTCCCTGAATTTCACACCATTACTAAAAGTATAGAGGAAGGCCGTACTCCCTGGAACAATCTGCCCATTTCACTAACTGTAAGTAGCATCAGTAAAAGTGTCCATTTCACCTAAAATAAATCTTTTTGCAATGACCCCAGGCCAGCCCACATCTCAATGATTTAATGCAAGAGACTCATGTCATAAATAAATTCTAATGGAAACACACAAAAAAAACATGAATCAAACTTTCCACTCTGCAGAAACCAAGAGACCATGAAGGACTGACTGGCCCAAATTTCAAACTTTATCAAATCACCTACAATATATATCCAAATGGTAACAATATCTACAGCTATCACAGCAACACTGGGTCGACATAGAACAATATGAGTCTCCAGAAATATCAACATTGGATCTCCTCTTTCTTACACAATCAGTCAAAAAACACAACTGTTTCAAAAACCTGTATATAGCAGTGACTCTGACAGCTTGGTAGAAATCCAACCAAATCTTAGGACATCCCATATCCCCAATAAACTCACTCCGTTGTGGCACAATATGGATTTCCAAATTACAACAAGCCCTTATGTCTTCAGTCATGGATAGCAGCAGGAATAACACATTTGGAGCATATATTAATAATAATAAAAAAAAATAGTAATATATATATAAATCAACGAGAACACAAGCGCGACACAGCGGTTTTAGTCGTTTGCAGTTTGATTTTAGTTTGTTTGAAGGTTTTAGTTTAGTTTGTTAGTTGTGTTTTTGTGTACCTCAAGGGATTCGAATCCACGTGTCTTGCATCCAGATACAGCGTTGCTCCTCACTGGACCATCTCCAGTACTGGAAGGCCCATCGCTGTGACATAAGGGGGTTGGGATGATGACAACAGGACATCTTTACATGAAGACGCAGCTGTGATATTGACAGTAAAATATCCTTTCACCCCTGGAGGCAACATGAAGCCTGAATTTTACCTCAGATTTTGTATGAGACATTTTCTCCTAAATAAAAGAAGACAACTGCGTCTTGCAAAGTAATAAAACAAACAAAAAAACCTAATACAACTTGCATAGACGCTGTCGCAGTGGACAAACGCATCCAGGTCTACCTCACAATAAACAATAAAATATCCTTCACACAGTGGATTAACATTCTCTACAACTCACCTTCAGCATCAGCAACAACAAATAATTATGCATCACAGCGCTTCATGCTACAACGGGGCACAAGACAAGGATGTCCATTCTCTCCGCTACTATTTGCTATTTTCATTGAACCTCTTGCAGCTGCCATTCATCGAGCCAAAGAAATACGAACGCACTCTTCCCACCATAAAACCAGCTTATATGCAGATGACATCCTATTATATATATAACAGAGTCCATAACTTCCCTTGTTAAAGCTATAAACATTATAACAAGTTTTCAGCTGAGGTTTCTTCATATCAGAAATTTGAAGTCCCGACCTATGTGGTGAAGTATCTGGGCCCTTGGGATGAGGCCCTACTGTTAGAATTGTACATATATAGATGTACATTCATCTAGCCTGACCTTATGTGTAGGTCATGGTTTAGCTGTTTCTTTTGTTTGTTTGTTTTTTTCATAAAACGGGCAAAGGGTTCTTAAACTCCTTCAAGCTTTATAAATGTACTCTCTATCGAAGATGACTCGACAAGTCGTGCAGCCTTTGCTCTTGGTACCACCCACTGATATGAACTAAAACACTGAGGCTGTTTACACCACCTCTGCTTCTGTAGAGTAGAACAGGAAGAGACTGCTTCTTATTTTACACCTCAGTCTGATGTTCAGTCAGTCAGTGGCAAGACAACATGGAGGTCAGAGCTTTCTGCATCGCACTGTGTGAGTACTGGCTCCTTTGCAGATTAAAACTTAATGAAAAAGACTTTATTTACAACTACAAACCTCATGTAAATGAATGTCTTTGGACGTTATTTAGTGAGTGAACTTAAATTTTACTCTTTCACATTAAGAATTATTCTTCACCAGCTACGGCATTTAATAGTAAATATGCTGAACATCATGAGCAGCTGTAGGATTCATATTGATTTGTCTATTTTCTTTGCGTTTTTAGTGACTGTGATGATCCTGCTGTGTGCACAGGATCAGGAAGTTGGTGAGTAGATGTTTTGTTGGGCAGTTGTAGAAAAGAGGTAAAAAATATTTTGAGATTGGTGTTTAATCATCACAGGAGTTCCTCTGTTACTTTTCTACTTTTAAATGTTGTAGACGTCGTCCAGCAGTTCACAGGAGTAAATGTCTAAACTGAATTTCTCTGTTTTTCTTTGTCTCAGATGCAGCTTTTCTTCGTATCTCTCCAAACAGACTGCAGTTCTTTGAATATGAGTCGGTCACTTTGTACTGTGAGGGAGTCTTTTATTGTGATGTTGAAAGTATATCCAAAGGGAGGAAGCCCTCGTGTTGCACCACTAATGACAGAACATTAAGAGGACCTAACTGCACCATTGAAACTCTTTATCGAGAGGACACTGGAAAGTATTGGTGTGAGGAAGGAGGAGAGAGAAGAAACATCATCAACATCAATGTTGTTTGTATGTTTGCAGTGAGGCAGTGATATTTTATGATTATCTCAATGTGATTTCAAGATAAATTAAATATGATCATGTTCTTCAGCTGGTTCTGTGATCCTGGAGAGTCCTGCTCATCCTGTGATGGAGGGAGAAGATGTGACTCTGAGCTGCAGAACCAAAACATCTTCCTCCAACATTGAAGCTGATTTCTATCAAGATGGAGTCCACAAGTGGAGAATCTCCACAGGAAATCTGAGACTCAAAACAGTCTCCCTGCTTGATGAAGGACTCTACAAATGTCACATCTCTGGAGTTGGAGAATCACCACAGAGCTGGCTGTCTGTTGGAGGTGAGACATGTAGGTTTTTTCAAAATAAGATTCATAAAGTTACGTATGTGTTTACACTCTCAAACAATTCTCATCTCCTTCAGTTTCAGGTTTTCCTACCATTGATACAGAAGATCACAAAGACTCTAATCCTACCTCCTCTTCTTCTGTAAACACAACATGGATCATCATGTCCGTCTCGTTGATGCTTCTCTTGTTGGTTGTTGGACTACTTTGCTTTGGGGGATTTCTCTGTGCAAGAGGTAAAGAACATAAAGTAACTGGTTTGCTTTGTGACAACACGATTCTTCCACATACAAAAAAGCCACAGAGGAGTTCCTCAGTGTTGGGTGCTACGGCCAACGTTTTTCATGTTATCAATACTTCTGCTGGGTAATAATTTCAGGAAACACTTTCCAAATAAAATATCTTCTTTTTTACAGATATTTGTCCACACTCACAAGTTGTGCCTGATTCAGATGCATCAGAGCATCAGACAGGTAGATGTAATGTTAAGAGATTAAATATTCATCACAAAGAATATTAAATATATATATTCACTGTTTTTTTTTCCAGTCTCTGTACAGGCCAGTCCAGCTGAACCAAGCCAAGCAATGTATGCTACTGTAAAGAAGAACAGGAAGAAGAAAGGTATTTCCTCTAACTTCATATTTTTTGGTTCAGACCACAGTTAGCATGCTACTCAGCATTTACATTGTTTGACGTGATGGTGCTGATGTTAACTTCAGTTAAAAACTTTAGGTAATTCATTTACCCAAATTTAACAACTTATCAAAATTCAAAAGGTGGAAAAAGCCAAAGCTCCATAGAGACTCTGCGATACTTTGGAAAATATGATTATTGAATTTCAAGCCAAAAGCTGGATGTTAACTGGAGCCTGAGGGTGGTTAGTTTATCCATAACGTTGTTAACCTCAATATCTGTGAATGATTTATTGCTCTAATTAAAAAAAACACAGTAGTAAGGAATATTTCATTTGTCTTCAAAGCAGCAGAGTCCAGAGTTCCCTCATCGGTTCAAAACCCCGTTGAGAGTGATACCTACTATTCTACAATTCAGATTGTGAGTCAAATACAGTCTTTTATCTCCTCGTTGCTACACAGTTCTCTTTCTATGAGCACATTCTTGCTGTCCACTCATTGTTGCTGAAAGAAAAGTCAAAAACCTTGAGCCATCGAGCTCCTCATCTTCTGTCAGTGCAGTGTCTAAACATCTTGAATGAATGTCCAAAGCTCTATTTAGGACTAGCCTGTCTCCAAAGACTGATTCTAGTATTATATATATATATATGTGTGTAAACCTACAAGATGGTGTCATGTAAGTGGTCGAGGGCTTCAGAATATTTCCTGGTAGAGGGGTACGAGTGGAGATTTTAAGTCATGCTGTGTGCTATGTGTTACAGGTTGCTAAGCGCTGACTGAAAAGAGGAGCTTCATGATCTACGTGAAAACCAGGAAGTGATACAGTCAGGACCAGTGTTGTTGTTGTTATAGATAGATAGATAGATAGACAACTTTATTGATCCTTTTGGGAGGTTCCCGCAGGGAAATTGACATAATGGTATGGTTAAGAAAGAAAAAAATGACCTTTGACCTCAGGTCTGTTTGCTGTGTATCAAAATTAAAATAGTTTCTGTGCAAAAACAAACGTGTGGAGTTTGACAGCGTGTGCACTTTAACCAACACATCAGAGAAGTTTCAGTTTATTTTCGTCAGGCAGTTTAACCAACTTGTTCCATCAGCTTAGTCTGTTCACACAGTCTCTCACCAGATGAGAGCTGCTGCTGCTGCTGCTGCTGCTGCTGCTGCTGCTGCTGTTTCTAAACATGTCACAGTTAGCTGTGTATCTGATGTTGTTGCATTGCTTTTTTAAGTTTGTGGTCAGCAACGAGGCGAGAGTTTCTTGTGTTTCACCAATGAGAATAAAAGTCATGTCCTCCACGTCAGAGCGTCTGTTTGAGTTTGTTCTGTGGTACAAAATGGCAGCGTTTTCTCACGTGTGTCATGATAATTATAACTACAGCAGAAAGCTGTTCGGTTTTAAGTGTGAAATTCATGCACGTCCTCATGAAATAACCTCTGTTCACACTGACAATGGTCCTGAGAGTTATGTCTTTTGAAACTGAAGTGCGTTGATCTTCCTACACTCTGACAGGACATTCAGAGACAGCTCTATTACTCTGAATTCTCTTCTTTTGAATTTCATGTATCAGCAGTAGATTGAAGATGTTCCTGCCTCGGTCATTGAAAAGTTAATTCCTTGTTGTTCTCCGTTATACATCCATTCATTCATTCATCTTCTATAACCGCTTATTCCTGTTGAGGGTTGTGGGGTCTGCTGGAGCCTATCCCAGCTGTCATCGGGCGAGAGGCAAGGGACCACCCTGGACAGGTCTCCAATCTATCACAGAGCTAACAAAGAGAGACACTCCTAGAGAGACACTCCTAGAGAGACATACCTACGGCCAGTTAAGAATCACCAATGTACCGAACCAGCATGTGTTTGGACAGTGGGAAGAACCTGGAGAGAACCCATGCAGACACAGGGTGAACATGCACAGAACACAGAAAGGCCCAGTCGCTGTGAGGCATCAGTGCTAACCACCTCGCTGCTGTGCTGTCCTCTCCGTTATACAAATATTCATTAAAGCTCTTTTTGTTTCCTCCCCTTTTCCCTCGCTACACCTTGCGACAATCTTAGTACCGTCAAGGGGTTAGCGGGTAATGAAGTATGACCCAAATGCAGAGAGAGAGTGGGCTGAGGCAGGAGTTGACACAAAAATATATTTAATAAAAAAGCAGGACAAAATAAAAAGTGCTGCAGAGATGGATGGAGTTCCTAACTGGACAAGAACAACAAAACTGCTTTGAGACAAGTATGCAGAGACGTGAGGATACACACATTCTATGAGACATGAAGATAGCAAGGAGACAAGTGACAAGTATATGGACAGGTATGACATAACAGAGGCTATATATACACACAGGGGACATAGGGGTGACAAGACACAGGTGAAACAATGAATCAATCAAAGGGGAAAACACAGAGAGTAACACAAGACAGGAAACCAAGAACTTAACAAAATAAAACAGGAAACACAACCCGGTGAAAACTAATCACAAAACTATGACGAGTAGTAACTCAAAAACCCGGGCCAGTAAGCTCCCCCTTATGGTGAGACTTAGTCAAACCATGTATAATGATAAATATTTACCATTCTGTCTTGCTGGAGACTATGTGCCAGACATTTGGTGGCATGAAGTCTGGTTGTAAGGCTAGATGGTGAAGAGAGGAGACCACTCCTTTAATCCGAGAGTCTGTCCTTGAAATTCGCCACACCACCGATGTGGGGATCATCAATGAGATCAAGTCTTCTCCAACTCTGACCACACAAGCAGCTACAGTGAACGGAGGGTGGAGTTATTTCACTCATGAAGACCTTGACCTTGAGAAAGAGTGAAGTCAAAGAGACACAAACAGAACTTGGGCCTTTCGGTGTAGAGCAGAGAACGAGGATCCATCCTGTTCCAGGTGAAGACTCTGGCCGAAGCAGAAAGAAAGTGAAGACCAAAGATCTCTATGGAGGATACTTCTCTACTGCTGTTGAAGAATTTGATTTTGGCCTGCCAGGACACCACTCCATATGAGCTATAAGTGGGGTATAACTGGTTCATAGATGGGGCACAACTGGTTTATTTATATGAGGCTCATGTCGGCGCCACCTGTCACTTTAATGATGATCTCAATGGGCCATGCAAGACGGTTGGTCCGCACTTTACATAGTTGCCCATGTCAACCTAATCTATTACTTTAACAAGGATCTCACAAGGTCAGAGGCATCGTGCAATCAGGCTGCAAGTGGACTACAGGTGGGTTTGTCCACACTTTCCAGAGTTGCCCTACAGTGGTATACGTGGAATCTGCCATGGCTTTAGATTGTGGCAATCTGGGGAATTTCAATAAGACCCACGTATGTCCCACTTATACCTTGAACAAGGATCTCACATAGGCGGGATCTCACCGGGATGCAGTATGGTTTAAAAGCTTTCAGGTGAGGCCTATTCATTTTTTTATTTTTTTTTTTTTTATTTCAGAAACTTGAAGTCCTCACCTATGCACTGACGTATCTGGGCCCGTGGGAAGAGCTTTCACATAAACCCAACCCCCTCTTCTTCTCACTTTACACTTCAGTCTGATGTTCAGTCAGTCAGCGGCAAGACAACATGGAGGTCAGAGGTTTCTGCATCGCACTGTGTGAGTACTGGCTCCTTTCTAGATTAAAACTTAATGATAAAGACTTTATTTACAATTAGAAAACTCATGGATGTGAAAGACTGAAAGTTATTTAGTGAGTGAACTTAAATTTAACACTTTTAACTTAAGTATTATTCTTCACCTGATACAACATTTAATAATAAATATGCTGAACATCATGAGCAGCTGTTGGAGACGACAAAACTTTTATTGATTCGTCTATTTTCTTTGCGTCTTCAGTGACTGTGATGATCCTGCTGTGTGCACAGGATCAGGAAGTTGGTGAGTAGATGTTTTGTTGGGCAGTTTAATCATCACAGGAGTTCCTCTATGTCTAAATTGATTTTCTGTTTTTCTTTGTCTCAGATGCAGCTTTTCTTCGTATCTCTCCAAACAGACTGCAGTTCTTTCAATATGAGTCGGTCACTTTTTACTGTGAGGGAGTCTTTTACTGTGATGCTGAATATACATTGACTGGAGGGAAGCCCTTGTGTTGCACAACTAATAACAGAACATCAAGAGGACCTAACTGCACCCTTGAAAGCGTCTATGCAGAGGACACTGGAAAGTATTGGTGTGAGGAAGGAGGAGAGAGAAGAAACATCATCAACATCAATGTTGTTTGTATGTTTGCAGTGAGGCAGTGATATTTTGTGATTATCTCAATGTGATTTCAAGATAAATTAAATATGATCATGTTCTTCAGCTGGTTCTGTGATCCTGGAGAGTCCTGCTCATCCTGTGATGGAGGGAGAAGATGTGACTCTGAGCTGCAGAACCAAAATATCTTCCTCCAACATCAGAGCTGATTTTTATCAAGATGGAGTCCGCAAGTGGAGAAGCTCCACAGGAAATCTGAGCATCAAAACAGTCTCCATGTCTGATCAAGGATTCTACAAATGTCACGTCTCTGGAGTTGGAGAATCACCACAGAGCTGGCTGACTGTTGGAGGTGAGACATGTTAATTTTAAGATGATTGTAAGATGAATAAAGCGTAGATATGTGATCTTCGTTCCTGTAACTGTTTCCTTTTTAGCTTTCCCATCTTCAGCTACACCGTGTTTTCATGTAGAGACAAGTCTTAACTCCTCCTGCAATGTAATGGTAAGAAGACTTAATCTGAACTACACTATCTGATTGTTAAATCACTAAGGAAATAACCAGGGAACTGTCCTTTTGGAAGCAAGGCCTTTTCAGAGATAAATGGATTGCTCTTTGCTTCTTTCACTTCTATTTAGTCACAACCACTTTCTGTCTCATGTCTTTTCTCTCTTCAGAAACTCTCACAGATCATCGTCCCTCCTCAGATCACGGCTGTCACATTTACTCCATCCTAAGGCCTGTGTTAACCATCGTCATGGTGGTGGTACTGCTGCTGCTGCTCGGATGTCTTCACTGTGTGATAGTCAGAGTTATACAACATGACTCATCTCCAACAGAAGAGAGAGCTTTCTATTATATTAAAGAAACAGATGGCCTGGATGACAACCAATAGGAGGATAAAAGCTAGTTTAGTCGCTGAGATCATGAAGTTCATTTTTTATCATACCTACTCTCACATTTTTTTTTAAATCGCTTTTCAAGGTACTCAGAGACACTTTACATAAAAAGAACATCAAATTAACAAAACAGAAGAATTAGAATTAAGCTCGGTGCTATCAAGCTGCTTTCTATGCTTCTAGACACAGGGTTAGACGCTGTAACTGGATCAGGAAATGAGCGTCTTGCTGAGAAACTTGTCTAACGTGTCTGCAAATGTGGTTTTTAAAACTTTCGCACTGGCCATAACTCTGACACATGGTGTTTAAAATAAGCACAGCGTCTGAGCGCTTCTATTAATTGATGCTGGTTTGTAGAAACATGTGAGCTCTGATTGTGTGTCAGAACCATTTGGTGTCTTCTGCTGTTTTTGTACATTTTGTAAAATCTAAAAAAAAATAAACAAAGTAAGAGAAAATGAAAATCACGCTGTTCTTCATCAGTTTGAACCTTTTATTTCAGAAGACGCTTTTATAGATGAGTCTCGACTGAAGACAGAAGTCTGACAAGTCTTCATCACTGCAGAGACACTTATGAACACATGTGTTATTATATTTAAGCAAAGCGTTTCAGTTTTCACACACTCTTGGCTAGAAATCTTTTGCTTTAAAAACTGCTATTACGTCAAATGTCTACAGGATTTGTTGAATATTTGCATAAGAATAATATGAACAAGAAATTGTTTTTAGTAAACCCTGTTTTACTGAAGTTTATACGATACTTAGGTAAATGTCTTTGTTCAATACAAGTTGTCTGTGTTACTCGTGCAAACAATTCACTAAAAGTCTAATGTAATTTTGTCAGGTTTGACTTATACACAACAGTGTCATTTGAAACTAGAGAAGCGCTTCTTTTAATTGACACAAAGCATGTGTCAACCCAAAGACATGCTCTCTCATAGGCTGTCTCGTCGTCAAGGGAGATTAGTCCTACAACAGTGGTGTCGTCAGCAAACTCAATGATGATGTTGAAGTCTGAAGTGGCCTCCAGTCGTGTGTGTACAGCGAGTACAGCAGAGGGCTGAGAAGTGGTCCACCCATAGCTTCTGGTTGCCAAAAGTCTTGATGGTTCTCCTCGGCAAGGTATCATCCATAACTTTTCCGGTAAATCTCACAACCGCTTCTTTAAACTCCTCAATGTCTCCACCTGCACTGCTGTGAAACATGTCCCAGTCAGCTGAGTAGCAGTGGTCAAGAGTCCTTACTCCTCTGGCAGGGCAGTCGATGTGTTGAATACACTCTGGTATCACCTTTTCAAGTAAGCACTGTTAAAGTCCTGGGCTACAATAAGGGCCGCTTCACGATGGTTAGTCTGAAGGGTGGAAATCGCCTCATGTAGCTCGGACAGTGCAGCGTCTGTGGCCGCCTGGGGTGGGATGTAGACGGTGCTCCCTTTGATTTCCCTGACTCTCTTGTTCTGTACATGTGGTGAACTCTAAGGAACTCCGGAGGTTGACGTTCGGTACAAGAGGAGTCAGCCATGTCTCGGTGAGGCAGATGAAGTGTCAGTCCTGTATGTCCCTCTGGTACTGTATCTTGGCCCTGAGTTCGTCCAGCTTGTTCTCCAGTGACTGGACATTGGCTAGTAAGATACTAGGCAGTGGCATGTGGTGTGCTCTTCTCCTCAGCCTTTCTCTTTGTAGTGCCCCTTTCACTCCAAAAGACCTCAGTCTCCTCAGAAGGTAGAGCCTGCTCTCTCCCTTCCTGTAGAGTGGCTCAGTGTGGTGAGCCACTCACTGTCTATTCCCTCACTGTCCATTCCCTGGATGTCCACTGGTGAGGGGAGGGCAGAATGGCATCTGTGAAAATCCACCACCATCTCCTCGGTCTTCCCTGCATTAATCAGGAGGTGGTTTCGTTGACACCAGTCCACAAAGTTCCCCGTCAGTCCTCTGTACTGTGCGTCGTCGTCATCTCTGATGTTGGGCCTGGATATTAAGGCACTCAATGTTGGGGTTTGGCTATCATGAATAATTAATAATTATCAAAAATAATTATTTATTATTAAATAATCGGATCTGAATTACAAGATCACCTCAGGGCACCACCCTTCTAGGAAGGGAAAAGATAGCCAATCAATCAAATCAGTCTCATAAATTATACTGGTATGTTTAAAAGACATTTATTAACAAGAATAAAAGTAAACATATGATCTAAACAGAATACTTTATACAGGTGTGTGTGTATGTATGTGAGTGTGTGTGTGTGTCAAAATGGTCGCTGGTTGTGGGTGTGTCAAGATGGCTGCCCGTTGTGGGCGTGTCAAGATGGCTGCCAGTTGTGGGCGTGCCAAGATGGCCGCCAGTGTGGGTGTGTCAAGATGGCCGCTGGGCCTTGAGGTCTTGAACACAAAGGCAAAATGGCTGCTGAGGAGGGACACTCAGACCATGTGCTGGCCAGTAGATGTGTGGAATGTGATAAGAGTTTTATGAGGTGCCAGGTTAGAGGAAGAGTGTTTAGTTAGCATGCAAGAGACCCTGAGTCTATGTGTTGCATAATCTAAACTAACATCAAACCACTATACTATAAACACTCAATAAACACAAATATCCCATCAAATCAACATTTCTAACTATGCTTAGCTCAGCTTAGCTATTACCAAGGCCGGGTCATACTACCGGTTGGTGGAAAGTCCATTTCTGGTATGTTGCTCCTTTAGTTGGCAATTCCTGATGGAAGGCCAAACTGGGAAAAGTTGTAGTCTTTGCTGTATGTTCCTGATGGCACATTGGAGGGAAATCGGCCGCTCCTTGAGTCCTTTGAAGTGTCTTGTTAGCAGCTCTGTGCTAACTAACCGTGTGGCTCCTGTTGTGTGGGAGTTTAGCCTGCAAACCTTTGTTGGCTAAAAGCTGGTGTAGATTCCTCAGCAGGAACTCGCTTCGCTGCTGTAGGGAGAACTGGCCTGGAGTAGTTGCTCTTTGTTAGCAGACTACCTGGCACCCAGCTGCAGCCGAGCAGCTGGGGGTCTCCACGTGGTGGTGTGGAGTTGAAGTAAGGGTAGGAGGATAAGAGGGCAAGAGAGAGAACAAAGGCCAAACAGTGCATTTTATATGACCTGATGGCCTCAGAGGTCACATGCCACTGTCAGCCAGTGAACTGCTGAGTCAGTTTTCACACCTGGAGGATTGTGGGACTTGGGGTTTCCAGGGCTTCCCTTTGTCTCCAAGACAAAGACAGCCATGTGGTTAACTTGGTTATGCCTGGTGAGCTTCCATAGCTCACCACCAGGTTCATGTCCCAACACTGATGAGGCCAACAATCGCAGAGTCATCAAAAAACTTCAGCAGTACACAGCTGTCGATGTCCCCAAAATGTTCAAAATATCTTCTTTTTTTTTTACAGATATGCAGTGCCTGCTTCAGACTCATCAGAGCATCAGACAGGTAGATTCAGTCATTTTATATACCCGTTTAGTCCTGTTAGGGGTCACAGGGGTCAGCTGGAGCCTATCTCAGCTGTCATCGGGCGAGAGAGAGCATGTCTTTGGATGGTGGGAGGAAGACGGAGTACCCGAGAGAACCCACGTGGACACAGGGAGAACATGCAAACTCCACTCAGAAAGGCCTGCCAGCCCATGGATTAGAACCGGTGACCTTCTTGCCGTGAGGCATCACTGCTAACCACCTCGCCACTGATATTTAGCACAAAGGATATTAAATATGTATTTACTGTTTGTTTTTTTGTTTTTTTTTGTTTCCAGTCTCTGTACAGGCCAGAGCAGCTGAAACAAGCCAAACAATGTATGCTAACGTAACAACGCACAGGAAGAAGAAAAGGTATTTGCTCTAACTTCATATTTTTTTGGTCCAGACCACAGTTAGCATGCTACTCAGCATTTACATTGTTTGACGTGATGTTGCTGGTGATAACTAAGTAATTCATTTACCGAAATGCAACAGCTGTTCAGAATTCAAAATGAGGAAAAATCCAAAGCTCCATAGAGACTCTGCGACACTTTGAGAAATATGCTTATTGAAATTAAAGCCAAAAGTTGGATGTTAACCATAACATTGTTAATCCCAGTGTCTGTGCATGATGTATTGTTCTAATTGAAAAGCTACAGTAGTATGGAATATGTAATCTGTCTTCAAAGCAGCAGAGTCCAGCGTTCCCTCACCGGCCTTCGTCTCCATTGACGCCTACAATTCTACAATTCAGATTGTGAGTCAAATACAGTCTTTTATCTTTTATCTCCTCATTGTTACACAGTCCTCTTTCCTGATCCTGGTATTTTACATATTGGTCGGGGGGTTCATAATATTCTAGAGCATAGGGTTACAGGCAGAGATTTTAAGTCATGCTTTGCATAGTATAGTAGATTTTTGCAACGACTTCTTTTCTTTCTATAATCTACAGCTTCCTTGATATTTGTCTTCTGTGTCTTATGTGTTACAGGTTGCTGAGTGCTGACTGAAAGGAGGAGCTTCATGATCTACGTGAAAATCAGGAAGTAACACAGTTAGGGTTTGTATTGTTGTTGGTACAAGTTAAAACAGAAAAAAAAAAAATCTTTTGACCTCAGGTCTGTTTGCTGTGTATTGAATTTAAAACAGTTTCCGTGCAAAAACAAACATGTGGAGTTTGACAGCGTGTGCACTTTAACCAACACATCAGAGAAGTTTCAGTTGATTTTCATCAGGCAGTTTAACCAACTTGTTCCATTAGCTTAGTCTGTTCACACAGTTGCTCACCAGATGAGAGCTGCTGCTGCTGCTGCTGCTGTTTCTAAACGGGCCGCGGTTAGCTGCATATCTGATGCTGTTGCATTGCTTTTTTAAGTTTGAGGTCAGCAGCTAGACAAGAGTTTCGTGTGTTTCACCAATGAGAATAAAAGTCATGTCCTACATGTCAGAGTGTCTGTTTGAGTTTGTTCTGTGGTACAAAATGTCTGCGTTTTCTCACACGTGTCATGATAATTATAACTACAGCAGAAAGTTGTTCGGTTTTAAGTGTGAAATTCATGCACGTCCTCATGAAATAACCTGTAGTACAGTCACATTCACACTGATAATGGTCCTGGGGGTTATGTCTTTTGAAATCTAATTGTATCAATCTTCCTACGTTCCGACAGGACATTCAGAGACAGATCCATTACTCTGAATTCTCCTCTTTTGAATTTCTTGGGTCATCTGTAGTTTGAAGATGTTCCAGTCTTGGTCAATGAGAAGTTCATTCCTTGACCTCACTTCCTGTTTTATTTCTGGTGGTTGTACTTCACTACCTGTGTCTCTGTGTCTACTTCATCAACTTCCTTGTCTTTGGTTTGCTTGCTCCTCCATTATTACTTTCACTTCATTGCTCTGTGTATGTGTATCCCCTGTCAGTTTGTCTGGCCAGTTACTGTGTAAGTAGTTGCTGTGTTCTCCTGTTATTCTCTGTGTTCCTTTGCTTCTTGTGCTGTAGTTACCATGAATCCAACAAGCGACAGACTGGACTTTTCCTTGGACTTTAGCTAATGGACTTCCTGCCAGTGCACATCAGTGCCTGTTGTTCACCGTTATACATTCATTCATTCATCTTCTTATTCCTGTTGAGGGACACGGGAACCCACGCAGACACAGGGAGAACATGCACACTCCACACATAAAGGCCCAGTTGAACCTGGGACCTTCTCGCTGTGAGGCATCAGTGCTAATCACCTCGCCAAAGGCAGTAACTCTGGCATGAGCCACGGTCCGTACCCCAGTCTTCATTCCAAATAATTCTCAACATCTCGCCTTTTGTCCTCCTCCTCGTCACAAAGAACAAAGTCTGCTGGGTCCATTCGTGGTTGTGTCATTCTCCAGCTCTACTTCCTGTTTTGGCTCCAAGTGTCCACTCTCGTCCTGTTCTTGTTTCAGCCCCAAGGGTCGGCTCACATCCTGCCTCAGCTCTGCTTCTTGTCCCTGTTCTGGCTCCAATGTTGGCCTGTTCTCTGGCTCATGTTCCAGCTCCCAGGTTGGGCTCCGCTCTGGCTCCTGTTCTGGTTCTGAGGGTTGCTTCTTCTCTGTTTCATGTCCCAAAGGTTTCTCGGACTCCAGGTCCTGCTCCTGTTCCCGAGGTGACTTCTGGAACTACTCCTGTTCCTGTGCTAGCTTCAGTTCCTGCTCCAGTTCCTGAGGTGGCTCGGGAATCCCCCCCCTGTTCCCGAGGTGAGTCCGACTTCTGCTCCTGTCCCGGCTCCGGCTCCTGAATGGTTTGTCCAGTCTGCCCAGCCTCCTGGTCGGCCCCCTGAACTCTCGGCCACATCTGCCCGGCCTCCTGACCGCCCCCCAGAACTGTCATGACAGTAACAGAGAACAAAAGGGAAGGCAGGCCCACACTTTCCATACTTGGCCTACTCATGAATGGCCATAAGTGATATATGTGGAATCTAACTCGGCCTTAGATGTTGGCTATCTGTTGAATTTAAAAAAGACCGACATATGTCCCTCTTCCGCCTTCAACAAGGATCTCATTATACCACAGTGGCACAGTGAGATCTAACTGCTTTTCAGCTGAAATTCTTTTTTTTTCTTTTTTTTTCATATCAGAAACTTGAAGTACTCACCTATGCACTGAAGTATCTGGGCCTATGGGCTGAGCTTTCACATAAACCCAGCCCCCTTTCTTCTCACTTTACCCTTCAGTCTGATGTTCAGTCAGTCAGCGGCAAGACGACATGGAGGTCAGAGCTTTCTGCTTCGCACTGTGTGAGTACTGACTCCTTTCCACATTAAAACTTAATGATTAAGACTTTATTTGCAGTTAATAAGCAGATGGATGTGAAAGACTGAAAGTTATTTAGTGAGTGAACTCAAATTGAACACTTTTCACTTCAGTATTATTCTTCACCAGCTACAACATTTCATAGTAAATATGCTGAACATCTTGAGCAGCTGTAGGAGACGACAAAACTTTTACTGATTCGTCTATTTTCTTTGCGTCTTCAGTGACTGTGATGATCCTGCTGTGTGCACAGGATCAGGAAGTTGGTGAGTGGATGTTTTGTTGGGCAGTTGTAGAAAAGAGGCAAAAATATCTTGAGATTGGTGTGTTTAATCATCACAGGAGTTCCTCTATTACTTTTCTACTTTTAAATGTTGTAGACGTCATCCAGCAGTTCACAGGAGTAAATGTCTAAACTGAATTTCTCTGTTTTTCTTTGTCTCAGATGCAGCTTTTCTTCGTATCTCTCCAAACAGACTGCAGTTCTTTGAATATGAGTCGCTCACTTTGTACTGTGAGGGAGTCTTTTACTGTGATGTTCAATATAAATCCACCGGGGAGACGCCCTCATGTTGCACCACTAATAACAAAACATCAAGAGGACCTAACTGCACCGTTAAAAGTGTTTATCGAGTTGACACTGGAAAGTATTGGTGTGAGGAAGGAGGAGAGAGAAGAAACATCATCAACATCAATGTCACTTGTATGTTTGCAGTGAGGCAGTGATATTTTATGATTATCTCAACGTGATTTCAAGATAAATTAAATATGATCATGTTCTTCAGCTGGTTCTGTGATCCTGGAGAGTCCTGCTCATCCTGTGATGGAGGGAGAAGATGTGACTCTGAGCTGCAGAACCAAAATATCTTCCTCCAACATCACAGTTGATTTCTATAAAGATGGAGTCCGCAAGTGGAGAAGCTCCACAGGAAATCTGAGTATCAAAAGAGTCTCCATGCTTGATCAAGGATTCTACAAATGTCACATCTCTGGAGTTGGAGAATCACCACAGAGCTGGCTGTCTGTTGAAGGTGAGAGACGTTATTTTTAAGATTTTAAGATAAATGAAGTGTATACATGTGATCTTAGTTCTTGTTTATGTTTTTTGTTTAAGCTTTCTCATTGTCAGCTACACCATGTTTTCATGAAGAGACGAGTATTACCTCCTCCTGCAAGTGTAATGGTAAGAAGACTTAATCTGAACTTCACTGTATAATTGTTAAATCACTAAACAAATAACCAGGGAACCATCTTGTTGGATACAAGGCCTTTTGAGAGATAAATGAATTGTTTTTTGCTTCTTTCACTTCTATTTAGTCACAACCACTTTCTGTCTCATAATGTCTTTTCTCTCTTCAGAAACTCTCACAGATCATCAACCCTCCTCAGATCACGGCTGTCACATTTACCCCTTCCTAAGGCCTGTCTTCACCATCGTCATGGTGGCACTGCTGCTGCTGCTGCTTGGATGTCTTCACTGTGTGATAGTCAGAGTTATGAAACATGACTCATCTCCAACAGAAGAGCGAGCTCTCTGTTATAATAAAGAAAACGATGGCCTGGATGACAACCAGTACGAGAATAAAATCTAGCTTTCATCATACATTTCATCTAGAATTAACCCTGCAGCTATCAAGCTATGCTTCTAGACAAAGGGTTAGAGGCTGTAACTGGATCAGGAAATGAGCGTCTTGCACAGAAACATGTCTAACGTGTCTGCAAATGTGGTTTTTAAATGTTTCACACTGGCCATAAGTCTGACACATGGTGTTTAAAATAAGCACAGCGTCTGAGTGCTTCTATTAAATGATGCTGGTTTGTAGAATCGTGTGAACTGTCACAGTATGTCACCACCATTTGTTGTCTTCTGCCATTTTCAATTTTGTAAAATCTAAATAAACATAAAAATGCATTAACATTCTGTTCTTTGATGCAGTATTTTTGCAAAAAAAAAAAAAAAAAAAAATGTGTAACCTGAATGCTACACAGCAGATGAGAAGGTAAGGTCAAGACAGATGTAAATTGGAAGGATGTGAGAGAAAATGAAACTCATTATTCATCAATTTGACCCTTTTATTTCAGAAGGCTGGCCTTTCTGTGTGGAGTTTGCATGTTCTCCCTGTGTCTGCGTGGGTTCTCTCCAGGTACTCCTGCTTCCTCCCACCATCCAAAGACATGCTCGTTAGGTTAATTGCCCGTAGGTGTGCAATTAACATTAGGTTAATTGTTGGCCCTGCGATGGACTGGCAACCTGTCCAGGGAGTACCCCTGCCTTTCGCCCGATGACAGCTGGGATAAGCTCCAGCAGACCCCCGTGACC
Organism: Planiliza haematocheilus; assembly: GCA_005024645.1. Taxonomy (NCBI): domain Eukaryota; kingdom Metazoa; phylum Chordata; class Actinopteri; order Mugiliformes; family Mugilidae; genus Planiliza; species Planiliza haematocheilus. Next base: position 2,120,998 of record SRSE01000889.1, read on the forward strand.
CCTAACAGGACTAAGCAGGTATAGAAAATGACTGACTTATTCAGATCATTGTCATTTGAAAGTAGAGAAGCTGCCCTTTCCATTGGGCATAAAGCATGACCTAACTGGAGCTAAAAAGAGAAACACCAAAACTTTGACTTGCGAAGTCAACATTTTTTCAACTTGACACAGTTATGGTAAATGACCTTGCTTTCTACCTATTGGTACTCAAAGCACTTTAAAGTCAGAGACCATTTGCTCATACATTCCACACATTCCACTGGGAGCAACTGTGGGTTCAGTGTCTTGCTCAAGGACAATTCGGCATGTGGCACATCCTGGGGATTGAACCGCTAACCCTCAACTTGCAACACATGGTGACTTGCCTGACAGAATCTGGGCCCTGTCCCTAATTTCATACACGATCCTTTGTCACCGTCTACTGGACTTATGGTGGTACTACAGAATGTAAACACATATAGCCATTTTCTATAGATTTAGACCTTTATGAACCCTATCTTACTCTGGACCCCATTAAACAGTGCTGTTTGTCAGAAATATAGTGCAGGGATAGTTTTTGTGTGCCTCAAAAATTTTCTTTTACTTCTTGTTCTTTTTGTAACAGAGTGTTACGCACAAGGTGTCACATGGCCATTGTTTAGACACATGACCAGCTGTTAGCACTGTGTAGACCTGGACCTGGACTGAAAACCTGAAGGAGATATGGAGATGGGCTGGAAAGAAAGTGAAGGTAAAGAAGAGGAGATATAAGCCTGCTGTAAATAAATTAAATACATTATATAAACACCAATGTATTTGCACAAATTCTAAAATTCCCTGAAGACAGCTAAAATAAATAAATAAAAAACTAGATATAAAAAGAGTAGATTTTTCAACCTGTTTACAACTGGCATTAACATTAACAACAGGTTTGAAGTGCAATCTAAAACTTGACTTTTATAGCCTTCTTTGATGCGAAATCCCCGATTACATCATCATATGAAATCTGTTGTGCAACTGTATGATTGATGCTGATGATGGCAAGTCCAGAGAGACGCTCCTGTGACATAGTGGACCTCAAGTACGTTTGGAAAAACTCCTCTCTGCTTCAGCAACTGTCACTGGAAGGCTCAAACCAATTCTAAATGAAAGTCCACAGATTGGCTCTTTCTCCTGGATGAAAGTCAGCAGCTCAAGCAGAGTCATGGATTTTGATGGGAGGTCAGGGAAGTTCTTCAGCTCCTGCACAAACTCTCTGCCATCCACGTCTGAGTGTCCCTTAAAGTGCAGTGTAGTCTGCAGGGTCTCACATTCTTTTTTGCAGCTCTTTGTCTGGGAGGTTTCTGAAATTAGAGAGCTCTTCAAACTTCTCGCTCACATTCCGCAGTGTGGAAAATCTTTCCTGAACTGCTGAAGCTGCAGCGTCAACAACAACATTGAAAAATGTGAGAAGACAAGGAGGAAACCAATTACCTAGTCAAAAAAGGAGGGAACACATGCAAATCTTAACAAATCAACAGGAAATCTTAACAAAATACAACAATTTAGCAACATCACAAACTAAAACAGGAAACAGGAACGAAACTCAAAAAGCAAACACAGGTGCAACAAAACCAAAACGATCACATGTTTTCTATCTAATCTAGAAAACAGAAGACTTTCCTCTCAGTCTCAGCTGTACTTAACCACAAATAGGAAATGTCAAATCTGCACTGAATGCAGATTCACTCTGCCTTTTCTCTTAGCACCTCCCACAGATATTTAGGTTATATTCACCACTTCTGCTTCTCATAAATCTGCCAGACAGGAAGAGACCACTTCTCACTTTACACTTCAGTCTGATGTTCAGTCAGTCAGCAGCAAGACAACATGGAGGTCAGAGCTTTCTGCATCGCACTGTGTGAGTACTGGCTCCTTTACAGATTAAAACTGAATGATAAAGACTTTATTTACAATTAAAAAGCTCATGCATATGAAAATTGGTATTCAACGTTATTTAGTGAGTGATCTTAAATTTTACACTTAAGTATTATTCTTCACCAGCTACGACATTTAATAGGAAATATGCTGAACATCATGAGCAGCTGTTGGAGACTTTTATTGATACGCCTATTTTCTTTGCGTCTTCAGTGACTGTGATGATCCTGCTGTGTGCACAGGATCAGGAAGTTGGTGAGTAGATGTTTTGTTGGGCAGTTGTAGAAAAGAGGCAAAAATACCTTGAGATTGGTGTGTTTAATCATCACAGGAGTTCCTCTATTACTTTTCTACTTTGAAATGTTGTAGACGTCGTCCAGCAGTTCACAGGAGTAAATGTCTAAACTGAATTTCTCTGTTTTTCTTTGTCTCAGATGCAGCTTTTCTTCGTATCTCTCCAAACAGACTGCAGTTCTTTGAATATGAGTCGGTCACTTTGTACTGTGAGGGAGTCTTTTACTGTGATGTTGAACATAAATTGATTGGAGGGAAGCCCTCGTGTTGCACCACTAATGACAGAACATCAAGAGGACCTAGCTGCACCATGAAAAGTGTCTATAGAGAGGATACTGGAAAGTATTGGTGTGAGGAAGGAGGAGAGAGAAGAAACATCATCAACATCAATGTTACTTGTATGTTTGCAGTGAGGCAGTGATATTTTGTGATTATCTCAACATGATTTCAAGATAAATTAAATATGATCATGTTCTTCAGCTGGTTCTGTGATCCTGGAGAGTCCTGCTCATCCTGTGATGGAGGGAGAAGATGTGACTCTGAGCTGCAGAACCAAAATATCTTCCTCCAACATCGAAGCTGATTTCTATAAAGATGGAGTCCACAAGTGGAGAAGCTCCACAGGAAAATTGAGCATCAAAACAGTCTCCATGTCTGATCAAGGATTCTACAAATGTCACATCTCTGGAGTTGGAGAATCACCACAGAGCTGGCTGACTGTTGGAGGTGAAATATGTAGGGTTTTTCAAAATAAGATTCATAAAGTATTGATCACATGTGTTTACACTCTCAAACAATTCCCATATCCTTAAGTTTCAGCTTTTCCTACCATTGATACAGAAGATCACAAAGACTCTAATCCTGCCTCGAGTTTCTCTGCAAGCACACTATGGATCATCATCTCCAGCTTGTTGATATTTCTCTACAATTCAGATTGTAAGTCAAATACAGTTTTTTATGTCCGTGTTGCTACACAGTTGTGAGCACGTTCTCGCTGTCCACTCATAGTTGCTGAAAGAAAACTCTGTTAAAAATATATGTAAACCTCTAAGATGGTGTCATTTAAGTGGTTGAGGGGTTCATAATATTTCCTGATAAAGGGGTAAGGGTAGAGATTTTAAGTCATACTTTGCTTAATAAATTTCTGCAATAACTTATTTTCTTCCTGTTCTTTCTGACCTGAATCCCGTAGAAAATCTGTGGGGTGAACTAAAGACCAGGGTCCATGCCAGAATGCCATCAAATCTAGAAGAGCTTCAGAGATTCACAGAGAAGAATGGGCTGGTATTCCTCAAGAGACGTGTCAGGGACTTGTTTAAAACTACTAACAAACAACTTCAGGCTGTTATCCAACAAAAGGGATACACAACTTAACATCAGGGGGGCTAATATTTTTGACCCTGGTAATTTTTGGTTTTTGTGAAATAATTTAATTTCTGTGTAGAAAGTAAAATAATGTAAGCATCCAAAATAAAAGGTGGATGTTTGAAAGACGTGTGTTAAAAATATCTTTGCTCTGTTTAACAGCACTTGGGAAGTATTTTCAAAAGAATCAAATTTCCATTTTGGGGCTAATAATTTCAGCCTCAACTGTATGTGCTTATGTTGCTGAGGTTTTTTCCTGGTCCCACACTGTACTCCCCCAGAGGAGTGTAGTCTGGGAGCTGCTTTTTTCTCCTCCTCTCTCCCCTTGTTTTTTTCCCCTTTCCTGCCCCCAGTTTTCCTAAAAATGGCACCGAGGGTGGCCATGGTCTTTTCAGTAGGACCAAAGCAAATCCCTTGTATTTACAAACATGCCTGGCAATAAAGTCTGATTCCAATTCTGATTTTAATTCTGATTCTGATTCTCAAGTACAAGGTGCGGCCAAGTGAGCAAGGGAAGTCGGCCTGCGAGCTGCTGCAACAAGCGCTACAGAAAGTATTCAAGAAATTCAAGAATTTATTTAACCCCAACTGATGCAATGAATAGCTTCTCATTTCTTCAACAAACATGTCTAAAAATACATCCTGTATTCGTCTGTTTGAGAAGGGTCAAATCATTGGCATGCATCAAGCAGAGATTGTAGAAACTACTAAAACTGGGTTAAGAACTGTCCAAGGCATTAATAGAAACTGGATGGAGAGTGGAGAAGCATCAGGGTAAGAAGAGAGGCAGATGAAGTGATGCAGCCATCATGCCTAGTGTCTACTGTACAAGCCTGTGCTATGGGGCAGTGCTATGATCTGGGGTTGCTGCAGTTGCTCAGGTCTAGGTTCAGCAACATTATGTCTCCAAAGAATGAGGTCAGCAGACTACCTGAATGGAAATGAATCTTGTGACACTGCAGAGTATTACTGAAATAATGCTACAGTAAATGCATGCTGTAATCAAAGCTAAACCCAGTCCAACATTTGTTTTTCTTTAAGTACCACAATACTGCTGTCAGATAAAAGTCATCAGTACATCATTGGGTTTGTTTAGCAGTCTGTTGTGTTTTGGTACCACATGATGCAGCATGCTAGCATAAAGTTCCAATGTTTAATGAGTGAACGCTCTGACAGGTCATTCAGAGACAGATCCAGTACTCTGAATTTTCATCTGTTCAATGTCTTGGCTCATCAGTGGTCTGAAGATGCTCCAGTCTTGGTCAACGAAAAGCGGATATCAGGAACAGTCTGTCTAGTTTGGTCTTTTTGTCATTCCTTTAGCTCACTTCTTGTTTCATTTCTGTCGTTTTACTTCACCACCAAGACATTTAATTGTGTCTTGTCAATTCTTCTTCCTTCTCTGTGGTTTGCTTGTTCCTCCTTTACTAGTTTGGTTCTCTCATTACTCACATTTATCATGAATCTAACAAAAGACAGACATGCATGAGGGATGTTTGTCACGTTTGGCAGAATCTTGATTAAAATGAACTGATATCGCTGCAGAATTTTCTTTGATTTTAATGTCAAGTAAAGCCTAAAACACTGCAATACATTCTCGAGCTCTTATTAAAACTTTAGTGTAAATACCAGAGTGAAAGTATTCCTCCATGCAGGCGGCACATCTTCATTTGAGTGCATGACAGCGATGTGGTTAGAAAATAAAATCCAGGATGACTCAGTCGGTCAAAGTAAATTCCTGCTTTTACCGCGTTGATTCGGTGCTGTTGCTGTCAAGTTGTACTTTTATCTGATCAAGTGACTTCGCTCAGTAATGCAACATCATCTGATCGTGAGATATAAATTCCAGAGGATGACGGCAAGTCGCGGCATTTACAGTCAAGCAGGTCAGTTGAGGTCAGAAGAAGAAGAAACAAAAAAATCCAGCACAAACTGAAAGTTTTTAAGAAGCCAATACACTTCAGACTTTTAAATACCTTAAAGGGTAAGAATCTGTTCTTCTGACTAAAGAAAGGTGCCTCCCATCCACAGAAACAAACATCACAAATTGGCAATTGCATGTTTATAAGAGTTCCTTACGTCAGCGTTAAAATATAAAATAAAATTCCTGAGTTTCATCAGAAACCAAAGTCAGTACATTTAAGGGCTGAAAAATGGCATGTAACGAGTTTTCTCTTCTTCCCCTTCCTCTCCTCTCATCACACATTAAAGCTCAGATGGATCTAAAGGAGAAAACATGGAAATTAGGTGAGTATTTCTTCAAGAACTTGAGTACAAAAATATACTTTTTGGAGCCATTCATTTTGGGATCATGTAAACTCTTAATTCAGTCTGAATTATACTGGTTGTATGTCAACAGTAGGACACTACATTCAAATGAACTGTATGAACTGAAAGCACACTATGCCTCTCATCAGTTCTTACATCGCCCGCCTGCAATATATATATATATAAATGAAGAAAGTCCTAGTTCTGCTTTTTCAGACCGACATCTGCAGTGAGGATTTCATCATTTATTTCACTGGACTTCCCAGGAATACATGTGACGCTGTGTCAGTGTGTAGTCTTTTGAATTTCCTGAAATAGACTGTTTTTGTTACAGCATCAGTCTGAGTGTGACACACCCAAGGTCAAACACAAGTGCCTCATCTCAGCAACACGCATCGACTCTATTAACCCTTCATGGGGCGAGTTAACATATATGTTAACTTTGCTGCACATTTTAAATTGTGTCCCAGTGCCTATCGGTGAGGTTCAGAAGCAAATGAGGTCATAAAAATGAACCGTGTGTTGAGTAAATAAATTGCAGAGCCTGTAATGGGTGTGTCGTTTCCCAAACATTGATTATTTGAAAGCACAGTTTTTCAAAACTGTACTTTGGCAGTTTGTCTTGGAAAAACAGTGTCCAACAGAATCTGAATCATCATATTTAAAAAAATAAATAAATAAATACTGAGTCCAGAATCCATCAGGATGATTGGAGAACTGCTGAACGAACAGAGTATGATGTACACTGCACTGAGTGAGATGACCAAACCGACATCAACGACCAAACCACATAAGGCCTAAAACTGACAAAGTTCACTTCTTTGCAGATGACGTTGTTTTGTACATTTGCGTATTGTCTTCTTTTGCAGCCCAGTAGGTGTCAATTATTAGAACTAAAGTCTGGAAAGGTCCCCAGTAGTCCAGGTCAGGGTATATCCAAAACCCAGATATAAACCAAATATAAAAGATGATTTTTATATTAATTTCTTTACAGATGACAGTTTGTTGTATTATCAGAAAAGTATATACAGTTTGTTTTTGTCAACTAACAAATATTTACAGTCGGCACAACGCATTTTTCTCTGAAAAAAAAATCAAAATTATGTGACCATCAGCCAGAAACTTTTTTTTTAATGTGTGTTTATGTTTCATTAGTTGGCTGAAGCCTCAAACCAATGCTTTTAGAGTCCATGTAAACACATATGTTCACCTCAATTTAACTGCCTTCATAAAAGTCCCTGAAAAACCGAAAGACTGAAAAATTGTTCACTTCTATGCAGATGACACAATTTTATACATTTGTGTATGACCATCAGTTTATATGTATTTGTCTTCATATATCAGCTGTTTATTTCAGCTTATTATTTACTACTAATGTACAGAAAGGCAATAGAGATGTTGGCTTGTCCCAGCTTGTCTTATTTGTGTGGTGACAGACGTTGAATTTCAGCTGTGAACGCAACCGTGACTCAGATCATAACTGAGATCTAATCTAAACGCACACAACAGACTGCAGGTTTCTCTCTGAGCCTACATACATTCTGCATTCTCAACTTGATCACCTGAGTATGTAGTGTTCTGAAAAGTGATTTACTTTCGGACGGTCGGACTTTCTCAGCATAGCTTTTCAGGAAGGCCTTGATTCCCCTTATGTCCAGATTCTCCTCAACTCCAAGGTCAAATCTATCAGTCAGTCGGATAATGGTGTCGTTGTATCATACCAGGGAGGTCAAAAGTCTTTTCTCACTAACCTTTTCCACTGGGAGTCCAAGGCAGCCCTCTTCATGGAGGCCATGCGGTCCGTCCACTACGAGAGCTCCACTAAAATCCTCCTCACCTTCAGCGAGAAGTTCTGGGAGAAAGGTGGCGTCGAGGAGGAGGGACCATCACAGACCGGCCTTCTCGGTTCATCTACTACCCCATGTTGTAGCTGCACTGTTTTGTCTAGGTTCCTATAAGTTCGACAGCTTGTATTGCAGCCGATGTGTTTTCCTTTGATGTGTTTTTGTAATAGCTGAGGATTTTTCTTGTTTTAAATCCGCAATGTTTGATTTATTGTCTCCATGTATTTCCCATGGGATAAATAAAGTATCTGTCTATCTAATACCTCCAATGGGCCTGTCTGTTACTACAGAAAACTACAACACAAAAGTTAGCCAAAGTAATCACTCTATCTAGGTACTATGTCCTCTCCGCTAACCACAGGAGTCAGGGTGGACTGAGTTACTGTGGTATGACCTCAGCTACAGCCATGTGTCTTTTTTGTTCAGCAGTTTTCCAGTGTTCATGCAACGACTTCATCTTTAACAGCAAATGCAGACTGCATGTCCAAAGGGGACATTGATTTAGTTTTTTCCGTCCCTCTCTGCGACTTTATGCCTCAACGTGTATGTCTGTTTATCTAACAGACACTAACTGTAAGCATAAGCATCAGATGGAGGATCAGCTGATGGAGTCACACATCTAGTGTTCCAAAACACTCTTATCTCCTGTCCCCTCCCTCTTTTCTCTTCTGTGCCTCACCAAGCCAGTTTGTAGCCTGTGAATGACCTTCCTCCTGTCTTTTCTTTTTTGACTTCCTTCAAATCCATATTTCTTTTCCCATTTATTCAAATGTTTGACATGCCTGTCAGCTCTCAGTCTCATGAATGATGCATCTTCATCTAACCCTTCTGTTCTGGCTTTACAACTTAAGTTCTCCATCTTCTTAGATCTTATTTTATTCTGTCTTGGTTATAGCCAACCAGTTTGTATGGAGTTCACTGGTCCACTTTTGGTGAGCACCACTTCTGTTATCACCGCCGGTCAGAGAGTTTGGTGTCACCATCTCTGTGTTCTTCGTTGTCTTTCTATTTTTGGTGGTTGGACCCAAATGCAGGACAAAAAATAAAGATAAAAAAATACTGAAGGCGCTGCAGACGAGGCAATCTGTGACCACAGCCTGAGTTTATTTAATGGAAAATATAGTTTTCCATCAAATCTTAAATATTTAGATAAAAGTTAGTGTGAATGCCAGACTGCACCTTGGTCTCACTTACTTCCTTAATTCCTGCATGAATGATCATATCATATACTTGTGATTCCTCACAGAGGCTGTTTTTTTTGTTTTGTTTTTTGTTTTTGTTTTGTTTGGCAAAGTTCCCACAAGATCACATTTTTGAAAGTGAAACCAAAGCCTAACCGCCGGTTTTAAAGAAGGGAGTGCAGCATAACTACCAGTGGTGCTTAAAAGAAGTGACTAGGAGTGGAGGCGATTTCACATCCACTCAGTCCTCCATCAGATTCTGGCTCCTTGAACGGTAGGCATCTGCTGGTTCATCTCAAATAACCTCTATTCCATTCAGACTGTTATTGATGTCAGCATGAGGAATGATTTGTTCTGCTTCTTAAATGTCATTCATACATTCAATAGTGTTTGGATGATGGGATTAAAACAGTCTTAAATAGCAACTACACAGAGCTGTGACAAAGAAATAACTAAACTTAAAATATATTTGAAAATGTAATAACATTACAGAAATGTACCATTAGTTTGTGTTTCTGCTGTCACAATAAAACATTAGACAATATGTTTCTTGTCAACCTTTGCAGAGTTTATTTAAATGACCTGTACCAATCCAAGGTTTCACCAGGAGTTTACATCAAGTTTCTGTTCCTCTTGTCAAGTCACCCAAGACGAAAAGAATATGCCAAGAGAGATGCCTCAGCGTGTGGTGACATGGGAATTGTGTGAGTGTTTTGCAGCAATGTTGCTTTATTTATTTATTTATTTGGTCTTGTAAGGATTCCTTTTGGAATTTTAAATTTGAAGGTTTTAGTTTGCTTTCTCGAGTAACTTTCAAGTAGTTCTGCTTTTCACAACTTTTTCATGAGTTCAACTTACCATTGTTACTCACCACCGCGTGGTTAAGAGACAACGGGGAAGTCCTTGCTGCAGTTCACCAGTGTGTATAGAACACGTCCTGCCTGCAGGGCAGAGCCTGCGGTGTCTGGATTCTGTTCTGCTTCTCATTCAGCCTGACATTGGGATCTATTGGGCGTTTCTTTACCCGTTGATTTATGTAGCGTGACCATGTGAGAAGGTGATTCACAACTTTTCACAACATGCACATGCACAAGTACTAAGAAAATACTAGTTGTGTTAAAAAAAAAAAACATGTGCAAAAGTCTTTGCTATTCATGCACAATAAGTGTCACCATGTGCAGTTTGCATACAATGAATATGAAGAACAGTTCCTAACTATGGATAAGCGTTTCTTCTCAGTTGGATTCATGTGGGCGTGATACATAGTTGACATCTTTAATCCCTTCAGGCTAATTTATGAATTTCCCTCCAGTATTAATTGGAATAAACGTGAACACCATTTTCAGTAACACCGAAAACTGAATTCAACAAAATGTAGGATCGCTGAATGAAATTAAAGCAGCATTTAAAATGTTCCCTTGTCTCCTTGTTGGGCCTCCAGTTGCCGTCGTTGTGCTGCTGTTCTCTCTCCACCACGGCGCCGCTGCCGCTCGCAGCATGAAGGAACATCTATCTGACTGCGTGGGGGAAGACGACGACTACGACCTGCTGCTGAAGACGGCGACGGACGGGCTTCAAAGCGTCAATTGGCCTCATCACGTTGTCGTCGTCGGAGCTGGCATGGCTGGACTGACGGCCGCCAAGCTGCTGCAAGATGCAGGACACAGGGTACGTGCAGCCTGCTGAATGCTTTAAAGCTTCCTTCACTGCTTTGTTGGCCACCAGGGGGCAGAAGGAAACAAAAAAGAAACTCACAGACATGCGGCTACAACAAATCACTGGTTTACTGTATGTCTGGTGAACATATTATTTTATTTGATAGTAACCCTGTAATTCAAAAGCCTGATTCATCATGTATTAAAAAATACATGTACTTTCTGAACTCTACATTTTTTGCTTATTGTCATCAGATCTGATTCTGACTCGTTCTACAAATTAAATTAAATTAAATATAAGTTGAGTTCTGTGTCTAGAGCATCAGTCTCCTTGTCTAAAACATTAACTTGAAGTTAACCTGCGTGAATTTACGTCTAAATATACTGCACACTGCTCTATAAACCATTATTCTACATATTTTAACCCTTTATACTGACTGTCTGATTTCTAACCGCCTGGACCAGGTAACCATAGTGGAGGCCAGTGGTCGTGTTGGAGGACGTGTGGAGACCTACAGGGACGAAGAGAACGGCTGGTACGCCGAACTTGGAGCCATGAGGATCCCGGAATCTCATCGGTGAGTTAAAACCATCATTAACCATTTACTACTACCATCTACTCAGACGTCTTCTCTCTTTTCCCATTGCTGTTATGTCAGTGAAAGACACAACATTTATTAACTCCAGCTCTAAAATGAGACAATCTTTTTGATCACCTAAATTTTAGGGATGTAGTTACAGAATGATACCAACACTCCAGCAAGTTTAGATCAGGACTGATCAGGAATTTTTAATTAATAATTGTAATTTTTAATCCTGAAACGAATAATGAAAACCATTGATTTAATTTACACTGAGAAAGAGAAGGGTGAGGGAGGGGTATTCAGTTTGTTTCAATCCACAATCTCACCACTTAGTGGCGCCAAATTCTCAAGAAATGTGAATTGTGAAAAGCTCAGTAAAGTGTCTTCACATTAACCTTGCTCAAAGGCAACCCAACTGGACAATTCATGTGGCCTCATCTCTTATCAGGATCGTGCGCTGGTACGCCAACAAACTGGGGGTCAAACTGAATCCATTTATCATGGATGATCACAACACCTTTTACTTTGTTCACGGGCAACGACCAAAGACGTATGTAGTGAAAGACAACCCCGACATCCTGAAGTATAAAGTGTGGAAAAGCGAGAAAGGGAAGTCAGCTGACTACCTACTACAGAAAGCTTTGAAGAAGGTTTGTAAGAATGAGAGATTTGTTTCTACCTACTACGATACAGTTTCAGATATTAGTTTTGGTACTTGGGTTTTAGTTTCGTCCATCACTGTGACCTTGGAAGCCTTGGTCAGCTTCTATTTTATGACTGATAAAATAAAAGGACAGGAGACCCAAAGTGTTGGGATTTAGAGATGAAAAGACATCCATGTTGAAACTCAACTGAATATGGCAGAATGACAAATCAGACTATTTTTGATGGGATGCCTTTTATCTGCTTCTCAAGGTGAAAGATGAAGTCGAAGCTCATGGCTGCAAAGCTTACTTTAAGAAGTATGACCACTATTCTGTGAAGGTAATGTGATTATGTGAAACTTCTCACACATTTTAAGAGAAATGCCAAGTTTGAGGGAACTCATTTGCGTTTGGCTTCACAGGAATATCTGAACACTGAGGGTGGAATAAGCCCCGGAGCAGTGAAGATGATCGGAGACTTGCTCAATGAGAATAGCATCATGCACCTGGCTCTGACGGAGATGATCTACATCGAGAGCGACGTCAACGACAAAACCAAGTAGGATTAGTTGATGCTGCATCTGTTGTTACAGAAAATACTTTTTTGAAAGGACAGTCCTGGGTGATTTTTTAAACCAAACCTTTAAATTTGGTTTTGTGACTGCATAAACTTTGAAGACCAACACCTTTTTTTTTTTTTTCAGGTTCTATGAAATAACTGGCGGGTCCGACCTCCTCCCCAGAGCTTTCCTCTCCGTCCTCGACGTCCCTATCCTTCTCAACTCCAAGGTCAAATCCATCATCCACTCACGTGAGGGTGTAACTGTACAGTATCAGACAGGTCCCAATGCCCCTTTAAGAGGACTTGCAGCTGATGCTGTCCTGGTAACAACCACGGCCAAAGCAGCCCTCTTCATGGAGTTCACACCGCCTCTGTCCATCAGAAAGATGGAGGCCATGCGAGCCGTCCACTACGAGAGCTCCACTAAAATCCTCCTCACCTTCAGGGAGAAGTTCTGGGAGAAAGACGGCATCCGAGGAGGAAAGAGCATCACAGACCGGCCTTCTCGGTTCATCTACTACCCCAGCCATAGCTTCCCGACTAATGACACCATCGGTGTCCTCCTGGCTTCCTACACCTGGGCTGACGACTCCCTCCTCTTCCATGGTGCAAGTGATGAAGATCTGAAGGAGATGGCTCTGAAAGATTTGGCCCTGATTCATGGTGAGCGGGTGAAGACCCTCTGCACGGGGGTGGTGGTGAAGAGGTGGGGCGTGGATCCCTACAGCTTGGGCGCCTTCGCTCTGTTCACACCCTACCAACACTTAGAGTACGCAAAGGAACTCTTCAGGAACGAAGGCAGGGTGCACTTTGCTGGGGAACACACTGCCTTCCCTCACGCCTGGATCGAGACTGCTATGAAGTCTGCAATCAGGGCTGCTACCAACATCAACAACATGGCGCACAGAGAGTTCAGGGCTCAACACCATGATGAACTCTAATGTCTTTGCCCTAAATTGTATGTTGTAGTAGTTGCATTAATTCTGAAATACTTGAACCAGCACATTAATGATTGTGCTTCTTTTGATCAGTTTCATCAATATCCAACCTCCCTCGTTTACACTGCAGCTGTAGCAATGCTTGCTACAATAACAACAATTAATGGTGCACTAGGGGTTGTACAGACTAGCTGACTAGTCGGTTTGTCAACTTCACAATTTACGTCAAAAATACACAATGTAAGACGAACCCTTGACGACCTCAACTAGTGACTTGTAGGTATAACTGTGGCATTCAATGCAGCTTTGTCATTTTACTCCACAATTAAACTGCTGTTTATTTCACCGTTGACTCCTCTGTGCTGTATGTGGCATCTGGATCTTTAACCAATCTAAAATGGAGGGTCACCAGTGAGTGTGACTGGTCTTTATTGCTCATCTGTGGTTCATGTACCAGATTTCTGTAAATGAACATGTTTAATAAGACATTTAGACTATGTTTACATGAAAGCTACATTTCTGTACACGAAAACGGTTGTGACTCATCAGAGGATGAACATGGGTCTTCTGAGGGTGTCCTGCGGTGTCTGATCAACAGATTGGGTCCTGTGGGTTGAGGGGAGGGGCCTCTGTGGACCATCCAATAGATACTTGATCAGTTTAGGATCTAGTGAATTTGGAGGCCAACACCTTGTGCTGCTCGTCATATTTTTTTAGTTCTTCCTAAAGCATTTTCTGTGTGTGCCAGTGTCAAGCTGCATCCTGCTGGCATCAAGGAGTGTCATTGCTATGGGGTGGGGGTGCCTGGTCTGGTCTAGGTGGATGCTACATGTCCACACCAATGAATGCCAGGTCCAGAAGTTTCCCAGCAGAACACTTTGTTGTCACAAGATGGTAAAAACGGGACTTTATTTCAGTACCTAGACATCATCTTCTACTTCTACTGTTGGCTGCATAGACATATTTGTGGACACACTTAAGATTTTACATCATTCTAGGTTCATTAGTTCACATTAGTTAATGATTCATGAAGAAACTGGGAAAACATAATCAGACGTGCATGAGTTCAGTTCAGATTTGTGTCCACTACACAGACTGCCTCACAGTCTGTTTCCCTTTATGCCACAACTTCCTAATCTGTTGATTGTGCGCTTGTCTTCACTTACGGCAACAGAATAGTTTTCCTGTTCTGTGAAGAAACTGCAACGGTAAAACCAAACTGGTAGGGAGGGAGAACCAGTTTCCAGACATCAGAACTATACAGCCTTCGTTCAGACTCAGTAGACGCGACAGTTCCAGAGAAAGGGTGATTAGCACCCCCAGGAAAAAGACCAACTGAACTACCATTATGGCCATGATGGTGTGGAAAGCCTTCATCTTCGACTGATCGACCCGCTTCCTGCCGCCGGCCCCTTCCCCTGGCCCTGGACGAATCAAAGCACAGAGAACGGAAAAGCTGCAGAAAGAGGTGAGAAGTAAGGCGCAGACCAAGAAGGAAAGGAAGGGGCCATAAGGAATATCGGGCATATACAGAGCTGTTACACCAACCCATCCACAGCAAGCCAGCCAAGCACAGCCAATGCAGATGTTTCTGACCCTGACCCCTCCTGACTGTCTCAGCCGCAGGTAGATGATTGGGTGGATCACAGCCAGGTAGCGCTCCACACAGGTCAAGGTGTTAAGGGAGACCTCTCCAGGGAAAGAAACAGCAGACCAGTGAATTCCAAAATACACCAACCAGTGGACACCCATGTAGAAGCCACAAAAGTACACAGCAAATTCTGGCCTTTGAAATAAACTCTCTGGGAGTTTATATCAACTACATTTGAGTGTACATGTGAGACCATCGAATGTACTCCAGGGAAAGGTTAAAGTAACTCTTTTCCTGGAGTTAAAACTCAACACTTGTGGGAGTTAAAATACTAATCCCATGTGGGGTAAAATACAACTCACACCTGGAGTTAATTTTAATGTGAACTCTTTCATGGTGTTAACAGTTAACGCTTAAAAATGTGTTTTATTTAACACATTTGTCAGAATTAATAATTAAAATATACAGAATATTTTAGGTTAAAATTACCACACACTTATTATCACACATTTTTATTTTAAATTCATGTTTAACAAGCAGGATATTTGAAAAGTGCAAACATTGTATAAAAGCACTGAACATACAGAACTTTTCTACGGTAATGAATTAACACAAGGTAGACTTTAAACCTTTAAGTACATAAACATGTACATAAAAACAAACATTTAAGCTAAATTCCATATAGCTTATATTAAGTCAGCAATGTTCATACATTAAACAATACAACCCTCTGACACAACATACAAATGTGAATCACATCCATAAGACATTTGAGCATCAAAAGATTTGAAATGTCTTAATCTATCCATTTCTAGAACCAGTATCTTTCTTCGGATGGTTTCACTTATTTGGAAAGCATGGAAATGATCATGGAAACATGTTTCATGCTCAAACAAAACAAAAACAACTTTACCATCATGCAAAATGATAGAGATTATTTTGCTGAACACTGGCATGTTTTCATCAGTGCTTGTGCAAACAAAGAGGCCAACACGATATTCAACTCCACACTTTACCCAGTTTGTGAGTCTGACTGTGGCTTGTGTATCAATGTGAATATATGCAGCTATATATTCTATATCTTCTTCTTCTAAATATTCCAGTGTTTCAAGTAAGCACAATTTGACTGGACCAGATTCAACAGCTTTTGAAGAAAAGCATTCCCAATGATAAGCTACTGCAAACTGGTGTTTTTTTGCAAGTGATAATGTCAAATTCTTGAAGTTCTTCACACAGTCTTTGAAAAATTTGTGTTTGGCTTCGAATCTCATGGTCCAGATATGAATGAGTGGTCCAACCTCGGATAGTGGACCATAAAATGATGTTTTGGAATCAAGTTTTTTGATGGGTACAGTTCTTTGAAGAGTTGGTGATGTTCAATAATGAGGTGCTTCAAATACACAGTCATTCCTTCTGTGATGGAGTATGAAAACACAATGTTTATAATGTTTAGCAACAAGAGCAACAAGTGCCAGTGCAAATCATCCTCTGGTACCAGGTGACCAAATATCAAAGGTATGTTTGTGACCAAACACAGAGTTTGTGATGCATTTAGCCCTAATCCATTTCCTCCACAGTCAAGGTTAATATGTGTTGGTTTGTTTTTCTTTTCCAAATAGCCATAATCAAAAGCATACAGCCTATTTAACAAGCTTTCTTTCGAAATGAAATGTCCAATCAAATACAGAAATAGTAATTTGACCTCATATTGACCAACCCCTTCCAAAATATCATGCATGATGTCAACAGCATAATTTTCAGCTACATTGAAATATTGCAATGTATTAAGTATGCTCTTTCTCTTGATGCCAAATGAAGAGGTTAATGTAGGGTCATCTACCAAACTAGTATAAAGTTGATCATTCAGAGCTGGTGATCTTAAAGTCACATGTGGGTCATCTTCTGAGAAAACTGACTGAGCTGAAGATTTATCACTTATGCAAAATCTACAGAAATAATTTGCACTAAATGACTCCAAGAACCCAAGAACGCTATGTATACCCAAGTTATCACCAGTAATTTGTGCCAGTGTACCACGTACAGAAACCTCAGAAAATGGAGCAGCAACCCCAGAAGTCTCTAATATTTTCAAGTCCTTTACTAAGGGTTGCAGTATTTCATCAATCCCGTATTTCTTAGCATCTTGTGCATGAAACAATGACACCAGATGAATATTCATTAAGGCCGAATTCACCCTGGGGGGAAGATTTCGAAGAGTGAAGTAAAGGCAGCCAACTTTATGTATACCTTTTTTTGAACTAAGAGGATTTGCACACTCAAACTCATCATAATACAACTGGATTTGGAGGGCAAATTTACTACTTGAAAACAAAGAGTGATTTTTGAAGTAGCTTCCATCACAGAAGTCCTCATATATGTCACTCTGTGCACATGTTTGTATCATCTCACAAATATTTTCATTCTTGAAAATGAACTGGAGTGTTTTCAATATTGGAATGTATATGAACTTGTCATTAATTGGAACTTGCTCATAGTTTCCTGTTTTGTTATTCCTTCTGGAATCTTACCTTACTCCTAGGCGCAGTTCAACTGGCTGTACTATATCCCATTTTTCCCTGAAATATTTCTTCCACTTGCTATCAGAATTCAGTTGGTTAAAAGGGTTGTCCATGCTTTTAAATAACTCTTCTATGAGTGATCTGGAGGGGTTGTCAGCTGGGAGTAAGTTCAACACTTGGTCCTGAATATTAGACTGCAAATCCCCCACAAATTCCTCTAAATTTTCAATGGTAGAAAGAACTACATTATTTGGTACTCCACTTCCCAAAAGTTTGGCTATAATGGAGGCACACATATCTTTGCTGTGAGGTGACACTGAAGGGCCTGCTGCAATAATTTGGGATGAAGTAGAGGGTGTTTCATCATTTAAGCACTGAGAACTATTGTGCTGTTGGCTGTCATGGCTAGAGGTGGTCTCAGGAGGCACACAGGTGTTATAGGCATGTATGTTAATCAAGTGTCTTCTAAATCCAGAATAACTTGAAAATTGTAAGCAACATCCTACTTGACCACATTTTAGTCTCAAATTTTTCCCAGGGTACATCCCATGAATTAGTTTGAGGTGCCTGAACAAAAGTAAAGCAGTACGAAAGGTTGAAGCACAAAGGAAACATCTGAGCATTCTTGCTGGATAAGTTAATTACTGCTTGTTCAACAGCTTTGCTCTGAGCTCTTTGACTCTTGGAGTTTCTTCTGTTGTACCTCTATCAATGTTGTAAAGAGTAGTTTGCAAAAATGTGTACAGACTCGACAGAGCATCATCATATTTCACGCTGAAAACAAAGTGGGACTTGAACAATTCATCAAACGCACCCAAGGATGTGCATGACTGAAATGGAAGAAGCTTTCTGTCCAAGACTATGTAGAAGCTGGAAACCTGTGCTTTTGAAGTTCCTGAGGCCAGAAGATATGGCTGAGGGTTTCCTTCAGTGGTCATGAGGTGATCCTCCAGGCTCTGGCAGGGCTGAAGCACAAAGTCAAACATCTACATGTAAGTCATTAGTTTAAAAAAAATGTTGCATGAACCACAATATTTGGAATTAGATTATACTGTCTTCACAAACCTTTTGGAATTTTACCAGATGATCTGTTGCCTCTCTGACACTGATCTTCTTTGGCCTCTTCCTTCCAGCTGGTTGTGGAGTGAGAAGATGCAGCAAGACAAGAAGAGAAGCCATGTCGCTGTCCCACTCTGCAGACAGTGCAAATAACACGATTAACTCAAGAATATTTGCCTTCACATTTTCCCTTATGGAGGACAAGGTTACCTCTTGTCTTGTGCTATTAATCTAAACTCTCAAACCTCACTGATCAGAGCGGACCAGTCATTACAAACTTGTGCAAAATGATACACAGCATATACAGACTGTAGATTCTACTGTCTGGCAGAATTGTCAGATTGTATGTTGAGGTCCAGCTGAAGTTACATTTAGTCATCCCTTTTTGTAGTAAAATGTTAATGTATTATTTATATGTAATGTTAATAGTTGTCTATTATTAAAAAGGCAGAACAAAGGTGCAAGCTGTTGAGATGATTTTTTGACTGTTGCAATACTACCTGGCTCATCTGCAGTGTCAGGTTTTTCATTTAGGGCAGATGTCAGCAGTTTTTTCAGGAGAGGTGTGTCTCTGAGGGCCCTGGCCTCTTGGATGACCTTGTCTTTAAAACCGGTCTCCCATTTTCCCAGGAACCTGGAAGCAGTCTCTGCTCCAAACATACAAGAAGTCTTGCAAAATCTAATACAAAAAAGGACTACCATTACAATCACTGGAAGTAAATCACATATTTTCACAAATGTTTGTTAAAATTCACGTTTTTTGCCTACCAGTCCCTTCATGTCCACGAAACGAGGAAATATTTGAAGTATATCTGCTGATTGCTGTGGGTCATGGAGCATCTGTTGTCTCTTTCATCTTCTGGAAGACTAAGTCACGGTCAGTGGTGTGGTGAAGAAGAGACATGGCCTCCATACATTCATCTCCTGTTTGCTGGTTATCTATGGAACAGAGTGTTCTTGATGATGTGGGACCTCCTTTTAGCTCCACTCTGTTATGGGATGTAGATGTGGTTCTGGACTGACGTTGCACAGTCTTGACACGCCACTCAAGAAAGCCTTTGTTGCTCTGAATGTCATAGAAATGTTCCTGAAAGTAAAAGAGTACTTCTGGTTGGAGTGCAGACAATGTAAAGTTTTGACGGCCCTGGTGCATATATGCTGCTTAGACACAAAAGATCAACGAACCAAAATGTAACTGCCATCATTATTTCAGACCATGGTTACAATTCAAACTCACATATCCCTTTTTTGAGTATGGGTCCTTCAGAGATGGGAAGAGTGACACAATCCCAAGGGCATGAAACTCCTTTGTTGTCTTACTTACAAATCTCCTGCAAAAGCAAACATACTGTTTGTGATAAGATTCTTGCCTTGTCTACAAATGTGAATATTATGTCATTAACATCAAGAGTCTTACCCTTCCTTTTCACACATGTGAGCCACAATGATGTTCACCATTAAACGCCGCGTGGAATCTTTCAAAGTCCCGGTCTCTTCATAATGTTTGATCACAGTCATGCCTGCAGGCTTAGAAGTGAGAATTTGCTCCACTGTCTAAATACAAATGATATAAAATACAAAACAACAATTAACAACAAAATTAAGACATTAATTGAGCTGGGCTTTGAAGAAAGGCCAACAAGAACAAAGTATGGAAGTTATAAGATTACATTTTTTGCACGGGTGCTGTCCATGACAGGCTGAGGTTCAGCACCACTTTGTGGACTACTTAGATGGGTTGAGAGGGACAAAGCACCATCTTGCTGCAGTACTGGAAAATCTGAGGACCACAAATAACAACATTAGGTTACATACAACCATAAATTAACAAACACAAAATTGACATATACAGTAGGGTGCCAAGGAAGATTAAGAACTAGCACGTGTTCATTCCAAAAGATCTCTTGACACCAAAGAACACCAAGGTTGAGTTTAATTAAATCACAACTTGCCCCATTAGATGAGAGAGCCATTTTGTATTTCATAATAAACATTTACTATAAGCCTGCCTACCACAAGGTGTGAGTGTCACAAAGTCCGCAAACTCTGTTGGGTGTGAGCAGTCAGCTATGTTGGATGATTCTGCAAGTGGGACGACTGAAATGCACATGATAGAGAAACAAACTAGGAAATGTTCAATCCCCTTACCATCATCAGCAGAGATGACAAAACACACTGCTTCTGTTGCAAGTTCTGGAAAGACATCCTCATCCACCTCTATGCCCTGCTCATCTGCGACTTTTAGAATTTTATCTTCTGGTATGAGAAACTTCTGTTTCACTGAAGCACAACATTCAACACGTTATTAAATTATTATTTGCCCTTTCATGACATTAGACAATACATAGATACATCACCTACCTGCATTTACAAAATCTGAGAAGCTGACCTCTTTCAGTTTCACATATTTCTTTGTCCTTCTATGTTGTACCTTCAACAACATCTTGACCACTGGAAAGAAAAATAATAATTTTACCAGTAATAAAAGCAACATGAGTCTTTGTGGTAGCATGTTTAGCATAATGTTCAGTGGTTATAGTCATGTCTTTACAATGAAAATGACTGACAGGCAGCCTCGAAGCTTATAAGAGTTGCTGTCAAACTCTAAGATATCTAACACGTTCACTGTCAGATAACATCACAACACGTGACTGTAAAGAACAGTTTCAAACAACACTAGCCTACTGCTTGTTAGCTAGGGAAAAGTTAGGTTTAGTAACTAAAGCAGTGATCCTCACTATTGTTTTCACAAGAGCCACATTGGCAGTGCAAAATCAAAAGGCGAGACACTTTTTACGACAGAGTTCTACAGTTTTTCCACAAATATTCCTATTTTATTATCATTTTTTTTAATTATTACATAATTTAATCCTGGGCCCTTTATCCTGGGCCCGGGACAGCAGACCCGTTTGTCCCCCCCTATCGACGGGCGTGAAGTCGTGAAGTCGTGAAACCTTTGTGCATTTCTACATATAAATTGGACATCCCACAAAAATAAATAACACGGCCAATACATTTTCATTTAAGACCAGATTTTCTATAATGAGCCTGTTTCTGTCTCTCTTTTTTTGTTATTATTAAAAACCGGTCCATTTTGTGTTTTACGCTAGCTAGCGGAGCTTACGTCGTCTGCCTGCAAAGGTACGTTGCGGTCAAGTTTTGTAAACAATGCCACATGGCTACTTTCATTCGCGCTTTAAGTGATTCAGCTGCGTGAAATGTATTACAATTTATCGCCACGAGATGGCAGTTTAAGTAGCATTGCAATTAAATGCAAGCGGTAGTGTGTTACTGTAAGCTACCATGCGAGCCTCCAGTTATAGCTTGACGAGCCGCATGTGGCTCGCGAGCCGCTCAATGAGTAACTGAACTAAAGCGACTGTCTTTCCGCCATTTACGTTATAACAGCCTCTCACGTGAGACAGACAGTAGTAGCGTAATAAATAAAGCCTTACCTCACAGGTCCCCTTCTCGCGTCCGTTACGATCCGTGCGGGGGTCAACTAAGGAAACAACAACGTTACTGTTCAGTATGTTGATACGACAAGAAACAACGTAGGCTAACAGTTAATGTTGCCTTAAGCACACAAAGAAATATCAATAACGACCTATTTATTTATTTTTTTTACGGTACAAAAAGTTCGCGGAGCCAGTATCTTCAGCAGCTAGCTAGCTAGCGAGTTTGGGCCCGCAAAAATCTTCGACTAAACATGACAATGTGCCGATATATACTGATAGAAGGATAATACAACGTAAGTTTGAGGAGTAAAATGGCTCTTTAACCTGCCTCACGAGTCCTGACAGGTTTGGGGCAAACTTCAGCAGCTAACGTTAGTTGCTAGCAAGTTTGGCCAACACGGTTGACAAAATATACAAATGTAGGCCTACCGTTATTATACGGGAACCAGAGAAGAAGCAACCCTAGGAGCCGGGATGGGAACCAGAACAGGAGCCGGAACAGGGGCCAGAGAAGAGGTGACCCTTGGAGCCGGAGCAGGAGTCAGGGACGAGGCGACCCGCGGAGCTGGAATGGGAGCCAGAGCTGAAGCAGACCTCTGAGCCGGAACAAGAGTCGGAGAGGAGGCTGGTGTGGGAGCCAAGACAGGACCACAAGAAGCAGGAAAAGATTGCTAGAGGTTGACTGGCTGATGGTGAGCAGGCCGGGGAACCGCCACTGTGTGGCTGGCTGACCATTGCAGGAACAAAGGGGAAGGCAGAGCTATATATGCACACACAAGGAACAGAGGGGTGACGAGACACAGGTGACACAAATCAGAAGACAAGGAGGAAACAAATTACCTGGTCAAAAAAGGACTGAACACAGGGAGTAATACAACAGGAAATCTTAACAAAATACAACAATTTTGCTGCAACTTCACAATATAAAACAGGAACGAAACTCCAAATGCAAACACAGGTGCAACAAAACCAGAACCATCACATTTCTACTGTCTAATCTAGAAAACATTTAACATTTTGTCTTTTTAGGCGAGTTTCACCTCCAGCATTCTAGCCACTCAGTGGTTAAATGTTTGCACTGTTTTTAAGATGACTTTCTTCTCAGTCTGAGTTGTACTTAACCACAAACAGGAAATGTCAAATTTGCACTGAATGCAGATTCGCTCTGCCTTTGCTCTTAGCACTGGCCACAGATATTTAGGTTATATTCACCACCTCTGCTTCTCATAGATCTGTCACACAGGAAGAAACTGCCTCTCACTTTACACTTCAATCTGTTCTTCAGTCAGCAGCAAGACAACATGGAGGTCAGAGCTTTCTGCATCGCACTCTGTGAGTACTGGCTCCTTTCCACATTAAAACTTAATGATAAAGACTTTATTTGCAGTTAAAAAAGCTCATGCACGTTAAAAATGTTATTTACCGTTATTTAGTGAGCGAACTTAAATTTGACTCTTTTAACTTAAGCACTGTTTTTCACCAGCTACGACATTAATAATAAATATGCTGAACATTGTGAGCAGCTGTAGGAGACGACAAATCATTTGTTGATTCATCTATTTTCTTTGCGTCTTCAGTGACTGTGATGATCCTGCTGTGTGCACAGGATCAGGAAGTTGGTGAGTAGATGTTTTGTTGGGCAGTTGTAGAAAAGAGACAAAAATATCTTGAGATTGGTGTGTTTAATCATCACAGGAGTTCCTCTATTACTTTTCTACTTTTAAATGTTGTAGACGTCATCCAGCAGTTCACAGGAGTAAATGTCTAAACTGAATTTCTCTGTTTTTCTTTGTCTCAGATGCAGCTTTTCTTCGTATCTCTCCAAACAGACTGCAGTTCTTTGAATATGAGTCGGTCACTTTGTACTGTGAGGGAGTCTTTTACTGTGATGTTGAAGATAAAACATCTGGGATGAAGCGCTCATGCTGCACCACTAATGCCAGCACATCAAGAGGACCTAGCTGCACCATTAAAACTCTTTATCCAGAGGA
This sequence comes from Planiliza haematocheilus, assembly GCA_005024645.1. Lineage (NCBI taxonomy): Eukaryota > Metazoa > Chordata > Actinopteri > Mugiliformes > Mugilidae > Planiliza > Planiliza haematocheilus. The sequence continues at coordinate 2,144,847 of SRSE01000889.1, forward strand.
CACTGGAAAGTATTGGTGTGAGGAAGGAGGAGAGAGAAGAAACATCATCAACATCAATGTCACTTGTATGTTTGCAGTGAGGCAGTGATATTTTGTGATTATCTCAATGTGATTTCAAGATAAATTAAATATGATCATGTTCTTCAGCTGGTTCTGTGATCCTGGAGAGTCCTGCTCATCCTGTGATGGAGGGAGAAGATGTGACTCTGAGCTGTAGAACCAAAATATCTTCCTCCAACATCGAAGCTGATTTCTATAAAGATGGAGTCAACAAGTGGAGAAGCTCCACAGGAAATCTGAGACTCAAAACAGTCTCCATGCTTGATCAAGGATTCTACAAATGTCACATCTCTGGAGTTGGAGAATCACCACAGAGCTGGCTGTTTGTTGGGGGTGATACTAGATTTTTTCAAAATAATCATGACCATAAAGTATTGATCACGCCTGTGTTTACACTCTCAAACAATTCCCAACTCCTATATACCCCAACTACCGTCGATACAGGAAGTCACGAAGACTCTAATCCTGCCTCCTCTTTCTCCGCGAGCACACCATGGATCATCATCTCCATCTTGTTGATGCTTCTCTACAATTCAGATTGTAAGTCAAATATATTTTATCTCCTTGTTGCTACACAGTTGTGAGCATGTTCTCGCTGTCCACTCATACTTGCTGAAAGAAAACTCTGCTCAATATATATATGTAAACCTCCAAGATGATGTCATTTAAGTGGTCGAGGGGTTCAGAATATTTCCCAGTAGAGGGGTAAGGGTAGAGATTTTAAGTCATATTTTGCTTCATAAATTTGCAATAACTGCAATACCATCTTTTCTTTCTATAATGTACAACTTGCATGATATTTTTCTTCTGTGTCCTATGTGTTGCAGGTTGCTGAGCTCTGAGAAAACCAGGAAGTGACCCAGTTAGGGCCAGTATTGTTGTTATTGTACAAGCTAAACCAACAACAACAACAAAAATCTTTTGACCTCAGGTCTGTTTGCTGTGTTACAAATTTAAAAAAGTTTTGTCCAAAAACAAACATGTGGAGGTTGGTTTTAACCAACTTGTTCCATCAGCTTTGTCTGTTCACACAGTTGCTCACCAGATGAGCGCTGCTGCTGCTGCTGCTGCTGCTGTTCCTAAGCGGTCTGCGGTATCTGACATTGTGGCATTGTTTTTTTATGTTTGTGGTCAGCAACGAGATGAGTTTCTTGTGAGAGTTTCGCTTATGAGAATAAAAGCCATATCCTCCATATCAGAGTGCCTGTTTGAGTTTGATTTGTGGCACAAAATGTCAGTGTTTTCTAATGTGTCATGATAATTATGACTGAATTCTGAAGAAATCTGTAGAGGACTTACGTGATGCAAGTGGACCCTGAAATTCTCAAGTACAAGGTGTGGCCTAGCGAGAAAGGGAAGTTGGCCAGCGAGCTGCTGAAACAAGTACTGCAAAAAGTATTCAAGAAAGATCAAAAGAAGGCAGTGTTTCAATTTGCATTTTGCTGTGCTTACATCTATACACTGCCTGGCCTTTTAACTACTGTAATCTCCGGACTATAAGCCGCTGGTGATTTAATGTTTAATTACCGTAAGGGTTTCTTCTACCACTGAGGGGATTGTCGGGACAGAAGTGACTGTTTGGAAAATGCAAAGCGTTTGAGAAACACAATAAATCTTTCAATCAATCAATCAATCAAACTTTCACATCTTTGACATTACAAACAGCATTCGTGCAGTGCACAAATAACACTACGGTGTGCTCCTACTGCACTTCCTGCAGTCATAGTACCGTAGTAGTGCAGTATAACAAAAAACAAAGCTTACAACGCTTGACGAGGCAATAACATTAAATGGTTGAATCTAATTCGTTTTTAAAAGTGCTTGCCTGTAACACGGCACCAAAAGTGCAGTAACTCAGCTGCACAACAATATAACCTGCATTTGTTCTCACTTGGTTTGTTTTGCTCTCATTACCTGGCACCAACTGTCTGTCTCACTCTTGCGTTTCCATGATAGTGCGCCGCTGGTGACCGGTGACTGGTGGGGGCGACTGTGGCTCAGAGCGGGTTGTCCACGAACCAGAGGGTTAGCGGTTCGATCCCCTGAATGTGCCACATGTCGAAGTGTCCTTGAGCAAGACACTGAACCCCCAGTTGGTGTGTGAATGTGTGCATGCTTGTGTGAGTGAATGGGTAGATGTGTCTCTGACTGTAAAAGCGCTTTGAGCCAATTGAGCAACATTATGTCTCCAAAGAATGAGGTCAGCTGACTACCTGAATGGAAATAAATCGTGTGACACTGCAGAATCAAGTCCTGAAAATCAGTCCAACATTTGTTTTTCTTTAAGTACCACAATACTGCTGTCACATAAAAGTCATCAGTACATCATTGGGTTTGTTTAGCAGTCTGTTGTGTTTTGGTACCACATGATGCAGCATGCTAGCATAAAGTTCCAATGTTTAATGAGTGAATGCTCCGACAGGACATTCAGAGACAGATCCAGTACTCTGAATTTTCATCTGTTCAATGTCTTGGCTCATCTGTGGTCTGAAGATGCTCCAGTCTTGGTCAACAAAAAGCGAATATCAGGAACAGTCTGTCTAGTTTGGTCTTTTTGTCATTCCTTTAGCTCACTTCTTGTTTCATTTCTGTCGTTTTACTTCACCACCAAGACATTTAATTGTGTCTTGTCAACTCTTCTTCCTTGTCTGTGGTTTACTTGCTCCTCCTTTACTAGTTTGGTTCTCTCATTACTCATTACAATTATCATGAATATAACAAAAGTCAGACATGCATGAGGGATTGTTAGAGTATTCTGTAAATACATTTATCGTGTATCTGCTTGCAAGAATCACACGCTATGTGCTGACCTATTCTTGAACTGTGAAGGGTCAGTTTGACCCTGAGATGACTCGTTTTTGTTTGCTTAGTTGATTTGTGCCAGGGAGGATAGGCTGTGGGAGCATGGCTGAACTAATTCCTACCTGTGTTATGTGTGACTAACGAAAATAGAGAGTTGTCTTCCCTGTGTAGACTAACTGCACCAATGTAACCAGGGACCTCCCTAAGCACAATAATAATAATGTTCGTTCTGCTCGACGGCGAGTATAACAAATGTGCTGACTCTGTGTCTTCTCTCTGAGTTAATAGATTGTTGAGGTGACTGCAGCGGGTCCTAAACCTGACAGGGATGTTTGTCAAGTCGCCAAGTAATAACATCCGTGATAAATTTAAAAAGGGAACACTTTAGTATCAGTCATAATATAGTCATTGGCATTTTATTCATTAGATTGTATACTCATTCTAACAGATAACCACTTGAGTCAGCAGAACCAGGTGAATGTTGGGGGTCCTTGGTGGGCAGTCCTACTAGTAAATTAACAACCATTAACAACCATCAACTCCTTTAGGATTCAAGGATTCAATGATTCATTATTGTCATTTCAACACATGTTGGAACATGAAGTGGAATGAAATTAGTTTTTCTGGTCCCAATTCAAGCCATAGCAGAATAGTAAAAAGTATACATATAGAATGAAATTAGCTTAGTACAAAAAAAAAAAAAAATAGCAAGAAGTGTATAAATGTAGGCAGTAAAAAAAATGTCAAGACTGTAATGAGTATTAACTGCAATAAATAACCCAGTAACATCAGCAGTCCTGTACCACTGAGGTAGTGTACAAGTGGAAGTTTAAAGTGACACTGTGCAAAAAACACCTGCACTCTCTACAGATGTGTCTATGGGTGGTTGGTTGGCAGAATCTTGATTGAAATGAACTGATATCGCTGCAGAATATTCTTTGATTTTAATGTCAAGCAAAGCCTAAAACACTTCAAATACAATCTCGAGATCTTATTTAAACTTTAGTGTGAATACCAGAGTGAAAGTATTCCTCCATGCAAGCGCCACACCTTCATTTGAGTGCACGACAGCAATGTGGTTAGAAAATAAAATCCAGGATGACTCAATCGGTCAAAGTAAATTCCTTCTTTTACCGCATTGATTCGCTGTCATTTTATCTGATCTTGTGACTTCGCTCGATAAAGCAACATCATCTGATTTTGAGATATAAATTCCAGAGGATGACGGCAAGTCGCAGCATTTACAGTTGTGCAGGTCATATGACGTCAGTAGAAGTACTGTGACTGCAGGTTTGACTTTTAAACACCTGGAAGGGTAAGAATCTGTTCTTCTGACTTAAGAAGGATGTATCTCTGTAGTTTTTACGCCTTTTAGTAAATTTGTTCAGTGTCTGAGATAATATAGAGATGTAAATGTAACTTTACACAGAAACAAACATCAGAAATTGGCGATTGCATGTTTAAAGTGTTTGTTAGGTCAGTGTCTAAGTTCAGTTTTGCACAGCATATATTTCATACTTGATTGATAAAATATAATAGTAGTAGTAGTAATAGAGAGTATAATAAAGTCAGGACATTCAAGGAGTGAAAAATGGCATGCAATGCATTTTCTCTTCCTCTTCCTCTCGTCTCATCACCACAGAAGGACACACATTAAAACTCAGATGGATCCGAATGAGAAAACTTGGAAAGTAGGTGAGTATTTTTTTTTTTTTTTGAAATTGAGACAAAATATATGTTTGTTTGTTTTTTTGGTTAATTTTGGAGCCACTCATTTTAGCATGTAAACTCTTAATTCAGTCTGACCTGACTGGTATGTCAACAGTGAGACGCTAATTTCAGATTCACTAAAAGGACCATGCCTCTTGATATTCAAAGAAGTATATTTGACGAGGTAAAGAGGAGGAAAGTTAGGAGTTGAAACAGAGGGATCGAGGGGATGCGATGAGAGGGGTCGAGGGATGAGGTTGAAAGGGATGGAGGGGTCGTAGAGAGGGAAAGAGGAGTCAAGGGGAAGGGAAAGAGAATTGAGCAGCGACTGATTGTGATCCTTGGAAATCTGGATGTAGGAACCCGGAGAGAGAGATTCAGGGTGGGGGGCATATCTCTGGAGGCGTCGACTCCTTGACCCCCCAGTTCCTGCAAACAGATTGTAAACGCGAAGAGAAAACAGAGTGGGTTGGGGTGGAGGCGTTTGAGAACTGAGTCAAACAGACGAGGAGAGTTTCAATGCGCCTATATAGGCAGGTGCGGGAAATGGGGTGTTTGAGGCGTGGTCCTGTTCCTGCACCACAGTTATTTAACTTCCTTTAACTGTATGAACTGAAATTGCATTATGCCTTTCATCAGTTCCTACATCGACTCCCCGTCTGCAATTGAAGAGTTCTAGTTCTGCTTTTTTTAGACAGACATCTGCAGTGAGGATTTCATCATTCCTTTCACTGGACTTCCCAGGAATACATGTGACGCTGTGTGACTGTTTTCGTTACAGTATCAGTCTATGAGTGTGACACAACCATGGTCAAACACATCTCAACAACACGTATCGACTCTATTAACCCTTCATGGGGCGAGGAACCATGCTGCACATTTTAAATTGTGTCCTGATGCCTCTCAGTGAGGTTTAGAAGCATGTGGTTCTCACCCAGCCAATCAGAGAAGATCAAGGCAACATTCTCAGGTCAAATGTGGTCTACAAGGTCCATCTCTGTATGAACGCTGAGTGTAGCTTCTTTATTAGGTACCATGAAGAAGAAGTGTCCTAATGTTGTCTAATGTGATGATGTGTATGTTGCCTGAGTCAGCACTTATGTTCTAATGGCCTAAAGTATGAAATGTTTTCATTTGTTTACCACTGAAGGGCAAGGAACCTTAAAAAAGTCTCATATGTCCTACAATAACACTCTAGGGTACTCTAAGTATTTCAGTGAGTGTAACAGGTTAAACTCTTAAACACAAAGTTTTCATTTCATCGTGTCTGCAGTTGCTGTCGTTGCATTGCTGTTCGCTCTGTATCACATCACCGCCACGGTCAGTCTGAAGGAACATCTAGCTGATTGTCTGGAGGACAAAGACTACGACCGACTCCTGGAGACCGTGAAGACCGGCCTGCCATACCTAAACACATCTCATCATGTTGTCATCGTCGGGGCTGGTGTGGCTGGACTGACGGCCGCCAAGTTGCTGCAAGACGCAGGACACAATGTATGACACAACCTGCTGACTACTTTCTGTGCTGCCAGAGAACCTTTGAGAGCCTTCCCAAGCCATCAGCATCTTGGTTAATCAAAGAGATAGTTTGAGATAATCTAATTGTGATAGTAATTGTCACACATTGATCCTCAGACATTGGAGGCATATGGCGTCCCTGGGAAGGTTTCTTTACTCATTCTCATAATCCAGTTTCAGGGAATCTAGGTTCAAAATAAAACGAAAAAATAGTGACCTTTGCTGAACTGTTTGTATTTTTCCGTTTGAACAAGGTAATCATTGTAGAAGCTAGCAAACGAGTTGGAGGACGAGTGGAAACTTACAGGAATGAAAAGGAGGGCTGGTATGCCGAACTGGGGGCCATGAGAATTCCAGATTTCATCGGTACGTCAAAGATTTGTAGATAAACAAGAAATCTCTCAAACTCACATGACTATGATTAGGGATCCCCATGAAACTAAAATATACAATTTGCAGACTAAATTAATTTAAACACTGATAGGATGATGATGATGATGATGATGATAAAGTAATCCACCCTAACCCTATCACATGTCTTTCTTAAAGACACATGAACAGACTGTTAAAGACATGTTTCTCACATCAGCTCCTCTGTCGACAGGATTGTTCACTGGTTTGCTGATAAGCTGGGGGTCAAGCTGAATAAATTTGTCATGGATGACCCCAACACTTTTTACCTGGTTAACGGGATACTGAAGAGGATGTACGTGGTGCAAGCGGACCCTGATATTCTCAAGTACAAAGTGTGGCCGAGCGAGAAAGGGAAGTCGGCTGACCAGCTGCTGCAACAAGCACTGCAGAAGGTACTTAAGAAAGATTAAAAGAGGGCCTTGTATCAAATTGCGTTCTGCAGTGCTTACACTTATTATTTTGAGTTGAGATATTTTGAGTTGGTAAAGACGGTAGCCAAGGACAAGACAGTGCCGCACCATACAAATGCTTATTCAAATTGTATGTGTTTTTCTTTAAGTACCACAACGTTGTCAGATAGAAGCCATCACTACATTTATTGGGTTTATTTAGTAGTCCGTTATGTGTTGGTACCACAGAACTGCAACTTAAACATTGCTGTTGCCATTTCTTGTGAGTGCACAAATCTCAAATATGTGTTTGTGTACAAAGAGAAGCTCAATGTGATCATTCTTCTCTTCCATACTAAAATATGAGGATTATTATTATTACACTGAAACTTTCAGACACTTTTTCTTTTCTTTTGTTTTTTGTTTTTTTGTAGGTGAAAGATGAAGTGGAGGCTCATGGCTGCTGGGCTGCTCTGAGAAAGTACGACCATTATTCTGTGAAGGTAAAGCACAGTGTGATCTAACTAAAATTAGGTCATAAAAATGAACTGTGTGTTGAGTAAATAAATTGTATAGCCTGTAATGGGTGTGCCATTCCCAAACGTTGATTATTAAGAAGCACAGTTTATTAAAAATATTACACTTTGCCAGTTTGTCTAGGAAAAACAGTGACCAGCAGTATCTGAATCATCATATTTTTAAAAAATACCGATTTTAAGATTTCTGTCAGAGCCAAATTGATTTTGCAATATGAATTTTTGTTTCTAAAGGAGTACCTGAAAGAAGAAGGAGGCCTGAGTCCAGAAGCCATCAGGATGATTGGAGAACTGCTTAATGAACAGAGTATGATGTACACTGCACTGAGTGAGATGATCTATGACCAAACCGACATCAACGACCAAACCACGTGAGGCCTGACAATTTTTAAACCAAAAGTATAATAGGAGTACTAAATTCTATGTTAACAAAATAGTTCTGGAAAACTGACAACGTTCACTTCTTTGCAGATGACGCTGTTTTGTACATTTGAATATATCCACTTCTGTTTTGTTCTTCATATGTCAGCTGGTCATTGTCTTCCGATGATTAGAACTAAAGTCTGAAAAGGTTCACAGTTGTCCAGGTCAGGGTATATCCAAAACCGAGGATCACGTTAGGTCTGAAAAATAAAGATGATTTTTATATTAATTTTTGTAGATGACAGTTTTGTACAAATGTGTATTAGCTGTATGTAGAGTTTGTTTTGGTCAAATAACAAATATTTACAGTCGGCACAACGTCTTTTTCTCTGGACAGTTCAAAATGATGTGACCCTCAGCCAGAAACTTTGGCTGAAGCCTCAAACCAATGATTTTAGAGTCTATGTAAGCACATACGCTCTCTTCAATCCAACTGCCTTCATAAAAGTCCCTGAAAAAACGAAATTCACTTGTTTGCAGATAATAATAATAATAATAATACATTTTATTTAGAAAGCGCCTTTCATGCCACTCAAGGACACTTTACAGCAGTTAAAATAAAACACACAGCACAGAGTAAACAACATTAAAGCACAAAATAAACAACAATAAACACAATGAATAATGAAAAGAACAAATAAATAAAACTGTGCAGAATAAAAGGGAAGTGTTAGGGTGAGGGGTGGTGGGGTGGATAGGCAATTTGAAACAGGTGGGTTTTGATTTTTGTTTTGAAGAGAGGGAGAGAGTCAATGTTACGGATGTGAGATGGTAAAGAGTTCCAGAGTCGGGGAGCAGAGCGACTGTAAGCTCTGCTCCCCATGGTGCTGAGGAGAGCAGGGGGGACGGTGAGATGGAGAGAGGAGGAAGATCTGAGGGAGCGTGCTGGAGTGGCAATGTGGAGAAGATCAGACAAGTATGGAGGGGCGAGGTTGTGGATAGCTTTGAAAGTATACAGAAGGATTTTGAATTGGATTCGTAGTGTGACCGGGAGCCAGTGAAGTTGCTGTAGGATGGGAGTGATATGGTGGGAAGAAGGGGTTTTGGTGATGACACGTGCAGCAGAGTTTTGAACCAGTTGAAGCTTATGGAGAGACTTGTGAGGGAGACCGAAGAGGAGCGAATTGCAGTAATCAAGACGGGAGGTGACGAGGCTGTGAACAAGGATGGAGGCGGTGTTGGGAGTGAGGGAGGGACGGAGTCGATTGATATTACGTAAATGAAAGTAGGCAGCCCGAGTGGTGTTATTGATGTGAGATTTGAATGATAGTGTGCTGTCAAGGATGACACCCAGACTCTTAACCTGAGGGGAGGGGGAAACTGAGGAACTGTCGATAAGAAGGGGGAAACGGTCAATTTTGGATAGTGTAGATTTCGTGCCAACTAGAAGGATTTCTGTTTTATCACTGTTTAATTTGAGGAAGTTGGAAGTGAACCAGGATTTGATTTCGGTTAAGCAGGTGACAAGGGAAGAGGGTGGGAGTGCGGAGTTTGGTTTACTGGAAAGGTAGAGCTGGGTGTCATCCGCGTAGCAGTGGTAATGGATGTTGTATTTACGGAAGATGGTGCCAAGGGGGAGGAGATAAGTGATGAAGAGAAGAGATGACACAGTTTTATATATTTGTGTATGAACATCAATTTATATGTATTTGTCTTTATATATCAGCTGTTTATTTCAGCTTATTATTTTCTACTAACGTACAAAAAGGCAATAGAGATGTTGGCTTGTCCCAGCTTGTCTTATTTGTGTTGTGACAGACATTGAATTTCAGCTGTGAACGCAACCGTGACTCAGATCATAACTGAGATCTAATCTAAACGTACACAACAGACTGCGGGTTTCTCTCTGAGCCTACATACATTCTGCATTCTCAACTTGATCACCTGAGTATGTAGTGTTCTGTAAAGTGATTTACTACATGAACGCATGCAGTAACATTTGCTATTTGTCCTTTTGTTTTGAAGGTACAGTGAAGTGACTGGTGGGTCGGACCTTCTAATCAAAGCTTTTCAGGAAGTCCTTGATTCCCCTCAGGTCCAGATTCTCCTCAACTCCAAGGTCAAATCTATCACTCAGTCAGATAATGGTGTCGTTATATCATACCAGGGAGGTCAAAAGTCTTCTCTTGCAAACCTTTCTGCTGATGCTGTCCTGGTAACAACCACGGCCAAGGCAGCCCTCTTCATGGAGTTTGCGCCGCCACTCTCCAGCAGAAAGATGGAGGCCATGCGGTCCATCCACTATGACAGCTCCACTAAAATCCTCCTCACCTTCAGTGAGAAGTTCTGGGAGAAAGACGGCATCCGAGGAGGAAAGAGCATCACAGACCGGCCTTCTCGGTTCATCTACTACCCCAGCCATAGTTTCCCAACTAATGACACCATCGGTGTCCTCCTGGCGTCCTACACCTGGTCTGACGACTCCCTCCTCTTCCAAGGTGCGAGTGATGAAGATCTGAAGGAGCTGGCTCTGAGAGATTTGGCCCTGATTCACGGTGAGCGGGTGAAGACCCTCTGCACGGGGGTACTGGTGAAGAGGTGGGGCGTGGATCCCTACAGCTTGGGCGCCTTCGCTCTGTTCACACCCTACCAACACTTAGATTACGCCAAGGAGCTCTTCAGGAACGAAGGCAGGGTGCACTTTGCTGGGGAACACACTGCCTTCCCTCACGCCTGGATCGAGACTTCTATGAAGTCTGCAATCAGGGCTGCTACCAACATCAACAACATGGCGCACAGAGAGTTTGGGGCTCAACACCATGATGAACTCTAATGTCCTCGCTCTGAATTGTTGTAACGTGAGTTTTTTAGTTAACATGACATGGTAGTTGGGTTAAATTGTAAATTGGTGTCTCTCAAGTGCTATTGCTATTCTCCTTTCATTCCTGCTGCTGCTACAAACAATGGAGCTTTCCAGCATATAGTCATTAGTTTGTTTTATTATAATTGTTTGTGCAATTCCTCTGATGTTTACTCCTCCTGTGTTTTTCCTTTTCCTTTTCTTTGGACCAGTAATCCGTGGCTCATTGACTTGTGTTTCATCAGGTTAGCTGCATTGTTTTGGCAAAGTTGCTATAAGATCAGACAGCGTGTATTGCATTATGTACTGTGTAGTTAGCATCACATCCAATGTGTTTTTCCTTGATGTGTTTTTTTAATAGCTGATTATTCTTCATTATTTTCTGTATTTCCCTTGGGATAAATAAAGTATCTATCTATCTGTCTAGCTACCTAATCCCTCCAATGGGCCTGTCTATTACCACAGCAAACTACAGCACAAAAGTTTTGGAGATAATTGCTTGATTTGTAACTCTTCTTTTCATACTCCGGACTGAACAGGGAATAGCACTAGCGTATCATAACAAAGTATTAGTGAAATGAACGGGAAACCCCGAAAAAAAAAAAATTCAACAGACATTTTCTACAATCAACTGCTCTGGCATACTTTCACCCAGAGACTTCATTTCAACTTTAAAACGTAGGCACTCTTGCCTTCTCTTCAGAGATTCACTTCACTTATCGACACCTTTTACTGTTTTTAAACTATGAAGCCTCAAAGTTGTGAAGGTTTTTACTCAAATTTCAGTGTTTGTAATGGGTGTGTATTACGCGGAATGTTGGTGCTAGAGTGGATGACATCATCAGCTAGAGTGAAGAGGAGAGAAGAAAATTAGGCAAAAAATAAAACACCACAGACATAATTTATACATAGAAACGTAGGAAAATTTGTCTTCTTGCTCAAATTCATCTGCTAAAGCTGTAAGTCTTATAGTTTTGGCGTGAGACGCAAAGATGCGCCAGCAACACCCATCCACAGCTCCATACACTGCCATGTTAAATTTCTGGAGCAAAGCAGAGGCAATCCTTTCTTTGAATCGCTTTAAATAGCTCACATTTCTTCATTTTACCCACAAACAGCACATCTAGACGTTCAGGAAAGCCTCGAGATACCCAAAGTGAAGTCGGTTCAACGATTGGAAACACGGTTTGGCCACAAGTCCTTCCTGTTCGAGGCCGTGGTTTCAGTATTTTCTTTCCCTCTCCCCGTCTTCCAACTGAAATTCAAACTGGTAACCATGACAACCAGGCCCCAATGGGCTTACACACGCAGCAGAAGAGGAGGGGCTCCACAGAAAGTGGCGGGAAACTTCCAAATGATATAAGTAACTGGTCTGTGGCGGCCATTTTGGCACCAAAGTTGAGCAATGACAGGTGTCTGTCTGCTAACATTAGCAGCTAATGGTAACAGCCCACTCGGCACTTCAAAATTTCCGCGGGAATTTTCTAGTTCTATTTGTTATTTTCTTTTACAAAAACTTCAAGCCCTTCTTTCTGCGACTTTATGTCTACAACAACAAGAGCAACTGCTCTCAACCTGTATCTCTGTTTATCTAACAGACACTAACCTTAAGCATGAGGTTAGTTTTCTGTTTTTCTTTTGTTTCCACCTCAGCAATCATTAACACTTAGAAAATTTTCATCTTCCTTCCCCTGCATACTTTTTCTATCATTTAACACTTGTTAGACTCCACTGTCCAGACATCACATCAGCTGGAGGATCAGTGTTCCAAAACACTCTTATCTCCTGTCCTCTCCTTGCTTCCTCTTCTGTGCCTCACCAAGCCAGTGAATGACCTTCTTCTCCTCTTTTCTTTTTTGACTTCCCACATTCCTTCTCTTTTGTCTGATTTAGTTTAGTACATTCTGGTACCGTTAACTTTCCTACAAATTCATATTTCTTTTCCCCTTTCTTCAAATGTTTAACATTCTTGTCATCTCTCTGTCTCATGAATTTTGCGTTGTCATCTAGTTCTTCTGTTCTGGCTTTACAGCCTAAGTTATCCATATTCTTATCTTCTTTGATCTGATTTTATTTCACCTTGGTTACAGCCAGCCAGTTTGTATGGAGGTCACCCGAGCAACAGGTCCCATTTTGGTGAACACCACCGCTGGTCATTGAGTTTGTTGTCACCGTTAGATTGCCCCTCTGCATCCTTCACCAAAACACACCATGACCAAGCCATCTACCCTCTCCTTTTTATTTATTTTACAGCTGTTTTTGTTGTTTTTATATTTTTATTTTACTTTATTTTTGTCAGGAACATTAGCAGATAATGGTGGTTGTACTCAAATGCAGGACAAAAAAAAAAAGGGCACTGCAGATGAGGCAGGAAATCTTAACTCAACGAAAAGAACTTCTCCCAAACGTTATCCATGACATGACCAGACATAACTATGGGAAGAAAACAAGTATCAAGACTATGGAGCAAAACTTGACAAGACCAATATGACGAGACACGAGTACGACAGAGGGGAAGGCAGGGCTATATATACACACAAGTCAAATCAAAACGGGACACAAGGGGAAACCAATGACCTAATCAAAAGGGGAAAACACAGGGAGTAACACAAAACAGGAAAGCAAGAACTTAACAAAATAAAACAAGAAACAAAAACACAGGAAAACTAATCACAAAATCATGACAATATTTATTTCTAGGCCTTTCTCTCTCCTATCTTTAATGTCCTAGACGGAGTTATTTATTCCTATTGTCTTCTCACACAGAATATGGACTATTCCTAGTTCTAATTCTGCTCAGTTAAATGTGGCTGCGTTTCTCTGATTATTCTTGTGTTAAATCCATAATATATTGGCCCATACACTGACAGGAGTTAATTTAAACAAGAGCATCACCGCTTTATCTTACACTTAACCTTTTAAACTGAACTAGCCTCTGCTTCCTTCAACAGGATTATTTCTCAATAATTTGACTTAAGTTATATTACCCAAGATGTCCAGTCACTCTTCCTACTCCCTGCGGGTACCAGCCTCTTTCCACAACAATTCAGTTGGAGGTGTTCCTGTAACAGTCCCAGACTCCCCTGAGCACGGTGTCGGCCCCCAAAACCTGGACAAAAGAAATTCTTTTGTCAAGAATGACAGTCACCTTAGTCTCGTTTAAAAGTTTTACTTGCAGCAAGGAGTCAACACATGCACTACAGCAAGTATCGGCGCAACGGTGTGTGGGAGTTTCTCCCTAATATTTAATACGAAGATAAGACTAAATATTTTGTGCGAGAGTTTATTTTTCCAACACTAAAGCCCCTCTGTGAATAAAGTTTGTCTTTAGTGCACATCACTGAGGCGTTGTTTCAGAGTTATAAACAATTAAACTATTTATCTTCATCAACTCTAATAGAATTCTTGCCCACAGCCTCAGTTTATTTAAAGGCAAATAGTTTTCCATCAAATCTACAAACGCCAGACTGCACCTTGGTTTCACTTACTTCCTTATTTCCTGCATCAGTGATCATAAAATATACTTGTGTTTGCTCATTTTTTTATGGCAAGGTTCCCACAAGATCACATTTTTGAAAATGAAACCAAAGCCTAACCGCCGGTTTTAAAGAAGGGAGTGCAGCATAAATTCCAGTGGTTCTTAGAAGAAGTGAATAAGAGCGGCAACGATTTCACATCCACTCAGTCCTCCATCAGATTCTGGCTCCTTGAACGGTAGGCATCTGCTGGTTCATCTCAAATAACCTCTATTCCAGTCACACTGTTATTGATGTCAGCATGAGGAATGATTTTTTCTGCTTCTTAAATGTCATTCATACATTCAATAGTTGTTTGGATGATGGGATTAAAACAGTCTTAAATAGCAGCTGCACAGAGCTGTGACAAAGAAATAACTAAACTTAAAATATATTTGAAAATTTAATAACATTACAGAAATGTACCATTAGTTTGTGTTTCTGCTGTCACAATAAAACATTAGACAATGTGTTTCTTGTCAACCTTTGCAGAGTTTATTTAAATGAATTGTGTCAATCAATGGTTTTACCAGGAGTTTACATTAAGTTTCTGTTCCTCTTGTCAAGTCACCCAAGACGAAAAGAATATGCCAAGAGAGATGCCTCAACGCGTGGTGACGTGGGAATTGTGTGAGTGTTTTGCAGCAATATTGCTTTTTATTTATTCATTTATTTAATAATTTTTTTTTTTTGGCCTTGTAAGGATTCCTTTTGGAATTTCAAATTTGAAGATTTTAGTTTGCTTTCTTGAGTAATTGTTCTGAACTTTCAAGTATGTGACATGCAGTACATGCAAAAACGTATTTCCTCGATCTAAATCTATGTCTGCAGTTTTCAGCCACAGGGTAAAGTGCTGTTGTAGTTCTGCTTTTTGTGGTTTACAAATTTTTCATGAGTTCCACTTGTTACTCACCACCATGTGGTTAAGAGAGGACAGGGAAGTCTTTGCCGGAATTCACCAGATTCTCAACCTGTAGATCACGTACTGACCGTAGCAGAGCCTGTGGTGTCTGGATTCTGTTCTCTTTCTCATTCAATCTGACTTTAGGATCTAGAAACAGATCATTATCTGTGCGTTCCTTTTTTACATCGCCTGACCATGTGAGAAGTTTAAGTTTACAGGTAATTCACCACTTTTCACAACATGCCCATGCACAAGTACTAAGAAAATACTAGTTATGGTAAAAAAAATGGTACAAAATAGTACAGTACAAGACAAAAATTAAAAGAAAAAGAAAAAAACAGACAGCCAAACAAATACAAAATATGTATTAAAAAAAAAAAAAAATAGCAAACAAAAAGCAATTCATGCATTCCAGATCATTCCTTATAATTTCACTCAGTATCACTATATCGAACATCCATTCATTTATTTTAAGATATTATATATATTTTAACCATCCAGGCCTACATTATTTTTCATTTTTCAATAATAATTTAAATTCTCTTGTGCTAATAGTTTGTCCAAAGTGTTTGGGGAGTAGGTTCCAAGCATACATAGCTCTGTACATTACTGTTCTTTTGCTGTAGTTCATCTTTATTTTTGGCAGTGAAATCTTTTCACTGGCTGCATGTCTCATTGTATAACTATGATTGTCTGAACTATACTGTAGTTTTTTGTGTAGAACTTGTGTTGGGAGTTTTTCTTACAAATCTATCACCAACCATCAACCATCTGAGATTTCTATGCATTTTAAATACATTAGTTCTGAGATCACAACCCAGGACAATGCGAATTGCTCTATTTTGCACTTTCTGAAGTTTATTTATTATGAGCAGTAGTCACCCACTGAGCAGTAGTCAAGATTTAACAGAATTTTATTAACAGCCATGTAGTCATCAGTGACAACTCCCAGCAGCTTGGTCTCCTGAACCTGATTGATATGTACTTCTTTGATTTATAGATCTAACTGAGGATTTTTACTAATGTTGTGGTGCGAGCCCATACTACAATACAGTTGGTTTTTGGATACTTTCAAAACAAGTTTTTTGTAATTAACCCAGTGCACAACTGCCTTTAACTCTTAAAAATAATGTACAATAACGGTCCCAAACAACTAATAATAATAATAATAAATTTTATTTGTAACGCACTTTATATTTACTAAAAAATCTCAAAAGTCAAAAGTCCCAAACAACTCCCCTGAGGTGCTCCACATGAAACATTCTCTTCAGAAAAACACCCATTAAAGAAAACTGTCTGTGTTCTATCAGTTAGATAACTTCTTAGGAAGGACAAAGAGGACACCTCAAACCAATAACATTCATTGTGGTCAGTTAGGTCTAAAGCAGCTGAGAAATCAAGCGAGTGACCATGTGCAGTTTGGATATGAAGAACAGTTCATAACTAAAGTGTTTCATTTCCAGTTGGATTTACGTGAGTGTGACGCATAGTTGAAATCTTTAATCCCTTCAGACTAATTCATGAATTCCCATCCGGTATTATTTGGAGTAAATGTGAAAGCCAACATTTTCAGTAACGCCAAAAACTAAATTCAACAAAGTGTAGGATCGCTGAATGAATTTAAATGAAAGCAGGGTTTAAAATGTCTTCTTGCTGGGCTTCCAGTTGCCATCGGTGTGCTGCTGTTCTCTCTCCACCATGCCACTGCCGGCGCTCGCAGCATGAAGGAACATCTGTCTGACTGTGTGGGGGAAGATGACGACTACAACCTGCTGCTGAAGACGGCGAGGCACGGGCTTCCGGTCATCAACTGGCCTCATCACGTTGTCGTCGTCGGAGCTGGCATGGCTGGACTGACGGCCGCCAAGCTGCTGCAAGATGCGGGACATAGGGTACGTGCAGCCTGCTGAATGCTTTAAAGCTTCCTTCATTGCTTTGTTGGCCACCAGGGGGCAGAAGAAAACAAAACAACAAAAAAAGAAACTCACAGGCATGCGACTACAACAAATCACCGGTTTACTGTATGTCTGGTGAATATTTTATTTTATTTGATAGTAACTTTGCAAAGCAAAACCTGATCCATCATGTATTCAAAAATACAAGTACTTTCTGAACTCTACATTTTGTGCTTCTGATTGTCATCAGATCTGATTCTGACTCAGCTGCCAATCATTTAACCAGGACAAGAGGCGTGGCCACGTTATTCTAGCCTGTCTTGTTCAGTTGGTTTTAACTTTTCATTCAGTTTTTAACACCTTTTACGTTAGCGATTGACTCTTGGTGTTTTAAATGTTCTGCAAATTAAATTGAATTAAATATAAGTTGAGTTCTGTGTCTAGACCATCAGTCTCCTTGTCTAAAATATTAACTTAAATTTAACCTGCGTGAATTTATGTCTCAATATACTACACACTGCTCTATAAACCATTACTCTACATATACTCTTTGTACTGACACTCACACACCTACATACGTATGTCTCACCGCCTGGACCAGGTAACCATAGTGGAGGCCAGCGGTCGTGTCGGAGGACGTGTGGAGACCTACAGGGATGAAGAGAACGGCTGGTACGCCGAACTTGGAGCCATGAGGATCCCAGAATCTCATCGGTGAGTTAAAACTTTATCTTGAATTTTTTTTTGCCTGACAGAAGAATCCAGATCTTCGCAATCTTTGCACAAACATTACGTTTGTGCAAAGACTACGATTTGTTTTTGGCTCATTTATGTCACTTGAAGGAGCGGTGTGGTGGATTTGGGGGGGATCTAGTGTTAAGAGTCAGGGGGGCTGAAGTGTGGTGACCCACTCGGACCACCAGTGGTCTGCCGGTCAGGAAGCTGTAGATCCACCTGCACAGGGAGGAGTCCAGGCCCAGGTCATGCAGCTTAGCAGCCAGTCTGGAGGGAACTATGGTATTGAATACTGAGCTGTACTGTAGTCAACAAACAGCACTCTCACATAGTTTCATAGTTTTGATCCATGAGTTTCTGAGACCATTTTGATAGTTATCATCTGCCCAATGGTGGATTTATCCATACTCTGCAGTCAGTAGCTTTTGGCTAATGTTTTCATGGATTGATATTTATATTGACTCTACTGAGCCAACTTCATTGTTTGTACATGTTGTAGTAAAATCTTGCTTACAATTATTGTGGATCAAATATAATGCAGCTGTCACTGTTTCACTACTGAAAGGCAAGATAAAAATGTCCTGAACATGATCTTTTTTGTTCTAAAATAGAAATTGTGACACGCTCAGTAAAGTGGTTTCATGATGTTAACCTTGCTCAAAGGCACCCCAACTGGACAAAGCATTGACATTCATGTGGCCTCATCTCTTATCAGGATCGTGCGCTGGTACGCCAACAAACTGGGGGTCAAACTGAATCCATTTATCATGGATGACCACAACACCTTTTACTTTGTTCACGAGCGAAAAGTGAGGACATACAAAGTGAAAGAAAACCCCGACATCCTGGAGTATAAAGTGTGGGAAAGCGAGAAAGGGAAGTCAGCTGACTACCTACTACAGAAAGCTTTGAAGAAGGTTTGTAAGAATGAGAGATTTGTTTCTACCTACTACGATACAGTTTCAGATATTAGTTTCGGTGCTTGGGCTTTAGTTTCTTTCATCACTGTGACCTGTGTTTTATGACTGGTAAAATAAAAGGACAGGAGTCCCAAAGTGTTGGGATTTAGAGATGAAGAGACATCCAAGTTGAAACTCAACTGAATATGGCAGAATGAAAAATCTGACTATTTTTGATGGGATGCCTTTTATCTGCTTCTCAAGGTGAAAGATGAAGTCGAAGCTCATGGCTGCAAAGCTTACTTTAAGAAGTATGACCACTATTCTGTGAAGGTAACGTGATTTTGTGAAACTTCTCACACATTTCAGGACTAAGTCCTTGAATTTGAGGGAACTCATTTGCGTTTGGCTTCACAGGAATATCTGAACACTGAGGGTGGAATAAGCCCCGGAGCAGTGAAGATGATCGGAGACTTGCTCAATGAGAATAGCATCATGCACCTGGCTCTGACGGAGATGATCTACATTGAGAGCGACGTCAACGACAAAACCAAGTAGGATTAGTTGATGATGCAACTGTTTGGTTGTTGCAGTATCTGTTTGGAAATGTTACAGAAATGTTTGAGAAAATACTTTTTTTTAAAGGATAGGCCTGGGTGGTGTCCAAATAAGCTGAGTGTACATATGGGTTAACTTTAAATTTGGTTTAGTGATTGTATAAACTTTGAAGACCAACAGTTGCTTCTGTTTGGAAATCACTGGCTCCCAACCAGTTGTACAGCTTTAAATTTGAATATTTTCTGGTAGCTGGTTTAGGCTGAACACAAAGGAACTGATTATGAAAACCATACAAACAAGGTATTCTTGCCTGATGTATCTCCTTTTTTTTTTCAGGTTCTATGAAATAACTGGCGGGTCCGACCTCCTCCCCAGAGCTTTCCTCTCCGTCCTCGACGTCCCTATCCTCCTCAACTCCAAGGTCAAATCCATCATCCACTCACGTGATAATGTAACTGTGCAGTATCAGACAGGTCCCAATGCCCCTCTAAGAGGACTTGCAGCTGATGCTGTCCTGGTAACAACCACGGCCAAAGCAGCCCTCTTCATGGAGTTCACACCGCCTCTGTCCATCAGAAAGATGGAGGCCATGCGAGCCGTCCACTACGAGAGCTCCACTAAAATCCTCCTCACCTTCAGGGAGAAGTTCTGGGAGAAAGACTGCATCCGAGGAGGAAAGAGCATCACAGACCGGCCTTCTCGGTTCATCTACTACCCCAGCCATAGTTTCCCAACTAATGACACCATCGGTGTCCTCCTGGCTTCCTACACCTGGTCTGACGACTCCCTCCTCTTCCATGGTGCAAGTGATGAAGATCTGAAGGAGATGGCTCTGAAAGATTTGGCCCTGATTCACGGTGAGCGGGTGAAGACCCTCTGCACGGGGGTGGTGGTGAAGAGGTGGGGCATGGATCCCTACAGCTTGGGCGCCTTCGCTCTGTTCACACCCTACCAACACTTAGATTACGCCAAGGAGCTCTTCAGGAACGAAGGCAGGGTGCACTTTGCTGGGGAACACACCGCCTTCCCTCACGCCTGGATCGAGACTTCTATGAAGTCTGCAATCAGGGCTGCTACCAACATCAACAACATGGCGCACAGAGAGTTAAGGGCTCAACACCACGATGAACTCTAATGTGTTCTCACTGAATTGTATGTTGTAGTAGTTGCATTAATTTTGAAATGCTTGAACCAGAAAATTAGTGATTGTGATTCTTTTGATCAGTTTCATCAATATCCAGCTTTCCTCGTTTACACTGCAACTGTAGCAATGCTTGCTACAATAACAACAATTAACTAGCACTAGGGGTTGTACAGACTAGCTGACCAGTTTGTCAACTTCACACTTTAAGGATTACGTCAAAAAATACACAATGTAAGACGAACCCTTGACGACCTCAACTAGTGACTTGTAGGTATAACTGTGGCATTCAATGCAGCTTTGTCATTTTACTTCACAATTAAACTGCTGTTTATTTCACCGTTGACTCCTCTGTGCTGTATGTGGCATCTGGATCTTTAACCAATCTAAAATGGAGGGTCACCAGTGAGTGTGACTGGTCTTTGCTCATCTGTGGTTCATGTACCAGATTTCTGTAAATGAACATGTTTAATTAGACATTTAGACTATGTTTACATGAAAGCTACATTTCTGTACACCAATCAGCATAACATTATGACTACATTCTTCAGATTGTGTAGGTTTGCCTCCAAAACGGTTGTGACTCATCAGAGGATGGACATGAGCCTTCTGGGGGTGTCTGATCAACAAAATGTTGTTATTGGGGGCCTTTGGGTCCTATAAATTGAGAGGAGGGGATTCTGTGGATCATCCCACAGATACTTGATCAGTTTTGGATCTAGTGAATTTGGAGGCCAACATCTTGTGCTGCTCGTCATATTTTTTTAGATGTTCCTAAAGCATTTTCTGTGTGTGCATGTGTTAAGCTGCATCCTGCTGGCATCAAGGAGTGTCATTGCTATGGGGTGGGGGTGCCTGGTCTGGTCTAGGTGGGTGCTACATGTCTAAGTAACATCCACACAAATGAATGAAGCCAGGTCCAGAAGTTTCCCAGCAGAACACTGAGTTGTCACAAGATGGTAAAGGATATTCACTTCTCCTGTCATAATGTTGTGGCTGATCAGTGTATACCATGTCTGGCCTGGGTACACATGGGATCACCCCTGGAAGAACTCCATGTGTTGCTAGGGAGACGGACATCTTGCAAGAAAATAGAGGAATGGACGATTCGTGACTGTCAAGACAAAACAGGACTTTATTTCAGTACCTAGACGTCATCTTCTACTTCTACTGTTGGCTGCATAGACATATTTGTGGACACACGGCAGCCAAGCACAGCCAATGCAGATGCTGTCATCAACAATTCTAACTTTCTGTCATTTGAGCTGTCAAGTCATCAGTCTGAGGTAAACTAGGTCGCCCGGCGAACTGCCAAAAATGGATAAATGGCTAAAACGGATAGATTGCCCTTCCAGAGAGACAGTGGCAGGGACCCTTTCATACAGCAGTTAAAGTCGCACTGCAATCTGTTCAAGGGCACTCCGCCAGAGTCTGCGACAAACTAGTCCCCTCAACCACAGAGCAGAATAATCCATGAGGCTAGTACAGATTCTGGGATAGTCTACCCCTTGCCTGCAACCATGATGTGCACGGACAAAACCCTCTTGGTGAGTCTCACCATGGTGGCATTCCTGCTGCTTCTTACGGTGTCCAAGTGGATGCTGCGGGGAGACCTGAGCCACCAGCAACATGCACGGCCCAGACGGGATGAGCCGACATCGGAACCGTCGAACCCACTGCAGCAGGCCTGACTCCAACACAATTTGTGGTACCGGATGGTGAACTATTTGGTGTGAGGAGTCTCTACCGAGTCGTGTGTAGTGTGCGCCAGCACTTTTGGATCATCTGTTGCAGTTGCAGTGCCATATGAGGATCATCTGTTTGACTGCATCTCTTCATGTCCACAAAACAGTTCTGTGCCGCCCAGTCAGCTCAAAATACATGCCTGTGTTATCCGTCCAGATTGAAAACAAAACGTGAACTGTTTCTCCCAAAAACCACCCTCCTAACAGGCACGGGGGTCATGTGCCTCCAGCTAAACTGCCTAAAGTCAAACCTCTTTTCTCTCCTGCCTCAAATGTTTCAACTCCACCTCGCCGAATGGAACCAAAGTGGGGGTATTCAAGGAGAACTGCTCCACTATATTGAGCCTGAATATCTTGCGCCACTGTGGTGGGTTGACTTCAGGGACAAAGGCAACGTTAAGAAATGGGACTACCCCAGATTATTGGGAATGTCTGAAATAGCTGACCCTGAGGTAGGCCCTTATGAGTCCAGACCGAGCCATTCCTGACACATACTGGGTATGTGGTAATGGTCGACTCAGAGTCACACTGCCCGCTAGCTGGACTAGGGTGGGTGCTTGCAGTAAAGGTAATGGTCGCAGAGAATCCTTTGTTCCTGAGTAACCTAGATCCCATAGGTCCAAATGTCAGCTAAAGGGAAGTTGTGATAAGAAGGTGTACATAGACGCCATAGGCGTCCCAAGGGGTGTTTGAGAAGAGTTTAAGGCCAGAGACCAAATAGCAGCAGGGTTTGAGTCCATATTTTGTGGACTACAATCGATAAGAATGTAGATCGGATTAACTATCTCTATTACAACCAGCAGCGTTTCATTGACCACACAGAAGCAGCCATCACAGGCCTAGCCGAGCAGCTAGATGCCACGTCCCTCTCTGCATGGCAGACCAGAATGGCTGTAGACAAGCTGTTGGCATATATGGCATATGCTGTGCTGTTAAATGTGTCTTTCCTCGAACAGTCATGGTCTCTGACTTCTCAGAAGAGTGCGCAGGGGTGCCACATCCTGTACCAGCTGTACCAGCTCTGGGTGAGAGGCAGAAGTATATAGGTTGCGTGCATGCAGGAAGAAGACAGAGTTACAGACATCAGTCCTTGAACCTGTCTGAAGTGTTTCTCCTGTCCAGACTGCAATCTGCAATGAAACATTTAGACAAGGAGACATCTCTCGTGTATGACCAGTTTTTTCCACAACAGAGTGCAGCAAAATTTCCAGTGGATCGCAGAAGAAGAGAATAAGAGTGGCGACGACTGCACATCCACTCAGTCCTTTGTCAGGTGGCTGCTTGAACGGTAGGCATCTGCTGGTTCAACATTCATTAGCATTTGGAAGATGGGATGAAACCATGGGATGGAAAGTAGCATCTGCACAGTGCTGTGACAAAGAAATAACTAAACGTAAAATATATTTGGAAATTTAATAACATAACAGAAATGAACAGTTAGTTTGTGCTTGTGCTAGTCACAATAAAACATTAGACAATGTGTTTCTTGTCAACCTTTGCAGAGTTTATTTAAATGAATTGTACCAATCAAAGGTTTCACCAGGAGTTTACATTAAGTTTCTATTCCTCTTGTCAAGTCACCCAAGACGAAAAGAATATGCCAAGAGAGATGCCTCAACGGATGGTGACGTGCAAATTGCGTGAGTGTTTTGCAGCAATGTTCCTTTTGATGTACTTGGTCTTGTAAGGATTCCTTTTGGAATTTCAAATTTGAAGATTTTAGTTTGCTTTCTCGAGTAATTGCTCTGAACTTTCAAGTGCGTCACATGCAGTACGTGCAAAAAAGTATTTCCTTGATCTTAATCTATGTCTGCGGTTTAAAGCCACATGGTAAAGTGCTTCTGTAGTTCTGTTTCTTGTGGTTCACGAGTTCTTCATGAGTGCAGCTTGTTACTTACCACCGCGAGGTTAAGTCGAGGGCGAGGAAGTCTCACGTACAGGCCACAGAGCAGCAGAGCCTGTGGTGTCTGAATTCTGTTCTGTTTCTCATACATTCACATTTTCTCAGACATTAGGATCTAGAAACAGATCATTATCAGTGCGTTTCTTTACCCATAATTTATAACGCCTGACCATGTGAGAGGTGATTCACAACTTTTCACAACATGCACAAGTACTAAGAACATACTAGTGATGATAAAAACAAACATGTGCAAACGTCTTTACTATTCATACAAGATAAGTGTGACCATGTGCAGTTTGCATACAATAAGTATGAATATGAAGAACAGTTAAGTGTTTCTTTTCCAGTTGGAGTGTGAGTGTGATGCATAGTTGGAACCTTTAATTCCTTCAAACTAATATATGAATTTCCATCCGGTATTATTTGGAATAAACATGAACGCCATTTTCAGTAACACCGAAAACTGAATTCAACAAAATGTAGGATTGCTGAATGAAATTAAAGCAGAATTTAAAATGTTCCCTTTCTCCTTGTCGGGCCTCCAGTTGCTGTCATTGTGCTGCTGTTCTCTCTCCACCACGGCGCTGCTGCCGCTCGCAGCATGAAGGAACATCTGTCTGACTGTGTGGGGGAAGACGACGACTACGACCTGCTGCTGAAGACGGCGACGGACGGGCTTCAAAGCGTCAACTGGCCTCATCACGTTGTCGTCGTCGGAGCTGGCATGGCTGGACTGACGGCCGCCAAGCTGCTGCAAGATGCAGGACACAGGGTACGTGCAGCCTGCTGAATGCTTTAAAGCTTCCTTCATTGCTTTGTTGGCCACCAGGGGGCAGAAGAAAACAAAAAAGAAACTCACAGACATGCGGCTACAACAAATCACCGGTTTACTGTATGTCTGGTGAACATATTTTATTCAATAGTAACCCTGTAAAGCAAAAGCCTGATCCATCATATATTAAAAAATACACGTACTTTCTGAACCCTTCATTTTGTGCTTCTGATTGTCATCAGATCTGATTCTGACTCCAGTCATTTAACCAGGACAAGAGGCGTGGCCACATTATTCTAGGCTGTCTTGTTCAGTTCAGTCTTTAATTTTTCATTCAGTTTTTAACACCTTGTATGTTAGCGATTGACCCTCAGTAATTTAAACATTCTACAAATTAAATTAAATTAAATATAAGTTGAGTCCCTACATGTGATGTCATGCACGCCATCTGAGCGCAGCAGAGTTTAATTATTTTATTCAGCTAAATGACTCTGCTTGGTTGAAGGACTATCCAATGAATTAGGTCAATGAAGGTCTTTGTTAGTGAAATGAAGGTTATCAGATGTTTTCTTTATACTGACTGTCTGATTTCTAACTGCCTGGACCAGGTAACCATAGTGGAGGCCAGCGGTCGTGTTGGAGGACGTGTGGAGACCTACAGGGATGAAAAGAACGGCTGGTACGCCGAACTTGGAGCCATGAGGATCCCAGAATCTCATCGGTGAGTCAAAACTTTATCTTGAATTTGTTGCTCGACAGAAGAATCCACATCTACTGTAATGAAATGTTTTTCCAGTTCCTGTGTGATCCATTATCGTAAATTCAAAAGTTATGAGGAAGAGTTAAATTCACCACAACATTATGACAGGAGAAGTGAATATCATTGATTGACTGTGCAATGTTCAGATATTCAGATATTCAGAAACAAAATGTAACAACTCTGCACATTTCATTTTTATTTTAGATAAAACAATGACTCTAGTCATTATTTTGTAAGTAGTATAAACTTCAAAACACTTGGAAAGAAAACAGTAAGGGAGGGGTATTTAGTTTGTTTCAGTCTGCAATCTCACCACTGGGTGGCGCCAGATTCTCAACACTGGACCTTTAATCCATGACTTTCTGAGACCTCATCTGCCCCCTGGGGAATTTACCCATGCTCTGCAGTCAGTAACTTCTGGCTAATGTTTTCATGGATTGACTTTGCATTTTTTTATTTATTTATGTTTTACAGGGAAATCTTATTATAATATAATATCCATTATACATATTTATATTGACTTTACTGAGCCAACTTATAATTACTTCATTGTTTGTACATTATGTTGTAGTAAAATCTTGCTTACAATTATTGTGGATCAAATATAATGCAGCTGTCACTGTTTCACTACTGAAACACAAGATAAAAATGTCCTGAACATGATCTTTTTTGTTCTAAAATAGAAATGTGAAAAGCTCAGTAAGATGGCTTTACAACATTAGCCTTGCTAAGCAACTCAACTGGACAAAGCATTGACATTCATGTGGCCTCATCTCTTATCAGGATCGTGCGCTGGTACGCCAACAAACTGGGGGTCAAACTGAATCCATTTATCATGGATGACCACAACACCTTTTACTTGGTTCACGAGCGAAAAGTGAGGACATACAGAGTGAAAGGAAACCCCGACATCCTGGAGTATAAAGTGTGGGAAAGCGAGAAAGGGAAGTCGGCTGACTACCTACTACAGAAAGCTTTGAAGAAGGTTTGTAAGAATGAGAGATTTTTTTCCTACCTACTACGATACAGTTTCAGATATTAGTTTCGGTGCTTGGGTTTTAGTTTCTTTCATCACTGTGACCCATGTTTTATGACTGGTAAAATAAAAGGACAGGAGTCCCAAAGGGTTGGGATTTAGAGATGAAGAGACATCCAAGTTGAAACTCAACTGAATATGGCAGAATGACAAATCAGACTATTTTTGATGGGATGCCTTTTATCTGCTTCTCAAGGTGAAAGATGAAGTTGAAGCTCATGGCTGCAGCGCTTACTTTAAGAAGTATGACCACTATTCTGTGAAGGTAACGTGATTATGTGAAACTTCTCACACATTTTAAGACTAAGGCTGAATTTGAGGGAACTCATTTGCATTTGGCTTCACAGGAATATCTGAAAATCGAGGGCGGTATAAGCCCCGGAGCAGTGAAGATGATTGGAGACTTGCTCAACGAGAATAGCCTCATGCACCTGGCTCTGACGGAGATGATCTATCTCGAGAGCGACATCAATGACAAAACCACGTAGGATTAGTTGATGATGCAACTGTATGGTTGTTGCAGTATCTGTTTGGAAATGTTACAGAAATGTTTGAGAAAATACTTTTTTTGAAAGGATAGGCCTGGGTGGTGTCCAAATAAGCTTTAAATGTGAATCTTTGCTGGTAGCTGGTTTAGGCTGAACACAAATGTCCATAGGCAGAATCCTCTGAACTGATTATGAAAGACATACAAACAAGGCACTTCTGCCTGATGTGTCTTTTCTTTTTTTTTTCTTTTTTCAAGGTACCATGAAGTAACTGGTGGATCCGATCTCCTTCCTAAAGCTTTCCTCTCCGTCCTCGACGTCCCTATCCTTCTCAACTCCAAGGTCAAATCCATCATCCACTCACGTGAGGGTGTAACTGTACAGTATCAGACAGGTCCCAATGCCCCTTTAAGAGGACTTGCAGCTGATGCTGTCCTGGTAACAACCACAGCCAAGGCAGCACTCTTCATGGAGTTCACACCGCCTCTGTCCATCAGAAAGATGGAGGCCATGCGAGCCGTCCACTATGGGAGCTCCACTAAAATCCTCCTCACCTTCAGCGAGAAGTTCTGGGAGAAAGACGGCATCCAAGGAGGAAAGAGCATCACAGACCGGCCTTCTCGGTTCATCTACTACCCCAGCCATAGTTTCCCGACTAATGACACCATCGGTGTCCTCCTGGCCTCCTACACCTTTTCTGATGACTCCCTCCTCTTCCATGGTGTGAGTGATGAAGACCTGAAGGAGCTGGCTCTGAAAGATTTGGCCCTGATTCATGGTGACCGGGTGAAGACCCTCTGCACGGGGGTGGTGGTGAAGAGGTGGAGCGTGGATCCCTACAGCTTGGGCGCCTTCGCTCTGTTCACACCCTATCAACACTTAGATTACACCAAGGAGCTCTTTAGGAACGAGGGCAGGGTGCACTTTGCTGGTGAACACACCGCCTTCCCTCACGCCTGGATCGAGACTGCTATGAAGTCTGCAATCAGGGCTGCTACCAACATCAGCAACATGGCGCACAGAGAGTTCAGGGCTCAACACCATGATGAACTCTGATTTTGTCGCACTGAATTGCATGTTGTAGTAATTGCATTAATTTTGATAATTCCAGTGCTTAAACCAGCAAATTTGTGTGTTTGCTTCTTTCAATCAGTTCACCAAAAGACTGAAAACGCTTGCCTTTAAGGTCTCCTCACTTGCACTGCAGCTGTAGCAACGCTTGCTATAACAACGATTAATGATGTGCACTATGTTTTGTACAGACTAGTTGACCAGTCGGTCTGTCACACTTTAAGCATTACATCAGAAAATACACAATTGCGACGTGAACCTTTGATGAAGTCAACTAGTGACTTGTAGGTATAACTGTGGCATTCAATGCAGCTTTGTCATTTTACTTCACAATTAAACTGCTGTTTATTTCACTGTTGACTTCTCTGTGCTGTATGTGGCATCTGGATCTTGAGGGGAGGGGCCTCTGTGGATCCCACAGACACTTGATCAGTTTGGGATCTAGCGAATTTGGAGTGAATCTTGTCCAGGGGTGCCTGGTCTGGTCTAGGTGGGTGCCACATGTCTAAGTAACATCCACACCAATGAATGAAGCCAGGTCCAGAAGTTTCCCAGCAGAACACCGAGTGACTCGGTGACTAGATGGTCAACGATATTCACTTCTCTTGTCATAATGTTGTGGTTGATCAGTGTATAACATGTCTGGCCTGGGTACACATGGGATCACCCCTGGAAGAACTCCATGTGTTGCTAGGGAGAGGGACATCTTGCAAGAAAATAGAGGAATGGATGATTCGTGACTGTCAAGACAAAACAGGACTTTATTTCAGTACCTAGACATCATCTTCTACTTCTACTGTTGGCTGCATAGACATATTTGTGGACACACTTAAGATTTTACATCATTCTAGGTTCATTAGTTCACATTAGTTAATGATTCATAAAGAAACTGGGAAAACATAATCAGACGTGCATGAGTTCAGTTCAGATTTGTGTCCACTACACAGACTGCCTCACAGTCTGTTTCCCTTTATGCCACAACTTCCTAATCTGTTGATTGTGCGCTTGTCTTCACTTACGGCAACAGAATAGTTTTCCTGTTCTGAGAAGAAACTGCAACGGTAAAACCAAACTGGTAGGGAGGGAGAACCAGTTTCCAGACATCAGAACGATACAGCCTTCGTTCGGACTCAGTAGACGCGACAGTTCCAGAGAAAGGGTGATTAGCACCCCCAGGAAAAAGACCAACTGAACGACCATTATGGCCATGATGGTGTGGAAAGCCTTCATCTTCGACTGATCGAGCCGCTTCCTGCCGCCGGCCCCTTCCCCTGGCCCTGGACGAATCAAAGCACAGAGAACGGAAAAGCTGCAGAAAGAGGTGAGAAGTAAGGCGCAGACCAAGAAGGAAAGAAAGGGGCCATAAGGAATATCGGGCATATACAGAGCTGTTACACCAACCCATCCACAGCAAGCCAGCCAAGCACAGCCAATGCAGATGTTTCTGACCCTGACCCCTCCTGACTGTCTCAGCCGCAGGTAGATGATTGGGTGGATCACAGCCAGGTAGCGCTCCACACAGGTCAAGGTGTTAAGGGAGACCTCTCCAGGGAAAGAAACAGCAGACCAGTGAATCCCAAAATACACCAACCAGTGGACACCCATGTAGAAGCCACAAAAGTAGAAGATGATCCCCAGGATAGAGATCAGCTCCATGACGGCCTCGTGGTATGTGAAAATGTCCGAGTGGCTTATTGTCACGGACGAGCGCTGCTGCCGCCATTGCTGGTAACCCAGGTGGAGGATGAAGACGGAGAGTGGGAAGAGGAACAAAGACTTGATGGTGACCAGAGAGTTGGAGATTAAAACTCCAATTTGAGAGTTGAAGCAGTGGTACATCGGATCGGTGACGGAGGAAGAGGAGTTGACCGCCATGTTGGTTTGTGTTTGGTCTTTATGGAAGTAGACAAAAGAAGTACAGAGACAGTATTTCAGTGGGTTTACCATTCAACTCCTCAGTCATTTTCCATTTTATACAGTCAGTGTATTTTTTAATATTTCTAGTTTGCTTTAAAACCAGAAACAAAAACTAGAAAAACCACAGTTATTAGACTAAGTGTCTTCTTTAGATTTAAGATCATAAATATATCAATATCAGGGTAAGATCATGTTAAGAAACTGTATCACTGGATTTTAGGTGTACCAGTCCACAGAAGAGAACCGGACCCAGAGTCGTTCCCTGTGGTACACAAAGAGCTAAAACTACTAATAATCATTACGCTTTTTTTGTTGTTGTTGGTGGAGCCTTTCTAAGAACTCAACACAATAATACTAAATATGAAATAAAGTACGAAATTTTTAAAATATTTAAATGAAATAAATCGAAAACTGGTTTAAATTACCGGTATGTTGATAATAAAAAAAGAATATTTTTAAATATACCAACCTTGAAGCAGAGTTGGGTTTTTTTTCTGAACGTCTTTCTTCTTCTCCAAATTCTGGCTAAACTGACTAAAACTGACTTGAAGGCATCCACGAGGACTTTTCTTGACTCTATTCCGCAACCGGTGGCATTATTCTTCAACAGGGAGGTCCAGCTCCAGCTGCTTGTGAGTGTGACTAGTTGTGGTGTTGTGTACTTAGGTGAGATCGGTCTTGTCCCAGGAGAGATCTTGTGTAAACAGTTAATGCATATTTGACTCAGTCATTCATTAAATCACTTTGACAGGATTCAAATGACCCGTAAGCAAAAAAACTGGTGCTTATACACATTCAACAGTGTCAAGCCGACAGGAGATTTACATGCATCTCCAATACCAGCTCCTCATAATGGCCATTAAAGCTATTATTATTTTACTAAGCCCAACCACAACCAGGTGTGACTTCGAGCCAAGCTCTATTAGTTAAATGAGTCACTAAAACGGTAACCACACCTGAAAACACTGCGAGACTCAGAGTTTAATCATTCTTTTTACTTTTAAATGTGTTCTTTTTTTGCAGACTAACATTATGTCAAAGAATGCAATTTATGTGCCCTTTCTCATTGTTAGTAAGGCCTGGATCCTCCCGGTGGCACTGGTGCCTTGTGACGTGCGACCCTCCATGTTGCAAGTCAAGTCATTCATATCACTCAGCCAGTACTCAGGTACTTTACAGACTGATTTTAATGAGAATCAATGCATTGTGTAAATAAATAAAAATCAGTTTATACAAATGTTGTTGAGTCAGGTTTATAATTCCACTGTATATTACAATATCATTCTGTTCATTAATTTGTATACAGCAATTCAACCAATACAACCAACAATCACACGGACAATACACAAACTGACTATGAAATTACTACTTAAAAACAGTGTTTCTATAATTTAATGTCTCAAAATCATCACAAGTGACCACAGAAAAATGTAGCTTCATTTCATATGGGTTGTCCAGGATGAAACATCTGCAATTATTTGTTGATTCCAACAATATTTTTAAAGAACAGAACTGGGCCTAGAATCGATCCCTGTGGCACACCAAGAGCTAAAACTATTAACTGTTAACAACTACTAATAACAATACATTTTATTTGTTGGTCCCTTTCTGAGCGCTAAATGTCACCTAACAAAACAACAGCAAAGCAGAAACCCTAAAGACATTTCAGAAAGACAACTCTAAAGACAGTTTGGGAATGATCATCTACTGTTTGAGGCTGGCACCATGAAATCCCGTCTTCATTTGGATTCCGAGTCGTGTTTACAGCCAGGTAGTTTCCCCGCTCTGTGAAGAAACAGCAAAGGCAACACCAGACTACTAGGCAGATTGAACCACAATGCTGCTATCTTTAGCAAACAATGGTCTTCGTAGCTCGATGTTGGCGAGATCACTACATTGCAAACCAGATTCCCTCCGAACCTCAACAGCAGCACTCCAGCTATGATTAGGACTGTCTGGAAAGCCCTTGACTTGGATCGATCAACATTCACCCTGTTTCCGCTTGTCTCACCTGGTCGTGGGCGAATCAGAACGTAGAGAATAGAAAAACTGCAGAAAGTTATGGTGATTACACATATAATCATTTGGCATGCATTTGGTATAATGCTGTATTCAGGAGAATTTATGGTCAGCATTACAAACACCATCCCAGTAAAGCAATACAGCCAAATGCATACAGTGCTTATATATTTGGTCCAATCCCTTCTCCTCAGCCTCAGGTATGTGATGGGGTGAACAACAGCCATGTAGCGCTCCACACAGATCATAACGGGAAAGAACATTGTTCCGTGCCAGGGGAACGTCAAAATGATTATCCCCACCAGTTTAATATCAGGGATGAAGTCGCCGCAGACAGCAAAGCTACACCCTAACCCTCCAACCAGCTCCATGGCAGCCAGGTTGTAGGTGTAGAAGTCGGAGGGACTCATGACGGCTGACGAGGAGCGCTGCTGTTTCCAACGCTGGCATCCCAGCACGAGGACGCAGATGGAGAGCGGGAGGACGACGCCGAAGCTGATGACGTTGGAGGCAATGAATATGTTCTTGGTAACATCAAATTTGAAGCACTCGTCGATGAAGGAGAACTGATGAATGACGGTGTCGTTGGTGGAGGATGAGGAGTTGACTGACATTTTTAGGCAGAAGAAGCCTGAAGAAGAGGCGGAAAGTTGGTTTTACAGAGACGAAAATAAAACAACTAAAAACAAAAACAGCTGTGGGTGGGAGAACACTGCAAGACACATCTACCCACTTCACATTCAAACAGCTAACACAACCAGCTGACCTCTAAACCTCCGCTTCATGGAGATCCCACTCTACGTACTGAACCTTCCGTCCTTTGTATGGTTGTTGAAATATTTCAATAAAAACCCAACTACCAACTCACCGGTGGAATAGTCATGGACTGACAATAGGAATTTGCAAACAGTGCACATTTAATTCAGTGGCATAGCAGTGATCACTTTGCTGACTGATCAGAGTTTGGTAGACGTCAATCTACATGAAGGTACAGAACGTTATGATGGATTTTGACCAATGGTGCATGTGTTTTTCATAAACATACACAACATCTCATAACTGAGGTGGTTCTGTTCTGAGGAATGGGCTAAAATTCCTCTAGGCTGCTGTGGATGACTGGTCAGCAGTTACCATAAATGGAGGTCACAGCAGATACTGGAAATGAAGATTTACTTACTTTTGCACCTCTGAGACATGAATATATTATTTATTATATTTCATTATTTCACAGAAGTACTGAAGAATATCTAAAAGTTTTTTTATTGCGATTTTTATATATGTCTCAATCTACCTTATATACAGAGACACAGTATATGCAGTAGGTATGTGCGGTGCACAGTCCTACTTTCACTAGGAAGGGCTGTAAGTTTAGTTCAGGACACTTCTACTAAATTAGTTCTTACATTATTAATTAATATGTTTTCCATCATTATACAGCACAGTTAGCATACATAGATAAAATAAGAGCGAAATGAATTATCACCTCACCGGAAGAGTCGGCTCCTCTTCCTTTTTGTCCTTCAAAGTCTCTGATGGCTGTGCTGTTGTCACAGTCGCTTCATTGCAAATATAATCATGACATCATCGTTACCGCGTGATTCCTGCAGCGCTGCCAAATTAATCGTCCACCTCGGCTGCGAGAGAACAATAAATGATTTCACTGAGTGACCGCTGGAATAAATTAGTGGTTAGGTTTCTCAGTGTGGACAAGCTAGTGGAGCCAGAGTGATTTCAGACTCGGACTTTTATTGATCCACAAGGTAAATTTAGTCTTTGTTGAGAACTGAGACAAACCATCATGAAGTGCTGCTCATGCGTCATTGTCATGATTGACAGGATTCAAATCAACCTGTAAACGGAAACACCTGCTTATTCAAATCACCTGGTGACATTTAAAGAGCTTAAAAATGATCTTGACTAAGAACGGCATTCACAGCCGCAGCACTGAATCGGGTCTGTCATTAAGACAACATCTGCTCATATTCCATGATAAGTTGTCCCTGTGGGTTATTGTGATTCTACTCTGCCGTGAGCCCATGGCTAACCTTGTGTTCACGGAAAATGGAATAATGCAAAAAAGAACATTTGCATGCTGAATACAACATTAATTGGTTTTGCAGTATAAAAAAAAAAAAAAAAGTCTTCCTTCCACCTATCACGCACCATCAACACACAAGCATCCATAACCAAATACCAGTTAGCAACAGCAGGTGAGGTCGGGAACAAACAGTCACATAACACTGCTGATAAAGGTGAGTGCAATTTCAAAATATATATATAGAGAGAGATATAGCTCCAAAGAGAATATCTGGGTTGTTTTCCAGTAAAAATATATGAGCCTTGTCTCCAGTATCTGCTGTGACCATCTTGTAACTAAATGTTTGTGGTAACAGCTGATCAGTGTTCTCCAGCAGCTTGGTTCCTCAGAACAGAACCACTTCAGTTCTGAGATGTTGGTGGGTTTCCTCACATCAACTGCTGCTTCAGGTCCAACAACAACATTTCTCTTGGATTAAGGTCAGGACTTTGACTTGGCCGTTCCTAAACATTCATCTTGTTCTTCTTTAACCGTTCTCTTGTAGAACCACTTGTGTTCTTGGGCTCATTGACCCAGTTTCTCTTCACATTCAGCTCATGGACAGATGTCCTGACATTTTCTTTTAGAGTTCATTGGTCCCTCAATGAGGACAAGGCGTCCTGGTCCAGATGCAGCAGAACAGGCCCAAACCAGGACATTAGCTTCACCCCCATGTTTGATGGAGGGATGAGGTTCTGATGCTTCATCTCATTTAAACCAAACTATTCTACTTTGGTCTCATCTGTCCACTAAACATTGTCCCAGTAGTCTTCTGTCTTGTCCACATGATGTTTAGAAATGTTCTTCTTGGAGAGCAGTGTCTTTGTCCATCACACCATGGTTGTTCAGTGGATTCATCAACATTACCATCAGCCAATGAGAGAGAGGCCTTTAGCTGCTTAGAAGTTCCCCTGGGTTCCTCTGGTTCCTCTCAGACTATCATGGAGTGATCTTTGTTGGTGGACCACTCCTGTCGTCTTCAATCTGTCTGACTGTGGATTATTTGTGGCTTCCAAACTCTTTAGAGATGCTTCTGGAACCTTTTCCAGCCTGATGAGCAACAACAACTCTTTCTCTGAGCTCTGAGACAAAGCTCCTTTGTCCACAAATGTGTGTTGTGAAGATCAGACTGATTCAAATCCCTATTTATTTAAACTAAACCAGGAACTGAGACTCATTCTGAACACATGGAATCTAGTTTGACCTTGAAAATAACTTGTAATCCCAGAGATTCTCTTCTCTTATATGTAATATTAGCTTATTTTCTTGAACAAATAAACAATCAAACGGCTCACTGCTGCCACCATCTGCTCATTGTTAATGTAGGCAACGATGATTAATGACTGAATAATGACTAATCTCCTTTTCTTCTCCCCAGTCCGCCTGCCTCCTACGTCCATATGGCAAATATGTCAGTCCACTTCTCTTTCAACTCCTCTGTCACCTTCTCTGATTTACTCAGCTACTGCTTAGAATCTAGAC
Source organism: Planiliza haematocheilus (assembly GCA_005024645.1). Lineage (NCBI taxonomy): Eukaryota > Metazoa > Chordata > Actinopteri > Mugiliformes > Mugilidae > Planiliza > Planiliza haematocheilus. The sequence continues at coordinate 2,180,416 of SRSE01000889.1, forward strand.
TTAGCATCTTCAGCTTCACAGCCTTCTCTGTGACCAACATCTTCCTCCTCCCTGTCTTCTTCGTCGTCCTCTACATGGGCTACCAGCGATGGCAGAGACAGCGCTCTGGATCCTCGGCAGCGGTGACGAGCCACTTGGACGTCTTCAGCTATAACGTGATCATCCTGGAGCTGGTCAGCCTCTTGGGATGCTTTTGTTTTTGTTATGGCGCCTTCATGAAAAATCACAGTGTAACACAGGTGGCGATGCTCAGTTTCTCCTTCACCTCACCCGGACAGACTATGTTTCATGCCCTCACCTGCGTTGAGCGTTACCTGGCTGTTGCGCATCCCGTCACCTACCTGGGTCTGAGGCAGGCCGGGGGGCTCAGGATCAGGAACGTCAGTGTTGGGTGTGTTTGGCTGCTTTGCTTCGCAGCACTGGGTCTGACCAGATTGTTCAACAACTCATCAATGTTCATCGTGCAATCGTGCCTGTTGGTGTTCTTCTTAATTGTCGTCTCCTTCTGCAGCCTCTCGGTTCTCTGTATTCTAATTCGCCCAGGCCCACGGGAGGCGGGAGGGAACACGCTTCATGTGGACAAATCAAAGCAGAGGGCCTTCCAGACCATCACGGTCATAACGGGGGTGCTGTGGCTCAGGTTTGTGGGAATCCTGATTGGAGGTTTCAGGTACGATTCAGTGCTGGCCCACACCAAATGTGTGGTGCTGTCAACTGCTGCCTGGTTCACGCTGCCCGGCAGTCTGGTTTTACCTCTGCTGTTTCTGCACAGAGCGGGGAAACTAGCAGTCTGCAAACACACTGAGTCAGGCTGAGGATTTAAACAGAAAATCACAAAGAAGTCAAATTAAACACTGAGGCAACAACAACTTATTATAATATCTAATCTGAACATGGTAGAAAAACATCTCATATGGAAACAAGCACTGCATAACATTGTGAAAATGTTGTAATTATTATGCTGTTGTTCTAATTGTTTAAATTGTGCAAAATAAGATGTAGAATAAAATATTCAACAATATTCTTTGTTGGAAATAATAAATAAACATGCATGACTTAAAAAAAACACACGAGTGATCTATGGTTTTTATTTGAATAACACATTTTTGAAAGTGAGATTAATGCACAAACACTGCAGTTTGGGAAATTAGGACCTGAACAAAAACAACAGTAATGCTGTGGAAAGCAAGCGCCATATGTGTAGCCCATGCCCAAAAAACAGATACAAAACGAGAATTAATGGAGAAAGAAAATGTTCATTTGAAAATGTTCAGCTGAAAGTTCTTCCAACTGAACAACAAGAACAAAGTTATCTGCATTCACTGATGAGTACTTCCGTCGGAGGGTTGGTCCAACAGTTTTTACTGAAATATTCCAGTCATGGTCATCCGATGTTCCCCATAGGATTAATCCTACTGAGATCCATTACTATAGTGAAATGTCTTGGATGAACTGTTTGAACCCTTTACTGGTGCAAATTTGTGATAGTAGTCAGGTAGTCAGGTTGTTAGCGCTGATGCCTCACAGCCAGAAGGTTCTGGATTCTAATCCTGGCTGACTGTGTCTGCAATGAGGCAATGATATTTGGTTCTTTGCACCTGAAGGATGAGCTGCAATGACTTTGCCAAAAAAGACCAAAAAAAAACACTGGTTCATCAATCATCTGTCCCTCAACAGTCAGAATACTGTCCCCATTGTGATTATTTATCTTAGTGTGTTGCACCATTGTCACGATACACGATAATGTGTCCCCAGAGGATTAACCTAAATTTTTTATATATAGCAACTTTTGTATTTAGTACTTGGTATTTTTTGTGACCCTGTTTGGTTTTCCTTGTGTTTCCTGGTTTTATTTTGTAAAGTTCTTCCTTGGTGTTCCTTGTCTTGTTTTACTTCCAGTGTTTGTCCCATATTGATGGGTTGATTGGTTTCTCCTCTGCTTTCATTAGTCTCACTTGTGTCTCATTAATCCCTCTCCATGTATATATGGCCTTGCCTTTCACTTTGTCCTCTGTCAAGTTGTCTGTGATGTTACCCCCGTTTGTCTCACTGTTCAGTTCCTCATGTTCTCCTCTTGGTGTTTGCTCCTCAGCTTGTGTTCATTGATTACCCTTCCATCCCTGCAGTGCGTTAAATTCTGGATTTGGGGTTTTTATTAAAGTCATTGTATTGCCTGTTCCTGCTTCTCCTCTATGTCCTTGCTACTATAAACGACTGTCCTGACATTTACGTTTTCCAGATTATGAGATTTGGGTTTTGGCACCTGCAGGATGAACCGTAATGATTTTGTTGGTGATCTGACTTTTTGTTCAGCCCGAAAAACTGTTGGTTCATCATTCATCTGTTCCTCAAGAAGAATGGGAATACATTTTGTGATTATTTAATTTTATATTGCACCATTGTCACGATAAACAATAATATGATTAATCCATATCCAACATGTGATGGATTGTCAGAAAGCTTTTACTGGGAGGTTGGTGCAAAATTTGGTGCATGCATTTAGTGAAATGTCTTAAGAGGTGTCTTGTGAAATATGTCTGTACTTGCTGAGTAGAGTCTTGAAAATATTTATCAGCCAGTAACGTTTGGTTCATGGTCCCTGCAGGATGAACCATAATGATTTTGTTGATCTGACTTAATGTCCAGCTCCGAAAACTATTGGTTTCTCATTGATCTTTCATATAATGTAAAATTACGAAGCACACAAAGGAGATGCCATCAGGCTGCTCTAGTCACACACTGTATGCATGATACAAGACCTCACCTCTGCAGGTATGAAGTTTATTTTGACCAGGTCAAGGGCAGGGAAAGGTGGGAGATGGGATGAGGTCCATTGAGAGGGGATGGGATGAAGGGGTCGGGGGGATGGGATGAAGAAAGCCGTAGGGGCTGATGGTGGTCCTCTGATGGAGGAACCCAAGGAGTGATATTCACAGTAGGGGCGAGGAGAGCTAAGAATCACCTATATACTGTAGGTTGGTGCATTTAATTGGATATTTGACGCGCTGACTTGTTCCTGACCCTAAGTTATATAACTTCATTCGTTTGCATGAACACCTGTCTTTGTGTGCAGATTATTTGAATTCTGTCAAATGTAATGGATGGACAAAATGAAGCATAGCCTCTGGTTTTAAAATATGCAAATACTATTTGATGCTCAACCAAGAAACAAAAAACACTTCCAATACTATCTAAGTGTAATATTTGTTTACAAGTGGCTACCTTAAATGCTGCACGCTGTCATAATTAAGTGATTCTTTTTGTGATGAGGAACATCTTGAAGGACATTAGCTGGACGTTGTTTCTGTTGACGGTCAAACAAAAGCCTGTATTTGTTTAGGTTTTTGTTTTTATTTATGCAAAAAAGGTCAGTCCATCAACAGCAGCATCAAGAAAAACACCGGAGAGAACGGCAGATTGGAGACAAGACGAGTTTGGATTAAGGTCAGTCAGCAGAAAACACTACAAGTGAGGTGGGTGTTCTTTGGTGGTTGTTATTATTTCTAAATGTCCTTTTAGACTCTTGTCACTTTTGTTGCACAAAAGGCGTTAAATCTTTTGATCTTTTGTAGATTTTAACTGCAGATTACTTTTTGTTAAGCGTTTTTAATATTTTTTTCCCCAATTCTCATTGTTTGTGATTGGGTATGGTTTCCCCTAGCGCTGCGGGATTATATTGCAATGTTGTTAGTACACCAGCTCAAACTGGTAAAATCCAGTGTGCATTAGTCTCTTTACTTTTGAAGGAGAAACATTTAAGGAAGCATTGGTCTCCTTTTCAGGGATATTTTTTGCAGTCCAGTTCTTAAAGAAGATGAAACTGACTTCTTATTTGTCTCCAGTTTCTTTGTTTTCTCCTCAGCCTGCGACAAATAAAAACATTAGATATGTCAGTGAACAACTCCTCCACCCTTGAAGACCATGTGTTCAGCTACTGCTCCAACTCCCCCCGCTGCCCTCTACGTCACCATCGCCATCACTGTGCTGAGATCCATCCTCGTTGTCCCGCTCTCCACCCTCGTCCTCTACCTGGGCGACCAGCGACGGCGGCGGCAGCAGCAAACCCTTAAGGCAGCCAGCCACTCGGATGTTTTCTCCCATCATTTGGCTGTTATGCAGCTGAGCTGGTTCATCGGGGCCCTTTGTATCTTCTTTGGCTTATTTGCTTCTAACTCAGCAGCGCTGACAGTGGGAACATACTTCGGTTCCATCATCTTCTACGGCGAGATGTTCTTTCACCTCCTGACCTGTGTTGAGCGCCACCTGGCTGTCGTTTTCCCCATCACCTACAGGGGGCTAAAAACTGCCCGTGCGGTGAAAATCAGAAACATCTGCACTGGATGTGTTTGGCTGCTTTGCTTTGGACTGATTTATGTCACGTCTATACACCAGGTCCACGTCAAGACCGTTGTATTATTGTGCATTGTGCTTTTGTGCATACTGGTCGTGTCTTTCTGTAGCCTCTCCGTTCTCTGTGTTTTAACCCGCCCGGGGCCGGGGGATGGTGGCGGCAGGGAAACGGATCACGTTGACCAAACGAAGCGGAGGGCTTTCCACACCATCGTGGCTTTGTCAGCGGTGCTGTGGTTGTCGTTTTCTGTGCTCTTATTTTCCACGGCTATGAGGGACTCACCTCATCTGGACAGTGTCCCTTGTGTGGTGACGGCAACAGTTTGGTGTCTCCTCTGCTTTATCTACACAGAGCGGGAAAACTGTCATGTGTCTATTATGAAAAATGAATGAAGACAAATGATTTGATTTCCGTGGCTCAGACCAGCAGAGTGTGAATGAAAGGAAGGAAGGTCCTCAGCAACAGTCAAGCTGTGTTTAGACCTTGCATTAACATCCCTCATGCCATCTCAAGTCTCCATCTTTAAGCTCCTGTGTTCACACCTGGCATCAAAATGCATCTCTGTGAATGCGTCTCCAGCCAGCACTAGAGATCTTGAGATCTCAAGTCTTTAATATGACCCAGGACTCATTGTGTGGTCACAGTACCAAAGGAAGGAGGTCAACAATGTCCCAGACCACCTCCACACGAAGCCTGAGACCAGATCTGCAAAGTAATCAGAATTGTGAGAGTTTTTTGTTAGTTTTGTAATCTAGTTTTTGTATCTTAGTTGTTTTTGTTAGGCTCCTCAGGGAGTGGTTTTGAGTACCTAGTATTTTGTTGTTTTTCTCTCATGAGATTTTCTTTTTCGGTTTTGTGAAATAAAATAAATGGGATCTGTTGAAATCCTTCCCTGCCTCTGAGTCCTCTTCCGAATCGCGGCCTGATAAATGTACAATCACTGAAAACATTTTTATCAAGGTCAGTTGGACTTGTTGGGTTTCCTGAAGACCACTCGTCCAAGTAGCACTGAGGTGGAACAGGGTCTCTTTAAAGCTCTTGAATGGTAGAAACTTCACAGACGTTTTAGGTGGTCGATGGATGCTCCCGTTAAAACCTCCACTCCCTACCAATTTTGTAGGTGATTTTCAAGTTATTAAAAGGTATTTGCTTAATTGACATGGCGGTTTTAGATGGCAGATCTCTGCTCAGACGTCCGTCCATGTAGCACCTGTGGAGATGTGTGATGGCAAAGGTCTGTGATTGACCCCGAGGTCTGGTTCCCACCTGCTCTTCACACAGACTCACATATTATTATACCTCCTTACTGTGAATGACACTCAGTGAGTTCTCAGAGTAAGGAGAGAAAGACTGTCACGAAGAAACGCTCCTGAAAGGGTGAGTTTCTTTAATGGAATTAAAGTTTGTGTACTTGTTTATATGTATTATTTTCTGGATCACACTTGTTTCATTCATATTGCATCTATCTCACACTTCTTTTTAAATGCTTCTGTGAGATTTTTTGTACATTTTCAGAAATTATAGGAACTAATATTCTTTAAAATTTGTACCAAAGGGACATCAGAATGCAATTCAAACTCCAGCTGTTGGTCTCCATCGTCGCCAGCATCACATGTTACAACAGAAATCCTCTCCTCATCCTAGGAAAACCGCTTCGACTCAGTTCCGGATGTTGTCGCGACAACTTGTGAACCTAGTTTGTGAATTACAGTCACACGTTACAAACACTGAAACTCTGAATTTGGTAAACAACAAGGCGGTTGTCCCCGTTTGAGACAATTAAACAGTCATCTTGGCATGGGTACATCTGAAAGATCTTGAAGATGTTTCATCCAGGTCTCCTAAAAGACTGGTCTAGGGGTTAATATAGGAAAATCTTTGGGGGTGTTACCTATCCGAAACTAACTAAAGGGAAATTGTTTTGATTTGCTGTTCTTGGTACTTTAAAACCCAACTCCCCATCAGTCTTTTAAAACTGAGGATGAAACATCTTCAAGAAACTCTACAAGTCCAGTTGTTCTAGTTTTAGCTTGTTTGTTTGTTTGTTTGTTTGTATATATATATACTGTTGACTTTTAGAGTTTCTTGTAGACGTTTTGCCACTCATCCAACTAGCTTCTCTACTCCTGAATCTTTTAGAGTCTTTTAGAACTGATCTATCTCTTGGATGAAGTGTCATCAAGAAACCCAACAAGTCCAGTCCCTTACATCAGCTTGTTTTTTGATATACTGTGACCTGGATGACTGAAAACCTCCACAGTCACTATTTGCATGCTCGTTCTTTGCATGAAAAGGTGGATCTGTTGCCCTGAAATGAATGTTTGCTAGTATAATCTATAAAACCTTCTAAATTACACATCCTCTTCCTTCTCAGGGCTCCACGCATATCAGTATGTCACTCAACGTGTCCTTTGCTCATCCACCCCTTTCTCCTCACTTCTCCTCGTCCAACTCATCCCTCCAAGCTTTGTTTGAGAAATGCTTAAGATCCAGAGAAGGCCTCCACATCGTCACAGCTTTCTCCGTGACCGACGTCCTCCTCATTGGGCCTCTCTGCTTTGCTGTCCTCTATATAGGATTTCAGCGATGGAGGCAACGGTACTCAACCTCCAAAGCCCCAATGATGAGCCACGCCGACTTCTTCACCTATAACATCGTTGCTATGATAATGATTGAAGTCTTGTCATCTGTTCTGTATAGTGTCGGCGGATACACCTCCGCCTTAGGGCTGGTGAGATTTGGGTTTATCTTGTTTGCCATTGCCTGGGCTTTAAAATTACAGTTTCATACCCTGAGCTGTGTTGAGCGCTACCTGGCTGTTATTCATCCAGTCATATACTTGAGTCTGAAGAATGGGGCTGGGGTCAGGATCAGAAATATCAGCACTGGTTGTGTTTGGCTGCTGTTCATTTTATGGTGTGGTTTACAACCTGTACTGAATGACTTGGACAACACAATCGTGTTTTTTGCTTTGGTAACCTTCGCCTCCGTTGTTGTCTGCTTTTGCAGCATTTATGTCCTCTGTGCTCTGAGTCGCCCTGGTCCAGGGGAGGTGTATGGGGACAAGGGACGGGTCGACCAGTCAAAGAGGAGAGCTTTCTGCACCATTTTAAGACTTCTGGGATATCTGTCGTTGGGCCTAGTCATGGCGCTGGTTTGCTGTGCTGTGTCCATCTCATTGCCAATGGGCTACAGCAGTTGTGTGCTTGTAATGTCTTCATCCTGGTTTGGTCTGCCAAGCAGTGTGGCGTTACCTCTGCTGTATCTGCAGCGAGCAGGAAAACTGCGTTGTTGCACACACAACACTGAATCCGGGTGAGGAGTGGGTTGGGTATGAGGCTGTCATAAACTAGAAAACCGTTCAACCCTCAAATTTATTTAGCAATTTTAGGCCTTGCAAACCCAACCTTCTCATATATAAACTGCTGTATGTGGTTATAAAGATGTTTAAGCTTTCTAGTGGTTGGGCACTTGTTGCTCCTAAGTATCTGCTATGGGGCAATGCTAGTTTAAATGCTTGCTAGGGAGGTACCAAACACTTCCAAGATTCTCAATGGTCATTAAAATGTTGTGCAGTAGAAGCTAACACGTTATTGCTCTGCAGGTTGAATGTGTTTGTTGAAGAAGGTTTGTGGCGCAACTTCGCCTTCTTTCAGGGTCCAAAACTCCAGCAACATTTCTAGTATACAAGTAAAGTTGTTTCCAAGTGTTGCTAGAGTTTCAAGGAAGTTGTCAGGTGGTTTTTGATGGGCATACGATAGGATGACTGATGTGGTGAGAGAATTGAACTCAACAAGTTGCCATGACGACGGTCAGTGGTGGGCAGGTGTTTAATAATGTGCGTGATTGATGAATGTGAATTAAGCCAATACTTTAAATAATATGCACTGCCTGAACCCCAAAGGCTTTCTCAATAAATATTCATAATGTAATGTTAGGATGTATGTACTAGGAAACTAGGGAAAGGGTTGACATAAGGATTGTCATTGCCTTTTCACAGTCACAATATGGGAGCAGGAATGGACATTTAATAGAAAATTCAGTGACTTTGCCTGAGTTGTTAGGATTGGCTGACCAGTGAAACGGGGAACTTTATTCAAATTAACATAGTTTAATTTATTCTGAGACCACCTGAAATATGTCAGGTCTTCACAATATTTCAAAAGCAAATTCTTTGAGAGGACTGTGTAAAAACAAACAAATGCAGTGACATTTTACACGGAAGACCATAAACTATAACTGTTTAAGTTCTAGTTAATTGTGGTAAATGATAACATTATGTACTATGTGATTAAACCTCATTAGAAGTCTGATGTTGAAACAACAAGTTACCCACAACTGCCGTATCCCAGTTTCCCGTATGTGACCACAGATGGGCAAACACAGGCAAATAAGCCACAGGCAATAGCTACAGGCCATGTAATGACTGAACAGAACATAGTTGGTGTGTGTATGATGCATGTATTCATTCTAATGATTTATTATGTGTGGTGTCCTTTTTCCACAGAAAAACTGTTGATTTTAAAATTCGAGAGTATACTCATCCTAGTTCAGTCCACTGGTATTTAATGAAAATGTATGCATGTAATGAATAAAGGATATCTAAACAAGATGTATTGCTCATCATATTCTTTTTTTTAAAACAAAAAAAAACATGATTTTAACAGATTGTTATGAGCAAGTTGTATTTGTTCAAAAGGCAATGATCTGAGCAAAGTATAATAGCGTGTCATCGGCGTAGGGATATAGCTACATGTCATTTATGTGGAAGATGACCAGGACACAGTGCATACTGTGGCATGAGCTCACGACAGACCTCACTGGTCTGCAGCTACACAGCCCCATACAAACTTACTGCCTTTCTATCAGAAAAATGCTGAAAACAAACTAAAAACTAGCGTTTCAGTAGTTTGAGCTACAGTAGCCTTGAGCTACACAACTCTTTCTCTGGTTCTTTCCCGTCCTTTGGCCACTTTTTCAAACTAGGGACACCCCATTAAAGCAGCACTTTTGGACATGGTCTTTCCCACTCGTCTCACTATCACAATGTGGTGCTTGTCAAAGTCTCTCAAATCCTTCCGCTTCGAGAACTGCTGCCTAACATATTCCGCCCTACTGACTGCAAATGCTGTCATAATGTTATGGCTGATAGGTGTGCTCCAGTATTCCTCACTGTCAGTGGTATTCACTACCAAGAACACGCTGAGATCTTTCGAGGCAGACAAACAAACTCACAGCGACCGGCGGCCATTCAGGAATCATTGTTTTATTTCAGTGTTGGGTGTGTGTGAATATTAAGAGATAGCCCATAACAGTGAAACGACTTGACAGAGAGTAACTACAGAGAGAGAAAACGAGCAGGCAAGTGACACTGTAAAAATAATAAATAAATAAAAGATCAGTAAGAGCTGTGAACCAAAATCCCACTCATCCTTATTAAACTGTTCCAAATGGTTTGTAGCTGATGCTTTCTAATTGTATGCTGGCAAAAGAGTTCAAATCAAGGTTACTGAGAAGGCAGCTCCATCATATTGACATGGTAACAACATTCATATGTATTACTGACATTAAGGCCCAGATTACTTTAACAAACATTTTGTGGAAACAATCAATCGCACCAAGAAATCCAAAAATATTCTCCCAGCTGGTTGTTTATGACTTTTTGTCCGAGAACCAGCAGCACTATGAGGCGAAAATACACTTTCAGCAAACTTTACACAGACTCTTGAACAGACGGACATTCGGCACAAATGGGACACTGCGATGAACATGCACTCACACGGTTTTTTAAAAGCTATTTTGGGTTACCCTTCAGCAATGAAACCAATGGCTACCACCGACCAAAAACTACTGGGTTAGCCTGTAACTAGTCACATACAAAGTAAACAGTATAAACATTCAAAAGATAATGGTTTATAAGCTTGGTCATTGTTCTGTGCTGTATTGTTTAGCTATGTAATCAAGTTGTCCACTGGTTTTACGCTGAAATGCAATGCTAACAAGCTGGATTTGCTAACGGGCTAGCTTGATTATCCCCTCCCCCACAACTTTAATTTGACTGAATCAAACTGGATAGAAACACTGATTTGTCCACTCACAACAGTCACAACAGTCGCATTTTTGATTCAGCCTAACACGTTAAATGTATAAAAAAAAAGAAGACATGTAATGGGCACTTAATAGATTCAATGCACATGGTGGAACACAATCAAATGGCAAGAATAAAATCAATCATTAGATGCATAAATAATAAATAAACAATAAATAGAAGTCATAGCTTATACAACTTAGAAGACATTTACCGGCTGTGAACATAGTGTATTGATTATTCTTTATTCTAGCTGAATGATGGCCAGCGTTGTGTAAATAACTGATTGGACGCCACTTCTGCTACAACAAGCATCTGCTAATCGAGATGGTTTCTGTATATTAATGGTGCATGTTAAAGCTAAAGTGTATTCACTAGCTGATGTAAATGCTTTGTAATATTATTACAATCACGTAGCACTTTTTCAAGATTTGTAAATGCGTTATTTTTGTTGTTGTTTGTTTTTTGATTTCAAGTTCCTCACTGAAACGAGAGCTTGTCTGGATGTCGGCAAATCACGCACAACGACGGCAACATGCTGCCCGGAACCCCAAGGTTGGAAACACGTGGGGAACGTAGAAGCAAGCGATCACACTCCCACATGAGCTCACGGAACGTTCTAGAACCCTTGGCAGAAACGGAAACATTCTAGAAGCCCGCCGGGGCGTCGGGCAGAAACGGAAGCTGATTCCGAGTACGTTTCGATTACTTCGAGCGTTGTACGTGATATTATTAAAGTTATTCTCACAAATATATAGCATAGATTTATAGACGTTTTCTTTTTTTCTCCGTCTTTCCGGAAAGAAAAAAAATCACCACTCGTTCAGACAATCAGAATAATAGTCAAGCAATCATTTTTTAAGGATGACTGTATCGCCTAAGACTTGTAAAGGATACTAGCATTATGGGGAAAAAAAATAGACATTCCATATTCAGACAGTCCTAATTTACAAACACTTTGCCGCAGGCTAAAAGAGGTCCATGTCTTCTGGTGCGTTCACACTAGTAGTAAGAAAGTGACAAACTACAATGAACTGATGTCTGACAAGAGGCACAACACGAAAGTTGAGATTTTTTTGGCAACCCATCATAGGTGTTTGCAGTGATTGCCTGATTTAAACCCCCCGTCAATGGCAATTGCCCACAATGTAGCTAGCAACACTGTCAGAGTTGTCGCTTTTGTTGCCTGTAGTGTGAACGCACCCATAATCTACTTTTAAATGACCGTCCTCGTGCAGTCAATGGAACTTTGACCCTTTTTTGTTTTCTCAGCAAATCCACGCTTCACATTTAAAGTTTTACCATCTGCCGACTACAGACGTCTACTTGTGGACCAGCTTAACGGTAAGTGCTACGCTCACCAATTGGTAGCTTCCTAATCTTAGTGTTAAACTGTGGCACTGAACCATGAGGGTGTTCTGTTGTGAGGTCATGGAATAACTGCCAGTGTTGTAGACATAGATCTCTTTTAGCTCACTGACCACTATTTTGTCTTTTCCGTACAATACGAGAAGGCAGACCATTAGAAAACTTTCTTCCAATCATTCACGCCAAATTGTCTCTTTCATTTTGACTGTATTCATGCCTCTGATAGTTCTTTCACCCCTTAGTCATTCACTTCCATGGCACCTTTGTCCTATCTTTCCTTGATGCTTTCTTCATCCAATCCTCCGTTGCAGCTCCTGTGTCAAACTGGCAGAAAGAGCAACTCAGTATCATCGGTCCATCGTTGCATAACAGTTTTTACTTGCATCAGTCCTGCATCCCATTCTGCAACATTTATCAAATTTGCATGACGGTAGGACTTTCTTGAGACTGTCCACTGTTTGATTCTAATAACGTAATGATAGCAACTCAGCTAATCCTTCTTCTTGGCTTTTTTTTCCCTTTCTATCTATACTCCCCTCCATCGATACAGGCAGCAGTAGAGGCTCGTGCAGCAATCCCTAAAATTTGACGTCATGCATGGTGTCACAACCCCACTTCATCAACCGCTCCCTCTGTCCACCAATCTCCTGCCTCCGCCATCACGTCCCAGCGTCCGTCATTGTAGGTAGCGGTAAACTTTGAAGCAGTGGTTGCCAGAGTCGGCCACCACCACATGTCCGTCTGAGGTCAGAGCCAGGCCTTGGGGTCCGTACAGAGGGTCGGCCGACGTGTTGATGTAGACAGGAAGGAGCCGCTGCCGTCAAACACCTGGAAACATTCGATTGGAGAGAACGTTTTTAATAATTACACTCGTTTTCGGGACATTCTGAAAATCCCTGCACATCAGTGTTGTACCTGGATTCTACTGTTGCCCCAGTCGGCTACAATGATGTTCCCATTGATGTCCACAGCTACACCAGTGGGGGCGTTGAACTGGCCATTTCCTTCACCGTTCGAGCCAAACCTCAATACCAGCTCTCCGTCAGGTGTGAAAACCTGACCAGAGTAAAGAGGAGACAGCTCCTAACATGTCCTGCCAAAGGATGACTGAGCTAAACATTTCATATCAAGGTAACTGCGTTAGCGAGGTAAAAATACATGCCGAGTACCTTGACAGAGTGGTTATGGAAGTCTGTCACAATGATCTCATTGTTCTTGTTCACTGCTGCAAAGTGTGGACCTTTAGAACCGGAACACAGAAACAACAAAACGCTTCAATTAACAAACTGTTTAACCCTACGGCTGCTTGCACCACTTCACTGCTATTGCAGACATTAACACGTCATCAATATACCTACAGTTTATCTGCCACTTTAGTCGTTCAAATTCAAATAAAACTTCAAATGCTGTCAGTGCTCATTCTTTCAGACTCTCAGTCTTTACACACTTTAGACGCTGACACAAACACTGCTTTCAGAGCTGGTATTTCATCCGCTGGTTTAATTACACTGCAAGTCACACTTTTAAGACTTTTACTATGTGGTTCCCTTAAAGAGCTTAAAGTGTTTGCCCTTCAGCTACTCCAGGGACTCAAACATTAACAGACATGTCGACTACATTCAGTGGGTATACTTCAGCTGCTTTCAAAAGTTTAATATGAGTGATTTGAGTAACTCAATGTTCAGACTATAAAACACAACCAAAATTTGACTCATTCTACCTGCAAACTGCTTATCACCGTTGCCTCTACTGCCAAACTTGGTGATGAGCTTGCCAGTCAGCTGGAAGATGAAGACGGTACACGCCTTGTTGTCCACCACGATCACATGACCGTTTTGGTCCACTGAGACGCCCTTCGGCCCCATAAGTCTGCCAGAGCCGAGCTTTGCCTGGTGGACGGCCAATACAACCAATAAGGATGAACAACAACACACAAGACTGTGGGCCTTTAAATGAGTAACCTACAATTACTCTACAACCCTCTTATATTAGCTGCACGACCTACCTTGAACTTGCCCTCGGAGGAGAAGATGCTGACCCACTTGTTGTCGTAGTCGGCGATGATGATGTCGCCGCTGGGGTGCACGGCGACACCCGTGGGGCGCTGCAGTTGGCCGGGCGACCGTCCCCGCACACCAAAGCGACTTTTGAACTCTCCCTCGTTGGAGAATATCTGCACAAGCACAGCACTCTTTAACTTCTGACCCACATTTAATGGCTTTAACCTGAACTCTAAAAGCCTTTAGAGGTTTTTAGAAGGAGGACTGGACAAAATGTGCCTTACCTGGACACACTGATTGTTGCTGTCGGCAATCAGTATTTTGCCATTGGAGGAGGCGGCAACTCCTTGAAGATTGGTGAACTCTCCTTTGTTCCTCCCCTTTGTTCCTAGAGAATGCAGAAAGTAGAAGCTAAATTCATCTGTTAGACAATTTAATTCTGGAGATGCAGGAATACTTTTGATCGGGGCACATTTTCTTAAACTCTCAAGCAGGTCATTTTAATAGAACATTCTTAATTTACATGAAGACTCACTGTCCTTTGGGCTATTCTGTTCAGTTTGTGTTATTTATAATGTGTGTTGGATGATCCAAAATGAGGTTGTCCTTGTTTTCATGCAAAAACCTGTTAAAAGAGCCCTACAGGTCTCATTATACTTGACTGCTGTATGTTTTGTCATGGACGCCGTGTTTTAAGCAATATCTGATAACATTTAGGTGAATTTGCACCATGAAAAGTTTTGTTGTGTTTAGTTTTAGTTTAGTAGTTTGTTTTGTTTGTTCACTAGTCAAAGTCATAGGCAACGAAGAAGCTTGGAGACAATCACCGGTCTAAAGTTGGCCTCACCAAAATACCCATATTTGGATCATTCAATAAAGATTAACATGTCAGTGAGCATTAAACCTAAATTGATTAGGCTAAGCTTCAACAGCAAAACAATACAGCAGGTGTGTGAATCGTTTGGTTTATCCACACCATTCCTTTTTTGTCTCACCGATCCTGAAGATGAGGTCATCCTCGATGGGGTTCTGAGTTTTGCGGCGAGGGGTGCCCAGGGCGCTGCTGGCCCTCTTGGACCCTTTCTTTTTCTGGCCGGGGGACTTGCCTCGTCTCTTTGCCCCCTCGGAGGAGCCCGTGGACGGGGTGGCGTTGGCTACTGAGTTGGTTGCCGTTGTCGTGGAGGGAGATACCTGAAGAGGAAGAGCACATTGCATACAAGCATGAAGTTTAAGAGCAAAAGTCAGTCAAGACCTAGTTTTACAAGAGAATTACAGATATCTGACCACTGTAGCACTGACTCCATGCTAATATGCTAAAAGAAGCCGTATTCTTCATCCAGTCAATCTTTCTGAAAAGTTCAAAATCTAAAAACATGAATATCTTAACGGTACAGCGGCCTGAAACAGAGCTAATGTGTTTTCATGTCATCTTCCAGTGTGGACATTTGGACCAGTTATAAACACTTTCAGAGCATCCGGTCATCCAGATGCTGACCACAAATGAAGTAGGCTTTACCACTGTTAGGACAATTTGAAGAAAAAGCCCCACTCACCTCTACTTCTGCCTCTATGGCCCTGGTGACGGTCAGTTTGAAGGGGCTTCCCTTGATGTGCTGGTCGTACAAACGAAGGGCCAGTGAGAAGTCGCCCTCTTTTGGCACTGTGTATACAAACTCATACGTCCCGTTCTTGTGGTCCAATATCTCACCGTCGACAATGCTGCCATCTGGGGTGAATACCTGTATGAACACACAGGTATATACTGTATGTGACCCTGGGTTTACAGTCCATCTAGAGTTAGGGTTGGGGTTGGGTGTTAAAACAAACCTCAGCTGACAGGATCGCATTGCCACTCTTGCAGGCTCCCCCTGACTTGTCTCTTGTTACAATGGTAACCGAGGCAGGATATCCCACAATGCACTGCTCCAGGCCGATGCCCATAGCTTCGCTCTGGCTTGCCACCGCACTGAGTTAGGAGAAGGAAGACGAGAGTAGGTAAATCGTCACAATTAAATGCAAAATATTTATTTTTTTAAAACCACTGCTTGACTTTTTCTCACCTGGTCGTGACGATGGTGCCCAGGTTGTGTATGGACTTCCTCAGACCGTCCGTCTCCATCACCAGATCCAGCTGGTCGTTCTCCTCTGGCTGGCACGGCAAACCGATGCCGGCCAGCTCCTGCAGCTTCTCTCCCAGGTCTCGCTCCGCCTGCAGGCTCGCCACACACGCCTCCCCAGCCAGAGCCTCCTCGGCCTGGGTACAAGTTGCTGTGATGTCCCCCTCTCCTCGGACAAGGCTGTCCACCTGGGCTTGGAGGACCTGAAGAGAAGACAGGGACAAGCTTTTGTTGTTGTCTCTGATGAACTATATTTGAAGCATCCCGGCTGTAGGATGCTTTTAATCAGTCGGTTTTGTACCTTCTGTTTGAGCCCATATGTAACTTCCAGCTCCATCAGTAGAACACTCTTCCGAACATCCAGCTGCTTGTGCAAGTCCTCAAAGCTCGACTGGATGTCCTCTTCTATGGAAGTTCTCTGAGTAGTTAACTGCTGGAGGATCTCCTTGACGAAGGATAGCGCATCGGTAATTTGAGGGAGTCTGGAGTGGAGCAATAAAGAAGCCAGAAGTTGGTAAGTAATATCCAAAACACATTTAATACAGCATGGACAAGGGAAGGCATGTTAACAAACCTCTTAACTACCAATTATCTTTACAACAGTGTTTCTTCCTGCGGAAATTTCTTCTTATGTCATGAAAATTATCTCCTGCATTCTCTTGACTGTACACCCGATGGCAGCATCTCCTCTTAACTCACAATATTTATTGGTTTCCCTGTATCCTCTGAGTCATGATGCAATTCAACCAAGTAAATTAAACACACACGTCTCAGATACATTTAATTATTGTTATTCATTAAAACTGCCTTCACCTGAAGCAACTGCAATAAATGAAATGGTGAAGTCTTGTGTGATAATCCAAGAGACAACTGGGCTAATGAAGACCACATGAACCCATTAAACTAAAGACAGACCACAGTGGTTTATCAATCATCATCACTGACATATCATTATATTACAATAATAAAGGGATATTGCTGCACACTAGTGCTGGGAACGTAAGCTATTGATGCTGGTAGATACACGTTATATGTGAACATCAATTCCCACTCGAAACAAACCGGCGACAATGCTGCTGGCAAAGCTGATTGCGTTGTTGTCTTGTTGCGTTACGACTTTGAATCTCAAGTGATCTATGTGCACATTAACTGGTTGAAGACTGAAATGCAGCATCATGTAAACGTTTTCAGAATAAACAGTTGCTGGTTTTGCGCGTCAAAAAACACTTGGTTAAAGACTTGAGTGGTGTTTTAATGTCACTCACGCACCTGTTGACATTGGAACTGTCGCTGTCTGTAAAAATAAAGGTTGAAGCAAACACACAGGACTGGTTGACGTGTGCCTGGGGCAGCGGAGCGACAAAAGAAGAGGTTGAAGCCAGCCCTTATGTTGCTTATCTTGCCTGAAACATAGCAACTAGTGCTTGACGTATGTCCAACTGTCGCATTGTATCACTGGCTTCCGTTGCTCTCTCACTACTAGTGTGAATGCAACGTAAGACATGAACAAAGACTCTTTCAGCCTGCTCTGAAGTGTTTGTGCGTTAGCCAACTGGTTGAATATTGAATGTTTATTCATCCTCACTGTGATTCTTGGTTGACGTACAATACAATGATGGATTGACGGGTGGCCAGTCTGAGATCTGAAACACTTACGTGAGCTGCTACAAAACGCTATCACTGCAAAAAACAAAATCTTACCAAGTATATTTGACATTTTCACTAGTTCAATTGGCAGATTTTTTTTGCTTTTCAAGCAAAAATTGCTTGAAAATAGGCAAAAAAATCTTGTGTCTTATATTAAGTGTAATGACATATTTTGACTAGAAATGAGACAAATATACTTGGTAAGATTTTTTATTTTTTTTGCAGTGGGCTAAAGAAGGGCACCTAGGAGTGCTGGACGAAGTAAGAAGGTTTGCTTTAGGCAGGTAACTATGCAACCGTGGCTGACTCCATGTGATGCAAGACATGTAGTGTGCAGGTCAGAAACACATCTGTCTTAGGACATGCATTCATCATTAGAAACAACTGCTTGACTCTAATTCTGATTGAACTATTGGTCAGATTGTCACTTAATGTCGCCGACTTCTGTTGAAAATGTCTTGTAGCTCGTCGCTCTCTAACGTCTAGCATGAATAAGTGTTTCACACTCAAGGAAGTCTATTTTAATCTTAAGGTAAGCTAAGGTATGATTATCTACCGTGACTCGTACCTGTTCTGGACTGTCGCCACCTTCTCCTGCAGGCTGCTGCGGTGCTGCTCCAGGGCCTGGCTTAGGGGCACCTTAGGGTGCTCTTCATGCTCTGACATACAGTCCTCACACAAAGCACACCCGCAAGCTGAACAGTACAGGTCGGCCACCTGCAGATGGGTAAAATAATGCAATGACAGCAGTTTTTATGTCGTCTGTTTGCTAGCTCCTGCGCTGATTATGTAACCTGCATGTTGGGTTCTCACCTTCCCTGCATGTTGCGGGCAGGTGTTTTTGCCGGGCGGCGCCTCCAGGACGGTGCACTCCTCGCTGCTGCTATCTGGAGAGTGTTGGTGGGCCTCCATCTACGAGTGGCAGCCCGGCGGGGGTGAACCTCCGAACACACCCCTTACTCCACACTGCAGCCAGGGGAAAGGGGCTTTATGTCCGGATACCAGGACTCCAAACTGTCTTTGAGTATATTTTGTACTTCCGTGAACTTGCTCTCTGATCACTCCATTGTACATTCAAAAGGAAGATGTAAAACATTCAAATGAACTCCTTGTGAACTCTTGGCACATTCTGGCTCTTGAGAGAAGCATCCCCCCAAAATGGCGCCTTAAATTCAGATGTCCTTTGTAAATTTGCAATCATTCACTTATCTTGCGTCTGCCGCTAAGACAAGCAGCTAATGTGGTTTATTTGAGCCCGTAGACAATTAAACTTGGCGTCTGTTGTTCCATTACATTCCTTTTGGGTGAAAAAGGCGTCCAAGCATCCAAATCCCCATATATCTCCCTTCTGCTTCCATGTAATGTCAATTCCAAGAGTAATGTGCACACACACACAAAAAGAAGAGAGAATGATGGTGTAAAAGCAGCAGTACAGTCCCCTTTGTCTGATTCGGGCAAAGTGACGAAGCTCCGTGTTAATTTAATTCATAGGGTTCAAGCTGAGGACAGACTCCATTGTGTCCTGGGGAGAGGAGAGCAGAGAGAGGGACGAGGATTAGTCGGAAAAGCAGGACAATCAGGAACAAAATCTTGACTACGTACTCTCGTAATCTGTCAAAAATGTTCAGGTATTCTGATTACGGTGAGTATTTATACTGCATGTGTAATCGGGTAGGTTGCACTTTCTAAATGTAGGTCACAATGCTGATGCTGCGGTTCTAAACACCTCTACACCGTGCAGCAATGAAACTCTGACTGCAGAGGAGTAGATGGGAAAATCCCACACCAGAGGGTATTTCCTTGCCAGATGGCTGTAATGGCATTTACAAGAGGGTCACTGAGACAGTCAGTGTCCGACAAACTGCACAATATGAAACAACTGACGCTCTCAATTCTCATTTAACATACACAGACCCGCCACAACATTATGACCGCTGACAGGAGAAGTGAATAACATTTAAACAATCTTGGTGACAGTTCATTGTTCTGCTGGGAAACTTCTGGACCTGGTTTCATTCATTGGTGTGGATGTTACTTAGACATGTAGCACCCACCTAGACCAGACCAGGCACCCCCACCCCATAGCAATGACACTCCTTGATGGCAGCAGCCATCCCCAGCAGGATGCAGCCACAAAAACACTTTAGGAAGAAGAACAGCACAAGGTGTTGACCTGGCCTCCACATTCACTAGATCCCAAACTGATCAAGTATCTGTGGGATGATCCACAGAGGCCCCTCCCCTCAAAGACCCCCCACTAACAACATTCTGTTGCCAGACACCACAGGACACCCTCAGAAGGCCCGCATCCATAGTCTGTCTTTTGATTATTTTTATTGATACTTGATCAGTATATAAAGGTCTATAATTACTGATGTAATGTGTAAAAGTCAAAAATATCTTTATATGCAGATGACACCACATTCTATAATACCTTTGTCCTTAATCAAGACGTGATGTTCAGAAATCCTTTGAAGGACTTCATGCACAAATTGCTGCATCACATCCCGGCAAGACAACGCATACGTCAGAATAAATAAAGCCTGGGATCACCACTGTTGGAATGCACATATGTTCCTTCCACGAGGCTCGTTAGATCGCTCAACTCCCCAATTAAGTCCCAGATTGTACAACCCTGCGTAGAAAGCCAAGGGCCAGATGGTACGATCCACAGCAGACCGTCGCTTCTTGCTCGTATGACCGACAACAGGAGTGAATGGAAATGAAGATCCTAAATAAAGAGCTTCCGGAGGCAGTAATGTAGGTCACCGAAATGTCTTCAAAGTAAACTGGGATGTGACATGGGGGGGAGTGAGGTTGCGGTTTCCATGGAAACAGACTGCATGGAGACAGGGGAGGGAGTCATTGCCTATACAACAAGGAGGAAATACAACAACAAAAAAAGATAAATGTCCCTTTAATCCTTAAATTCCTGAATTCATCCCTGCAGAAAGCGTCACAGTTCACAGAGTCTCCCCCCTCATATAGATGTGACAACGCTAATGTTGGATCAGTCAGAAACAGAGACTCGGCTCTTTAACTCAAATATTCCACAAAGGTAGAAATTTCATATGATTGTTTAATGTTTTTTTGTGTTTTTTTAAATGTCCGAACTTAAACAAATTAGGTTAAATGAAGTTTTATGTGAGAAAATGAGGATAAAAAACATAAATAATAGTTAATAATAAAAAAATAACAATATATTGTTCGGTAGCATAGATTTTTTAATTTATTTTTTGTAAAACAGCCGCTGAATTTGATATTTTATTTATTTTACATTTATTTAAAATATTAACAAGAATAATAAATATAAAAAATAAAAATAGTAAAAAAAAATCTATTGAACTGATTTTATGTTTTAGTAATTTAAGTGATGAAATATTAATTTAATTTACTAATTTAACTGCAGTAAATGAAGTATTAATCTTGACCAAGTCATAGATATGTGAGGAGCAGAATATCATTTAGATTTAACGTCCACTCTTTGAAAATTTTTCACATATTTCACATTCACTTTTAAATTCTTAAATTTCAAAAATCTTCTCTCTTTGTGTCTGTTTTTTTTTTTCTCCACCTCTGATATCTGTGCTTTAAACATGAGCTGAACATTCTCATGTATAATTCATGTGGTGGAGGGATTACAGTTACGGGTCCCTTCTGATCCTGTATATAATCCTGTTTGAACACCTCCTCCCCCAAATATTCTGCGCTGAAAACACGACGTCTGCAGCTTTCACCCAGACCGCCTCCTCGCTTCACGCCCGTCTGAGGATTCCTCTCTGCCCTTCATTTTATTTCGCAAAAAGAAATACTTAAGCTAACTCGTGTTTCTTTCGCCCCGGAGACTGCAGCAGACATCACCACACTTCCATTCATACGGACTCTGTTGTGCAGTGCTGCAAAGGATTGTGGGACAACAGTGAGTCTCTGTTTTGTAGGATGTGGTGACGGTCGGTGACGGTCACAGAGACAAAGACAATGAGCCTCCTCTTTAGACACTACAAGTTTTTTTTTTTGTTTGAAGCTACGTCTAAACTATTAAACTAATAATCAGAATAAAAATTTTAGACTGGTGGAGGAGGAGTAGAGGTCCTGGACCTGGTAACCACGGTAACGGTTTCTAATTAACATCAGGTGAGGAGCTTCCAGGAGCGACTAGAAACATGGAGATAGAAAAACAAGATGAACCAAGATGGAATCCATGTGGACAGAGACAATGGACACGTTGACACGTTGAGACATCTTGGTTCATCTTCTACTACTTCTTCTTGCTCCTTCTCATCCTCCTTCTTCTTCATTATTTTCCTCCTCCTCCATCTTGTCCTTCTTCTTATCATCTTCTTCGTCCTCCTCTTCCTTCTTTTCCTCTTTCATCTTCTTCTCTTCCTTCTTATTCCTTTGCGTTTTTCATCGTCTTTGTCCTCCTCCTCCTTCTTCCTGTTCCTCTTTTCCCATCTCATCTTCCTCATCCTCCTCCTTGTTCTTCCCTTCCCCTTATTCATCCTCTTCTTCTCCTCCTTACTGTTCCTTCTTCTTTTTCTTCTGCTTCTTCTTGTCTTCCTCGTCCTCTTCCATCTTCTTTCACCTCCTCCTCCATCTTCTTCACTTTTCCTCTTTCTTATTTTCCTTCATCTCCTTTTCATCCTTCTTCTTTTCCCATTCATCCTTCCTCTCCTCCTCCTTCTTCTTCTTTTGTTCTATTTCCAGTAGATGCTCCACAGCAGCTGATTGATGTATCGTAGTTGCCTTGGAGTAATTTTTCATCCATTCTTGCTTGTTTTGCATCTTGCCGTAGCCGTTTCTTGTCTTACGTTTTAGTTGTATTGTGTCGTTTTAGACATTTTGCTTCCCTTTTCCGTCACTTTATCTGCCGTCCAAACCATTTTGCATCCCTTCACAGTCATGTATTATTCTGTGTCATTGTTTTGCATCTCTTTATAAATGTCTTTTTGCTTCTCTTCACAGCCATTTTGGATCCCTCAATGGTCATTCATCTTTTTGAGTCCATTTTATGTCTATTTGTTTTCATTTTTGTCAGTTTGTTGTTTTGTTGCATCTCATCGCTCCCTTTGTAGCCGTTTAGTTCTCTTCACAGCAATTTAGCATCCCTCAATGGTTGAGATGTATCTTTCTGTGGTCATTTTATGTCATTTTATTTCTCTTCATAGCCATTTTGTCTCTCTTTGCTGTCATTTTTGTCAACTTGTAGTTGTTTTGTATCTCATCACAGTGTTTTTATATCACTTTGTAGTTGTTGTTGCTTGTCTTCATAACCATTTTACCTCTTTTATAGTTGTGGTATTTCTCTTCGGTGCCATTTTGCATCTCTTAGTAACTGCTTTGAATCTGGTCACATACATTTTATGTCTTGCGATGGTTGTTTTATCTCTCTTTAAAACACTTTTGCTTCTCTTTGTAGTAGTTTCTGTCATCTCATTTTATTTCTCTCTTTCTCTTTATTTTCTTGCATCATATTACATTTCTTTTCTGTCCCTTAATTGGTAGTTATTTGCTTCTCTTCACAGCCATTTTGCATCCCTCAACGGTTGTCATTGTCATTTCATGTCTCTTTTTGTTGTTTTATCTCTCTTCATATTTGTAGTTTTCTTATCGCAGTGTTTTCATGTTTCTTGGTAGCTGTTTGCTTCTCTGCACAACCATTTTGCTTCCCTTGACGGTCCCTATGTATCTTTTCATGGTCGTTTTATGTCTCTTTGTTTTCATTTTTGTCCATTTGTAGGTCTTTTGCGTCTCATCACTGTCTACTTTGTAGTTGTTGTATTTGCCTTATAACCATTTTATGACTCTTTATAGTTGTGCTATTTCTCTTCGGTGCCATTTTGCATCTTATAGTAACTGCTTTAAATCTCGTCACACACATTTTATGTCTCGTTATGGTTGTTTTATCTCTCTTACAAACACTTTTGCTTCTCTTTGCAGAAGCTTCTGTCATTTTATGTTTAATTTTATTTCTCTTTCTCTTCTGTTTCTTGCATCATATCACTAGTTGTAGTAGTTGTTTGCTTCTCTTCACAGCCATTTTGCATCCCTCGACAGTTGTTATGCATCTCTTCATGGTCATTTCATGTCTCTTGGTAGTTGTTTTATCTCTCTTCATAACCATTTTGTCTCACTTTGCTGTCGTTTTTGTCAATGTGTAGTTTTCTTGCATCTTATCGTAGTGTTTTTATGGCTCTTGGTAGGTGTTTGCTTCTCTGCACAACCATTTTGCATCCCTCTACAGTTACTATACATCTTTTCATGGCTGTTTTATGTCTCTTTGCTGTCATTTTTGTCCATTTATAGGTCTTTTGCCTCTCAACACTGTCTGTTTAAGTCACTTTGTAGTTCCTGTGTTGTGTCTTCATGACCATTCTATGTCTCTTTATCGTTGTGCTATTTCTCTTCTGTGCCATTTTGCATCTCTTAGTAACTGCTTTGAATATCTTCACACACATTTCATGTCTCTTTCCAGTCGTTTTATTTCTCCCCATGAACATTTTGTCACACTTTGCCGTCGTTTTTGTCAATTTGTAGTTTCCCTGCATCGTATCACAGTGTCTTCATGTCTCTTGGTAGTTGTTTGCTTCTATGCACAGCCATTTTGCATCCCTCGACAGTTGCTATGCATCTTTTCATGTTCGTTTTGTGTTTTAATCTCTACCGTTTCACATTTCTTTGCAGTCGTTTCTGTTAGTTTGTAGTTCTTTTGCATGTCTCAGTAACTATTTTGAATCACAGCCATCTTATGTCTCTTCGCCACCGTTTCACGTCTCATTTATGCCTCTTTTTAGTCGTTCACTCGGCTTTCCACCAACATTAACGTGGCCCTTAATTGCTCGGGCCCCGGGGCCTCTCTCTCCGTTATATTTACTCCCCTTCACTCACCCCTGTCTTTATAACATGGTTGTAAAAATAAAAAACGAGAGAGGCCAGACTCTGTCCAGAGAAGTGACGTACCTCCTGTTACTGTTAGCGCTCAGGATGCTAACCCGCACATACAGGCCTGACAGCACACACACAGACAGACTTGCATAAAGCTGAGGTGGATCACTCACACGTTCATTCACCCACCACCTTCGTCCGTCCTGCAGTCTGTCCATCCTCGTTTCCTCCGTCCCTCCCTCATCCCTCCCTCCCTCTGTCAGGGAGGAAACACAGCATGCTACAGCTGTCCCCCTCAAACATTCCTCCATCCACCCATCCATCCATCCATCCACCCATGCATCCATCCATCAATAATCCCTCCATCCACCCATCCGTTCCTCATCCTCTCATCCCTTTAAACAGATCAAGCCCTCACCATGTTTTCCAGAGACGCAGAGTGTTTTCCAGCTTGAAGCCATCGCGTCATGATAGCGTCTTGTTTGCTGCCTCTCCTCTCCTCTGTGTGTGTGTGAGAGTGTGTGTGTGTGTGTGTGAGAGAGAGAGAGAGAGAGAGAGAGAGAGAGAGAGAGAGAGAGAGAGAGAGAGAGTGGGAGGGGGAGGATATCATCGTCACGGCAACACCAGCAGCTTGCAGCAGCATCAGCAGCAGCAGAAGCACCACACTGAGGATGATGAGGAGGAAGGGTGGAGGGAGGGAGGGGGGGCATCAATCAGGAATCAATGCTGCATCTGCCAATGAGAAGCAAGTTAAAGATGCAAGGTGAGATATGATTGGCTCGTGTAGCTGTCGCTGGAAATCTGATGGCGCAGCTATTTCTCTCTCTCTCTCTCTGTGAGTCTCGGTGTCTCTCGTCCTCTGATCTCACTTGTAGCATCTTGAAGCTATTCTACTTTATTTTATTTTATTTGTATTATCATGATTACCTTTACAATTATTTAGTCATATACAATTTTTATACATGTATTTCAATTTAAATATGTGATAGACATATAGTTAGTGATATAATATAATGGAAAACTATGTTAATTTTATTATTCAGCTTATTATTTTTTTAATAGTTCAACTTTCTTTTCTTTTTCGGTAATATTGGTATTTATTTACCAATAAACCACCATAAAATTAATAAAATAAACACATTATCATTTACATTTTAATAAAAATTAAATGTGATTTCCACCATCCATGTTTTTGTTGTGATATTTATTATTATATTATATTATATTATATATCTAAATTATCACCCATTTAAATTATTACTGAATTACATAAATATTAGGAGCCATGTTATTTTGAATATTTACTTTTTTAATAATTTGTGATCCATTGTTTACAATTATACAAAATATTACTAAATGTTGCAATAACATTTATGTTATATTTTTCTTTCTATTCTTATTATATTATATTATATTATATTAAATTATATTATATACACCACTTTAAAGTGAAAACCTGTGATTTATATATTATATATAATTATATCATTTGTATTGTATTTTATTATAAATTTTAAAATATATACAAAAATTGGGGAAAAAATACATTAAATTATGACCATTGAAGATTTTCTGAAGCTTATATAAATTGTTGAATAGAAATTAAAGAGAAAAGAAATAAAAAGATTTTAATCACGTTGTTTACAATGTGGCAGTTCCGCCTCCAGTCCAGCAGGTGGCGAGAAAGAGCCGTAAAGCAGTTTAGCAGCCGCCATGTTGGATATAAAAGCCGTAGAGACTCAACCGGAGCCACTTGTTCCCGTTCCAGTACAGACGAAGCAGGTCGGAGTCTGAGGGTAAATATTACTTTAATGTTAAGTTTTAATCTTTAAATTTAGTGTTTGATTTATTCATCACAGTGTATTAAGTTGTTATTTAGTGATATTTACCTGAGATGAAGCGTTTATTTAACGGATGACCGTAGATTGTTTCAGTGTGGAAATCACGTCACTCTCCACACGTTGTAACGGCTCCTGACGTAAATATTAGATTTATTTGGTTTTATTTAAAATAGTTTTAATATGTTAAGTGGCTCTTAAATGTCCACTTTAAAACCATAGTTGTTTGGTAGGTTAATGGTAAAAAAAACAAAAAACGAAAAAATTAAACATGTCAAAGTAAAATGCGACATGCGACTTGTAGTGATAAAACTAAACTATTAGGGATTTTATTTAAAATAAACTAATTAAAACTTTATTTAAATAATTTTTTTGCACCTGAACACGTGGTGTAAAATTTTACTTTTTTTTTTAAATTACCATGATGAATTTTGATATTAATATTGAAGTATATGTTAATATGATTAAACTTTTCCCTCATAAAATGGGAACATTTTAAAAACTAAAAATCTTAACTTATGGTTTAGTCCCAAAAAATATCTAGTTTACAAAAATAAAATAAAAATAGACCTTTTCTGTTCATATTTAAGACCGTTTTCTTTAATTGTTTCTTCTTCTTTGACAGATAAAATGTTCCAGCTCATGTGCCGAGGACGCCAGCGCCACCTCTGGCAGGGCGAGGTTAGTTTTTTTGCTTTAATTAAACCAAAACTATGGAGGAGCTTTCCTTCTGCGCTGTGATGATGCTTTTTCCTGCCATTCGTAGTTTCCACCAGAGGTCTTTACCGACCAAAGACGGTCCAAACCTTCCTTGGATGTCTGAGCGTTTATTTATACTTGAAGCTTTTTCAATATTTCCTTCAGAGGCTTTTTCTAACCAGAAGTGTCCTCAACAGGTTTCCACGAGTGAAACAGATGCTGCCCGTCTGTTTGAAGATGGAGGATTCGGCTAACGGCTCAATCGAAGACAGGTGAGGCAGTTGATTTATGAAATACTTCAGCTCTAAACATGTAGGCTGGTTTAGTTTATGAATTTATAAATTTTGTATTAATTGCCGTTAAGCGCTAGAAAATACTGTAGTTTTAGTTACTTGGTGGTTTTCTAGAGTAAACATTTAAGCTAGCTGGTTTTCATACTTATTTTCCAACATCACGTTAAGCCCCGCCCACACAATCCGATAGGCCAGTCAGATATTTGCAGGAGCATAATCGGTTCTCAGTGGAGAGACTCCAGACTAACTTTACTCTGCGTGTAATTATGTGGGCAGGGGAAGTTGATCTCGTTTCCAGGCTACAAAAATATAAGAAAATAGAGTTTTTAATTCAACTTTAATCAAATTTATGTATGAAGTTTTGTGTAGACTAATGTCACACAACACCATTGGTTCAGACTGACGTTAATTGGTTAAATTGTGAAAAAGTGTTGGATTTTTATTTTTCTAATAAAGAAAACTCTTTAGATAGTATTTTAGATAATACCTGTAACTTAATTAGGTTTTCTTATAGTTTACACATCACATGTACATTTCTTAAGCCTCCTATGAAGCCGTGTGACATGTTTGAGGGTCGTCGTCTTCTTCAGTTGGAGCTTTTAGTGTGATCGATTACCTTGACTCTGCCGCTGTTCGCTGTGATGATGCTTTTTCCTGCCATTCGTAGTTTCCACCGGAGGTCTTTACCGACCAAAGACGGTCCAAACCTTCCTTGGATGTCTGAGCGAACATTAAAACGTCTTTCTTTAACCTCCAGTGATCGTCCCCGCTTGTCAGAACTAACCTTTATCTCAATCTCTTCACAGGCCAAAGGTAAAAAATAATTGCTCATGGTGTTGCCGGTCAAAGCTCGTGAGTCGGGTACGTTTTTATATTTCTATCCTAACGACGTCTTTAAAGTCCAGTTCGCTGTGATGATGCTTTTTCCTGCCATTCGTAGTTTCCACCAGAGGTTTAACAACCAAAGACGGTCCAAACCTTCCTTGGATGTCTGAGCGATTCATGACGATAAAGTTGATGTTGGTTTCCTCGGATCTTATCAAAACTAAACTCGTCTTTGTTCTCACTTTCAGGCTGAAGACTCCTGAAGGTCGGACCTGGATCCTCTAGATGATGATGATGATGCTATAGGTGTGTTCATCTCATGTTCTGACGTGGAGCTCATTTCCTTCAAACATTAGAAACATTTATTCCAACCAGCAGATTATCAAATGTTTACTCCACCCATCTCCACATCTGGTTTAGGTGTTTAATCTGATTTAAAGGAATATTGGCGTTGGTGTTAACACTCCCATTATCTAAATGGAATAACCCAATATGTTTAACGGCTGTTATTTATATCGGTACGTTTGATTTCAACACATTCAGAGGTTTTTCTCTCACAACGTTAAACCGAACAACTGGGTTTTCACGTAGAATCCCTGAAGTTAAACGTGTCAATGGACAAATCTAGTCCTGGTCGACGAGATGGTTTCTCAGGTCTTTATATTCCGTTCAGGTACCATTTAACCCTCTGGTGTCTAGACGGTAACTGGCCTAACTTTTTTACTACTTTTGGTTTCGCCCTTTTTGTATTTCATCTTAAAACGGTTTACCTCGCCTTGTTTGGCGTCATTCTCTTCATCACAACCTCACATATGAGAGTTTTGAACACATCGGACCTAAAATCTGAGCAGGAAAGGTTAGATTTATCACTGTGTGAGAACCACAAATGTGTTAAAAGAACCGTTTTTTACACTTAGGATGCAAATCTGAACTGTACATTTCAAAAGCTTATGTACAAATACAGCAAACGGAGATATTTACAAAAAATCCAGGAGAAGTCCACAACTTTTCTCCCCCTCTTCATCTCCAACCGTTGCCATATCACTTTCTGATTGGCTGACGTGATGCGTTTGACGTTTTCTCCCTGCACCAAACGTCACGACGGTATTTAATAAAGAGTCATGGTTTTATTAGAAGTCTAGTTTTACTTAGCCTATTGGAACATTTTAAAAGCCGTCTGTAGTTTGACGTCGAAACTTTCTACACGAGTTAAATGAGCCTTGAGTGAAGCTTCATCTTACGGCTAAGTAGTCTTGAAGCGGTCGTGATTTGGACACCAGAGGGTTACATCATGACTGTCCAACTCAAAGGTTAAAGAACAATTCAAAGTCGAGTATCTGCTGTTTCCTCTCTTCGTTTTTACCAACAATTCGCTGTGATGATGCTTTTTCCTGCCATTCGTAGTTTCCACCGGAGGTCTTCACCGACCAAAGACGGTCCAAACCTTCCTTGGATGTCTGAGCGAATTAAAAGACGTCATTAATGACCCGTTGAGTCTCATTTGCTTTGACTTTAACTCCAGCTCCTTCTCTTTCAGGTTGACCGTCTCTCAGCTGGCAGCGATGCTCTGATGTCCAGCAGCTTTGGTTTTTATCCAGGTTGGTCTGATTTTAAACTAAATCCATGATGATAAACCTGTGTCTCTTCGCTGTGATGATGCTTTTTCCTGCCATTCGTAGTTTCCACCAGAGGTCTTTAACGACCAAAGACGGTCCAAACCTTCCTTGGATGTCTGAGCGAGTTCAGCTCCAGTAACGACGCTCGGCTTGAAGTTTTAATTTTCTAGACTCATGGTTCTGGTTTCTCGCCACAGGTCGACCCAACCCAGGACCTCAACCTGAGACGGGACGTGTAGTTCAAGGTGCTTCCTGAAGGAATGTCCTGTGTTTGGATGAGATGTCTCCAGCGTCTCTGTCCACATGGAGTCCAACTTGGTTCACTGTGTTCTCACCTGATGTTGGTTTATTAGACGATTAGTAACAGTTACCTCTACGTCTGATCCATTGGGAGGTTTTATTCTCATTTGTATGAGCTGACTGGTTGTGTTCATGAGATTTGTTGGTGAAGAAATAAAAATGCAAAAGTTGAGCGTCTTGTCCAGTTTTCTTTCGTGTCAAGTTCAATTAATGGTCGTATAATTTTCTGCCTAGTAGTAGAAAGGCTTTATATAAAGAGTCACTGGTGTTTGAGAAAGGTATTAAATACAACATTTAGTGATTAAAATGGTGTGTGTTAAGAAAAATAATTAAGAACTGGTGCAAAAGGAGTGTTAAAAGCCACGAAAGATTTGTTTTAAGCTACAGATTCAGTGTATGAATTGCTCAGACTTTATTGTAGATAAAGATCTTTAAGACACAAAACTTTAAATTTCACCAACTTTTAATCACAACATTGAAAAAAATCAACTTTTATTGCGAACCAGTTGCTCTTAATACTGATTCGCGTTCACATTTGACCCTCCCGGGCTTCCATACACGAGCTAGGGCCAGACCGGTGGCTACTAGCTAGCAGGCTAGCATAGCTTCTCTTCCGCCGGCTAGCTTTCGGCTGGAAAGGAGAGAAGGGAGACGATGGCGGGGGTTCATCCTCAGGTGAGACGAGCCTACTTAACAAATCCAACTATTAAGATATATTTTTATTTACTAATAAGAGTTAGAATCGCAGCTAACGCAGCTAGCCACCTAGCTAGCCGCTTCAGGTCGGGTTTGAAAGAGAAGTCAACACTGAAGCAGCTGATGCTTCGACGTGGCATCAAAGGGGAGATTAATGACAACAGATGCGTCATTTTCTTTTATTAAAGTCGCATTATTTCATGGAAAATAAGAAATCTTAACTTGTGACTGTGCGCAGAAAGTTGTGTTAGCCTACATTTAAAGAGTCCAGTGAGAGCTGCTGCTATTTCTGTCTCCTCACAGGACGACCTGCTGAAAATGACACACAGAGAAAACTGGAGGTGAGTGGCACCACGTTTATTTCCCTCCACGTCTTCTTCTCTGTTTGTGTTTAACCCCACCGGCTCTTCTTCTCCTTGCAGGGTGCAGCACGAGCGCCTTCACGTGAAGCACCGGGGGCACGAGGCCATGCATGCAGAGATGGTGCTGATCCTTGTTGCCACGCTGGTGGTAGCTCAGATCGTCCTGGTGCAGTGGAAGCAGCGCCACCACCGCTCCTACAACGTGAGTGATGAAGAGGATGGAGATGGTGCAGGAGCTTCAGCCGCATGCGACCGATCTGTTCTAGATGTTTCAGTTGTTTTGAGGTCTGCCATGAATCAATGCCACATCCCCGTAGTGTCAAAACTACTACTTCTTCTTCTGTTTTAATGTCCAAACATCCCAGAAGAAGAAGAACAAAATAACCAAAATCACCTGACTACTCTGGAAAATGAAGGGTTCCTCCTAGCCTCGGAACTAATACTAGCCCTTTCACGCTTCCTGCCCTCCCAGTTAATAGTAGCATTAACTAGTTTCCTAGCTTTCCAGCTAATAGTAGCTCCTTCTAGCTAATAATAGCTCCTCCCAGCCTTCTAGCTAATAGTAGCTCCTCCTAGCTAACAGTAGATTCCCCCAGATTCCTAGCTTTCCAGCTAATAATACTCCTCCCAGCCTTCTAGCTAATAGTAGCTCCTCCCAGCCTCCTAGCTAATAATAGCTCCTTTTAGCTAATAATAGCTCCTCCCAGCCTTCTAGCTAATAGTAGCTCCTCCCAGCCTTCGAGCTAAAAGTAGCTCCTCCTAGCAGATTCCTAGCTTTCCAGCTAAAAGTAGCTCCTTCCCGCCTCCTAGCTAACAGTAGCTCTTCGTAGCATTCCAGCTAACAGTAGCTCCTCCTAGCTCCAGCTAACAATAGCTCCTCCTAGCCTTCCAGCTAACAGTAGCTCTTCGTAGCATTCCAGCTAACAGTAGCTCTTCGTAGCATTCCAGCTAACAATAGCTCCTCCTAGCCTCCCAGCTAACAGCAGCTTTTGCTACCCTCCCAGATAATGATAGCTCTTCCTAGCCTAAAAATGGATACGGTTGCGCAACTCCGAATAGCTTTTCTAGCCTCCCAGCTAACAGTAGCTCATCCTAGCCTCCCAGCTAACAGTAGCTTTTCTATCCTCCCAGCTAACAGTAGCTCTGCCTAGCCTCCTAGTAGCAATGCAGTTTAGCCCTCTACCAGCTTGTCTCTCTGCAGTCTCTAGACGTTTGCAGACGTCTCATGGTGTCGTGTGACAGGAAGTGCTAGTATCGTGTGAGGTAAACTAACCGTGTCCTCCTCAGCTGGTGACTCTGGTCCAGATGTGGGTGGTTCCTCTTTACTTCACCATCAAGCTGTACTGGTGGAGGTTTCTGTCCATGTGGGGCATGTTCTCCGTCGTCACCAGCTACATCATCTTCAGAGCCACCCGCAAACCGCTGTCCTGCAGGACGCCGAGGTGAGAGGAGGGACGTTTCAGTTCAACAAGGGCGAATGTTTCTGTTTTCATGTGTTCGATTGGGTTCATTTCAAGACTTTTGTGAGAATCTGCCGATGTTTTGAGTCCGTCCGTGTTTCTGATGTTTTCAGGATGGTCTATAAATGGTTCCTGTTGATCTACAAGCTGAGCTACGCCGTGGGGATTCTTGGCTACCTGGCCATTATGTTCACCATGTTCGGCTTCAACGTCTTCTTCAGGTGAGTCACCGCCAACAAAGGGTTTTGTACGTCAATAAACGTTTCCTTCGATTCGTTTAATCCCGAGTTATTTGTATTTTCTCTCCGTGCGCAGAATCAAGGCGGAGGACTCCATGGACGTGGGGGTGATCATGCTGTTTTACGGCCTTTACTACGGCGTCATGGGCAGAGACTTCGCCGAAATCTGCTCCGACTACATGGCCTCGACGATCGGGGTGAGAACTAACCGTAATTTCGCTGATTCCGTTCAATAATAACATGAACAAAGACAAAGAGCGAGCGTTTCAGGCTGCAGCACCAACCACCGTTGATGTGTCCTTCCAGTACTACAACAAAGGAGGCATGCCCAGCAGGAGCCTGACCGACGACATCTGCGCGGTGTGCGGCCAGAGGATCCTGGTGGACGTGGAGGAGGAAGGATTCATTGAAGACACCTACCAGCTCTCCTGTGGACACATGTATCCTACAGCTGTTGATCCCTGCTGCAAATTTAGGTTGAGCTCTTAGTAGGGCTCATACAGGCTAGTCGACTAGACGGTTTGTAGACTTTCGCTACTGCCCCTTGACGCTTTGAGCAGTCATGGCCCAGTGGGTCGTTGCAGCAA
The DNA here is from genome assembly GCA_005024645.1 of Planiliza haematocheilus. Lineage (NCBI taxonomy): Eukaryota > Metazoa > Chordata > Actinopteri > Mugiliformes > Mugilidae > Planiliza > Planiliza haematocheilus. The sequence continues at coordinate 2,213,787 of SRSE01000889.1, forward strand.
ACTAGCAAAGGTTCATCAAGTGTGAAACGGCAACGCTTGGTCGCCCTGCCTTGTCATGTGAGGTTGATGCTGGTCAGTTGTGGTTCTGGGTCTGGAGCTAGCTTCAGAATCCCTTAAGACATATGTGTCAGACGTACGGCCCGGGACCCAAAACCGGCCCCCCTGAGGGTCTAATATGGCTCCTGGGATGAATTTACGAAGTGCCAAAATGACATTGAAGACATTAATTGCAATTTTTCCAATAAAAGTAACTGCTATTCCAAGGGTTCACACATATTTGTGGACAAACTGAGACCTAGAACTAAACACAAACTGCATTTCTTGTTCCTAATAAATGTGGGGTTTAGGGAAACATTTGGAGATGTCGTTATTTATAGGTTAACAGGCTGTCGTGTTATTGGTCCGGCCCCCTTGACATCAAACTGGGCTGCATGTGGCCCCCTGAACTAAAATGAGTTTGACACCCCTAAATTAAGAGTTCAGATTTGTTTGTTTTGCTGCTACGTTTAGTTCAATCGACTTTGTAACCAACGGACTTTTCTTCCATGGTGATCGACAGATTAACTGAATTAGTGTAAGAAGCGAGCAGTTCAGAGTCCGTTCTCTGTCGTAATATATGAGAATGGACTGTTATTCAGACACTTGCCTCATAATGAAATCCAGATGGTTGCGGAAATTGCGAAACCAAACCATTTCCATATTGGCGATTGCAAGCTAAACTTGAAAAACTCACGACAGCTCAAAGGAAACTGCAACAGACCGTCTTACCACAGAGGACCATACGACATTTGGGTGACAACATAGGGAGCGTTTTGCACAGCTTCATTTCCGAAATGTAGAACTATGATAACGGGGAAGTTGTGCAGCAGAAATGTGAGGTGCAGATTAAAGGAGTTTGTTCCCTTAAGGAGATGAATCCAGGTCAGGAGATGCTCTAATTACCAAGGTGGAGCCTTGTGTTTCAGAGAACGAGCTGCCGTGACTCAGGACTATTCAGTGTTTCTGCCTTGACTCGCCCCGTATCTCCAGATTCCACGAGTTCTGCATCCGCGGCTGGTGCATCGTGGGTAAGAAGCAGACGTGTCCGTACTGCAACGAGAAGGTCGACCTGAAGAGGATGATGAACAACCCGTATCCTTCTGTTCGATTACGCAATCATTGACTAATCACAAACTAATCAGCTAGCCTCAGCCAACAGAAAATACACGCAGACAAAATATCAAATTTTACAGTCAACATGTTCAGACTTGAGTCTTATGTCTCAATATTTCATCAGCACCAATAACAAGTGACTAAAAATTCAATTCATATTAGTTTTGTTATCTTCTGTGGTCGTTTCAACACGATCCTCCATCACCTATGCACCACATGGTGACTTGCCCGACAGAATCTGAGCCCTGGGCCTCAATCTTAGACTTGGTCCTGTGTCTCCATATGTTGGGCGTATTGTTTTACTACAGATAACAAACACAGTGCCGCTGATTTCAAGGCGCCATGACCTTTCCATCGATGCTCAACATGCCTTAGGTGGCTCGTGCCCTGTGGAGTTACGTGTGCACAACAATCATATGGAGGAAATATCTATGTTTATATGGATTGTATAATGTGCACAATGGTAGAATTTGATGGTGTACACTCTAGATAAAATGTCCAAAGGTTGAATTGTGTGGACATTGTCTCCTGTGGTGGAATCAGTAGGATTTTGTAGCCAGATTCACTTTAAAGAGGTAAAAACCCAACGTGGAACATTTTGGGTTCTTTGGTTCTCCACATGTCCAGATGGAGAGTGGGCCTGGTTCTATTGTTACTAGAACCTTTGTGGTGTTTCTCTAAACTCTTGGTCCAGTTCTAGTGAATGAGTTCAGAATGATATCATTAGTTTACCACTAATTAATCAGACACAATGTTACTGACACTGAAGTCTGACCTATCATAGAGACCAAAGTCCATAGAGACCAGGGTCATAGAGACCAAGGTCCATGGAGACCAAGGTCCATGGAGACTAGGGTCCACAGAGACCAGGGTCATAGAGACCGAGGGTCCACAGAGACCAGGATCTATAGAGACCAGGGTCCATGGAGACCAGGGTCCATGGAGACCAGGGTCCATGGAGACCAAGGTCCACAGAGACCAGGGTCCACAGAGACCAAGGGTCCACAGAGACCAGGATCTATAGAGACCAAGGGTCCACGGAGACCAGGATCTATAGAGACCAGGGTCCACGGAGACCAGGGTCCACGGAGACCAGGGTCCACGGAGACCAGGGTCCATGGAGACCAGGGTCGTAGAGACCAAGGTCCATTGAGACCAAGGTCCATAGAGACCAGGGTCCATGGAGACCAGAGTCCACGGAGACCAGGGTCAAGAATATGGATCTGATAGTCCTGATTTATTTGGTCTTTTAAGACGAGCGTCACTTCCCAGTAACCTAAGGTTTTAAAAGAGTTTAAATGACATATGCTTTTCTTTTCAGGTGTTATAAGCTTAAAGTTCACCCTTCATCACTTTTGAAGTGACCGTACTGTGCCATAAAATGTTTTTGTCCTCCTTAAATTTACTCATTTGATGCCAGCTGGGAGAAGACACACGTCCTGTACGGGCAGCTGCTTGATTGGCTCAGATACTTGGTCGCCTGGCAACCCATCATCATCGGCATCGTTCACGGGATTAACTTCACCCTGGGCCTCGAGTAGAGCCCTGAGGAACACCGCCGTGAGCGCGTCTGGATACGAGCAAAGTGCAAGAACCTTTTTCTTTTTTCTTTTACTTTTTTTTTTTTGTCAGCGCCGCGAGGAACCGATTCAGGCTGCTTCTCGAGTCTTTCGTGTCATGTTCTCGGACTGAACGCTTGCACAGTCTCCCACGCGGAGGTCCAGGACTCTGGGGACGGTGCGGTCCCGAACAATGCTGCCAACCAGAACGGAAGAGCGAGTGTTTGCCGATTAAACCAGAGGAAGGCGCGACCGGTTTGGAACTGATGGAGAAGATGATCCTCATGCATGCTGTTTCTGTTGCAATAAAATGCTGATTTACTTGCTGCTTTTGTTGACACCACTAACAAGTTTCTTCTAGTTACACATAATACGTCTGAAAGGCTTCAGTTCTTTCACATTTTATACCTAATGTTTTTTTTTGTTGGGGAAGTTTAGTTTACCTTATATTTCACTTTACTTACGTCAAACTTGGGGTCACACATTTCAGGAGATTAAAAAGTCGTGATACATTTTTAGTAGCAAAGATGAAACCAGTATTGATACTGTTTCAATGCAGTGCCACAGGTACAAGCATCCAGTTTGTTTTCTGTCCTCCAACATGACAGCAACGTGCGACTAACAGCAGTAACACGTTGCAGTTGGAAGTTGTTTGAAAACTCTCCTTTGCCAAATTTAAAAGTGTTTTTTTTTTTTTTTTTTATCAAAACTGCTGCTGATGGTAGCTTTGTATTTAATAAATATTTATTGAACCTTATCAGCGTTGGTCGTTTGTTCAGATTTGTAGTTAGCTCTGGTCTTGAAGCACGAGTGGACAGTATGAGAGGCCTCTAGAAGCTGCCTCAGTGAGAACTGTACCTGAGATCCATAAAGCCTCAAGAGCACCTCACTGGGCTTGCTTTAATAGCATAAATCATGAGGACTCTAAGGAGGGATCAGCTGATGATACCATAGCTGCCTTTAGCGCAAGGAATCCTTAGGACACCTAGATGGATAGAGCCGGTCCTGCATCCCGGTCTGTCTTAGCGGAATAGTCCTGCAGTGTGCTCTCAGTCTCCAGGGTCCAGAGCTTAACCTGTTTGGTGACGGGCTTTGAGTCTTTGTCTGTAGGCTGGGAGGAGTCCAAGTGTCCGAAGGGGGGGCAAGGTGCAGCCCAGTATGCAAGCCCCGTATGTTATTGTACACACAATCAGAAACTGAAATATTAATCCTTCAAGGAAATAGTTTTGTTGCTGTTGCTCCCATAAAGTGACAGTTGCTAGTTAACAGAGCAAATACAATAGAATAAAAGTCTTACAAAATATATAAAAATAAGTAAGATGCATTTTAAATTAAAAGAGCAATATTGCACAAGTATTCACAAAATACAGACATAAGAGGCTGCAAATAAATTAACGGCATCTGAAGTGTTAAAGGTGAGTGACTAACACTCAGCGGGAGGAGTTATAAAGCTTGATGGCCACAGGCAGGAATGAGCTCCTGGTGCATTTTGGTAGGATGAGTCCGTTACTGAAGGTTCTCCTTAGACTGGCCGGTGTGTTGTGGAGTGGGTGAGATGAGTTGTCCAGGATGGCCAGCATCCTCCTCTCTGACACTGTGTTCAAAGCTCCACCTCTACACCATCACTGGCCTTACGGATCAGTTTGTTGAGTCTATTAGCGTCTGCCGCTCGTAGCCTGCTGCCCCAGCATGCAACGGCGTACAGGAGCGCACTGGCCACCACAGACTCACAGAACATCCTCAACATTGTCCGACAGATGTTGAAGGACCTCAGTCTCCTCAAAAGATGGAATCGACTCTGTCCCTTCTTGTAGAGTAGCCTCAGTGTTCTTTGACCTGTCCAGTTTATTGTCAGTGTACACTCCCAGGTATTTGTCCTTCACAATGTCAACCTGGGTCCCCCGGACGGTAACAGGGGTCACCAGAGCCTTTTTTTCTCCTCATGTCCACAACCAGTTCCTTAGTCTTCGTCACATTCAGCTGAAGGAAGTTGTCCTCGCATCTAGGGCAGACCTGGGCATAACACGGCCCGCAGGTCGTATACGGACCTTTGGCTGGCTCTGAGCGGCCCGCGTAAAGCTGGCTTGTTCTTTTTTTGTTCTTGACAGGTCACCTGGACAGAACTTTCATGCGATTTAGCCCCTGTCTGCTAACTGGTCTGCTAACAGACAGTTTGTCAAAATCTCCGTTCACATATTTTATGTATTATTGTTCAACCGTATGAACTTGAGAGCGCCACGCTGCCGTACCGATATGCTGAGGAGTTGCCAAGGCAACAGTGAGACTCTAATGAGTTTGTCAATAAAGTTGGGAAGAGGAGCTGATTGACGTACCTGTCTGACACGCAAAATACCTGCAGGTCAGTTGTGATAGATAGAAAATATTATCTTACCTGATACAGTTATAGGCCTTGAGTTTGACATGTGTGGTTTATGAATGATAATTTATTTAATATACAGTATAGATATTATATATGGTCATACATGCAGTTTATAAAATAATGTGTTCATTGTAAATAAAGCATTTCAAGCTTTAAGTATGACTGATTGCTTTCTTGATCATCCCTTTACTAAAAACAGCACAACACAAAACATACCACTACTGCGGGCGCAGAATTGAGTCCAGCCTATTGGCACGGCCCTCCAAGATATTTACAGATTCTCATGTGGCCCCTCGTCAAAAATAATTGCCCTTCCCTGATCCGGGGTGTTGATCTCGTGGGTGGGACTGTCTCCTGCAGTGATTTAAGTCGGTGATAAAGACGTCATCAGGATAAGACGCCTGTAGCGCACTGATGACGCAGTGGAACTTGACCCCTTCTAGCCTAAATGGAGGCTGTAGTCCGGTCTCCTCGGCGTACGGAGAGAGTCTCTAACTAGACGGTAGATTCCAGGACTTTGTCAGATAACCAGGTCTCAGTGAAAATTAGAGCGCAACACTGGGCTGGTGGTGGTTTTTGGTGGTGGGTGGCGGGGGTGGGGGTGGAGGTGGGTGGCTATTTTGAGCAGCATGATGTGCAAGAATAACTTCTTGCTCCAACTGTCCATTACACAAACACTGTTGCATGTAATGGGTTTTTCCCACTGAAGTTGTTGCCTTCTCTTGCAGAGTAAATTCTAAATGAACGTCTCCAACAGAGACAGATATGCTGTAAAAGCTCAAAGCTGATGTGACAGACCACGATGAACCCGTCAGTGGGACTGATTGTCTTGCTTCTGTCTCATGCCGTCTCAACAGGTACGTAGGTTCGCTGCACTTCTAACAAACATTTTCTTCACGTGCGATGGGTGGCTGGGCTCAGCCTTAGAGATAGGGTGAGGGGCTCTGAGTAGAACCACTGCTCCTTTGCTTTGAAAGGGCCCAGCTGAGGTGGTTCAGGCGGCTTGTACCGATGCCCCCATTGGGCACGTCCCTCTGGGAGTTTAACAGCCATATCTCGTATGGCCTGGGAACGCCTCGGGATTCCCCAGGAAGACCTGGAATGTGTAGCTGGGTGTTAGAGAATAACCTCTCTTCCCTACTGCTGGTGTCCGGTATCTGCCCTATTTTCTCTCTGAGGAACATGCCAAGGCCATGGTCCCTCCTATGGGACAGTCTCACTGTCTGGCTGTCAACAGACACAGCTGTAGAGTTAGATGATAATGTCCTCCGTCACTTTGTATTTCCTAGCTGGTGTGAATCCTTATCTTCATGTTTATGTACAACTAGAAAATTCCTGCGGAAATTTTGACTGTGCCGGTGATGTGTGCGTCATGATGTGTGCGTGCTCATGTTACGTGAATAGCTCCCGTTAGCCACCGAGCCCACAAGGGCAGGTACATGCAGCAGACCGCTCCCAGCTCCACCTGAAAGCCAGCATCAGCTTCACAATACCCACAAAATACATTCAGTACAACAAGTAAAATCAAATGGCTTCTACTGAAAGAATGAGGAAATCACAATAACTGATTGTTAATCATAATCATTTTAATAATAAAAGTCATTGCTTCTATCTGAGCAACAGTTTACGGCACAGTGTTACATTTAGAAAAACATTCTATAATACTTAACAAATTCAATACTTAACACATTGAGGCTGTAAGATTGAAACAGTAATGAAGTGAAGACCTTCAAATTGTCCCTTTACTACAGCTCTTTGTCTCATGTTGGACGTCACTGCAGTCTGTCTGGATCGGCTGCAGGAAAACACAGACAAGTAGACGTGTCAAATAATGTTGTGAAACATAATTAATACAACTAACTAATTAAGTGTTCAGCTCATTATTTATTTCATTAAAAAAAAATTAAATATATTAAATTGCATGTGAATCATTTGTCTATACTCCCATGTTCCCGAGGCAGGCCTCATTCATTAAAGATGTTGCCCTAACCGGGAGTCGAACCCTGGCCTCCGGTGTGAAAGCCCACGTTATTTGCCGCTCGACTATCCGCCAATACTATTACAACGTGTAAGACTGCCACTTTATATTTCAACTACAGTGCTGGTCTGTTGACTGTGATTAACTCCCTCTAGCGTCGCGGCGGATTAGCCGGTGGCTAAGTCCGCTAGCCTCCGCGTAAGGTCGCGGCTAGCTCGGAGCTAGCGGTTAGCGTTAGCCGCTGCTAGCTCGGAGCTAGCGGTTAGCCGCCGCTAGCTCAGCGTTAGCCGCTGCTAGCTCGCTAACATACATGAACTATGGTTGAAGGCTGGCCGTCGGCTGAATCATTGCAGTTAACGTCTGTTAGCAGTTTAGCTGTGTTGGGCACAAACACTTAACATATGGATAATTCTAGAAATTCACTTACCTAATACGGTGAAGGAAACGTGTCAGGGATGTTCTGTCAAGAGTTGCAGCAAAGCAGCCAGATATAATTTGTATTTAAAGTAAAGGAAAACGTCAAACATGACTGAGAAGTTGTCATTCAGTCAATGAGAGGAGCTATTAGCAGCTGTGTGAAAGCAACAACTCAAGGGGGGGGGGGGGGGGGGTGTTCTGCCTCCTCATTGTAATAGACTGAGGAGAGTCCCTAATGTTTTGTCAATCTGTGTCTGTAATGCTATAGTGGGAAGGGGAGGGGGGGTGATAATGTTATGGCAGATAATCTCCCTCTGTGTCCCTCAGCCTTCTGTGTGCACACCTGCGATGTGTTTGTTCATCAGGATCGGTTCAGGGGTCATAATGTTTTGCCACTCTGCGTCTGTGTGAATGTGCTCCTCTCCTCCTGCATGCTCGTTAGGGGCCGTTGCCATGGTCACCAGGGGCACCTGCTGCTGAACTCTCCTTTTCCTTCTCACCTCTGCCTGAGTCAGAAAATCCCCCAAAAAAAGTGAACCCCAGCTCGGCCGGTCCGAACAAACGCTCATAAATCAAAAACTACAAGTCCTATCGGGAAAACGAACGCATCGTGAGCGTCGGCCGAGGGTTTTCTACAATTTAGTGTTGTTCCCACGCGCGTGCTGCCAAAATTGTGGCCGTAGTCGTTTTGGAAAGAAAGTGTGCGACTCGAAAAATCGTCGAAAAATCCCTCTCGGTTTCCACATACACACGCATGGGGAAAAATTCGAAAAGCTGTCGGCGCACTCCTCGCTCGGAGGAGCCTGCTGTCCCAACCGTACGTCCCACGTGAATAAAACACACATCATCTGAAAGGCAACAAAAATCCCTACGTTTTTATGTAGTTTTTATCTCTGTAGCTCAAAACCTGTGGCCGCCACGTGAGATTGAAACCTTTTTTTTTCAGAATTTCGACGAAACTCTTAACCTAGAGTGCGGCTAGAGTGGCCCCATAGAGCCCCATTATAAACGACGATTTTTTAACTTTTTTCCAAAATGTCACCAAAACGTAAACTGCGACCCCGACCAAACCGTAAAAGCTATCGAAACGCCGTTTTCAGACAAACGAAGCTACACTTCCCGTGCCTCGTACAAACTTCAAAGCATTTTTCTACTCCAAAGCACGGCTGAGTGATCGCTCAGCAAAGCCAAGCTGTCCATTTTGGAATGTTGCCGCTTTTTTCCGGGCTTCTCCATTCACTTCCATGTTACGAGACGCGGGAATTTCGCCGTTTATTCTCGTCCCGTTGGACGGATCGCTTATGTGAGACATAGCACACTTGTCCCAATCAATGCACACGTCTCCATATAAATTGGTCTATATGTCTCCAAAACTCTGGGAGAAGAAGCGAACCGAAAAATTACGGAAGAAGTGGGAAGAATAATAAACGCGAGCAATAACAATATATGTGCCACGCCCCTGCAGGCAGGCTGCGCCTGCCTGCAGGGGCGTGCACTGGCTCCCATTGCGCAGCAATGGGAGCCAGTGCACCGGCACAGATAATAACCAATGAGATATTGACACATCTCCCCCTGCCTCGGTCCACCCTCTTAGTCTTTGAGTTTACTGTTTGTCCCTTAGAATTGAGGTGCACTCATGCACTTATGTTGTGATGACGAATCTTCTGTTCTCCTCGTATACGAGCCTAAATAAACTCCTTCAGCATAAGACATACAGGACTCTGGTACTTCTTCTTCTTCGACATCACCACAAATTCCTCCCTAACACTGGGGAGAGGGACGTCTGGAGTTCCATGATTCAAGGCTGATTTAAGGTACTGCAGGACATAGGTGCCTACGTTTATAGCCTATGGTGGTTAGTTTGGCTCTCTCTGTAACAACTCCACCCAAACACTAGTCGGCACTGTGTCTTTTCTGCCAATTTCCTGCTTCACTTTCAACAATGTCGACTGAAAGTCTTGCTGAAATTTCACCAAAGATGAGTCGTACAAATGTTTGTATCTCTGATCCTCCTCAGTTAACCTTTCCTCCATGTGTTCCATCTTTATTGATCCAAAACAATTGATTCAAAAATTGCAGAGATGGAGAGGCAGCCAGAAATACTAAAGTGGAAATACACTACGGATCAATCACAGCTCTTGAGGTCCACTTGGTAGTACCGTGTTTCCGCTTAAGTATTTCTGGCTGCTTCCAAGCAGACCACAAGAACTGTGATTGGTCCACTTGGTAGAAGCAGACCAAGTGGACCAATCACAGCTCTTATGGTCTGCATCACTGTGGCACGTAGTTCTGAGGAGGTGAACGTCAGGGTACGGTGATAGGTTCTGCGAAGGGTCTCTGCTGATGCCATAGCTACAATGTCCAATTGATGCAGAAGTATAAACCGCCCGAGGTAGTCCTAAATGAGTTTTCCGTTGGTCACACACTCAGGTTGTTTCTGTCAATAATTAGTTAGATTGTTTAATTAACAACTATTTTGATGATGAGTGATGTTTGTAGCTTAAAAATGACCAAACCAACAAAAACAAGATCCAGCTGTACCAACCGGGTGTTGTTCATGATAACAATAAACCTACAGATGTCTACTTTTTTATTAATATTACTGTAGATAGAGTCCTGTAATATACGTTTCATACATTTCTTTCAATATTCCAACAGCACCAGTGGATACAGACGGCACTCTGAAGCAGGTAGAGGATTCAGGTAGGTATATGTGGTGATGACCTGACAGAAACTGAACTTACACCTCTGTATGTGTTTTAATGTTTTTTTTATTTTAATGTTTTAAGGATCTAACTCTACTTGAATTTTCATCTTTTCTCTTTTTGCAGGAGTACGTCAGATTGACCTTGACATCGGCATCTTCTCTGGCATCGTCGTTGTCTTTGTCATTGCTTTCGCCTTGATAGGAATGGCAGACAATCAAATGGACGACCAGATGAGAAGCAGCTCTGCACGTAAGTGATCATGCACAGGTCTTGACACAGCGTTAAGACCTCAGCTAGATTCCTCTTTACCAATATCTGAATAGCGTCATTAGAGTGTTTCAAGGTTTTTGTTAACTGAGGCATCATTTGCCTCATTTATGAAGAAATATTTCACTTTTGCTGAAGTTTCTCTCTTTAGCTACTTAAACACTTCTTTAATTAGATTAGATTCAACTTTATTGTCTCTTCATGTTGTATGGGGACATGCACAATGAAATGCGGCATCTAACCAGAAGTGCAAATAGCAAAAACTGCAAACTGATCCAATAGTAGGCAACAAGCTATGACTATTGTGTTAAGTAAGTGTGATACTATGCAGTAACCAATCGCTTCCATGGCCACAGGTCATAATCAAGCACCTAGGCATGCAGACTGCTTCTACAAACATTTGTGAAAGAATGCGTCGCTCTTAGGAGCTCAGTGAATTCCAGCGTGGTACTGTGATAGGACGCCACCTGTGCAACAAGTCTAGTCATGAAATGTCCTCGCTACTAAATATTCCAAAGTCAAATATCAGTGGAAGTGATTGAAAACTACAGCAACTCAGCGACGAAGTGACAGGCCACGGAAAACGACAGGGCGGGGTCAGCAGATGCTGAGGCCCAAAGTGCGCAGAGGTCGGCGACTTTCTGCAATTGCCACAGATCTCCAGACATCATGTGGCCTTCAGATTAGCTCAAGAACTGTGTGTAGAGGGTTTCATGGAATGGGTTTCAATGGCCGTGCAGTTGCATCCAAGCCCATTCGTCACCAAGTGCAATGCAAAGCGTCAGATGCAGTGGTGTAAAGTGACTAATCACGCTTCTCCATCTGGCAATCAGCATACCAAGAGATTTTGGATAATTCCATGCTCTCAACTTTGTGGGAACAGTATGGGGATGGACCCTTCCTGTTTCAGCCTGACTGAGCACCAGTGCACAAAGCAAGGTCCATAAAGAGAGTTTGGTGTGGAAGAACTTGACTGGCCTACACAAAGTCCTGACCTCGACCTGATAGAACACCTTTGGGATGAATTAGAGCAAAGACTGTGAGCCAGGCCTTCTCATCCAACATCAGTGTCTGACTTCACAATTGTGCCTCTGGAAGAATGGTCCACAATTCCCATGAGTATTAAACCATATGGATTAAGAATGAGATGTCATAGTTTCCTAAAGGTTTCTATCTCACCACAGTACAGATTTTGATCCGTTTTTTTTCTTTGCTTTGTAGGTTCCTGCAACTTGTGCTGTTGTGACGCCAACTGTTGTAACAACTGTTGTGACGCAAACTGTTGTAACAACTGTTGTGACGCCAACTGTTGTACTGAGTGCATTTGTGAGATCTTATGTAGCATATGTACAACTTTGCTTGATGGTACATTTTGTTAATGAAAGGAGCATGTGAGGTCTGGCTGTAACATAACTTGCTGACTGATGGATTCTGCAGATGCTGTGGATCTAAGGCCTGCTGCCACCAGCTCACATTGAGTCCTTTGCTGGGCCTTTTCTTGTCTTTCATGCTAAATCGTACTGTACTCAAAACCTTGGCAGTCTAGAGATGTTGGGCAGCCTTCATCATTTGTACTGTTTCATTCATTTCTCTTGTTTTGCTCAGCTGGGAGATTCAATGAATGTAAACCTGGGTTAACTTTTAGTTTACTCCATATGTTGATGTTTTTAGCTCCGTTGTTGGACAATCAGTCTTTGATTGTCCAGCACTGTTCAATTTAAATAAAGTCTTTAAAGTTGAAACTCAGTTGCCACCACCATGCTTCACTGTGTAGTCAGGGGTTTGCATACCACAAGTGAGTCTCAGTTATTTTTGGATGAATCATTAGGGATACTTGGCCTATGATAACGACAGTATTTCCTCGTGATAAAATCAACCCAAATAATAATTTAAGCTGCCTGTCCATCAAGCTAGTTCTGGGGATGAGAGTGTTCTTGGCTGTACTCAAAGTGTACAGATAACAATCCAACAGCACCCCCAAGTGGCTGATCTACCACACTACCAGCAAAACACCTGCTGTGAATGTGACCTCATTTTAAATGTCATTTTTTATTAGTTCCACACATTGATGTGAGTGTCTTTCTTTCTACCCGTCTTGGACTCACTTATGTCAGGTCTGTGATGCAGAGCTGCTCAGAGATTCTCATTCATGGTTTAGACTGAGCCAACGATGTTGTCTCTCTGCTCAGCCGACCTAAATTAGATGTGCCCCCGGAAATTTTACATTTCCAGAAATTACCTTAATTAGATCTAGACGTGCATTTTATCTTGCTGAGGTGTGGAACTATCGACTATTTGAAAGCCTCCAAAGAAGCACATCAGTGGGTAAGTCATCTCTATTTGTTTTAATATCGGTTTATTATCGGCTAATTCTGTTTATTAGACCTTACATAGCCTTCCAAATTTGTTCTTCAGACACTGAGAAATATTTTAGAAAGCAGCGATAATGGATTCTTGTACATAACTCTTTAAAACCTAGATGATTATATACATATTTTATTGTTACGGTAAAGGGATAACATAAGGCCCTTTCTTACAGACACAGTTTAAAGGCTAAGCTTCCGAACAGTGTTTGTAGCCTAAACTCCTGATCCACTAGGATGCACTCTGCGGTTATTCAGTGTTCAATCATATATTCTTCACATTATCAAAATAAAGTAGAGATGTTCCTCTTTCTCTCTGCCTTTCTCCTCCTCCATCTCTGTGCTGTCTGTAATACGCTGCTGCTGGCCGGGTCGGGCTGGGAGCGCCCTGGTTGGGTGATGCTTGGTTGCTTGGCGCCACTGAGTCACATGAAGGTACAGCAAATTGGACTCAAAGGAATAAAGTGAGCCTGCTCTGCTCAGTGACAACAGCAGCATTTAGGCAAACACAGTCAGGTCTCCTCTTTAGTGAAACAAGTGATACACTGAAACTGATGAATCGATCTCATTACGTTGGTACCAATCAGTTTTATTGATATTTGGATCGATCCGCTCACCACTGCTGTCTTCTTTGATTCGACTCCACTGCGACAAGACATCACAACCACCTTCACAAGTAAGAGGTAATGTCATTTTGGACACAAGCTTTTTTTAACTGTTGTTAAAGACAATTATTTATTTTTTTTGGCCAGACAGTGTGTTCGTGATGAGTAAACTTAACTTATATACAGTGCCACAAAGAAGTTCTTGTGCCGTCAGAATTTTGTATGTTAAAAAATAACAACGCAGCTGTCATGTTCTCTGTCTTGTCTTCTGTCTTGTCTTTCGTCTTTTTTGTCTTGTCTTTTTTCATTCTGTTTAGTTCTGTCATGGTTTAGTTTCTTGTATTTTTTGTTGTAGAGTTGAGGAGGCTAATGAGCGAAAAAGAGCTAAGTATGCAGAGTTAGCAGCAGATGCAGAGCAAAATGGATGGAAGGCTTATGTCCGCCCGGTAGAAGTGGGCTGCCGTGTATTTGTGGCAAAGTCGGTCATTGCTCTGCTGAGTGAGCTGGGCGTACGAGGAAGAAGCCAGAGGACTGCGGTTAGCAATATGTCCCGGGCAGCAGAGAGAGCCAGTGACTGGTTATGGGTGCGCAGGAAGCATGCTAGCTGGGGAGCTAACTAAGGTAAGGATGTAGGCCGCATGTAGGCCGCATGTAGGCCGCATGTAGGCCGCATGTAGGCCGCATGTAGGCCGCATGTAGGCCCCAGTTGATTTGTTTGTTGCTTCAGCTTGCATCAACGGAGCGGAGCATGGTAGATGTGTTTGTTTGGCTCGTGGTTATTAGTTTCCACATTAGTTGTTGATAGACATCGAATGGTGAGGAAGAGAGGGTTTGTGTAGTGCCGGTGTGGAGGGGGGTGATTCCAGGACGCTGGAAATCACTGTTAAGCCTTCTTGAGGTGTCGTGGGCCTAACTTAACAAAACATCGGTGAAGGGAGGTGCCCACTTGAAAACCCCAATGATATGCTGCATACTGCTGTTGTTCAGATCATGTTCTCATGTTACTTGGTAGTCATGGTTTGCTGCTGAGCGGGCCATACAAGCCAGCAGCGCTTAGTTAGATAAGTTTTACAATGTTTGAGGTATCCTCTGCTGCTCAATGGGCTTACAAGCCAGCAGCTTCTAGTTAGCCTAGGTAGAATAAAGGTTATTGGTCACATTACATGACTGTAGGCTTGGTAGGGCCTCTTAGTCGAACAGGGCCTCTAAACGTGTTTTGCCTGGGATTTCGGCACAAGGGATTGTAACATCTTGTCCTGTGTATTTCTAAATAAATTGTATCTTAAGTTTTAGTTTTTCATAGTCATGGGTTCTGTTCTGTTTCCTGTTTTATTTTGTTAAGTTCCTTGACTTCCTGTTTGTCATGTCTGTGTGTTCCTTTTGATTAGTTAATTGGTGTCACCTGGTCTCGTCTGTTGATTTGCTTCACCTGTGTCTCGTCATCCCTCTGTTCCTCGTGTGTATAGAAAGCCCTGCCTTCCCTTTGTTCCTTGTTGCGTCATACCTTATGTCACTTCATGTCTCAGTGTCCGTATGTCTTATTTTTTGCCTGTCCTTGCCAGTTACCATGCCATAGTGTTTTTCCAAGCCATAGTTTTGTTCATGTTTTGGGGTTTTCGTTCGCTTTTTGGATTCCCTGCCATGTCAGCAGCTCTTTAGGTTTTTTTTGTAAGGTTGTTTCTTTGGTAAATTAAACATATTTTGCCAACTCCTGCCTCCGCCTCTCAAATCCTGCATCTGGGTCCAAAAATCCCTTTCCCCGCTACCCGTTTGTTACAGCAGCAGATTTTCTCACAAATAAAAACAAACAGACAAATGAAACTGAAAATATATACTTTGGTACTGTTTACTCAAGAAAATGGTGTAAAAGTCAGAGTCTCCTTGTTTCCAGTATCTGCTGTGACCTCCTTGTAACTAAATGATTCTGGTAACAGCTGATCAGTCGTCTACAGCAGCTTGGTTCCTCAGAACAGAACCACTTCAGTTCTGAGATGTTGGTGGGTTTCCTCACATCAACTGCTGCTTCAGGTCCTTCCACAACATTTCTATTGGATTAAGGTCAGGACTTTGACTTGGCCGTTCCTAAACATTCATTCTGAAAGATGGTGTAAAACGAAAAAAAAAAAAAGGTGCTGTCTGTGAGTTTTTTTTTTCATCCTGAATCTTTATTGTCTAATTTCTGTTGCAGGGCCTCAGTGTCTGAAATTACTCCGTGAGGATCTGAAGAAACCTCAGATTGTTTGGTGAAAATGCAGAATAATTCAGATGTAAGTAACAGCTTGGCTAGGGTTAGGGTTAGGTTTAAACGGCAACTGGTAGATTTTTCCTCCCCAGCTGTGAATGGTGCTCGGGATAGAGGACAGGGACAAAACACTGTCATTGTTTGTAATCTTCTAAGGAGGTCACAGCCAGTGTTGTATATAGTTACTTTGGAAAGTAGTTGGTTAGGTTACTACGTTACCATCAATTAAAAGTAATCTGATACGTTACAGCATTACCTATGACTGCGTTAGAGTACTCATGAGTTACCAAAAATTAAAAGCCGTTTGCAGCGCCTCTCACATGCTGCAACTCAACGACACACAGCCTCCTTTAAAATTTAATTTTTGCGGTCGACAGAAGCTTTTCACCAACGCAGAGTGAGCATTTTACCGTTATGTTGTTCTTGTCCTTTTCGCTGGCGAATTGAAAATAATGTGCGTACTTCCACGATTCAAAAGCTGTCCTCTCTGCCATCCTGCCGGCGGTTCAAAAACGCTCACACACACACACACGCACACACACACACACACACACAGGTAACGTAGGTCAGCAGGGGACAGATGCATCATCACAGCGCTGCGCCTCCGCTGACACATCTACAGGTGGTAAACCACTGTCTGACAAAAAGCAGCTGCAGCAGGAATTTTTCTTTAAAAAAATAACTAAGTTACTGATTACTTAACGCACAAAACTAAACCATTACATTAGAAGTTACACAGCGGATGGAAACAAGGGTTCACTGACTTTTACAACTCAAATACATGAACAAAGGAATAATTTAAATGTATGCTTTAGTCAGATATGTGTATCTATCATTGCCTGTTAAAAGGAACCACCGTCAGCTTCTGGATTGCTCTGGAGGTTTCAGGCTGGGTTTTGTAAAGCGTCTTGAGCTTAGTATTGTTATTGACGCTATATAAATAAAATTGAATTGAATTAAACTAAATGAATGCACAAAACACATCTTTACTAACATTAATGTTACATCATGATAAGTTTCAAACTTGTTTCCATTTTGCAGACTTCTGCTTCCACTCCAGTGAAGGAGGAGAACGACAGAGGTTCCTTGGTGAGTAGACCGTGATACATCTCATGCACAAACTAGGTGTTCATGTTTTTGTACAACAATGGCTTTTAACTTTTATTTCCTTCATTTATTTCATGCAGGCTGGACATTCACATCAGTTCATAGTGAAATTCAGTTTATCTGACCGTAAAGAATACACCATTCATTGTAATCAGCCTTGCACGGTACTGGAGGCAATAAAATCTGATGAAATAATTAAGGAGAAGATTAAGAGTGTAGATGAGAACATCATCATTCAGCTGGGTAAAGAGGATAAGAAATATGCTCTGCCAACACACTTCCCTTGTTCTTGGATCAAAGATGGTGAGTCTCTGATCATATCATGTGAATCAGAAAAGATTGAACAAACCCAAGACCGTGACAAGACAGTATATCCAAGAGATGAATATTCTGTCTTCTACATTGATACAGTGGGAGGAGAGAACGCTAAAACAAAGACAGGGAAGCTTTTTAGAAGCAGCAAAGTAAAAGAGTTCAAGTATCTCTGTGTTTATGGAAAGAAGGGGAGGACTGTGGAGGAGGCTCTGAAAAGAGATGGTCGCTTCATTGATGATCTAGGTGAATTCACTCTGTCTCACAATGACAACCCCAACATCCAAACAACACGCAGACAACCGGTCGACTCCCTAGATCAGAAAGAGTTTAAGATATGTCTCCCAAAGGAGAAAACAAAAGAAAAAGGTGCAAATAAACAGGGTGAATGTGAGCAGCAGGAAACATCATCAAATAGTTCAAAGAGACAAAGTGAAACAAGGTCAGTCTCAGAAGTTGCAAAGCAGAGTGGAATCAGTGTAAAAAGAGTAATGGAAAAGGTTGACAACACTGAGGAGATTTATAATCGACTGCGTGAGCAGTTTCCAGATCTTAAAGAGTTGATGGAGAGTAGATTCCCTGGAGATTCTTACCAGAAAGAACTTGACCTGAGGAAGGAGAACTTTGGAAAGATCCAACAGGCTTTTAGTGAAGTTCACAGAGTCAGGAAGCTGCTCAAACTTGGTGAGTCAGTTTGTAAAGTAGTTGTTCAGGATGTTTGTGAAGGAACTGGCTTTGTGCTTTTTGATGGGTTCATCCTGACTAATGCACATTTATTCAATGGTTATGTTGAGGAGAAAAACCTGCAGGATGGTGTTGAGGTGTTTGCTGTGTTTAACTATGATGATCCTGAGCCAAACACCAATTACTATTACTTTACTGCAAAGACGACATTCATTGACATTGACTTTGAGCTTGATTATGCCGTACTGGAGCTAAACCCTGAGGCCGTGAAACCCAACCAACAAACAATAGCAAGCAGGTGTCACCAGGTGCCACCAGGCCTCCTGCACATATTTGGTCCACTGCCTAGCAATGGTGAAGCCTGTCTTATTGGTCACCCAGCAGGAGAAGTGAAACGAATGGATCCTACATGTATCATTCAGAAAGAGATGAGAAGGCAGGCAGTCAGTGATAATTTACAAACATACAAAGATCATATGTTCATTGTCCACTCAATCATTCAACATGTCAAAGATCAAGACATCGAAAGCATAATGGAAGGTGGAAATAAAGCAGACAAAGTAGGGACCTACAACACTTTCATGTATCACGGAGCTTCTGGCTCCCCAGTGTTTGATGCTCTTTGCAGAGTTTTTGGTTTGCACACATCAGGATATACCTATGGGTTTACAAAACCCACAGAGAGTGTGATTGAGTTTGCCATGTCAGTGCTCACTATATTTGAGAAGTTTGTGGGTAATCTGAAGGAAAGTGGAAACGAGG
This sequence comes from Planiliza haematocheilus, assembly GCA_005024645.1. Lineage (NCBI taxonomy): Eukaryota > Metazoa > Chordata > Actinopteri > Mugiliformes > Mugilidae > Planiliza > Planiliza haematocheilus. The sequence continues at coordinate 2,232,323 of SRSE01000889.1, forward strand.
AGCTGCTAAACAGAGTTAAGACGGCAGCAAATGAAAACAAGTCCCTACAAAAAATACTGAACACAGAGATGGAAGACGCTGAGGAGCCAATGGAGGAGTGAACTCAGCTTTGTGCAATTCATTCACATTTAATCTTAATAAGCTTTCCATGTTTTACATCAGTCAGGGTTCAGGTTGACCTAACATGAAATGTTGAAAATCAGCTTTTATTTGATTCATTCCCAGTCGGTTAAACATTTAAATGTGCTGATGGTATCTTTGACTTGAAATTGCTGAATAAGAGACAAACTTTCACAAGCAACATGATGTTGCAACCCCCATGCTTCACAGTTGGACTGGTGTCCTCTATTTTTATTCCCTCTAGACAAAACGGCTCAGTTATTGTGTCATCAGAGTGTCAGATAATCCTCGAGAGAGGATTCTGTTCCCATGCAGCAAACTGTCATTTGTTCTTTATTCAAGTTTTTTATTGCAGTCTTCAGTGGCATTTTCTTTCTTGCTGAGGAAACCACATTGATTTGTGCTTTTCGTACCAAAGTATGTTCATCTGTAGGAAACAGCACATGTGTCTTTCCTGAGTGGTACGATGACTGGTCAGTCAGATGAGTGGTCAGATGGTGTGTAGTATCCTTTGCTCAGATTAATGTGGTACATTCAGGGATTTTGAATTGCTTTAAAAGGATGAACGAGGCTTAGTAGTAGAGGTCCAATTTGTTTTTGTTTTTTGTTTTTTTTTTTGAGATAGTGCCAGATTTCTTTTAATGAACTCAAATGTTCTCAGTTATCCAGGTGATGTATATCCAGAGAAACTCTACAGGTCCAGTTTCTCATCTTTGTTTATTGGATACTTCAGTTTGAAGGCACAGTCGGTTCAGTGTAAACTTCTGACCCACTGAAATGGTGTTTCTACAAATTCTCTGTTTAATAATTTAACCATTTCTGGAAAAATACACAGTATCTATATCGTACATAAATAAAGTGTCCTCTCAGACTTACTGTGTCTACAGTTTGTTAACATAAAAAATCAGTTTTAGGTATGTAAAGTTCTGACCTCAGACTTTCCAGATCAGAGACTCATTATGTGAATGGTCAAACACATATGGCTGCATAGATTGGTGTCTTCTTTTATTTTAAATTTTTATTTTACTCAAAGTGATTTTAGGATTGAACATGTTACATTTTGTTTGAAAGCTTGCCTCCAACTTTGTATTTTGGGTGAACTGGATGTTGTTAAGTGACCTTTAATTCAAATCATCTGGTGTTAACTTGTTCATGAAACATTAAATACTCATACCTGAGTGGTACTATGTACTTGATCTTACTTTGATTACTGTTGTATTATCTTTGTACTTCATTAAAACTTGTTTGTTCTCCTCAGTTTCCTGTCATTGATGTCTTTATGGTGCAAGGAACCATATTTGGTAACTTCATCACACATTTTAAATTGCATCCCTGTGTCTCTCAGTGAGATTCACAAGCTTGTGGTTTTCACCCAGCCAATCAGTAAAGATCAAGGCAACGTTCTCAGGTCAAATCAGGGTCAAATATGGTCTACAGCAGGGGTGGAGCTAAATATCTTCAAAAAGACAAAAATGACACCTAAATCTCCAGGTTTTACGATGTTGCAATTACAATAACATACATTTGTATAAATATAGCATATTTGTCAACTCCACAAATATAGGGGGACCTGTTCTCCTCTCAATTCTCCCCCTCTCTGGAATTTAAGTTGTTTTGCAGAAGAACTTTTCTAACAGATCAACCTTTTACACCTTAGCTATGAATGTGCCATGTCCAGATGCTGGACAGACCGATGCTATTGGACCTCCCTGATGCTGAGGACGTCATCTGAGCCAAAAAGACAGATTGACACTTCTGTGGAATTTCCCCACTCTTGTTTGTGGACTAATTAGTTCTGAATTGAAAGAACAGCAACACGATATCAGGAACTACAAAGAATGAAAATTGACTCTTATACGTCGTACGGACAAAGTCTAGAAGCCTTAATGTTATGTTTGATTATGTTTTAAATTTGTGATTCATTCATTTTTCACATATTCAAACATACCAAACACTTCCTCCTTGCGTCCCCCTCCCAGATAAGCAGGTCGTAAATAACTTTCTTTCCCCAGAGCCAGACTCTGATCTGCATTTCTTCTCTCTAAAAAGAGCCTAAGTTTGATAATATGACTATCGAAATTGTCATAACCTGGTAAGTTGTATATTCTTGTTCAGAAGGTGGTTACGATACCAGTGAGACAATTTTGATCCTTGTACGATAAAGCTAGCCCAAATTCACATAATTTGTCACAGTAAGGTTGGATCAACATCTTTAAAAACATTTTCTTTCTTTTAATCATTATTGACGTTGAAACATGTTGAAACTTGGGTATGTTATTATACTAATGGTAGCTATAACTGTTGAGATTGTTATTTTAGAAACCCCAAACTTTTATGGTTGGCAAAATGTCACTGTAAAGAGAACTTGAGTTTATTAATGTATTGATGATTTTGATTTTGTCATTCAGATACGTCATCTTGTCATGCTGTAATGTTGAATGCTGGTACCATAGATGAAACATCGCTAACGAGCCATGACGAGTGATGGAAGCGATTCGCATTGGACAGTTCACGCCTCTGCGTCGTCCATTCATTTATGTTAATGGACACCTTAAAGGGCATTATCCCACTTATACCATGGTCACTTAGGAAAGAAATAAACATTTAATCAATTAGTGATACTTTAATGTGTTTTAGAGATAAAATCGTGACGTATTGTTTTTTTCATTTTTACAAGTCGAGCGCATTATTTAATATCTCCCGTATGCAGCCGTTGGCCATAGCGACCTGACCACAGCAGGGTCAAAACCAGGAAGTCAGGATACAGGCTAAGGTACAATAATCCGGCAGGCAAAGCTCAGGTAAAAATGACAGACTGAGGTCACGACTAGTAATTACTTTGAAGAAACGGGCTCAAACGCTTCAGGTAAACCTATAAGACGATCTGACACAGAAGGAGTGGGGAACACAGCTTAAATACACGAGGGAGGTGAAACACATGAGGGCGGGGAAAGCGACCAGAGACTGAACCAGACAGGAAGACAGACTTCAAAACACACTGACACTACAAAATAAAACAGGAAGTGACAAAAGGGACAGAAAACTGAACTAATAAATAAAACACTAGGTGGTCCTGACAAAACCCAAATCTGTATGACTCTGTCACTGCAGAGTTAGTCAACAATTCTTCTTTCCTATTTTGGACCGACCCAACTTTAGACAGTAGAAATGAGGAAACTAAAGAGCTTCCTACAGCTTGGGCACTCGTAGTTTTGAAGTTGAAATTACATAGTAGAGGTGCGGTGCTGTACGGTATGTATGTGGCCACAAACTGGAAGAGCAACTCTACATGTAAGTAATCAAGTCTCAGCTGATCTGACTATATGATGTTTTGAATGTTTTGTGTAACCTTGTTTGGTTTTTCTGGTTCCTCCTGTTTTATTCCATTATCAGTTTCCTTTCTGTCTGTTTGCTCCACCTCTATGATTGCATTCGCCTGTCTTCTTTCGTTGTGTCTTTTGTCTCCATGCTCCTCCTCTCATTGGTCTCACCTGTTTCTCTTCATTACATCAGCCGTCCTGTGAGTGAGTCAGTCAGTGTATATACTATATAGAACCTTTGGCCTTTGTCATGTCGTCTGTGATGTTATCCCTGTTTGTCCTACACTTGTGCTTGGTCGTGTTGCTGAGTTCCTCTCTTGGTTTTGGTCCTCACCTGTGCTTGGAGTTGAGTTTTTGTATTCCTGCTTTTCAGTTTGTATTAAAGTACTTTTGCTTCGTGGTTCTGCCTCCGTCTGTGTCCTGCATTCTACCTAACCTGAAACTTGACGGCTTGCTTCTGCGGATGCCGTGGTTCTAAGGTCCTACTGCACCGAGTCAGTTCAGTTCAATTCACCTTTATTTAGCATCAAAAACAATACGAATTGTCTCAAGACTCTTTACAAAATCCGGCCTGAAGCCGTCAGAGCAAGACTGAAGGTGACGGAGGGATGGAAAAACTCTGTTTTAACAGGAAGAAACCTTGAACAGAACCCAGCTCATATGGAGGGACCCGTCTGCCTGAGGCCAGCCGGGTAGAGACAAAGAAATAAGAGAACAGCAAGAGATAGCAGATAAACAAAATCTGACTAAAGAGTACATGTGGACTCTGATGATACAAACTGATGATGTTATATGACTGAAAGTGGAGGACACGAGAGAGGAGACAGAAGAAAGAAGGAGAACATGTGTTTGGTGCATTGTCCCCCAGCAGCCTAGGCCTATAGCAGCATCACTAAGGGATGGTTTAGTCCAGCTCTAACTATAAGCTTGATCAAAAAGGAAAGTCTTAAGCCTGACCTTAAAAATAGAGAGAGTGTCTGCTTCACGAACCCAAACTGGGAGCTGGTTCCACAGGAGAGGAGCCTGATAGCTGAAAGCTCTACCTCCCATTCTACTCTTTGAAATTCTAGGAACCACAAGTAGGCCTGCACTTTCAGACCGAAGTGATCTGTTGGGATGATCTGGTACAATGAGGTCTTTAAGATATGATGGAGCTAGGCCTTTGAGGGTCCTGGATGTAAGGATGAGGATTTTTTTTGTGTGTGTGTTTTCCGGTCTGGATGAGCAAGACTAAGGGTAAGACTTTCAAATGAATGAAAGCTCTCCTTAGGTCTAGGATTAATAGATAAATCAGAGTGGAAGATTGCTGCCACTCCTCCTCCTCTACCTGTGCTTCTAGGAATGTGATAATTACTATGACTGGGTGGCGTAGACTCATTTAAACTAACATATTCATCATCCTGCAGCCACGTTTCAGTCAAACTAAATAGATCAATCTGATGATCAGTTATCAGATCATTCACTAAAAGTGATTTAGATGAGAGAGATCTGATATTTAAAAGACCACATTTAATTTTCCTATTCTTCTGTTCTGCCAGTGAAGTTGTACTTATTTGTATCAGGCTCAAATGAGTAATGCCTCTTTTGTTGTTTTTTGGTTTAAATAATCTGGGAGCTGTTCATAGAATTTTGGATGTGAGACAGTGGTAGAGAAGATGCAAAGAAGTGTGTAAGACTACAACTCCCCCCCTGGTCTGAACTTTGGGTTGCCATGATTTCCTGAATAAAATTGGTCATATTCCTAGAGATGAGAGCAGCACCCACTAAAGTGGGGTGGATGTCATCTCACCTAATCAGACCAGGCTTTCCCCAGAAATCGTGTCCGTTTTATTTTTCTCTCTCTCTCTGTTTTTCTTGTGTGTGTGGTTGTTTGAGGAACTCCCAATAGAAACCACTGTGCCAGAGAATAGAACAGAAGCCAATTGCATTCCCTACTCCAACTGCACATTACATAAACACTGATGCATGCAACAGGTTTTTCCACTGACATTGTTGCCTCCTCTTGTGGAATAAAATCGAAACAAACGTCCTACTCCAACACATACGTTGTAAAAGCTCGAAGGTGTCATACTCTGCTCAGACGGACCACGATGAAGCCGTCAGTGGGATTGATCGTCCTGCTTCTCTCTCATGCCGTCTCAACAGGTACGTACGTTTGTTGATGTCCAGCTTTAATCATCTCGCTCAGTTACACAAGCCATCGAATAATCAGGCAATTTACTCAGATGAATTATTATCCCTTTGTAATCAGGGATGAAACCGCAGAAGTTTGGTTTAATCAGTGTGACCTCTGTGCACTAGTAGAAGTAAATGCATCCTGTAATATGTGCCAATGTCTAGTTATCTAGAATTACTGTAAACACAGTCCTGTAATATACGTTTCATACATTGCTTTCAATATTCCAATAGCACCAGTGGATAAAGACGGCACTCTGAAGCAGGTAGAGGATTCAGGTAGGTATATGTGGTGATGACCTGACAGAAACTGATTTTACACCTTTGTATGTGTGTGTGTATTTTAATGTTTTAATGTTTTATGAATCTATCCATGACTGCAACACGTAGCACATGGCTGCATAAACATATTTTGATTCCTGGGAATGGTGATACTTTCAACGTGACAGCAGCTGAGAACGACCATTCATTCATTAATACACAGGATTAGATGTTACAATCCCTGGTGCCAAAATCCCAGGCAAAACACATTTAGAGGCCCTGTCCAGCAGAGAAATCCTAACAACCCTACAGTCATGTGATATGTTGCTTAACCTACAATCTAAATAAAGTAAATGCAGCTGGCTTGTATAGCCTGCTCAGCAGCAGACTCAAACCTTGTGAACTATAAGCTAACCTAATGCTACAGGCTAGCTTAACCTAACAAGTAAATGCTGCTGGCAGAGGATAATTCAAACCTTGAGAAATATGAGCTAACCTAATGCTGCTGGCTTGTAAGGTCCGCTCAGCAGCTAACCATCACTACCAAGCAATATGAAGACAACAGGAACCTGGCCTAGTCACCAGCAATATGCAGCATATCATTGGGGTTTTCAAGTGGGCACCTCGCTTCACCGATGTTTCGTTAAGGCCCACGACACCTCGAGAAGGCTTAAAGGTGAATTCCAGCATCCTGGATTCACCCCCCTCCACACTGAAAAACCCGTTTTTCTCACCATTAATATTAGACTACAACTAATAATTCAATAATTAGCCTTGTCCTTTTATGAATCACAAAACAAACAAGTCAACCATTGCCTGTTAATGCGGACTGAACCACGAACCAAACAAACAAATCTGCCGACCAGATTTCAATGGAGGCAAAAAAAAAAAAGCTAAACCATCTCCTACTTTCATTATCATTATTATTATTTTACAGGCGTACCTCAGATTGGCCTTGACATCGGCATCTTCTCTGGCATCGTCGTTGTCGTTGTCATTGTATTCGCCTTAATAGGAATGGCAGACAATCAAGAGGACGACGAGAGTAATGGAAAGTGTGCACGTAAGTGATCATGCACAGGTCTGGTGTACAGATTGTGATCTATATTTAATTTTCTTTATTTCATTTTGCAGGCTGCATATCGTGCTGTTCTTTCTGTGAAAGTTGCTGGGAATGCACCACTGCCGTACTTGAGGCATTTTGCTGAGACAGATATGTGAGAGTGACAAAATGAGAACTGAAAGGAGCATGTGAGGTCTGGCTTTAACATAACTTGCTTGACAGAATGCTTCTGAGGATGCTGTGGTTCTACGGCCTACTGCCTCCAGCTCACATCGAGTCCTTTGCCGAGTCTTTTCTTGTCTTTCATGCTAAATAGTACGGTACTCAAATCCTGTGCAGTCTAGAGATGTTGGGCATCTTTCATCATTCTTATTCGACATGTTGATGTTCTAGCTCTGTTTGCCGTCAATTGTTGATTGTTCAACTCTGTTCACTTTAAATAAAGTCTTTAAAGTTGAAGCTCTGTTGTCGGTCGTTCATCCTGCATGATGCTGCCACCACCATGCTTCACTGTGTAGTCAGGGCTTTGCATACCACAAGTGAGTCTCAGTTATTTTAGTTAAGTCCTACCAAGCCACCATTGGCTCCAGTGAATGCGTCCTCCACCACTGGTTCTGCAGTGATCACCAGATTTAGACACAAAAAGCAGAACGACATTTAAAACCTTCTTCAGTTATGGACGAGGCATTGCGGATACTTGGCCTACGATCAAGTAGACCGCAGTATGATAAATCATGATATAATCAAACCACATAATTAATTTATGCTGCCTGCCCATCAAACTAGTTCTTCTAGGTTCACAGAGTATGAAATAGGAATGATCGTATTCTTGGCTGTGCTCAAAGTGCACAGATGACAATCCAACAGCACCCCCAAGTGGCTGATCGACCACACTACCAGCAAAACACCTGCTGGGAATGTGACCTCATTATAAATGTCATTTCCTATTAGTTCTACACATTGATGTGAGTGTCTCTCTTCGGTTTGGACCGAACCAACGATGTTGTCTCTCTGCTTTGATCTGCCGACCTCAATCAGATGTGATCATTTGATCATTTGTAGTTTGAGAAACTAGAATAGAAATAGAATAGAATAGAATAGAAACCACTCTGACAGAGAATAGAACAGAAGTTAATTGCATTCAACATTCCTGCTCCTGCTCTAGTGTACATTACATAAACACTACTGCATGCAACAGGTTTTTCCACTGACGTTGTTGCCTCCTCTTGTGGAATAAAATCGAAACAAACGTCCTACTCCAACACATACGTTGTAAAAGCTCGAAGGTGTCGTACTCTGCTGAGACGGACCACGATGAAGCCATCAGTGGGATTGATCGTCCTGCTTCTCTCTCATGCCGTCTCAACAGGTACGTACGTTTGCTGATGTCCAGCTTTAATCATCTCGCTCACAAGCCATTGAATAATCAGGTAATTTACTCAGATGAATTATTATCCCTTTGTAATCAGGGATGAAACCGCTGAAGTTTGGTTTAATCAGGGTAACCTCTGTGCACTAGTAGAAGTAAATGCATCCTGTAATATGTGCCAGTGTCTAGTTGATCATGAAACAGCGTCAAGAAGAATATAAGAAGTTTGTATTGTCATTATCAGGCAGCAAGAAGAATAAAAGCAACAAGATCTACACTAATAATGATGTTAGCCATGATAACAATGAACCTATAGATGTCTACTGTTATTAATATTACTGGAGATAGAGTCCTGTAATATACGTTTCATACATTTCTTTCAATATTCCAACAGCACCAGTGGATGAAGACGGCACTCTGAAGCAGGTAGAGGATTCAGGTAGGTATATGTGGTGATGACCTGACAGAAACTGAGCTATAGTTTAAACATGATACTAGATGAGAGCGACCAGACTTCAGTGGAGGCAAAACAAAACCCTCAATCACCTCTTACTTTCATTATTTATTTATTTATTTGGCAGGTGTACATCAGATTGGCATCTTCTTTGGCGTCGTTATTGTCCTTGTCATTGCTTTCGCCTTGATAGGAATGGCAAACAATCAAGGGAACAACCAGCCAACACAAGTGAACAACCAGCCAACACAAGTGAACAACCAGCCAACACAGGTGAACAACCAGACAAATCAAGGGGACAACCAGAGTAATGCCGACTCTGAAAGTAAGTAAACATGCACAGGTCTCGACATAACAATAAAGACCTCGGCTAGATTCCGAGAAAGGTTTTTGTTAACTGAGGCATCATTTGCCTCATTAATGAAGAAATATTTCAAATTAAATTTAAACTAAAAGTTTCTCTCTTCAGCTACTTCACTGGTTTACAGAAACATTTCTTTAATTGGATTAGATTCAACTTTATTGTCTTTGCATATAGTACGGGGACATGCACAATGAAATGTGGTTTGGCATCTAACCACAAGTGCAAGGGAACAAGCCTCAACTATTACTAATACTAACAATACTGTATATAGACTGGTATGTGCAGTACAGACGGTTAGTATATGATGCAGCAGAGAGTTAGGTCAGAACTTTTTATTCATATTCTTAAGCAAGTATAGTTTCCTAAACGTTTCTATTTCACCAGAGTTGCAAAAGTACAGATTTTAATCTATGTTAAATGTCTTTATTTCATTTTGCAGGTTTGTGCTGTTCTTTCTGTCTGTGTTGTTTGGAATGCTGTGCAGCTTGTATGGAATTTGCTGCTGACATAGGTGAAGGATGTGATGGCTTTGACATGTGTGGGTGCTAAAATGAAAACTGAAAGGAGCATGTGAGGTCTGGCTGTAACATAACTGGCTTGACAGAATGCTTCTGAGGATGCAGTGGTTCTACGGCCTACTGCCTCCAGCTCACACTGAGTCCTTTGCTGGGTCTTGTCATTCATGCTAGATAGTACGGTACTCAAATCCTGTGCAGCCTAGAGATGTTGGGCAGCCTTCATCATTTGTACTGTTTCATTCATTTCTCTTGTTTTCCTCAGCTGGGAGGTTCAATGAAAGTAAACACGGGTTAACTTTTAGCTTAGTCCATGTGTTGATGTCTTTAGCTCTGATTGTCCAACACTGTTCAAATAAAGTCTTTAAAGTTGAAGCTCTGTTGTCGGTCGTTCATCCTGCATGATGCTGCCACCACCATGCTTCACTGTGTAGTCAGGGGTTTGCATACCACAAGTGAGTCTCAGTTATTACCAAGCCACCATTGGCTCTTCACCAGATGTGATGCTGTTAATCAGTGGAGAATGTAAGTTCAGACAAAACAGTCATTGTGAAGGTGTCACTCTGGATTAACTGTGATGACATTTGTAATTGTTTAATGAACAGATCCATGTGAATGCGTCCTCCACCACTGATTCTGCAGTGATCACCAGGTTTAGAGACATAAAGCAGACCCACAGAACGACATTTAAAACCTTCTTCAGTTATGGACGAGGCATTACGGATACTTGGCCTACGATCAAGTAGACCACAGTATTTCCTCATGGTATAATCAAACCACATAATTAATTTATGCTTCCTGCCCATCAAACTAGTTCTTCCAGGTTCACAGAGCATGAAATAGGAATGATCGTATTCTTGGCTGTGCTCAAAGTGCACAGATGACAATCCAACAGCACCCCCAAGAGGCTGATCGACCACACTACCAGCAAAACACCTGCTGGGAATGTGACCTCATTATAAATGTCATTTCCTATTAGTTCTACACATTGATGTGAGTGTCGCTCTCTCTACCCGTCTTGGAGTCACTTATGTCAGGTCTGTGGTGCAAAGCTGCTCAGAGATTCTCATTCATGGTTTGGACCGAACCAACAATGTTGTCTCTCTGCTTTGATCTGCCGACCTCAATCAGATGTGATCATTTGATCATTTGTAGTTTGAGAAACTCACAATAGAAACCACTCTGACAGAGAACAGAGCAGAAGTTAATTGCATTCAACATTCCTGCTCCAGTTGTACGTGACATAAACATTGTTGCATGCAACAGGTTTTTCCACTGACGTTGTTGCCTCCTCATGTGGAATAAAATCGAAACAAACGTCCTACTCCAACACATACGTTGTAAAAGCTCGAAGGTGTCGTACTCTGCTGAGACGAACCACGATGAAGCCATCAGTGGGATTGATCGTCCTGCTTCTCTCTCATGCCGTGTCAACAGGTACGTACGTTTGCTGATGTCCAGCTTTAATCATCTCGCTCACAAGCCATCGAATAATCAGGTAATTTACTCAGATGAATTATTATCCCTTTGTAATCAATTAATATTTAACTAGCTACAGTTTTGGTTTAATCAGGGTAACCTCTGTGCACTAGTAGAAGTAAATGCATCCTGTAATATGTACCAGTGTCTAGTTGATGCTGAAACAGCGTCAAGAAGAATATAAGAAGTTCTGTCATTATCAGGCAGCAAGAAGAATAAAAGCAACAACATCTACAAGATCTACACTAATAATGATGTTAACCATGATAACAATGAACCTACAGATGTCTACTGTTATTAATATTACTGTAGATAGAGTCCTGTAATATATGTTTCATACATTTTTTCAATGTTCCAACAGCACCAGTGGATACAGACGGCACTCTGAAGCAGGTAGAGGATTCAGGTAGGTATATGTGGTGATGACCTGACAGAAACTGAGCTATAGTTTAAACATGATACTAGATGAGAGCGACCAGACTTCAGTGGAGGCAAAACAAAACCCTCAATCACCTCCTACTTTCATTATTATTTATTTATTTATTTATTTGGCAGGTATACGTCGGATTGGCATCTTCTCTGGCGTCGTCATTGTCCTTGTCATTGCTTTCGCCTTGATAGGAATGGCAGACAATCAAGGGAACAACCAGACAAGACAAGTGAACAACCAGCCAACACAAGTGAACAACCAGCCAACACAAGTGAACAACCAGCCAACACAAGTGAACAACCAGCCAAATCAAGGGGACAACCAGAGTAATGCCGACTCTGAAAGTAAGTAAACATGCACAGGTCTCGACACAACAATAAAGACCTCGGCTAGATTTCGAGAAGTTTTTGTTAACTGAGGCATCATTTGCTTCATTTATAAAGAAATATTTAAAATTAAAATTTAAACTAAAAGTTTCTCTCTTCAGCTACTTTACTAGTTTACAGAAACACTTCTTTAATTGGATTAGATTCAACTTTGTTGTCTTTGCATATAGTACAGGGACATGCACAATGAAATGTGGTTTGGCATCTGACCACAAGTGAAAGGGAACAAGCTATAACTATTACTAATACTAACAATACTGTATATAGACTGGTATGTGCAGTACAGACAGTTAGTATATGATGCAGCAGAGACTTAGGTCAGAACTTTTTATTCATACTCTTAAGCAAGTATAGTTTCCTAAACGTTTCTATTTCACCAGAGTTGCAAAAGTACAGATTTTAATCTATATTAAATGTCTTTATTTGATTTTGCAGGTTCCTGCTGTTCTTTCTGTCTGTCTTGTTTGAAATGCTGTTTAGTTTGTATGGAATTTGCTGATGACATGTGTGAAGGATGTGATGACATCGGTGAAGGATGTGATGGCTTTGATATGTGTGAGTGACAAAATGAGAACTGAAAGGAGCATGTGAGGTCTGGCTGTGACATAACTGGCTTGACAGAATGCTTCTGAGGATGCAGTGGTTCTACGGCCTACTGCCACCAGCTCACACTGAGTCCTTTGCTGGGTCTTTTCTTGTCTTTCATGCTAAATAGTACGGTACTCAAATCCTGTGCAGTGTAGAGATGTTGGGCAGCCTTCATCATTTGTACTGTTTCATTAGTTTCTCTTGTTTTGTTCAGCTGGGAGGTTCAATGAATGTAAACCTGGGTTAACTTTTAGCTTAGTCCATGTGTTGATGTCTTTAGCTCTGATTGTACAACACTGTTCAAATAAAGTCTTTAAAGTTGAAACTCTGTTGTCGGTCGTTCATCCTACCAAGCCACCATTGGCTCTTCACCAGATGTGATGCTGTTAATCAGTGGAGAATGTAAGTTCAGACAAAACAGTCATTGTGAAGGTGTCACTCTGGATTAACTGTGATGACATTTGTAATTGTTTAATGAACACATCCATGTGAATGCGTCCTCCACCACTGGTTCTGCAGTGATCACCAGATTTAGACACATAAAGCAGAACGACATTTAAAACCTCCTCATGATACAATCAAACCAAATAATTAATTAATTTATGCTGCCTGCCCATCAAACTAGTTCTTCTAGGTTCACAGAGCATGACATAGGAATGATCGTATTCTTGGCTGTGCTCAAAGTGCACAGATAACAATCCAATAGCACCCCCAAGTGGCCAATGTACCACACTACCAGCAAAACACCTGCTGTGAATGTGACCTCATTTAAGTGTCATTTCCTATTAGTTCTACACATTGATGTGAGTGTCTCTCTCCCTACCTGTCTTGGATTCACTTATGTCAGGTCTGTGGTGCAGAGCTGCTCAGAGATTCTCATTTGGGGTCTGAAACCCATAATGTTGTCTGTCTGCTCAGATGTGAGCGCCCAAGAACCCTCACCCAAAACTCCAACTCTAACCCTAAACCCTTATTAGAGGTCATCAGGGTGCTGTTCCCAGATTGTTTATTTAAGTACACTTTCTACTATTTGGCCATTTGAGGGTGCTGTTTTCTATATTTTTTACAATTGCAAATACATAAGATTTTACAAAACCATGTCTCATTTTCTCATTTTTGTTAAAAAAAAAAAAAAAATGGGGGGGGGGGGGCAGAAGTTAGCTGTATTTCAACTTCCTGCTCCAATTGTATGTTACTTAAAATTTGCATGTAACCGTTTGTTCCCGCTGAAGTTGTTGCTTCCTCCTGTAGTTATTTGAAAATGGAAACACAGCTCAAAGGATTCATACTTCGGACGTGACAGACCACGATGAACCCACCAGTGGGACTGACTGTCTTGCTTCTCTTTCATGGCGTCTCAGCAGGTACGTACGTTTGCTGCACTTCTAACAAACATTTATATTTCTTCATGTCCAATGGGTGGCTGGGCTCAGCCTTAGAGATAGGGTGAGGGGCTCTGCGTAGAACCACTGCTCCTTCGCATCGAAAGGGTCTAGCTGAGGAGGTGCACGTCAGGCTATGGTGTTAGGGTGTTGCCGTAGCTACACTGTCAAATTCACACAGAAGCCTAAACCGCCTATTAATCTGTTGCCACCTCGAGCCAACCTTGGATAAACAGATGGAAAAATAGTGTTTCTCTTATTCAGACTAGACCAAAGTCATGGGAACATATGTCAGTACAACACACATCATCAAAACACATCAAGTTACAGTTATCAGTTACATGAAACAAGTGAATGGAGACAAGACTTAATACAGAGCTGTTACACTAAAATGTTTTCGTTCCTGTACCTAATGAAATGGCAACTTGTCCCTCTTGTTATTTGTTCACAAGCCTTCAAGAAGAATTAAAGGTAGCAAAGAAGGTGTAATTGTTGGATATAAATGTGTTTTATGTGGTGGATTGTTTAATTAACAACTTTCAATATTCCAACAGCACCAGTGGATACAGACGGCACTCTGAAGCAGGTAGAGGATTCAGGTAGGTATATGTGGTGATGACCTGACAGAAACTGAACTTACACCTCTGTAATGTAATGTCATGTTTTAATGATCTAATGAACCCACCCATGACTGAAATGTAAAGAACAACATGCAGCCCATGGTTCCATAAACATATTTTGATTCCTGGGAATGGTTGTACTTTCAGTGTGATACTAGCTGAGACTTCAGTGGAGGTTATTGACATAGTAGAAAAAAAAAACCCCAAACACCTCCTACTTTCATTACTATTATTATTTTTTACAGGTGTACGTCAGATTGTCCTTGACCTCAGCATCTTCTCTGGCATCGTCGTTGTCTTTGTCATTGCTTTCGCCTTGATAGGAATGGCAGACAATCAAGGGGACAACCGAAGGAATAGAAACTCTACATGTAAGTAATCATGCATAGGTCTCAACATAACAACAAAGACCTCGACCAATTTCTGAATAGTTTAATTCGAGTGAACTGAGTTAACTGAGACATCGTTTGCCTCATTTATGAAGAACCAAATAGCAAAAAGTGCAAATTGATCAAATAGTAGAGAATGAGCTATGACTATTATGTTAAGTAAGTGTGATACTAGTAGTAATATGTAGATCAGTATATGCTGTAGGGACATATTGCAGCAGAGCGTTACGTCTACACTTTTTATTTATACTTTTCAGCAAGTATAGTTTCCTGAAAGTTTCTGCCTCACCAGAGTCCAGATTCTGATCTATTTTTTTATTTCTTTATTTGATTTTGTAGGTTCCTGCGACTCGTGCCATTGTGATGTTGACTGTTGTGACGCTAAGTGTTGTTGTGAGTGCATTTGTGAGTGCATTTGCGAGGTCTTATGTGGGATATGTTTAGATATGCTTGATGGTGCAGATTGTTAATGAAAGGACCATGTGTGGTCTGGCTGTAACATAACTTACTGACTGATGGATTCTGCAGATGCGGTGGTGATACGATCTACTGACACCAGCTCACATGCTGGGTCGTCATGTCTCGTCTTTCATGCTAAATAGTACGGTACTCAATCCTTTACAGTCTAGAGATGTTGGGCAGCCTCCATCATGTGTACTGTTTCATTCATTTCTCTTGTTTTGCTCAGCTGCGAGGTTCAATGAATGTAAAGCTAGGTTTACTTTGACCTCACTCACTATGTTGATGTTTTCAGCCTCGTTTGTAGTCAACTGTTGATTGTCCACCACTGTTCAAGTTAAATAAAGTCTTTAAAGTTGAAACTCTGTTGTCGGTCGTTCATCCTGCATGATGCTACCAACACCATGCTTCACTGTGTAGTCAGGGGTTTACATACCACAAGTGAGTCTCAGTTATTTTAGTCGAGTCCTTCCAAGCCACCACTGGCTCTTCACCAGATGTGAATGTATTAATTACATTGCCTTCCAAATTTGTTTTTCAGACACTGAGACACTTATGGTAAAGGGATAACATAAGGCCCTTTCTTACAGACACAGTTTAAAGGCTAAGCTACCGAACAGTGTTTGTAGCCTAAACTCCTGACCCACTAGGATGCACACTATGGTTATTCAGTGTTCAATCATATGTTCCTCACATTATCAAAATAAAGTAGAGATGTGAAGATTTGAAAAGAACAGAAGTTAACCGTATTTCAACTTCCTGCTCCAACTGTGTGTTACATAAACACTGTTGCATGTGACAGGTTTTGCCCACTGAAGTTGTTGCTTCCTCTTTTGGAGTAAAATCGAAACAAACTTCTTATTCTAACAGATATGCTGTAAAAGCTCAAAGGTCTCAAAGCTGATGTGACAGACCACGATGAACCCACCAGTGGGATTGATGGTCTTGCTTCTCGTTCATGCCGCCTCAACAGGTACGTATGTTTGCTGCTCTTCTAACAAACATTCATACTTCTTCATGCTCAGCCTTAGAGATAGGGTGAAGAGCTTGGAGTAGAACCACTGCTCATTTGCATTGTAAGGGACCAGCTGAGGTGGTTTGGGCAGCTTGTACGAATACCCCTTGGGCGCAAGTTTACGGGGTACACCCACTTGGTAGGAGACCCAGCGACAGACGCAACGCCTTGGGATTCCCCACTGAAGGACTGGAATGAGTAGCTGGGGAGAGAGACGCCTGGAGTTCCTTACTTAATGCTGATTTAAGGTACTGCAGGACGCAGACGCAGTAACATACTATGCTGGTGCGAGTCATTTATACTTTTACCTCGTCAGTCTGTCTCACTCTGTAGTATGTTTGTATCTCTGAACCTCCTCAGTTAACCTTTCCTCCATGTGTTACATCTTTTTTGATCCAAAACAATCAATAAGAAGATTGTGGGGATGGAGACGCAGCCAGAAATACTAAAGAGGAAACACGCTACTACCAAGCGGACCAATCACAGCTCTTGAGCTGAATGTGATTTTTCCCCCTTTCTATTAAGTCATTTAGGTCATTTAGGTGTGCTATCTATTTCTCCCTCTCCCTCTCTCTCTAGTGATATCTCTTTGTCAATGCTTTGTCTATTAATTGTGTTTTGGTTACCTACTAGTTGGTCACATGGTGTGACATAATGTGTAGGCTCCACCCACTTAACACTCAAGGGTGTCCACCTTAAGTTTCGGTTTACTTCCTACTTCTTTGCCCTGATGGAGGCCAACATGGCCGCAACGCGTAGGCTCATGTGCTTGTAATTGGTCCTTGCCAAGTTAAATTAAAGGCTTTTTTAATACTTTTTCAACTTCAGAGTGCCTCTGAAATTTCTTTTTTCCTTTGGAAAATAAGTTTGATTGTTTAATTAACTAAATCTATTTTGATGAGTGATGTTTGTAGCTTAAAAATGACCAAACCAACGAGACCTGTAATATACATTTCTTACATTTCTTTCAATATTCCAACAGCACCAGTGGATACAGACGGCACTCTGAAGCAGGTAGAGGATTCAGGTAGGTATATGTGGTGATGACCTGACAGAAACTGATCTTACACCTCTGTATGTGTGTGTACACTCACCGGCCACTTTATTAGGTACACCTGTCCAACTGCTCGTTAACACTTAATTTCTAATCAGCCAATCACATGGCGGCAACTCAGTGCATTTAGGCATGTAGACATGGTCAAGACAATCTCCTGCAGTTCAAACCGAGCATCAGTATGGGGAAGAAAGGTGATTTGAGTGACTTTGAACGTGGCATGGTTGTTGGTGCCAGAAGGGCTGGTCTGAGTATTTCAGAAACTGCTGATCTACTGGGATTTTCACGCACAACCATCCTTAGGGTTTACAGAGAATGGTCCGAAAAAGAAAAAATATCCAGTGAGCGGCAGTTTTGTGGGCGGAAATGCCTTGTTGATGCCAGAGTTCAGAGGAGAATGGCCAGACTGGTTGGAGCTGATAGAAAGGCAACAGTGACTCAAATAACCACCCGTTACAACCAAGGTAGGCAGAAGAGCATCTCTGAACGCACAGTACGTCGAACTTTGAGGCAGATGGGCTACAGCAGCAGAAGACCACGCCGGGTGCCACTCCTTTCAGCTAAGAACAGGAAACTGAGGCTACAATTTGCACAAGCTCATCGAAATTAGACAATAGAAGATTGGAAAAACGTTGCCTGGTCTGATGAGTCTCAATTTGTGCTGCGACATTCGGATGGTAGGGTCAGAATTTGGCGTCAACAACATGAAAGCATGGATCCATCCTGCCTTGTATCAACGGTTCAGGCTGGTGGTGGTGGTGTAATGGTATGGGGAATATTTTCTTGGCACTCTTTGGGCCCCTTGGTACCAATTGAGCATCGTTGCAACGCCACAGCCTACCTGAGTATTGTTGCTGACCATGTCCATCCCTTTATGACCACAATGTACCCAACTTCTGATGGCTACTTTCAGCAGGATAATGCGCCATGTCATAAAGCTGGAATCATCTGACTGGTTTCTTGAACATGACAATGAGTTCACTGTACTCAAATGGCCTCCACAGTCACCAGATCTCAATCCAATAGAGCATCTTTGGGATGTGGTGGAACGGGAGATTCGCATCATGGATGTGCAGCCGACAAATCTGCGCCAACTGTGTGATGCCATCATGTCAATATGGACCAAACTCTCTGAGGAATGCTTCCAGCACCTTGTTGAATCTATGCCACGAAGAATTGAGGCAGTTCTGAAGGCAAAAGGGGGTCCAACCCGTTACTAGCATGGTGTACCTAATAAAGTGGCCGGTGTATGGAGTGAAATTAGTCTCAAAATGCTCACAAATGCGTGTTCCATGATCCACACGTGAAACATGACATTCACAAATGCGTACATCGATATGTGTGTGCGCACTACGATTTGTGTGTGAATTCCGGGTGTCACAAATGCGTACTGAGCTATCTGAACGTGTGTGATTGTTTTGCAAATCACAAATCAGATCGTTCAACTTCACAAAGCTCATCCTTTTCGTTTTCAAAAGACTTCCTACGCTTACGAGTGTCTAACCCCACGCATACGGATCGACAGATACGGACAGATCAGGCTGCGCACGCACACGGAGTTTTGAGACTATTTTCACGCTGCTCAGATCCGCAGATCCACAAATGC
The DNA here is from genome assembly GCA_005024645.1 of Planiliza haematocheilus. Classification (NCBI taxonomy): domain Eukaryota; kingdom Metazoa; phylum Chordata; class Actinopteri; order Mugiliformes; family Mugilidae; genus Planiliza; species Planiliza haematocheilus. The sequence continues at coordinate 2,251,372 of SRSE01000889.1, forward strand.
ATGGTGCCTTTAAGTGTCATCGGGAAAATGGGAAATCTGGCCTTCGGGCGAAGTAAGATATAGCTTTCTTTTAGGGAAAATTAATCTTTACTGATATAACTCGCTTCTAGTTAAGTTACACTGAACTCAACTGGATGAGATGATTTGGTCATATGTACAAGAAGATCTGGATCTTTAAAGTGAGAGAAACAATATGATGAAATCTAGAAATATGTTTTGAAAGGGTATGTTGAAAATGACATGATTATACTGTCTGTGAAGGTTCTCAGTCATCCAGGTCATGGTAATCCAAAAACTTTCAAAAAAGGCAACTGGACATGTAGATTTTTAGAGAAGACGTTTCACCACTCATCCGAGTAGCTTCTTCAGTTCTGAGGGACTGGTGGGAAGTCTGAGGTTTAAATAGGAACTCCTCCTGAAAAACTTGCCTGTTACACAAGTTTTCCCTTTTCACGTGTATCCCCACCAGGAAGCCACAAGAGTAGTAAGGGAAAGACTACTAAAGGATGACTCTTTGACTGGTAGGACCACCCTCACACCAGACCAACTCTGCGTGTTACTTGATCTGTGCCTGACGACCACCTATTTCCAATTTAATGGACGTTTCTACAGGCAAAAACACGGCTGTGCTATGGGGTCACCAGTGTCACCTATTGTGGCTAATCTCTACATGGAGGAGGTCGAGACCAGAGCCCTGAACTCTTTCACTGGAAACACCCCCACCCACTGGTTCAGGTATGTGGACGACACTTGGGTTAAAATCAAGAAGGATGAAGTGGAATCATTCACAGAGCACATCAATGCAGTGGACAGCAACATCAAGTTCACTCGGCTTTCCTGGACTGCCTGGTGAATGTGGAAGAAGACCGAAGCCTCAACATTGAAGTATATAGGAAACCCACCCACACGGATCAGCACTTATTATTTGACTCCCACCCCCCCCTGGAGCACAAACTAGGGGTCATCAGAATGCTCCAGCACAGAGCACAGACGGTACCCACAAGACCGGATGGCCAGGAGAAGGAGCAGAAACACATAAAACGGGCACTCAAGACATGTGGGTATCCTAATTGGGCCTTTGTAAAAGGCTCAAAAAGATGCCCCACAAGGGACAGAGAGGAGGAGAACAACAAGAGGAAAAACATGGTCATCCCCTACGTGGCTGGAGTGTCCGAGAAACTCAGGAGGATTTTCAGGAATCACCGTATTCCAGTGTACTTCAAACCAGGAAACACACTTAGGCAGAGACTGGTCCACCTTAAAGACAAAACACCCAGGCAGAAACAGAGTAATGTGGTGTACGCTGTTCAGTGCAGTGAGGAGTGTACAAACCTATACATTGGGGAAACTAAACAACCTATCCATAAACGCATGTACCAGCACAGGAGAGCCAGCTCATCAGGGAACAATTCAGCGGTCCACCTACATTTGAAGGACAAAGGACACTCTTTAGAGGATAACAACGTCCAAATCTTAACCAGAGAAGGCTGATGGTTTGACCAGACCTGGATGACTAAGAACCTTCACAGATAGATTTCATCATATTGTTTCTCTCACTTTAAAGATCCAGTTCTTCTTGTACATATGACCAAATCATCTCATCCAGTTGAGTTCAGTGTAACTTAACTAGAAGCGAGTTATATCAGTAAAGATTAATTTTCCCTAAAAGAAAGCTATATCTTACTTCGCCCGAAGGCCAGATTTCCCATTTTCCCGATGACACTTAAAGGCACCATGCATTTGTGGATCTGCGGATCTGAGCAGCGTGAAAATAGTCTCAAAACTCCGTGTGCGTGCGCAGCCTGATCTGTCCGTATCTGTCGATCCGTATGCGTGGGGTTAGACACTCGTAAGCGTAGGAAGTCTTTTGAAAACGAAAAGGATGAGCTTTGTGAAGTTGAACGATCTGATTTGTGATTTGCAAAACAATCACACACGTTCAGATAGCTCAGTACGCATTTGTGACACCCGGAATTCACACACAAATCGTAGTACGCACACACATATCGATGTGCGCATTTGTGAATGTCATGTTTCACGTGTGGATCATGGAACACGCATTTGTGAGCATTTTGAGACTAATTTCACTCCATACCGGTGAGTGTATGTTAATGTTTTAAGGATCTAATGACTGAAATGGAAAGAACAACACACAGCACATGGTTTGATAAACATATTTTAATTCCTGGGAATGGTTATACTTTCAACATGACACTAGCTGAGAGTGACCAGAAAAAAAAAAAAAAAACTTCAACCACCTCCTACCTTCATCATCTTTATTTAGTTATTTATTTATTTGCAGGTGTACGTCAGATTGGCCTTGACATCAGCATCTTCTCTGGCGTCGTCGTTGTCTTTGTCATTGCTTTTGCCTTGATAGGAATGGCAGACAACCAGAGGAATAGCGACTCTGAAAGTAAGTAATCATGCACAGGTCTCGACAGAACAATAAAGACCTCGGCTAGATTCCTCTTTACTAATTTGTAATAGCATAATTAGAGTGAAGAAAGGTTTTTGTTAACTGAGGCATCGTTTGCCTCATTAATGAAGAAATATTTCAAACTAAATTTAAACTAAAAGTTTCTCTCTTCAGCTACTTTACTAGTTTACAGAAACACTTCTTTAATTAGATTAGATTCAACTTTGTTGTCTCTGCATATAGTACAGGGACATGCACAATGAAATGTGGTTTGGCATCTGACCAGAAGTGAAAGGGAACAAGCTACAACTATTACTAATACTAACAATACTGTATATAGACTGGTATGTGCAGTACAGACAGTTAGTATATGATGCAGCAGAGACTTAGGTCAGAACTTTTTATTCATACTCTTAAGCAAGTATAGTTTCCTAAACGTTTCTATTTCACCAGAGTTGCAATATATATTTAATGTCTTTATTTCATTTTGCAGGTTCCTGCTCTTCTTTCTGTCTGTCTTGTTTGGAATGCTGTACAGCTTGTATGGAATGTGCTGTTGCCATAGGTGAAGGATGTGATGGCTGATATGTGTGAGTGCTAAAATGAAAACTGAAAGGAGCATGTGAGGTCTGGCTGTAACATAACTTGCTTGACAGAATGCTTCTGAGGATGCAGTGGTTCTACGGCCTACTGCCTCCAGCTCACACTGAGTCCTTTGCTCGGTCTTTTCTTGTCTTTCATGCTAAATAGTACAGTACTCAAATCCTGTGCAGTCTACAGATGTTGGGCAGCCTTCATCATTTGTACTGTATCATTCATTTCTCTTGTTTTGTTCATCTGGGAGGTTCAATGAAAGTAAACACGGGTTAACTTTTAGCTTAGTTGATATGTTGATGTCTTTAGCTCTGATTGTCCAACACTGTTCAAATAAAGTCTTTAAAGTTGAAACTCTGTTGTCTGTCGTTCATCCTGCATGATGCTGCCACCACCATGCTTCACTGTGTAGTCAGGGGTTTGCATACCACAAGTGAGTCTCAGTTATTACCAAGCCACCATTGGCTCTTCACCAGATGTGATGCTGTTAATCAGTGGAGAATGTAAATTCAGACAAAACAGTCATTGTGAAGGTGTCACTCTGGATTAACTGTGATGACATTTGTAATTGTTTAATGAACACATCCATGTGAATGCGTCCTCCACCACTGGTTCAGCAGTGATCACCAGATTTAGACACATAAAGCAGAACGACATTTAAAACCTTTATCAGTTATGAATGAGGCATTAGGGATACTTGGCCTACGATCAAGTAGACCACAGTATTTCCTCGTGGTATAATCAAACCATATAATTAATTTATGCTGCCTGCCCATCAAACTAGTTCTTCCAGTTTCACGGAGTATGACGTAGGAATTATCGTATTCTTGGCTGTGCTCCAAGTGATAACCCCAGATAACCCCACGTCCGATGGGTGGCTGGGCTCAGCCTTAGAGATAGGGCGAGGGGCTCCGAGTAGAGCCATCAAAAGGGTCCAGCTGAGGTGCACGTCAGGCTACGCCGTTAGGGTGTTACCATAGCAACAGGCCGTGAGAGGACCATGCTGACCCTGCCAGCTGGGGAAACTTGTCGGGCTTAACAATCCTGTGTGTGCCCATCATACACACATGGAATCTGCAAAGACTAAACTGGAAGAAAAGGAGGGGGGAATGATAAATACTGTAAAAATTGATGATTTGGAGTTAATAATGGTGGTGGTGGAGGGGGGTCATTAAATGATTCTCATAAAAGTCAACATACAATCTAACTACAGTGTACTTTATACAGTGTGTGTGTGTGTGTGTGTGGGTGCGTGACTATGGATGTGTCAAAAGGGCCGCTGGGTAGGGACACTCAGAGCATGTGCTGGCTGAGTGCCCAGGTGGAATGTGACAATAGTTTTATGAGGTGTTTTATGAGGTGTTAGAGGAAGCATGGTTAGCTTAGCATGCACGTGACCCTACATCAACTTACCTATACTAACACCTTACATCCGAATAATTACAACAACTTAATTTTTTGTAAAAACAATTCAAGTCACATCAAGTCAAAGTTCTTTGTTTAGCTTAGCTTAGCTTAGCTTAGCCTGAATAGCTTGACTAGGCCCAGGTCATATTACCAGTTTTGGGGGGAAAGTCTCATGCTGGTGTGTTGCTTCTTTAGAGCAGAGCTGGAGTTCCAGTGCTGAGATTCAGTCTTTGCTGTGGTCCAGTTGCCTTTTTTCAACCTTCTTTGGACTTTTGTCGGCAATGTTTGTTGGCTAAATAAACTTGTTGATTGCGGTGAAGAGAGAGAACAAAGGCCAAGCAGAGGCGTTTATATGACCTGAGGTCACATGCCACTGCCAGTGATAACTGCTGGATCAGTTTTCACACCTGGAGGATTGTGGGACTTTGGGGCCGTCTACACAGAAACGCATTTTGGTGTAAACACAGATGTTGTGCATCGTTTTGGCCGATCGTCCACATGAATCCTGGAAATGCATTACCCTAAAACGCACTTTTTTGAAACCAGGGTCCCAAGGTAAAAAAATTCAAAAACGCAGCTGATGCATTTCTGTGTGGACAGACGAAAACAGAGATTTTGGCAAACGATGATGTCATCCTTCCACCAATGGTGGACTACATGCTCGTGTTCCTGCTGGAGAAGATATTGAGCCTATTATGGTTACTAGGGCTAAATATCATTCTCCTTGACTTTGGTTTCTTCTAAAGCCGATTTGTAAACAGCGCTCAAGCTTTATGTGCATGCTCCACCTCTTCCTCTCTGTTTTTGGTGAATTTCTGAAACCGAAACAGCGCCACCTATAGGCCTGGAATATGAAGTAGCGTTTTGAATCGCGCTGAGACGGATCCGTGTGGACGCAGATATTCTTGAAATGATGCCAGGGAAAACGGAGGAGGAGGAAAGATGGTTTTGGTACATGTGGACGAGGCCTTAGAGTTCTGGTGCTTGCCATGACAAACAAAACCACATATGCAAAACTTCATTATGCATGCTGAGTTTCCATAGCTCACCACCAGAATCTGGTCCCAACACTATCAAAGAGCTGAGTCCTGCAAACGTCTCGTTCTGTAGTGACATCTGAAAGTCTCTCAGCTTATCCATTGCAATTTTGGCAGTTGCAGCCTCTGTAGTCTCATTGCCTGTTTAGAACAGAACATGGCAATACAATTCATTCATTCATCTTCTGTACCTTCTTAAGGGTCGCAGGGTCTGCTGGAGCCGATCCCAGCTGTCATTAGAGGAGAGGCAGGGTCCACCCTGGACAGGTCACCAGTCTCCCACTTGATTTTCCTTGTTCACTTTTCTCTTTTGTGTGTAACCTGGTCTTGTGAGGAGACAACTCTGAACTCAAGCTTTTCAGACTTCCTATGAGGATGAGCCGACTCTAACACACCAATGGCATCAAGACCGTGACCCCATTAGCATTCCCTTATAGACTGTATATAAAAGAGGCCTTACCAGAGCGTGCAGTCCAGTCTCCTCAGTGTACTGAGAGCGTCTCTAACTGGACGGCAGATTCCAGGGCTCTGTCAGAGCCAGGTCCCAGTGAATTAGGTCCCAGGTCAGGTCGTCCTTGATGTCCACACCCAGGAACCGGTAGTTGTCGATCCTCTCCACACAGTCCCCTCCAATGAACAGTGAGTTAAGGTAAAAGCCGGTAAATTTAAAATGAATGTTGGTGATGTCCAGCAATGATTGCCTGTTGTGTGTTAACAGTGCAGAACACAATAGAAGAAAAAGCTGCAAGCATTTGACCCTAAATGTTGAGGTACTGGAGTGGCCGTCACGAAACCCTTAACCCCAATCCAGCAGGACAATTATGGACAGAACTGAATAAATGAAATGAGCAAGTAAGGCCTACAAACCTAACTCACTTCCAGTTAGACAATTTAAAGGCTAAGCTTCGGATTAATAAGTGTTTTGCAGCCTAAACTCCTGGCTATGACGAAGTACTGATGTAAAGATTAGAAAAGAACAGAGGTCAATTGTATTACAACTTCCTGCTCCAACTGTTCATTACATTACCCCTGAAGTTATTCTGCCCTCTTGTAGAGTGAAATCGAAACAAATCCAGCATATATGCTGTAAAAGTCTGTAGGTGTCACACTTCAGATGGAATGCATTGAACCCATCAACGGGACTGATCGTCTTCCTTCTCGCTCACGCCGTCTCAGCAGGTACGAACATTTGCTGCACTTTGTTGGGCCTGTGCACTAAATACTGGGGTTTGACTATCATGACTAATTAATACTTTTTTTTAACTAATTAATTATTTATTATTAAATAATTGGATCTGAATTACTAGATCACCACCCTTCTAAGAAGGAAATATAGCCAACTCATCACATTGCTCTCATAATAGCTACTAAATTGTCATTTTGATGCTCTGATTCATAATAAACTTAATAACTACAACCAAAACTACCACATTAACAACTAGTCAAAGCTGAAGGAATCTGGAGTTCTTGACAGTGTAGAGGTTGGTAAAATTCACTCTTGTGCAACAGACAACAGGTATGTTTAAAAGATATAACAAGAATAAAAGCATACATGCAATCTAACAGTGTACTTTATCCAGTGGTGTGTGTGTGAGTGTCAGAATGGCCACTGGGTAGGGACACTCAGACAATGTGCTGTCTGAGTTTCTGTGTGGAATGTGATAAGACTTTTATGAGGTGCAAGGTTAGAGGAAGGATGGTTAGTTCAGGATGCTAGAGGCCCTGAGTCTTTGTGCTGCACAATCTAAACATCAACTTAATAATATGGCTGAGCCAACTACACTATAACTTTACGATCACAGCAACTCAATAAAAACAGATATCACATCTAATCAAAGCTTCTAGTTCTATGCTTTACTTACATGTCCAGTTGCCTGGGAAGCACGGTGGAATAGTGGGCAGCACTGGTGCCTCACACCAATTTCTACAACGATTTCTGTCATGTTGCTCCTTTAGCTGGCATGTCCTGGTGGAAGGGCCAAGCTGGATGTTCCAGTGCTGAAGGCAGTCTCTGCTCTTTGTTCCTCATGGCAGACGTTGGAGGGAAACTGGCCATTCCTTGAAGTCCTACAAAGTAGCTAGTTAGCAGCTCAGTGCTAACATAAACCTACAGATTACAGCTCTGTAATTTACGTTTCATACATTTCTTTCAATGTTCCAACAGCACCAGTGGATACAGACGGCACTCTGAAGCAGAGGATTCAGGTAGGTATATGTGGTGATGACCTGACAGAAACTGATCTTACATCTCTGTAATGTAATGTAATGTTTTAATGATCTAATGAATCCACCCATGACTGAAATGTAAAGAACAACACGCAGCACATGGTTGGAGCAATGTGGTGTACGCCGTTCAGTGCAGTGAGGAGTGTACAGACCTATACATTGGGGAAACTAAACAACCTATCCACAAACGCATGTACCAGCACAGGAGAGCCAGCTCATCAGGTAATGATTCAGCAGTCCACCTACACTTGAAGGACAAAGGACACTCTTTTGAGGATAACAACGTCCAAATCTTAGCCAGAGAAGACAGATGGTTTGAAAGAGGAGTTAAGGAAGCCATCTATGTCAGACTGGAAAAACCTTCACTAAACAGAGGAGGTGGACTGAGATTCAATTTGCCATCTATTTACAATACAGTGCTAACTTCTGTCCCCAAGAAGTTTCAGTCTCCTTCACACCTTGACACTGGAGCCCCAGACGGACAAGAGTCGTTGGAGAACCATTCATAGGTAAGACCAAAACAGGACCAAAACAGTCCCCCCCTCACAAAAGGTAAGTACCCGGTCGTTAGTGGGAATAGCTGCACCAGTTTCGGGTTATTAGCATAACAAGCAATGTTCCTCAGGAAGAGTTCCTATTTAAACCTCAGACTTCCCACCAGTCCCTCAGAACTGAAGAAGCTACTCGGATGAGTGGTGAAACGTCTTCTCCAAAATCTACAAGTCCAGTTGCCTTTTTTGAAACCTTTTTTGGATTACCATGACCTGGATGACTGAGAACCTACACAGATATAAATTTGATTCATTATACTTTCAGTGTGACACTAGCAGAGAGTGACCAGACTTCAGTGGAGGAAATCAACATAGTACAAAAAACAAACCTTCATCATTATTATTATTTATTTTTATTTTATTTTACGTATTTTTTCACAGGAGTTCGTCAGATTGTCCTTGACATCAGCATCTTCTCTGGCATTGTCATTGTGTTTGCCTTCATAGGAATGGCAGACAATCAAGTGGACGACCAGACAAGACAAGAGGACAACCAGACAAGACAAGAGGACAACCAGACAAGACAAGAGGACAACCAGACAAGACAAGAGGACAACCAGACAAGACAAGGGGACAACCAGAGGAATACCAATTCTGAAATTCCATGCAAAGGTCTCAGCACAACACTAAACACCTTGGCTAGATTCCTCTTTATCAGTTTCTGAAAAATGTCATCGGAGTGAAGTAAAGTTTTTGTTAACTGAGGCATTGTTCATTGATGAAGAAATATTTAGTAGAGAACAAGCTATGACTGTTGTGTTAAGTAAGTTTGATACTAGTAATAATATGTAGATCAGTATATACAGTATGGATAGGTAGTGTATTATGCAGCAGAGAGTTACGTCTGCACTTAATATTATACTTTTAAGCAAGCATAGTTTCCTGAAAGTTTCTATTTCACAAGAGTTGCAAAAGTACAGATTTTGATCTATATTTAATCTCTTTGTTTTACTTTTCAGCTCTCTGTGAATTGTGCTGTTGTTTCTGTTTCTGTTGTTTGGGATGCTGTTTGTTATGCTGTGAAGCTTGTTTCGATTGTTCTCATATGTGCAAGCGACAAAATGAGAACTGAAAGGAGCATGTGTGGCCTGGCTGTCACATAACTTGCTGACTGATGGATTCTGCACATGCAGTGGTTCTACGGCCTACTGACACCAGCTCACATCGAGTCCTTTGCTGGTTCTTTTCTTGTCTTTCATGCTAAATAGTACGGTACTCAAACCCTTTACAGTCTAGAGATTTTGAGCAGCCTTCATCATTTGTACTGTTTCATTCATTTCTCTTGTTTTGCTCAGTCAGGAGGTTCAATGAATGTGAACCTGGGTTAACTCTTGGTTTCTTCCATATATTGATGTCTTTAACTCCCATTGTCCAACACTGTTCAGTTCAAATAAAGTCTTTAAAGTTGAAACTCTGTTGTCGGTCGTTCATCCTGCATGATGCTGCCACCATGCTTCACTGTGTAGTCAGGGGTTTGCATTTAATGTGAGTCTCAGTTATTTTAATCTATTCCTACCAAGCAACCATTGCCTCTTCACCAGATGTGATGCCAGAAACATCTCAAAATTATGACTTGGGAACAAATGAGGACAAATTATTTTTCCGTTTAGTGTTCAGAAACTTCTACAATTATGAAACTCTTCCTTCATTGCGGTTCCTTCTGGATTTTCTTTTCCATGATCTTTCCATGATGCTTATACAAGTTTGTTGTGTTACCACTGTATCTTACAGCCTTGTTACAAATAGAAGAACTTGATGTTGTTTTATTTTCGTCCTGAAAACCTAACCAAACAGTGTTCGTCTTTCTCTCTGCCACTCTCCTCTTCCACTTTATGTCTATTTAGGTTTTTCTTTTTATTATTATGTGAGAACGAGAGAAATGTTTTTTCGCGTCGTGAACGTATTGAAAAATTCGCAATAAAGAAATCTTGAATCTATAAAACAAGGAATCAAAATCACGTGTAATCCGTGGAATAGACCTGCAGGACTGACGTCAGCAGTGATGTCACGTCCCCTTAGCATCTTTGGTACCTAAGAAGCACTTTTAAAAGGGGAGAGAGACACAACAGAAACAGAGGAAGTGAAACACAAGTTACACTACATGGTTATCGCTCGAGACAAGGCATCTGTCATTGTATTCTCAGTTCCCTTCACATAATACATTTTATTTATAAAGCACTTTACATCAAAAATCTCAAAGTGCTACAGGTTAAAAAGAAGAAGGTTTTTTTTAAAACATCTAAAGGCGACCAAAAGCTTTGCTAAAAAGAAACGTCTTAGAAAAGTTGGAGGATTATGATCTGTATACTGTATCCAGTGCCTCCCTTTCGATGATGGAATAATTCAGCTGATGTGTGTTGAACTTTTTAGAAAAGAAACTCACCAGGCAGTCAACACCGTTTGTGTTCGCCTGCATGAGGACATCAACAGCTCCCACCTTACTAGCATCCACATAGACTGACTGGTCCATCCGTGGAGTTGCTAAAACAGGCAGAACACAACAACGTCACTGACTCAAAAGCCTTTTGACAAAGAGGGGACCATTCAAATGTAACTTTTGGGCTCAGAAGAGCAGTAAGTGAAGCTGCCACTATGGAGAAATTCCCCACCATAAACAGGCCAAAACTACAAACTTAAACTTTTTCACCAGCACCCACATTGCACATGAGTGTCCCCACTCATCAGCTATCTTGTTTCCCTGAGTCTCAAGGCCCCAGCAGCCATCTTGACACACACAACCAGTGGCCATTTTGACCATTTTGCATTTCAGTCTACGTGAGATAAGAAGTCTGAGATGGAGCCACAGTGTGCTACCAGTCCTGTGAAACATAGTTATATACTTAGCTTTTATTGCCATGCATTCCAGCCCAAGTTAACTTTAAGAATCACACCTCTAACTGTTACTGTCCTGCATTTTAGTTACCGAAGCAATTTGCATTTACTGTTACCAAATTTGTTGTGCCCACTAGAGCCACTACATGGTGCAATAGCTATCTTTCTAACCTTAGAAGCTACATAGCTACTTAGCATAGCACTGCTAACCCCATTGCTGTTGCATTTGTTGTTGTTGTTGTTTTTGACACCTTACCTCTGTCCCACATAAAAATGGAGAACTGCTGTGTAGCGCAATTCATTTCTTCCCTTGCACAGAGCCTAAACCCAGGCTACTCTAAGACTGATCCAGACATCAGGACCTTTTTAAAGGAGACCGATGTACAACAGACTGGTCTGTTCATCATCTTGACATCTGTAACTTGTCTAGACTGAATTAGCCGCTGCATGATTTGTTTGTATGTGCATCTTTTTTTATCAGGACAGTTCTGAAAGAAGCAACGCAATCACACAGCCGGAGGGCGCTACAACCTCTCAGGTGAGGTCTTATGTCACAGTGAAATGTTTGTGAGGTGATTAAAAAACAAATTTATTTGGACATTTTTGAGATTTCAGTCTTACATGGGACAACACCACATCCCACTATGACCTCAGTAGTAAGTTTTTTTTGCAACCTTTCAAGTCTATTGATCGATCAAAATTGATGTTTTGATGGACCGATAAATTCTGAATTACGGTGACGGGCAGTGAGAGGACCATGCTGACCCTGCCAGCTGGGGAAACTTATCGGGCTTAGCAAAGGGTCAGTTGGGAGTGTTGGGGGGGTGGGAGTGGTGTATGTGTTCTGGTCATTGCAACAGCGACCCCTACTGGTGGTGGGAAGCCTGTTCAGTGGGGAGTGGAACTAGGGTGCATAGCATGGGCCTCCACACGCATTGGACACAAGCCAGTAAAAATCCTCTGTATTCAGATGAAAAGATGTGGTCAGCTGGCTCTCATGTCTTCAGAGTCCTAGTGCAATGACCAGGACCATCACACACAAGAAGAAAAGAAGAACAGGAGGGGGAAATGCTAAATGCTGTAAAAATTGATGGATTTGGGGTTAGTAATTCTTGAAAATGTTGGGCCTGGGTACTAAGGGCACTAAATATTGGGGTTTGGTTATCATAAATAATTAATAATTATTTAAAAAAATATTATTAAATAATTGGATCTAAATTACTAGATATCCTCGGGGCACCAGCCTTCTAAAAGACATCATTAAATCAGTCTCATAAGAGAGACTGATTTATAGAGGAATAAAGATAAACATACAATCTAACTACAGTGTACTTTATACTGTCTGTGTGTGTGGGGGTACGTGACTATGGGTGTGTCAAAAGGGCCGCTGGGTAGGGACACTCAGACCGTGTGCTGGCTGAGTGCCCAGGTGGAATGTGATTGAAGAGTTTCATGAGGTGTTTTATGGGGTGTTAGAGGAAGCATGGTTAGCATAGCATGCACGTGACCCTGAGTCTGGGTGCTGCAACATCAGCTTAACAATATTAAAACCTTACATCCGAATAATTACAAAAGCTCAGTAAAAACAAATCAAGTCACATCAAGTCAAAGTTCATAGGTCTTTGTTTAGCTTAGCTTAGCTTAGCTTAGCCCGAACAGCTTGACTAGGCCCAGGTCATATTACCAGTTTTGGGGGAACTCCTTCTGGTGTGTTGCTTCTTTAGCTGGTGGTTCCTGGCAGTCTTTGCTGTGTGGTCCTGATGGCAGAAATTGGAGGGAAAACTGGCCGCTCCTCGAAGTCCTTTGAAGTAGCTTGTTAGCTGCTCAGTGCCAACTAGCCGTGTTTTGAGCTCAGAGGTCACATGCCACGATCGGCCAGTAATTTCTGCTGGGTCAGTTTTGAAACCTGGAGGATTGTGGGACTGTTTCCAAGACAAAGACAGCCATGTGATTAACTTCCTTACACGTGATGAGTTTCCATAGCTCACCACCAGGCTCTGGTCCCAACACTATCAAAGAGCAGAGCCCTGCAAACGTCATGTTCTGTAGTGACATCTGAAAGTTTTTCAGTCTCTCAGCTTATCCATTGCAACGTTGGCAGTTGTGGCCTCTGTGGTCTTATTGCCTGTTTACAACAGAACATGCCAATTCAATTCATTCATTCATTCATGTTCCGTACCTGCTTATTCCTGTTAAGGGTCCTGTTAATTGTTCTCTTTTTTTCTTTTGTGTGTAACCTGGTCATGTGAGGAGACAACTCTGAACTCAAGCTTTTCAGACTTCCTATGAGGATGAGCCGACTCTAACACACCAATCATCAAGACCGTGCCCCCATTAGCATTCCCTTATAGACTGTATATAAAAGAGGCCTTACCAGAGCGTGAAGTCCAGTCTCCTCAGTGTACTGAGAGCATCTCTAACTGGACGGCAGACTCCAGGGCTCTGTCAGATAGCCAGGTCCCAGTGAAAATTAGGTCCCAGGTCAGGTCATCCTTGATGTCCACACCCAGGAACCGGAAGTTGGAGATCCTCTCCACACAGTCCCCTCCAATGAACAGTGAGTTAAGGTAAAAGACGGTAAATTTAAAATGAATGTTGGTGATGTCCAGCAATGCTTGTCTGTTGTGTGTTAGCATAACATTTGTGCACTGCAGAAAACCCCCCAAAAAGAACAACAACAACAAAAAACAAAACACACACAACAGAAGAACAAGCTGCCATTTGAAGCATTTGAGGGTAAATGCTGAGGTACTGGAGTGGTCATCACGAAGCCCCGAGCAAGTAAGGCCTACAAACCAAACTCATTTCCACCAGTTAGACAATTGAAACACTAAGCTTCTAATAAGTGTTTGTAGCCTAAACTCTTGGCACACTATGGCACACGCTATCAATCATATCAGCTTCACATTCTTAAAATTAAATATTGATCTAAAGATTAGAAAAGAACAGAGGTCAATTGTATTACAACTTCCTGCTCCAACTGTTCATTAGATTACCCCTGAAGTTGTTGTGCCCTCTTATAGAGTAAAATCGAAACAAATCCAACAGATATGCTGTAAAAGTTTGTAGGTGTCACACTTCAGACGGCTCACAATGAACCCATCAACGGGACTGATCGTCTTCCTTCTCGCTCACGCCGTCTCAGCAGGTACGTACATTTGCTGCACTTTGTTGGGCCTGTGCACTAAATATTGGGGTTTGACTATCATGAATAATTAATACTTATCAAAATTAATTATTAATTATTAATGAATTACTAGATCACCACCCTTCTAAGAAGGAAATAAAGCCAATTCATCACATTGCTCTCATAATAGCTACTAAATTGTCAGTTTGGTGCTCTGATTAATGATTAACTTAATAACTACAACCAAAACTACCACATTAACAGCTAGTTAAAGCTGAAGGAATCTGGAGTTCTTGACAGTGTAGAGGTTGGTAAAATTCACTCTTGTGCAACAGACAACAGGTATGTTTAAAAGATATTACAAGAATAAAAGCTTACATGCAATCTAACAGTGTACTATACAGTGGTGTGTGTGTGAGTGTGAGTGTCAGAATGGCCACTGGGTAGGGACACTCAGACAATGTGCTGTCTGCGTTTCTGTGTGGTAGGTGATAAGACTTTTACGAGGTGCAAGGTTAGAGGAAGGATGGTTAGTTTAGGATGCTAGAGGCCCTGAGTCTTTGTGCTGCACAGTCTAAACTCAACAGAAACTCAATAAAAACAAATATCACAAAGATATCTCAAAGTTTCTAGTTCAATGCTTAGCTTAGCTTAGCTTGACTAGGCCCAGGTCATACTACCAGTTTTGGTAGGAAAGTCAATTTCTGTCATGTTGCTCCTTTAGCTGGCATGTCCTGGTGGAAGGGCCAAGCTGGCTGTTCCAGTGCTGAAGGCAGTCTCTGCTCTTTGTTCCTCATTAGCAGCTCGGTGCTAACAAGCTGTGTGGCTCCTGTTGGCTGGGCGTTAAGCCTGCAAACCTTCTGTTTGTTGTATGTCTGTGAAGGTTCTCAGTCGTCCTCACTCTTCTCAGTAGCTTCTTCAGTTCTAGGGGACTGGTGGGAAGTTTGAGGTCTAAATAGTAACCTCCCACTGAAACTGCTCATTGTGTAAACAACCAGAAACCGGTGCCGCTTCAGTTTCCGTGTCTCAAAAAACTCTACAAGTCCAGTTGCCTTTTTTCAACCTTCTTTGGACTTTTGTCAGCTATGTTTGTTGGCTAAATAAACTTGTTGATTGCGGTGAAGAGAGAGAACAAAGGCCAAGCAGAGGCGTTTATATGACCTGAGGTCACATGCCACTGCCAGTGATAACTGCTGCATCAGTTTTCACACCTGGAGGATTGTGGGCCTTAGATTTCTGCAAAACTTCATTATGCATGCTGAGCTTCCATACCTCACCACCAGGTTCAGGTCCCAACAACTTCTAAGAAATATTTATACTTCTTCACACCCGTGGCGTGACTGGGTTCAGCCTTAGAGATAGGAGCTCAGCTGAGGTGGTTCAGGCAGCTTCTACGGATCCCTTTGTCTGTGAAGGTTCTCAGTCATCCAGGTCATGGTAATCCAAAAAGTTTCAAAAAAGGCAACTGGACTTGTTTTTAGAGAAGACGCTTCACCACTCATCCGAGTAGCTTCTTCAGTTCTGAAAAAAAAAATCCATCTAAAAATCCATTTCTAAAAATCTACAAGTCCAAGTTGCCTTTTTTGAAACTTTTTGGAACACGGATCCCTTTGGAAGTTTACTGGGCACACCCAGTCAGGGACAGCTACCAGCCTGTTGCCACTGCCAGTCAGCCTTGGATAGAGGGATGGAAAATTCAGCCTAGACCAAAGTCATGGGAACATTTGTCGGTACAACACCCAATAAGGGCTTTATCAGTTACTTGAAACAAGTGAATGGAGACGAGATTTAATACAGAGCTGTTACTTTTAAATGTTTTCGCTCCTGTACCTAATGAAATGGCAACTTGTCCCTCTTGTTTTTTGTTAACAAGCCTTCAAGAAGAATTAAAGGTAGCAAAGATGGTGTAATTGTTGGATCTAAATGAGCTTTATCTGGTCAGACGCTCAGGTTTTATCTGCCTTTAGTTAACAGTTAGTTTGATTGTTTAATTAACAACTATTTTGATGAGTGATGTTTGTAGCTTAAAAATGACCAAACCAACAAACACAAGATCCAGCTGTACCAACCTGATGTTATTCATGACAACAATAAACCTACAGATTACAGCTCTGTAATTTACGTTTCATACATTTCTTTCAATATTCCAACAGCACCAGTGGATACAGACGGCACTCTGAAGCAGGTAGAGGATTCAGGTAGGTATATGTGGTGACGACCTGACAGAAACTGAACTTACACCTCTGTAATGTAATGTCATGTTTTAAGGATCTAATGAATCCACCCATGACTGAAATGTAAAGAACAACACGCAGCACATGGTTGGATAAACATATTCTGATTATACCAGAGTGACCAGACTTCAGTGGAGGAAATCAATATAGTACAAAAAACTAACCTTCATCATTATTATTATTATTTATTTTTATTTTATTTTATGTATTTTTTTGCAGGAGTACGTCAGATTGTCCTTGACATCGGCATCTTCTCTGGCATCGTCGTTGTCTTTGTCATTGCTTTGGCCTTGATAGGAATGATGGCAGACAATCAAATGGACGACCAGAGGCACATCCAGACTGAAACTAACACAGGTCTCTACACAACAATTAAGCCCTCAGCTAGATTCCTCTTTATCAAAATCTGAATAGCGTCATTAGGTTTTTGTTAACTGAGGCATCGTTTGCCTCATTTATGAAGAAAATTTGGCAAAGTTTCTCTCTTCAGCTACTTCACTGGTTTACAGAAACACTTCTTCAATTAGATTAGATTATTGTCATTGCATATAGTACGGGGACATGCACAATGAAATGTGGTTTGGCATCTGACCAAAAGTGCAAATAGCAGAAAGTGCAAATAATACAGAACATGCTGCAACTATTGCTAATACTAATAAACCTGTATATAGACTGGATTTCAGTACAGACAGATAGTGTATTATGTATATGAGAGTTACGTCTGCACTTTTCATTTATACTTCTAAGCAAGTATAGTTTCCGAAAAGTTTCCATTTCACCAAAATTGCAAAAGTACAGATTTTGATCTATATTTTATTTCTTTATTTGATTTTGCAGGTACCGCCACATCGTGCTGTTACCTCGGTCAAGCTTGTTTTGGATGCTGTGCAGCTTGTTTGGAATGCTGTGCAGCTGGCATGGAATGCGCTGAAGTCTTTGATGAGGATTGATCTGCCACAGATACGTGAGAGTGACGAAATGAAAAATGAAAGGGGCTTGTCTGGCTGTAACATAACTGGCTGGACAGAATGCTTCTGCAGTGGTCCTAAGGCCTACTGCCACCAGCTCACATTGAGTCCTTTCCTGGGTCTTTTCTTGTCTTTCATGCTGAATAGTACGGTACTCAAATCCTGTGCAGTCTAGAGATGATGGGCAGCCTTCATCATGTGTACTGTTCCATTAATGTCTCTTGTTTTGTTCTTCTGCGAGGTTCAATGAATGTAAACCTGGGTTAACTTTTGGATTTGTTGATATGTTGATGTCTTTAGCTCTGATCACAGTGTTCACATTAAATGAAGCCCTTAAAGCTGAAACTCTGTTGTCGGTCGTTCATCCTGATATGATGCTGCCACCACCATGCTTCACTGTGTAGTCAGGGGTTTGCATTTAATGTGAGTCTCAGTTATTTTAGTCAAGCTCTACCAAGCCACCATTGGCTCTTCACCAGATGTGATGGCAGAAACAACACAAAATTATGACTTGAGAACAAATGAGAGCAAATTATTTTTCAGGCAGAGTGTTCACGGTACGACAAACAGGACTCAAAGGAATAAAGTGAGCCTGCTCTGCTCAGTGAGAGCAGCAGCATTTAGGCAAACACAGTCAGGTCTCCTCTTTAGTGAAACAAGTGAGACACTGAAACTGATGAATCGATCTCATTACGTTGGTACCAATCAGTATGATCGTTATTTGGATCGATCCGCTCACCACTACTGTCTTCTTTGGTTCGACTCCACCACGACGAGACATCACAGCCACCTTCGAAAGTAAAAGGTAAAGTAACGTAATTTTGGACACAAGCTTTTTTTAACTGTTGTTAATTAACTGTTTTACAGCAGTATCAAGGTAAACATGTGACTGATTGGTCATTTAACAGAGATTGCTGATAAGGTTTGCACTGTAGTGTTTTATTGTCGGAGAGTGCTCTGCTCACCAGTTGCTTGTCTGATCGGACGAGCAGCTGGCACAGGAATACTCCCAGTTGATCGGAAAGCATTGGCACAGGAACACTTCCCGGTTCACCCCATTCAAACCACTTCATTTAGGGATTCACTGGTGTCACGAGGGGAGGAGGGGAGGAGGGGGAGGAGAGGGAGGGACTTGAATTTAGACCAAAAATGTTGGTCCTCAGCAAGAGGCCACAGTAGAGACATGAAAACTGCTGAGTCATTCCTGTGTTATTACAATCACACGTACATGAAAGATAATAAGATGAGATTCATGCACGGCAATAAGACGATAAAATACACTGTCTTTAGTTGGATATTTTAATAGTTTGTTGCTTTAAACGTTTTAAGAGAATCCGATATATTTGTGATTAATAAACTTAACTTATAGTACCACAATAAAAAGCTCTTGTGCCTGTCAAAATTTTGTGAGTTTGAAAATGACTCAAAACAATAGATTTTCTCACAAGTAAAGAAATAAAAATAGACAAAGGGAAACCAATCAAACAAATGCGACTAAAAAAATATACTTCTCTATTTATTTACTCAAGAAAATGTGTAAAAGTCAGAGTTTCCTTGTCTCCAGTATCTGCTGTGACCTCCTTGTAACTAAATGTTTGTGGTATCAGCTGATCATTGTTCTCCAGCAGCTTGGTTCCTCAGAACAGAACCACTTGAGTTCTGAGATGTTGGTGGGTTTCCTCACATCAACTGCTGCTTCAGGTCCAACAACAACATTTCTCTTGGATTAAGCTCAGGACTTTGACTTGGCCGTTCCTAAACATTCGTTTTGAAAGATGAAAGTATTCTAATGGATCTTTATTGTATAATTTCTGTTGCCAGGCATCAGTGTCTGAACACTGAAATCACTCTGTGAGGATCGATAGAAACCTCAGATTGTTTGGTAGAAATGCCTCCCAAGTCTCTCAAAGGGCAAAAGTCTGATACAGACATCAGGACCTTTTTAAAGGAGACAGATGTAGTAACAGCTTGGTGGTCTACAGTCATCATCTTGACATCTGTAACTTGTCTAGGCGGAATTAGCCGCTGCATGATTTGTTTGTACATGCATCTTTTTATTATTAGGACAGTTGTGGAAGCAGTAACACAGCTGGAGGGTGCTACAACCTCTCAGGTGAGGTCTTATATCTATGTGAAATGTTTGTGAGGTGAAAATAAATGTATTTGGACATTTTTGAGATTTCAGTATCACGTGGGACAACAACACATCCCACTATGACCTCAGCAGTAAGTTTTTTGCAACCTTTCAAATTGATTGGTCTATTGGTCGATCAAAATTGATGTTTTGACAGACCAATAAATTCTGAATTCTGTCAGGACATCTGTCCATGAGCTGAAGGCGAAGAGAAACTGGGTGATGCAGCAAGACAACGAGAACCAAGAACACAAGCGGTTCTACAAGAGAACGGTTAAAGAAGAACCAGATGAATGTTCTTCTTTAACTGCTGTGATGCTACCGTCACGTTTTTCGGAGGAGACCTAGAATTCATTGAAGGACTGGACTGTAGATAGATAGATAGATAGATTGATCCCTTTAGGAGGTTTCCGCAGGGAAATTGACATTTGACTGTGTGGCTGGGGAGAGGGACATATGGAGCTCCTTACTTAAGGCTGATTTACTACGGGACACAGAAACTGTAACATACGTATGTAGCCTACTCTGGGGCAAGTCATTTCTACTTGTACCTCGTCAGTCTGTCTCGTTCTGTAACAGCGCCACCCAATCACTAGTCGGGCTAATTTTTGTTTCTACTTCCTGCTTCACTTTCAACAATGCCGAGTGGAACGTTTGCTGAAGTCGAGTCTTAGGAATGCTTGTAATCCTTTATCTCGATGCATTCCATCTTTATTGATCCATAACAATCGATTAGAAAAGAGTGGAGATGGGGAAGCAGCTGGAAATACTAAAGGCAGTTGCCTTTTTTGAAACTTTTTGGAACACGGATCCCTTTGGAAGTTTACCGGGCACACCCAGTTAGGGACAGCTACCAGCCTGTTGCCACTGCCAGTCAGCCTTGGATAGAGGGATGGAAAATTAGTGAATGTTTCTGTTACTCAGCCTAGACCAAAGTCATGGGAACATTTGTCGGTACAACACAATTAAAAACCCATCAAGAGCTTTTTCAGTTACTTGAAACAAGTGAATGGAGACGAGATTTAATACAGAGCTGTTACGTTAAAATGTTTTCGCTCCTGTACCTAATGAAATGGCAACTTGTTCCTCTTGTTTTTTGTTAACAAGCCTTCAAGAAGAATTAAAGGTAGCAAAGAAGGTGTGATTGTTGGATCTAAATGTGTTTTATTTGGTCAGATGCTCAGACTATTTCGATGAGTGATGTTTGTAGCTTAAAAATGACCAAACCAACAAACACAAGATCCAGCTGATCCAACCTGATGTTATTCATGACAACAATAAACCTACAGATTACAGCTCTGTAATTTATGTTTCATACATTTCTTTCAATATTCCAACAGCACCAGTGGATACAGACGGCACTCTGAAGCAGGTAGAGGATTCAGGTAGGTATATGTGGTGACGACCTGACAGAAACTGAACTTACACCTCTGTAATGTAATGTTTTAATGATCTAATGAATCCACCCATGACTGAAATGTAAAGAACAACACGCAGCACATGGTTGGATAAACATATTCTGATTGTACTTTCAGCGTGACACTAGCTGAGAGTGACCAGACTTCAGTGCAGGCAAACCTCCTACTTTCATCATTATGATATTTTTTTTTTTTTGCAGGAGTACGTCAGATTGTCCTTGACATCGGCATCTTCTCTGGCATCGTCGTTGTCTTTGTCATTGCTTTCATCTTGATAGGAATGGCAGACAATGAAGGTTACAACCGGACAAGACAAGAGGACGACCAGAGGAATACCGACTCTGAAAGTAAGTGATCGTGCACAGGTCTCGACACAACAATAAAGACCTCGAATAGATTCTTCTTTACCAATTCCTGAATAGTGTCATTAAAGTGAAGACAGGTTTTTGTTAACTGAGGCATCGTTTGCCTCATTTATGAAGAAATATTTAACCTTTGGCAAAGTTTCTCTCTTTCGCTTCTTCACTGGTTTAGAGAAACGCTTCTTTTTCAGATTAGATTCAACTGTAGTGTCTTTGCATATAGTACGGGGACATGAAATGCAGCATCTAACCAGAAGAGCCAATAGCAAAAAGTGCAAATTGATCAAGTAGTAGAGAACGAGCTATGACTATTATGTTAAGTAAGTGTGATACTAGTAGTAATATGTAGATCAGTATATGCAGTAGGGACATATTGCAGCAGAGCGTTACGTCTACACTTTTTATTTATACTTTTCAGCAAATAGTTTCCTGAAAGTTTCTGTCTCACCAGAGTCCAGATTTTGATCTATTTTTTTATTTCTTTATTTGATTTTGTAGGTTGCTTTGACTGGTGGTGTCATGAAGACTGTTGTAATGCGCAGTGTTGTTGTGATTACATTTGTTTGGGTCTTTGTGAGGGCTTATGTAGGATATGTTGTATATGTTTAGATATGCTTGATGGTGCAGATCTTTAATGAAAGGACTTTGTGTGGTCTGGCTGTAACATAACTTGCTGACTGATGGATTCTGCAGATGCGGTGGTGCTAAGGCCTACTGACACCAGCTCACATGCTGGGACGTCTTTTCTTGTCTTTCATGCTAAATAGTACGGTACTCAAAACCTTTGCGGTCTAGAGATGTTGGGCAGCCTTCATCATTTGTACTGTTTCATTCATCTCTCTTGTTTTGCTCAGCTGGGTTTAGTGAATGTAAAGCTAGGTTTACTTTGACCTCACTCACTATGTTGATGTTTTCAGCCCCGTTTGTAGTCAACTGTTGATTGTCCACCACTGTTCAAGTTAAATAAAATCTTTAAAGCTGAAACTCTGTTAGCGGACATTCAGTGTCGTCAGTGATTTGCATTCCACAAGTGAGTCTCAGTTATTTTAGTCGTGTCCTACCAAGCCACCACAGACTCCAGATGTGATGCCATTACCTG
This sequence comes from Planiliza haematocheilus, assembly GCA_005024645.1. Taxonomy (NCBI): domain Eukaryota; kingdom Metazoa; phylum Chordata; class Actinopteri; order Mugiliformes; family Mugilidae; genus Planiliza; species Planiliza haematocheilus. The sequence goes on from SRSE01000889.1 coordinate 2,273,780, forward strand.
ACGGAGGTTCACACAAAACAGTCATTGTGACGGTGTCACTCTGGATTAACCGTGATGACATGTCTCATTATTCAATGAATAGATCCATGTGAATGCTTCCTCCACCACCGGTTCCATTATCAAATTTTAAGCATCACCCACGTGGGATGGGTGTATAGACAAAGCTGTACATTGCAACTTGACAAGTTGGAGGAAATGCTATACTTTGTCTGCAGTGATCACCAGATTTAGACACATGAAGCAGTCCTCCAGAAAGACATTTAAAACCTTTTTCAGTTATGGACGAACCGTTGCGGATACTTGGCCTACGATCAAGTAGACCAAGTATTTCCTAGTGATAAAATCAACCCAAAAAATTAATTAATTTAAGCTGCCTGCCCATCAAACTAGTTCTTCCAGGTTCACAGAGTATGAAATAGGAATGATCGTATTCTTGGCTGCGCTCAAAGTCACAGATAAGAATCCAACAGCACCCCCAAGTGGCTGATCTACCACACTACCAGCAAAACATCTGCTGTATAAATGTCATTTTTTATTAGTTCTACACATTGATGTGAGTGTCTCTCTCCCGTCTTGGAGTCACTTATGTCAGGTCTGTGGTGCAGAGCTGCTCAGAGATTCTCATTCGCATTCTGGACCGAACCAAATCTTTGTCTCTCTGCTGGGTGACCTCAATCAGATGGAGACCCTACACTGGTGGGATTCTGCTCCAGGTTTCCACTTGTTAAAACTTGTTGTTCTTTTCTTCCCACTGCCAGTAACCCTCTCCTTAAACCCTAACCCGAATGGTGCATTTTTTTTCCCCCAAACCCAATCCCTACCTGTCATGTGACAGGCAAGGCCAGCGTTTTATCTCTATCTGTCCCCCTTCCCTGTTTGATCACAGCTGATTCCACAAGCGATTCCACCTGGGAAGTCTGACGGGGCCTGCTGATTGGTTGGTTTGGCCCGTGGACATCCATCTACCACCCAGGGTCTACGTTAAAAGGGAACAGGCCCAGTCTCTGCTCCCTGCTTCTTTTGATTACTGTTGCCTACTTTGTTATTGAGATGTATGAACTCTTTGAGTATAGTTTATATTAGTTGTGGTGGAAGGTACGAACTACAGGTGTGATTGAAGAACCATATACACCTCACCGTGTAGGATTAGTGCCACCAGTGTAGCTGTTGTAACATATTTTAGTGGAGAAGCTAGTCAGGCCTTTTGTTTGTTGTTTTTAAGATGGAGAAATTTGTTAGCCAGGCCTAGTTTTGTTATATTACTTTCATTTTTTGTAATATTTTTCACACTCAGTCGTCCTCAAACCTAAATAATCGTCATTCATCCCGTTTTGACACTAGGACCCAGCTCTCTGAACAAAGTCTGATACACAACAAAGAAACCCTCCCTAGATCACGTGTACATCCTGGTTTTAATTATATGTGCCGTTGTGAGTCAGTGCTTCTTTGATTTGACTTCATCTTGTCAAGACTTCACAACCACCATCACAAGTACAAGCTAAAGTAATGTAATTTATTTACCTACCAAGCCTTTTTTTTGGCTAGTTAGCAGACCTACTTAGCAGACCTGTACTCAGCTGAGTCAGATCTTTGTGCACACAAAGAGGAATTGTTAAGACTTAAATCAGGTGGTCTTTCCCAACCACAGTCATTTAGCCAATGTGATTCTGGTTATTCCTGCAGCGAAAGGTTAACGCCCTCTACAGTTAGAAGATGGAAACAATTCCCAGCAGACCCTAAGTTCCTGGGAATGCAGTCAGCTCCTCAACCTCCTCTGAGAGACGGAGGTAACAGTTACCTGACGTCCCATCTCTCTGACGTAGACCGTAAAGAGATATATAGTTTATCCCCCAGAAGATATTCAGCCTGCATGTGATGCATGACTCTCCCATCCAGAACACACCAGGTTTGCTCAGCCGCTGCCTTTCTACCAGAGATAACTGTTGCACGTGATGCATCTGCCCAGACACCACAGTGTCCCCGATTTAAAGTGCTTGAGTTCCTTGAAAAGGACATTGAACATTTTGATCCAGACAGTTGTGATCATAATGTTCAATTATGTTAGGGCCAACAAAGTTGTGGTTCCCGTCAAAATTTTGTAAAATGATTTGAATTATTATATTATGATTATTTTCTCAAGAAAATTGTGTAAAAGTCAGTGAAGTCTTGTTTCCAGTATCTGCTGTGACCTCCTTGTAATTAAATGTTTCTGTTAACTGCTGACCAGTGGTCTACAGCAGCTTGGTGGAACTTTAGTGTATTCCTCAGAACAGAGTAGTGTTGGGGGTGGGGGTGGCCTATGTGTCCTGGTCATTACAACAGCGCCCCTTACTGGTGGTGGGGAGCCTGTTCAGTGGGGAGTGGAACTAGGGTGGATAGCATGGGGTTCTACACACATTGGACACAAGCCAGTAAAAATTCCCCGTATTCAGATGAAAAGATGTGGTCGGTTGGATCTCATGTTGCAATGACCAGGACCATCACACACACAGGGGATTGGCAGAATCCACTCGTGTGCAATTAAGACAACAGGTATGTTTAAAGATATTTATAAACAAAAATAAATGTAAAAACATGCAGTCTAACTACAGTGTTCTTTATATAGTGTGTGTGCGTAAGTGTGGGTGTGTCAAAAGGCTGCTGGGTAGGGACACTCAGACTGTGTGGAATGTGATAAGAGTTTTATGAGGTGTCAAGTTAAAGGAAGGATGTTTAGCTTAGGATGCAAATGACCCTGTGTAAAAATGCATAATCTAAACTAACATAAACTTAACAATACTATAACCTTACAACCGACAATTAAAACAACTCAGCTTTATCTTAACGTCCTTTGAAGAAGCTTGTTAGCGACCGGCTTGTTGGATGAAGTTTGAGAAAGTAACATTTATTAAAGGTGCAGTAGGCAGGATTGTGAAGATCCAGGACGTAAACAAAAAATTAGAACATTGACAACTTCTCAGTCCCTCCCCCCTTTCTGCTTAAGCCAAAAACAGTCTCCCTGATTGGTGCGTCTGAGAGTGGAGCGGTGGATGTCTTGCAAATTGCGCTACAGGCTCTAGGAGGCGCCAGAGGAGACGATTTTTATTTTTTAAAATGATCTGCTTTATGCAATTATACTTGAACATAGGATCAGTTTCAGCAAATATGACAGAAAGTTAGTTTTATAAAAGTTGCCTACTGCTTTTTCTATAAACTAAAATACCATTTCGGCATTTAGGGTCAGACAACATTTGCAAGAAATATGCCCATGTGATGTACATGCTGTCAATGCCTGTTCCTGAATGTCAATAAATAAAAAAAATAAATAAAAAAAAAAGTTGCCTACTGCACCTTTAACATAAAACTCACAATAGATGAGATGTGGAAATCAGTGTCAGCGGTGTATGTGGATGTATGGTTGCGTTGGTTAATGTGTGGTGCATGTTGTTAGTGCGAAATGAGGTAAATCAAAGAAGACACAGGCTCGCTGGTTTGGTGCCACCGGCGAGTGTGAACCATGTCGAAAGAGAGAGAGAGAGCGAGAGAGCTGGGGAGGCGGGGTTATACTGGCCAGGTGTTCCTCGTCAGCTCCCAACCTGCAACAAGTAAATTACCTTGAACCCAGGCCTGGGGCCGTCACAGTTGGCTCTCATGTTGCAATGAACACGACCATCACACACACAGGGAACTGGCAAAGACTAAATTGGGAGTAAAGGAGGGGGAAATGCTTTAAAAATTCTTAAATGTTGGGCCTGTGTACTAAAGGCACTAAATATTGGGGTTTGACTGTCATAAATAATGAATAATGAAAAAAACGCAATCCAAATAATTGGATCTAAATTATTCGATCACCTCGGGGCACCACACTTCTGCAAAGGGAAAAGATTTCAGTTTGTTAAACCAGTCTCATAAAATACACTAAATAGTCAATGTGTTACTCTAGTTAATAATTAACTTAACAACTAGAACCAAAATGACCATTTTTAACATCTAGTGACGGTTGAAGTAATGTGGAGTTCTTGACTGTGTATTGGTTGGCAGAATCCACTCTTGTGCAATTAAGACAACAGGTATGTTTAAAGATATTTATTAACAAGAATAAATGTAAAAACATGCAATCTAACTACAGTGTTCTTTATATAGTGTGTGTGCGTAAGTGTTTCAAAAGGGCCGCTGGGTAGGGACACTCAGACTGTGTGGAATGTGATAAGAGTTTTATGAGGTGCCAAGTTAAAGGAAGGATGGTTAGTTTTAGATGCAGATGACCCTGTGTAAAAATGTTGTATAATCTAAACTAACATAAACTTAACAATACTATAACCTTAAAACTGACAATTACAACAACAAAAATCATCATCACGAAGCCCTTAACCCCAATCCAATAGGACAATTACTGGCAGGACTGAATAAATGAAATGAGAACGAAAAGCCAATTTAAAGGCTAAGCTACTTTAGCTTTAGTAGCTAATTAGTGTTTATAGCCTAAACTCCTGGCCCACTATGATGTACTCTGTTATTCAATGATCAGTCACATCTGCTTCACATTCTTAAAATAAAGACGTCATGAAAAGATTAGAAAAGAACAGAGGTCAATTGTATTACAACTTCCTGCTCCAACCGTTCGTGACATAAAAGTTGCATTTAATGTGTTTTTACAACTTAAGTTGTTGCCTCCTCTTGTGAACTAAATTCGAAAGAAACTTCCTACTCCAACACATATGCTGTTAAAGCTCGAAAGTCTCACACTCTGATGTGACAGACCACCATGAACCCATCAGTGGCACTGATTGTCTTGCTCCTCTCTCATGCCGTCTCAACAGGTAAGTACGTTTGCTGCACTTCTAACAAACATTTCTGCCTCTTCATGTCTGATAGGGGGCTGGGCTCAGCCTTAAAGATAGGGTGAGGAGCTTGGAGTAGAACTGTTGCTCCTTTGCATCGAAGCGTGCATCCTTCTGGAAGTTTACTGGGCACACCCAGCCAGGAGGAAACACATCATTTGCTGGAGGGATTATACAGGTTGTCTGGTCTGGTAACAAAATGTGTAGCTGGGGGGAGGAATTTCTGGAGTTAGTTACTAAAGGCTGATTTAAGGTCCTGCAGGACACGGAGACCATAACGTACGTATGTAGGCTACGCTGGTGCGACTCATTAGGGCCCGAGCAACGAAGTGCAGGGGCACAACGGGCCGATTGCATCGGAGTTGCAAGGACCCTATTGTTTTCGTATTGTTCATTATTATTATTATTATTATTATTTGGATCTAGTTTTACTTACCTGGGGGTTTGTGTCACTCAAAAGTATAGGGATCTATTTGACAGCAATTTTAAAACAGTGTTTAACAAAGCTAAACAGGACATGGAGAGATGGTCAACCCTCCCTTTGTTACTTGCCGGAAGGATTAACTCAGTAAAAAGACTATCATGCCCAGATTTTTATTTCTGTTCCAAGCATTACCAGTCTTTATACCTAAATCCTTTTTTAAGGACTTAAATAAGCTCATATCAACTTTTATTTGGAATAAAAAAGTACCCAGAATACGGAAGGAATATTTGGAAAGACAGAAGGGAGATGATGGGCTGTCCCTACCCAATTTTCTGTATTATTACTGGGCGGCCAATATCCACAAACTTATATTCTGGGTCTCTGATGCATCAGATGATGAGTCTCCAGTATGGTGTCAGATGGAACAGCATTGGAGCAATCCAGTTTCCCTCCGCTCTTTAATTTGTTCCCCACTACCTTTAAGTAAACGTTGTTGGACAAACAACCCAATCATTTCTGGCTGCCTGAAGATATGGTCGCAGTTTCGGATTCATTTTAAGCATAAACAAGCTCTTGTCACTTCCCCTATTCTAGCGAACATCAATTTTGCCCCATCTCTCACAGATCCATCTTTTCAATTGTCGCATAGGAGAGGGATTAAATGTGTGATGGACCTTTTTAAGGAAGGGCACTTCATTTCCTTTGAACAGTTAAAAAAAGACTTCAGCATCCCTCAGTCACATTTCTTTAGATATCTACAGGTGCGGAGTTATGTTAAAAAACACTTCTCTTTGACAACCCCTCAGAGGACATGGATAGATGAATGTTTGACCATAGATCCAGTTGACAGAGGTCTGGTGTCTGGGTTGTACGATAATATCCAGAGGGTTGCAGTCGTATCACTTAACCGTTTAGCAAGGCAGTGGGAGGTAGAATTAAGAACCACCATTTCAGACGTAAACTGGCAGACAGCAATTACATTGGTACACTCTTCCTCAATTTGTATCCGGCATGGGCTGCTGCAATTTAAGGTTCTGCACAGGCTGTATTTATCTGCGAGTAAGCTAGCCAAACTCTACCCTGGCTTAGACCCAACTTGCATCAGATGCAGGCAAGGCCCAGCTAGCCTCAGTCATATGTTTTGGTTTTGCCCGAAACTAGAGATATTTTGGACAAATATATTTGATACATTTTCATACATGTGTAATAAAGTTATCAGTCCCAACCCATTGACTGCATTATTTGGGGTCGTCCCTCAGGAGACACCAATATCTAGGCACCAGGCTGAGGCTATAGCGTTCTCCACTCCAGGTCATGCCCCCCTCTCATAGGCGTTGGGTGGAGGACGTGATGTCCCACCTCAAACTTGAACAACTTAAATACACTGCCCGGGGCACTACACATAGATATTATAAAGTCTGGCAACCATTCCTATCATACTTTGAAGATGAATTCCCCTTAACATAGTGTAGCCAACCCAGGACGCACAAAAACATCAATGAAAGACATTCTCTAAACCCAACAGGAAGTCTGCTGTTTTTGTCCACAACTTTGAAGGTTGGACAAAATCACGTTTTGGAAAAGTGGGGAGGACATGCATTAAACCGTATCAGATTGACTTCAAAATTTGGAATTAGGTAGTTGAATTGAAGGCAATGTCCTGTGGAAAAAAAATCGACTTTTCATTGAAGTGGCGTGGGTGTTCTGGCCCCTCAAAAATGTCTTAGAATTTGATGACACACGATTCTAACAGGAAGTCTGTAAAAGCGCCATCCAAACCACTTGCTGGCGCTGTGTCTTTTTTGCCAGTCGGGTTAATTTTTGTTTCTACTTCCTGCTCCACTTTCATCAATGCCGACTGAAACTTTTTCCTAAGTCGAGTCATGTGAATGGAGTGAAAGTGAATGGAGACAAGATTTAATACAGAGTTGTTAGGTAAAAATGCTTCCTCTCCTGTACCTAATGAAATGGCAACTTGTTCCTCTTGTTTTTCTCTTCACAAGCCTTCAAGAAGAATTAAAGGTGTAATTGATGGATCTCAATGAGTTTTCGGCCCGTCAGATGCTCAGGTTTTATCTGCATTTAGTTAACAATTAGTTTATTTGTTCAATTGTTTAATTACTTTTTTATTAATATTACTGTAGATAGAGTCCTGTAATATATGTTTCATACATTTCTTTCAATATTCCAACAGCACCAGTGGATACAGACGGCACTCTGAAGCAGGTAGAGGATTCAGGTAGGTATATGTGGTGATGACCTGACAGAAACTCAACTTACACCTCTGTAATGTAATGTCATGTTTTAAGGATCTAATGAATCCACCCATTACTGAAATGTAAAGAACAACACGCAGCACATGGTTAAATGAACATATTTTAATTCCTGGCAACAGTCATACTTTCAATATGATACTTGCTAAGAGTGACCAGACTTTATAGGGAATCGACATTATATATATATATATATATATATATATATATAAAAAAACTTCAACCACCTCCTACCTATTTATTTATTTTTTCGCAGGAGTACGTCAGCTTGTCCTTGACATCGGCATCTTCTCTGGCATCGTCGTCGTCGTTGTCATTGCTTTCGCCTTGATAGGAATGGCAGACAATCAAGGGAACAACCAGACGACACAAGGGGACAACCAGAGGAATAGCAACTATGAAAGTAAGTGATTGTGCACAGGTCTCAACACAACAATAAAGACCTCGGTTAGATTCCTAGCCATTTCTGAATGTTTCAAGGTTTTTGTTAACTTGTGAAGAAATATTTCCCTTTTGGCAAAGTTTCTCTCTTCAGCTACTTCACTGGTTTACAGAAACACTTCTTTAATTAGATTAGATTCAACTTTGTTGTCATTGCATATAGTACGGGGACATGCACAATGAAATGTGGTTTGGCATCTGACCACAAGTGCAAATAGCAGAAAGTGCAACATTTAGCAAATAGTAGGGAACATACTGCAACTATTGCTAATGCTAATAGCACTGTATATAGACTGGATTGCAGTACAGACAGCTAGTGTATTATGCAGCATAGAGTTATGTCTGCACTTTTTATTTATACTTTTAAGCAAGTATAGTTTCCTAAAAGTCTCTATTTCACCAAAGTTGCAATAGTACAGACTTGGATGAATATTTTATTTCTTTATTTGATTTTGCAGGTTCAGGCTGTTCTCTCTGTGAAGCTTGTTTGGGATGCTGCACAGTTTGTTTGGATTGCTGTACATCTTGTTTGCAATGCTGTGGAGCTTGCGAGGATTTCACTGATTGCTTAGATGAGGTATGATCTGCCAAAGATTCATGAGAGTGACGAAATGACAAATAAGAGGAGCACGTCTGGCCGTAACGTAACTGGCTTGACAGAATGCTTCTGAGGATGCAGTGGTTCTACGGCCTACTGCCTCCAGCTCACACTGAGTCCTTTGCTGGGTCTTTTCTTGTCTTTCATGCTAAATAATATGGTAGTTTAGAGATGTTTGGCAGCCTTCATCATTTGTTCTCTTTTGTTCATTTCTCTTGTTTTGCTCAGCTGTGAGTTTCAGTAAATGTAAACCTGTTTTAACATGTCGATGTGATGTCTTTAGCTCTGATTATCCAACTCTGTTCACATTAAATAAAGTCTTTAAAGTTGAAACTCTGTTGTTGGACGTTCATCCTGCATGATGCTGCCTCCATGCTTCACTGTGTAGTCAGGGGTTTGCGTTTAATGTGAGTCTCAGTTATTTTAGTTAAGTCCTACCAAGCCACCATTGGCTCGTCACCAGATGTGATGCCAGAAACACAAAATTATGACTTGAGAACAATAAGAACAAGAACTACACTTATAAAACTCTACCTTCATTCATCATACACTTCTTTCTGGATTTTCTTTTCCATGATTTTTCATATGCTGATGCAATTTTGTTGTTTTACCACTGTATCTTACAGCCTCGTCACAAATACAACAACTTGGTATCATCTTGAAAATTGAACCAAACAATGTTCCTCTTTCTCTCTGCCTTTCTCTTCCTCCATCTATCTGCTAGATGTTGTTTCTACGTTACATTTAAACTCAGTTTCGACTACAATCAGGTCTACAATAAATCACAATCCAATCCCAACAGGTTTTTCCCCAGTCTTTATAGCAAACATCAGTCTTAGGCAGAATAAAATGCAGTACAATTTCTGAAAAAGTGGTTAAATACAGTAAATAAAATTACCTTCAATCTATGAATAAAAATGTAACAATACAAATATAATACTAATAGAACAATAACATAAAAAAAAAGTTTAAAAAAAAGTGCCCGTATGAAGTCTTCAGTTGCTCGATTGTCAAACAGGATGACTCCATCTGCACAAGCAGAAAAATAAAATTGATTAGTGATCGAAACATCAGTTAGCACAGCCAGCTTTTTTAGAATGAGTCTATATTGCCGGAAAAAACAAGAAGAGTTATACCAACAATGGCGGCCAGCCAAATTCTCGCACAGGAATAACTACTATCGCTCTGAAAATAAAAGCGACCGAACAACTGTTGTTTGCAGTGTTGTTCACGTTAAAGCGGCTGTAAGCGTTAGCACGTTGTGTTCAAAAGCAATGCTAATTGTAGCAACAACTGTTTAGATTAATACGACAAAGCTAAACCTGCAAACACTATAAATGAACATAAAGTTAACCAGGCAGCATGGGTTGACTGAACTTACCTGCAATTTAGTGAACGATGAGTTAGAACATGTTGTAGTAAAGGTCGTAGCCATGGTGCAGACTCGACTTCCACAGAAGAGGAACACCTGGGCCAATCAGAGTGGCTCTTATGGTCTTCATTGTGATGACACGATGCCTCAGCCAGTTAGAGTTGTGGATTCGCACATGTTTTGCCCGATATGACTGTGGCTGAGAACTCAGTTAAATTTAGCCACAGCTACAGTCGAGAGACCCTTAAATAAACCAGTAGGAACCACAATGAATACAAATATAAATTATTAATCATTCATATTGATTAATCATGTTGATAATAAGTTTGATATTTATCTTAAATAAAAAAAAATCCTGCACCTGTCATAGACGTCCATATGACCTCCAGAAAAGTTATCTAGTGTGACGATCAAATGTTGAACAGCATATTGACGTCTAAGTGGGGTCATGGTTACACGTTGAATTAGCGGACCTAGTTTGCACGTCGTAGCATGGTTGATTGCACGTGCAGACTTTTGAGACGTTTCTACCTTTGTAAGGGAGACTTTGCACGTCTTCCCTGTGAATGGTTTTCTAATGACTGTTGTTTTTTAACCGTTTTACTGCAGTGTCAAGGTAAACATGTGACGGATTGATCATTTAACAGAGACTGCTGATAAGGTTTGCACTCTAGTGTTTTATTGCTGTGAGGCAACGTTTTGTGTCCACTCATACTGAACACCAACAGGAAAATGTGTTCACACAGGAGCCATAATGTGAGCAGAGCAGCAGCAAGAACTTCAGGACGAGATCTTTTTTTGACAGTAGGATTTAATGTCTTCTGGGGTGCCGGTGAACAATAAGATAATTTGACAGCTATCCAAAGTAAACGAAACCCAAAAATATTTGTTGGAGAGTGCTCTGCTCACCAGTTGCTGTCTGATCGGAAAACATTGGCACAGGAACACCTCCCGGTTCAGCCATTCACACCACTTCATTTGAGTGGGTGTCACTGGCGTCACGGAGGCCTCAGCAAGAGGCCGTAGTAGAGATATGAAAACTCATTCTTGTGTTTTTACAATCACACATGTACATAAAAGATAATAAGATGAGATTCATGCAGCAACACAAGCACACAGCCAGAGGGCGCTACAGCCTCTCAGATGAGCTCATATCACTGTGAAATGATCAGTGGGTAGGGCAGCACAGAGGCATGGTGGTTGGCACTGACGACTGGGCAGGAAGGCTCTGGGTTCAAATCCAGGACGACTGAGGACGACTGTGTCGAGCCAGAGAACATGAGTGAACATTTGTGAGATGATTAAAAACTAAATATATTTAAGTGTCATGTGGGACAACAACACTTCCCTCTATGATGCCAGTTGTAATCTTCTAAGGTGGTCATGTTTTGTACAACAATGTCTTTTAACTTTCATTTTCCTCACTGCTTTCACACAGGCTGGACATTCACGTGAAATTCAGTCCATCTGACGATGACGAATACATGATTAAGTGTAATCAGCCTTGCACAGTACTGGAGGCAATAAAATCTGATGAAATATACAAGAAGATGATTAAGAGTGTAGATGAGAACATCATCATTCAGCTGGGTAAAGAGGATAAGGAATCTATTCCTCCAACACACTTTCCTTGCTCTTGTATCGCAGATGGTGAGTCTCTGATCATATCATGTAAATCAGAAAAGGTTGAACAAACCCAAGAGCGTGACAAGACAGTATATCCAAGAGATGAATATTCTGTCTTCTACATTGATAGAGAGGGAGGAGAGAACGCTAAAACAAAGACAGAGAAGATTTTTAGAAGCTACTTTGTGAAAAAGTTCAAGTATCTCTGTGTTTATGCAAAGAAGGGGATGACTGTGGAGGAGGCTCTGAAAAGAGACGGTTGCTTCATTGATGATCTGGGTGAATTCACTCTGTCTCACAATGACAACCCCAACATGCAAACAACACGCAGACAACCGGTCGACTCCCTAGATCAGAAAGAGTTTAAGATATGTCTCCCAAAGGAGAACACACACAAAAAAGGTGCAAATAAACAGGGTGAATGTGAGAAGCAGGAAACAACATCAAATAGTTCAAAGAGACAAAGTGAAACGAGGTCAGTCTCAGAAGTTGCAAAGCAGAGTGGAATCAGTGTAAAAAGAGTGGTGGAAAAGGTTGACAACACTGAGGAGATTTATAATCGACTGCGTGAGCAGTTTCCAGATCTTAAAGAGTTGATGGAGAGTAGATTCCCTGGAGATTCTTACCAGAAAGAACTTGACCTGAGGAAGGAGAACTTTGGAAAGATCCAACAGGCTTTTAGTGAAGTTCACAGAGTCAGGAAGCTGCTCAGACTTGGTGAGTCAGTTTGTAAAGTAGTTGTTCAGGATGTTTGTACTGGAACTGGCTTTGTGCTTTTTGATGGGTTCATCCTGACTAATGCACATTTATTCAATGGTTATGTTGAGGAGAAAAACCTGCAGGATGGTGTTGAGGTGTTTGCTGTGTTTAACTATGATGATCCTGAGCCAAACACCAATTACTACTGCTTTACTGCAAAGACGACATTCATTGACATTGACTTTGAGCTTAATTATGCCGTACTGGAGCTAAACCCTGAGGCCGTGAAACCCAACCCACAAACAAGAGCAAACACAAAGGTGCCACCAGGCCTCCTGCACATATTTGGTCCACTGCCTAGCAATGGTGAACACACATGCACAGGACACAGGATGGATTCTGCAGATGCTGTGGTTCTACGGCCTACTGCCACCAGCTCACATGAAGTCCTTTGCTGGTTCTTTTCTTGTCTTTTTATGCTTAATAGTACGGTACTCAAATCCTTTGCAGTCTAGTCTTTTCTGTTTCATTAATTTCTCTAGTTTTGCTCAGTCAAGAGATTCAGTGAATGTAAACCTGGGTTAACTTTTAGTTTCATCCATATATTGATGTCTTTAGCTCCGGTTTTCCAACACTGTTCACATTAAATAAACGATTTAAAGTTGAAACTCCACCATGCTTCACTGTGTAGTCAGGGGTTTGCATTTAATGTGAGTCTCAGTTATTTTAATCTATTCCTACCAAGCAACCATTGCCTCTTCACCAGATATGATGCCAGAAACATCACAAAATTATGACTTGGGAACAAATGAGAACAAATCATTTTTCCGTTTAGTGTTCAGAAACTTCTACAATTATGAAACTCTTCTTTCATTGCGGTTCCTTCTGGATTTTCTTTTCCATGATTTTTCCATGATGCTTTTACAAGTTTGTTGTGTTACCACTGTATCTTACAGCCTTGTTACAAATAGAACAACTTGATATTGTTTCATTTTCGTCCTGAAAACCTAACCAAACATTATTCCTCTTTCGCTCTGCCATTCTCCTCCTACACTTTAGGTCTATTTAGTTTTTTTCTTTTTATTATTATGTGAGAAAGAGAGAGAAACATTTTTTTGTGTCTGTTGTGAACGCATTGAAAAAATCACAATAAAGAAATCTTGAATCTTGAATCTATAAAAAAAGGAAGCAAAATCATGTGTAACCCGTGGAATGCACCTGCATGATTGATGTCAGCATTGATGTCACACCCCTTCAGCAACTTTGGTACCTAAGAAGCACTTTTAGGAGAGGAACAACAGAAACTGAGGAAGTAAAACACAAGTTACTGTACATGGCAATCGGTTGAGACAAGGCATTTGCCACCGTATTCTCAGTTCCCTTCACATGACGTATGTCTAAGAAAAGTCAGAGGATTATGCATACACCACTAAAGGTGTTATTCCACCCCTTACATAAACTTCAAAATGCTTCAAGTGCCAGTGCCTCCTTTTCAGTGATGGAATAATTCAACTGATGCGTGTTGAATGTTTTAGCTAGATGTTTTAGGTAGAAAAGCGCTATATAAAAGCAAGACCATTTACCATTTACCATTTAGAAAAGAAACTCACTGGACAGTCAAAGCCATTTGTGTTCGCCTGCATGAGGACAGCATCCACATTGAGTGGCTAAAACATGGGAAGAACACAACAACAACTTTACTGACTCACAAGCCATTCGACAAAGAGCAACCATTCAAATTTAACATTTGGGCTCAAAAGAGAGTGTAGCTGCCACTGTTGAGAAATTCTTACAAAATCCGTGATAACAGCCCACCATAGACAGGCCAAAACTACAAACTTAAACAAACTTTTCCACCAGCATCACTTGTGGCATCCGACTGCGTTAAATATGGAACTTCATCCACTTGCTAACTGCCTAACCAATACTAGGTGGCTTACTCGACCCCTAGTCTTCATGCATGTTGACTCTTATCACGAAGCCACAAAGTATGTTTGTTGTTGTATGTTTACTTTTATTTTTGTCAATAAATGTTTTTTAAACATACCTGTCCGTTTAATATTGTATATGTGTTAATGAGACTGAGTGAGTTCCTTCAACTTTAGCTAGTTGTTAACGTGGTAAGTTTGGTTATAGTTATTAAGTTAATTATTAATCAGAAATCCAAATTGACAATTTAGTATATTTTACGAGACTGATTTGATTAATTGGCTATCTTTTCTCTTCGTAGAAGGGCGGTGCCCCGAGGTGATCTAATAATTCACACCCAATTATTTAATAATAAATAATTATTTTTGATAATTATTAATTATTCATGATAGCCAAACCACAATATTGAGTGCCTTGGTACCCAGGTCCAACACAGATGGTGCCCCGTGTGAGGTAGAGCACTGTTGGCAATTATTCATAAGTGTGCAATAATAATTTCAGCATAATTTTGGCCAAAGCCAAAAATATTTTTGAACAACTTTTAGATTTCCCAAAATCTTAACATTCAAAACCCACTTCTCTACCACAGGAGTAGATGTCCAGTTGTACTTACAAACAGGTTCAGTGTGGTGATAATTTATTCATAAATTGATCATTTATTAATACTTTGTTATTAATAACTTCTGTCTTAAGTTCCATAGTTGCAATGCGAATACCACATATTCAGTGCAATCCAGTAAAGCTGTTTCCTGTTAATTTAAGTGCTGCCTTGTTGAATTGACAGCTCTGTGTGAAAGAACTTCTGCCCGGCTATTACTGCCATGCATTTCAGCCTAAGTAGGATACGAAGTCTGAGATGGAGCCACAGTGTGCTACCAGCCCTGTGAAACATAGTTATATACTTAGCTTTTACTGCCATGCATTCCAGCCCAAGTTAACTTTAAGAACCACACCTCTAACTGTTACTGCCCTGCATTTCAGTTTATGCGTGTTGAGTTTTGGTGAGTAAATTTGCATTTACTGTGTTACCACGTTTGTTGTGCCTTCTAGAGCCACTAGATGGTGCAATAGCTACCTTTCTAGCCTTAGAAGCTGCATAGCACTGCTAACCCCGTTGGTGTTGCATTTGTTGTTGTTGTTTTTGACACCTTACCTTCATTTCACATAACAATGGAGAACCCCTGTGTAGGGCAATTAATTTCTTCTTTCCGTCTGAACTTTCACAGGCAATCCAGCCTTGCCTTTCAGAGCATATATAGTTTATTCCCCAGAAGATATTCTGTCCATTGTTCTTTTCAGCCTGCATGTGATGCATGACTCTCCCATCCAAAACACGCCAGGTTTGCTCAGCCGCTGCCTTTCTACCAGAGATAACTTTTGCACGTGATGCATCTGCCCAGACACCACAGTGTCCCTGATTTAAACTGCTTGAGTTCCTTGCCAAGGACATTGAACATTTTGATCCAGACAGTTGTGATCATAATGTTCAATTATGTTAGGGACAACAAAGTTCTTGTTCCCCTCAAAATTTTGTAAAATGATTTGAAAATTACTCAAAGCAAAGATTTTCTTAAAAAAAATATATATAGACGCTATATACTATATATAGTATATAGTATATATACTATACAGTATACTATATATAGATTATTTTCTCAAGAAAATGGTGTAAAAGTCAGTGAAGTCTTGTTTCCAGTATCTGCTGTGACCTCCTTGTACTTAAATGTTTGTGGTGACAGCTGATCAGTGTTCTCCAGCAGCTTGGTTCCTCAGAACAGAACCACTTCATTTCTGAGATGTTGGTGGGTTTCCTCACATCAACTGCTGCTTCAGGTCCAACAACAACATTTCTATTGGATTAAGGTCAGGACTTAATCCTGACCTGGCTGTTTCTAAATATTTGGTTTGAAAGATAAATGTATTCTGATGGTGGGTGTAAAAAACAAGAAATGCGTCCAGTGAGTGTTTTTCATTCTGTATTTTTATTGTTTCATTTCTGTTGCAGGATATCAGTATCTGCACTCTGAAATCACTCTGTGAGGATCTGAAGAAACCTCAGTTTGTTTGGTGAAAATGCCTCCTAAGACACTCAAAAGGCGAAAGACTGATCCAGACATCAGGAGCTTTTTAAAGGAGACAGATGCACAACAGAGTAGTCTACAATCATCATCTTAATATCTGTAACTTATCTAGACTGAATTAGCTGCTGCATAATTTGTTTCTATATGCATCTTTTTTTATCAGGACAGTTCTGAAAGCACCAACACAAGCACACAGCCGGAGGGCGCTACAACCCCTCAGGTCTGAAATGTTTGTGAGGTGATTAAAAACAAATTTATTTGGAAAGTTAGTTTTATAAAAGTTGCCTACTGCACCTTTAACATAAAACTCACAATAGATGGGATGTGGAAATCAGTGTCAGCGGTGTATGTGGATGTATGGTTGCGTTGGTTAATGTGTGGTGCATGTTGTTAGTGCGAAATGAGGTAAATCAAAGAAGACACAGGCTCGCTGGTTTGGTGCCACCGGCGAGTGTGGAGCATGTCGGAGAGAGAGAGAGCAAGAGAGATGGGGAGGCGGGGTTATATAGAGCTGGACAGGAAATACTGGCCAGGTGTTCCTCATCAGCTCCCAACCTGCAACAAGTAAATTACCTTGAACCCAGGCCTGGGGCCGTCACAGTTGGCTCTCATGTTGCAATGAACAGGACCATCACACACACAGGGAACTGGCAAAGACTAAATTGGGAGTAAAAATTCTTAGAAATGTTGGGCCTGTGTACTAAAGGCACTAAATATTGGGGTTTGACTGTCATAAATAATGAATAATGAAAAAAACACAATCCAAATAATTGGATCTAAATTATTCGATCCCCTCGGGGCACCACACTTCTGCAAAGGGAAAAGATTTCAGTTTGTTAAATCAGTCTCATAAAATACACTAAATTGTCAATGTGTTACTCTAGTTAATAACTGACTTAACAAAATGACCATTTTTAACATCTAGTGAAGGTTGAAGTAATGTGGAGTTCTTGACTGTGTATTGGTTGACAGAATCCACTCTTGTGCAATTAAGACAACAGGTATGTTCAAAGATATTTATAAACAAGAATAAAGGTAAAAACATGCAATCTAACTACAGTGTTCTTTATATAGTGTGTGTGCGTAAGTGTTTCAAAAGGGCCGCTGGGTAGGGACACTCAGACTGTGTGGAATGTGATAAGAGTTTTATGAGGTGTCAGGTTAAAGGAAGGATGGTTAGTTTAGGATGCAGATGACCCTGTGTAAAAATGTTGCATAATTTACACTAACATAAACTTAACAATACTATAACCTTAAAACTGACAATTACAACAACTCAATAAAAACAAATATCACATCAAGTCAAAGATCATAGTTCTTAGTCAAGCTATTCAAGCCTAGCTTGACTAGGCCCAGGTCTTACTACCAGTTTTTGGGGAAAAGTCTCTTTCTGGCACTTTTCTTCTTTAGCTGGTGGTTCCTGGTGGAAGGGCAGAGCTGGAGTCCCAGGCCTGGAGTAGCTGCTCTGGTTCGCAGACTAGCTGGCAGCTGGGAGTCTACACAGAGGAAAGAAAGCACACTTGGTTATGCATATCCAAGATGGCGATCCAAGATGGCGTCGCAGCAGCTCAGTGCTCACTCTTTCGGTGCTTGTTTGGATGCTTGTGTGTGAAGTGTTACTACTAGCGACAACATCCTGCTTGGTGAACAACATCTACAGCCGACACGACACGACCTCCTAGGAAGAGGCGTACGCAGCGAGTTTCTCCGCTCCCATGACATTCCCGATGATATCGCCAGGCGCCCCGGCTCTACGTGGATTACCATCCTAGCAGGGAGGCGCAGGGAGAGGAGGCAAAAGCGGGGCTGCAGAGGTGGCACACTGGTAAGGCTACGGAGGCAGCCACACAAAAAACGCTGCTTCCGAGTGTCTTCCTTACCAATGCAAGATCGCTCGTGAACAAGATGGATGAACTGAATCCACAGATTGCAGCTAACAACAGTGTGAGGGACAGCTGCGTTCTGTGCTCACGGAGACCTGGCTAAATTCATCCATTCCAGATACAGCAATCGAGCTAGCAGGCTGTACAGCACACCGTCAGGACAGGACCAGTGTTGGGTTGTGTGTTCTTATCTATTGTTGTTTTGTGCTTTTATTTTGAAGCTGTAAGTTCGGTGGAGGTCACGTGAGCCTCTTGGGCCAATGACATGTTGTGGGCGCGTTTTCTGTTGTTATTATGAACTGTCTTTTACCGCCATGTGAGTTGAGAAGAGAAGTAAATAAAATATAACTAAAAGAAGAGCTTGTGCAAATGATTTCCCTCCTAAGGTGACAGAAGGAACACAAAATGTAACAACCAGGGACTCCGGTAAGAGCAGAAGAGGGGGACTTTGCATTTATGTGAACAACAGCTGGTGTACCAACACTAAGACCACGAGCAGTCACTGCTCCCCAGACCTGGAGTATGTAACTGTTAAGTGCAGGCCATTTTACCTTCCTCGGGAGTTCAGTGTTGTGATGCTAAAGGTTGTACATATCCCACCAGGTGCTAATGCTAACTCTGCCCTTGGACATTTGTATGACACTATTAGCAACCAGCAGAGCATGTATCCTGAGGCTGTTCACATCATTGCTGGGGACTATAACCATGCTGATCTTAAAGCAGTACTCCTTAAAATCCACCAGCATGTTAAATGTGCTACCAGGGGAGAGAAAACACTGGACAAGGTCTATTCAAACATCAAACAGGGCTTCAGGGCTTCAGCAGCCACGTCCTCACAGTGGAGGAGCACGAGGTGAGACGCACGCTGAGGGCTGTGAACCCGAGGAAAGCTGCGGGACCTGATGGCATCTCAGGGCAGGTTCTACGAGACAGCGCTGATCAACTGGCTGGGGTTTGTACCATGATCTTTAACCAGTCACCGTCTCAGGCTGCTGTCCCTCCCTGCCTCAAGTCCTCAACCATCGTTCCACTCCCAAAAAAGACCACCATCAGCAGCGTGAATGATTACCGTTCAGTAGCACTGACTCCAATCATTATGAAGTGCTTTGAGAAAGTGTTGTGATGACTTTCATTTCTGGTGATATTGCGATTGTAACAAGCTTGATTGTCATTCAGTGTTTGGAGAATATCTCTCCTGCCTCTTCTTTCAGCCATTTTCTCCTCTGCTTAAAAAAAATTCCTAAGGCTCCTAAAAGTCCTCCTCCCTGCTCTTAATAGATCTCACCTTAGGAGCTCTCTTAAGAGCTAAGATTCTTTAGCCAGTAAATTCCAAATGCATGTTGCTGATGTCCAGAAATGCTTGCCCGTTGTGTGTTAACAGTGCATAACGTTTGTGCACTGCAGGAATAAAATAGCAAAAAATAGAAGAAAAAGATGCCATTCAAAGCATTTGACACAAAATGTTGAGGTACTGGACTGACCACCACGAAGCCCTTAACCCCAATCCAATAGGACAATTATTGGCAGGACTGAATGAATAAAATGAGCAAGAAAAGCCTACAAACCTGACTCAACCTGACTTAGTGTTTATAGCCTAAACTCCTGGCCCACTATGATGTACTCTGTTATTCAATGATCAGTCAAATCTGCTGCACATTCTTAAAATAAAGAAGTGATGAAAAGATTAGAAAAGAACAGAGGTCAATTGTATTACAACTTCCTGCTCCAACTGTCCGAGACATAAAAGTTGCATTTGATGTGTTTTTACAACTTAAGTTGTTGCCTCCTCTTGTGAACTAAATTCGAAAGAAACTTCCTACTCCAACACATATGCTGTTAAAGCTCGAAAGTCTCACACTCTGATGTGACAGACCACGATGAACCCATCAGTGGCACTGATTGTCTTGCTCCTCTCTCATGCCGTCTCAACAGGTAAGTACGTTTGCTGCACTTCTAACAAACATTTCTGCCTCTTCATGTCTGATAGGTGGCTGGGCTCAGACTTAAAGATAGGATGAGGAGTTTGGAGTAGAACTGTTGCTCCTTTGCATCGAAGCGTGCATCCTTCTGGAAGTTTACTGGGCACACCCAGCCAGGAGGAAACACATCATTTGCTGGAGGGATTATATAGGTTGTCTGGTCTGGTAACAAAATGTGTAGCTGGGGGGAGGAATTTCTGGAGTTAGTTACTAAAGGCTGATTTAAGGTCCTGCAGGACACGGAGACCATAACGTACGTATGTAGCCTACGCTGGTGCGACTCATTAGGGCCCGAGCAACGAAGTGCAGGGGCACAACTGGGCGATGCAATGGAGTTGCAAGGACCCTATTGTTTTCGTACTGTTTATTATTATTATTATTATTATTATTATTATTATTATTATTTGGATCTGTCGAAAATCCCCAGCTTGTCATACATGCACGAAAACTCCTGAAAATTTGCAGAAAGATTAATTTACCCGTAATGTTGATCCCAGTAACTGCCTCCAGCACGGGTGTGGCGAAATGGCTCTGTAGCGCCACCTACAAATTTTCTACGGACCAGGCCCGGAAGCACGTTGTGTCTAAAAATCTGGAAATATGTCACATATATGTATCGTCCCAGGACGCACAAAAACATCAATAAAAGCCATTCTCTAAACCCAGCAGGAAGTCTGCTATTTTGTCCCCAAAATTGAAGGTTGGACAATATCACGTTTTGGAAAAAGTGGGGAGGACACGCATTAAACCGTATTAGATGCTTGTCCCTATCTGAACACATCCATTTGACAATATTCATACAATTATTGTAGCACCACCTACTGTGGACAAGAAATGTTGGGAAATATTGGGAAAATCTGATGTCTGTCATCTATCTTCCAAACTGCATACAATACATTCAGGGAAGGGAGAATATTATCACTGGGCCCTGGGAACTGCAGCGACTTCGTCCAGGCCCGCTCAACGCTGCTTGCAGCTTTAATTTATACTTGTACCTCGTCAGTCTGTCTCACTCTGTAAAAGCGCCGTCCGAACACTAGTTGGTGCTGTGTCTTTTTTGCCAGTCGGGTTAATATACGTTTCATGCATTTCTTTCAATATTCCAACAGCACCTGTGGATAAAGACGGCACTCTGAAGCAGGTAGAGGATCCAGGTAGGTATATGTGGTGACCATCTAATGAATCCATCCATGACTGAAATGTAAAGAACAAATAAACATATTTTAATTCCTGGCAACAGTTATACTTTCAACATGATACTTGCTAAGAGTGACCAGACTTTATAGGGAATCGACATTATACATATATATAAAAAAAAATGCATACATACATATTAAAAAAAAAAAAACTATTTATGTTTTTTTTGCAGGTGTACGTCAGATTGCCCTTGACCTCGGCATCTTCTCTGGCATCGTCGTTGTCGTTTTCATTGCTTTCGCCTTGATAGGAATGGCAGACAATCAAGGGAACAACCAGACGACACAAGGGGACAGCGACTCTGACAGTAAGTAATCATGCACAGTTCTCGACATAACAATAAAGACCTCGGTTAGATTCCTAGCAATTTCTGAATGTTTCAAGGTTTTTGTTAACTTGTGAAGAAATATTTCCCATTTGGCAAAGTTTCTCTCTTTAGCTACTTCACTGGTTTACAGAATCACTTCTTTAATTAGATTAGATTCAACTTTGTTGTCTTTGCATATAGTACGGGGACATGCACAATGAAATGTGGTTTGGCATCTGACCAGAAGTGCAAATAGCAGAAAGTGCAACATTTAGCAAATAGTACGGAACATACTGCATTTATTGCTAATACTAATAACACTGTATATAGACTGGATTGCAGTACAGACAGCTAGTATATTATGCAGCAGAGAGTTACGTCTGCACTTTTAAGCAAGTATAGTTTCCTAAAGGTCTCTATTTCACCAAAGTTGCAAAAGTACAGATTTTGATGAATATTTTATTTCTTTATTTGATTTTGCAGGTTCGTGCTGTCAAACTTGTTTGGGATGCTGCCTAACGTGTTTGGATTGGTGTGCAGTATGTTTGGAATGGGTTGATTTTTAGATGAGGTATGATCTGCCACAGATACATGAGAGTGACGAGATGACAAACGAAAGGAGCATGTGTGGCCGTAACAGCTGTGAGTTTCACTAAATGTAAACCTGTTTTAACATGTTGATATGTTGATATACTGATGTCTTTAGCTCTGATTATCCAACTCTGTTCACATTAAATTAAGTCTTTAAAGTTGAAACTCTGTTGTCGGACGTTCATCCTGCATGATGCTGCCACCACCATGCTTCACTGTGTAGTCAGGGGTTTGCATTTAATGTGAGTCTCAGTTGTTTTAGTTAAGTCCTACCAAGCCACCATTGGCTCGTCACCAGATGTGATGCCAGAAACACAAAATTATGACTTGAGAACAATAAGAACAAGAACTACACTTATAAAACTCTACCTTCATTACACTTCTTTCTGGATTTTCTTTTCCATGATTTTTCATACGCTTATACAATTTTGTTGTTTTACCACTGTATCTCACAGCCTTGTCACAAATAGAACAACTTGGTATCATCTTGAAAATCAAACCAAACAGTGTTCCTCTTTCTCTCTGCCTTTCTCTTCCTCCATCTATGTGCTGTCTGTAATACGTTGCTGCTGGACAGGTCTGGCTGGTAGGTACAACAAACAGGACTGAGAGGAATAAAGTGAGCCTGCTCTGCTCAGCGACAGCAGCAGCATGTGGTCTTCTAGACGTCGTTTCTACGTTACATTTAAACTCAGTTTCGACTACAATCAGGTCTACAATAAATCACAATCCAATCCCGACGGGTTTTTCCCCAATCTTTATAGCAAACTTCAGTCTTAGGCAGAATAAAATGCAGTGAAATTTGTGAAAAAGTGGTTAAATACAATAAATAAAATTACCTTCAGTCTGTGACTAAAAATGTAACAATACAAATATAATACTAATAGAACAATAACATAAAAATAAAAGTTTTAAAAAAAGTGTCCATATGAAGTCTTCAGTTTGCCCGATTGTCAAACAGGATGACTCCATCTGCACAAGTAGAAAAAGACAAATGATTAGAGATCGAAGCGTCAGTTAGCACCAGGTCTTTGATAAGTTTGATATTTATCTTAAATAAAAAAAAAATACATTTGTCAATTTCCTGCACCTGTCATAGACGTCCATATGACCTCCAGACAAGTTATCTAGTCTGACGATCAAATGTTGAACAGCATATTGACGTCTAAGTGGGGTCATGGTTAGACGTCGAATTAGCGGACCTAGTTTGCACGTCGTGTCCAGAATTGGTCATGGACCGACGGAGACAAATAGACATGATCGGCACGTGCAGCTAATTTCCATTGACGACTGTGTTCTTACCTTTTGTTAAGGGGAGACCGCATTGGCCCCGTTCTCTTCCCTGTGAATGGTTTTCTAACGTATGTTATTTTTTTTAACCGTTTTACAGCAGTGTCAAGGTAAACATGTGACGGATTGATCATTTAACAGAGACTGCTGATAAGGTTTGCACTCTAGTGTTTTATTGCTGTGAGGCAACGTTTTGTGTCCACTCATACTGAACACCAACAGGAAAATGTGTTCACACAGGAGCCATAATGTGAGCAGAGCAGCAGCAAGAACTTCAGGACGAGATCTTTTTTTGACAGTAGGATTTAATGTCTTCTGGGGTGCCGGTGAAAAATAGGATAAAATTCAACATCTTTGTAATTTTTTGTTGGAAAGTGCTCTGCTCACCAGTTGCTGTCTGATCGGAAAACATTGGCACAGGAACACCTCCAGGTTGATCGGAAAACATTGGCACAGGAACACCTCCAGGTTGATCGGAAAACATTGGCACAGGAACACCTCCAGGTTGATCGGAAAACATTGGCACAGGAACACTTCCCGGTTCACCTATTCAAACCATTTCATTTGAATTGGTGTCACTGGCGTCACGGAGGGGAGGAGGGAGAGGAGAGGAAGGGACTTGAATTTAGACCAGTCCTTCTCAATTAGTGGGGTGCACCCCCCTGGGGGGTCGCTGTGCAATGCCTGAGGGGGCGCGAGTGCTTGCTCTTGTTGTATTTGATTAAAGTGTAATTGCACATCCAGAACGTAGGTGGCAGTGGCGCTCTCATTGTGCGCACTATTAGCTCTATGGCGTTTTTTAACAGAGCCGGCGGTAAGCGATGTAAACAAACTGAGGAACATGGAAAAATGAGGAAAGACCGTACCGGTATGCTTTTTCAGAGAAAACGCTCCGAATATTGCAATCATCCCGTTTTGTGACTGCTACTTCAGTTAACCAGCGAGCACTGTTGGCATCATATAAGATAAAATAGTTTAAATAATAAATAAATAATTTAATGCCAAAAATAGTTTAAATAGGGATTTATTTTTTATTCAGGCAAATGTAGCGCCGCTACATATTCTTCTTCCTAAGGGGGGCATAACAGAAAATAATTGAGAACCACTGATTTAGACCAAAAATGTTGGTCCTCAGCAAGAGGCCACAGTAGAGACATGAAAACTCATTCTTGTGTTTTTACAATCACACGTGTACATAAAAGATAATAAGATGAGATTCATGCATGGCAATGAGATGATAAAATACCCCGTCTTTAGTTGGATATTTTAATAGTTTGTTGGTTTAAATGCTTTAAGAGAATCCAATATATTTGTGATGAATAAACTTAACTTATAGTACCGCAAAAAAAAAAAAGAAATCTTGTGCCCGTCAAAATTTTGTGAGTTTGAAAATGACTCAAAACAACAGATTTTCTCACAAGTAAAGAAATACTCTCCCTCACTCTGTGAGGATCGGTAGAAACCTCAGATTGATTGGTAAAAGTGCCTCCCAAGTCTCTCAAAGGGCAAAAGACTGATACGGACATCAGGACCTTTTTAAAGGAGACAGATGTAGTAACAGCTTGTTGGTCTACAGTCATCATCTTGACATCTGTAACTTATCTAAGCTGAATTAGCTGCTGCATGATTTGTTTGTATGTGCATCTTTTTTATCAGGACAGTTATGGAAGCAGCAACACAAGCACACAGCCAGAGGGCGCTGCAGCCTCTCAGGTGAGGTCTTACATCACTGTGAAATGTTCAGCAGGTGGGGCGGCACACAGGCATGGTGGTTGGCACTGTCGCCTGGGCAGGAAGGCTCTGACTAAATACATTCAGACATGTTTAAGTGTCATCTGTAAAAACACACAAAAATAAATGAACGGCAATTTTTTCGGTAACTTATTTTGCACAGACAGTGTTTACATTTGAAAAGCCATGTTGCATTTATGTTTGCATCCAGTGGTTAATTCCATAATAGGTGATGTGTTATGTTGTTACCTAACAATTTTGGTGTAAAAAGACTGCATATATCGGTATCAGGTGATATCGGTATTGGAAATTAAGAGTTGGACAATATTGGAATATCGGATATCCAAATTGAATCAAACTTCATATTGTTGATAATAATTCTGTACAAGCACCCCAACTTTTGTGACCCTTGATCTCTAGGGGGCGCTACAAAAGCAACATTTCAATATCTCAAAAACTGCAAAAGCTAACTTCATGAAATTTGGCGTAGACAATCTCTAACGTATACAGGGGGTGCAGGTGACACAGAAACATTTCATATGACCATAAGATCTATAACTTTGAAGAATTCACCCAATCCCTATGAAACGGGGGAATATTTTTCCTATTCTGTGGTTGTGGACAGTGACTTTGTTTAAGATGGATGTCCTCACTGTTTGGAGCCAGAGCATATGGATGAGGAGCTCGTTGAAACAAGGATGTGGAGACAGGGAGGGAACAAAGAACAACAAACTGAAATGGATAACGTGTGGGGTTTTTTCACGTTCTCTGCATTCACTGTTGATGTGAACCACGTTACACCTGGATCAAAGTTTTAACTATTGACAGTCCTATTTTTTTATTTTACTCATTCATCTTTTCTTTTTTGTCCCCCTCTCTCTCTGAAAAGTATGTTTGGTTCAGTTTGTAATATTTCAAATAAAGGTACAACAGGTCTGATCTCTTTCTTTTTAGAGATAATCATCAGTCATGCTGGGAGAGACTGTTCCAGTTACACCCTTATATTCAAGTCACTGAAGAAGAAACTAAATATATGACTGCCAATTTAGAGATGTAGCAGGGATTAAAACCATTGTTTCATGGCTGCAAAGTAAAACAGCGAGGGATGGGCTTCTCCAGGAAACTAAACGTTAACTATAAACTACTTTAAATAAAACCGTCTCCAAGGAAACGCTGTGGATTGTAGAGAACAGAAGGACTGCTGATTATGTTGTAGTGTTTTCATGATGTAAGAACTCCATCAATGCCATTCACTCCTGCTGCAAATAAACCCAAATCTGAACTGAACTTTAGACGGTAGAGAGAAAAGAGGAAACTAAAGAGCTTCCTACAGCTTGGGCACTCGTCGTTTTGCAGGTGAGATCATATCTCAGACTATCAGTAGAGGTGCCGTGCTGTACGGTATGTGGCCACAAACAGGAAGGGCAGCTCTATATGTAAGTTATCAGGTCTCAGCTGATCTGACTGTGTCATGGTGTTGAGTTTGGAATGTTTTGTGTAACCTTGTCTGAAACTCGGCCTGAAACCCCCAGAGCAAGACTAAAGATGACACTGGCAGGAAAAAGTCCCTTTTAACAGGAAGAAACCTTGAGCAGAACCAGAACTAGCTCATATGGAGGAACCCATCTGCCTGAGGCCAGCCAGATAGAGAGAGGAGAAAGAGAAGAGAACAGCAGGAGAAACATCCATCTGTCATGGACACATACATGTGACTAAAGAGCACACGTGGAATCTGATGATACAAACTAATGATGTTACATGACAGTTTGAAAATGTAAGAGGAATCATAGGCAGGTTGGAGAATTGTTCATTCAGGTAGGAGTGGATAACAGCAGGAGGACATGAAGACTGGACAGGTTGATGAGACCACGACAACAGATGGAGTATGGAGCTCCACAGGAAACACACAACTCCAGGCCAGAGATACTCGGAAGAAGAGAGAAGAGTTCTTGGGTTGTTGTTAATTCAGCTCACAATAGAAACCACTGAGACAGAGAATAGAACAGAAGTCAACTGCATTCCACATTCCCTGCTCCAATTATACGTGACATAAACATTGTTGCATGCAACAGGTTTTTCCACTGAAGTTGTTGCCTCCTCCTGTAGTGGTTTAGAAAATCGAAACAAACGTCCTACTCCAACACATACGTTGTAAAAGCTCGAAGGTGTCGTACTCTGCTGAGACGGACCACGATGAAGCCATCAGTGGGATTGATCGTCCTTCTTCTCTCTCACGCCGTCTCAACAGGTACGTACGTTTGCTGATGTCCAGCTTTAATCATCTCGCTCAGTTACACAAGCCATCGAATAATCAGGTAATTTACTCAGATGAATTATTATCCCTTTGTAATCAGGGATGAAACTGCTGAAGTTTGGTTTAATCAGGGTAACCTCTGTGCACTAGTAGAAGTAAATGCATCCTGTAATATGTGCCAGTGTCTAGTTGATGCTGAAACAGCGTCAAGAAGAATATAAGAAGTTTGTATTGTCATTATCAGGCAGCAAGAAGAATAAAAGCAACAAGATCTACAATAATAACGATGTTAGCCATGATAACAATGAACCTATAGATGTCTACTGTTATTAATATTACTGTAGATAGAGTCCTGTAATATACGTTTCATACATTTCTTTCAATATTCCAACAGCACCAGTGGATACAGACGGCACTCTGAAGCAGGTAGAGGATTCAGGTAGGTATATGTGGTGAGGACCTGACAGAAACTGAGTTATAGTTTAAACATGATGCTAGATGAGAGTGACCAGACTTCAGTGGAGGCAAAACAAAACCCTCAATCACCTCCTACTTTCATTATTATTTATTTATTTGGCAGGTGTACGTCGGATTGGCATCTTCTCTGGCGTCGTCATTGTCCTTGTCATTGCTTTCGCCTTGATAGGAATGGCAAACAATCAAGGGGACAACCAGAGTAATACCGACTCTGAAAGTAAGTAATCATGAACAGGTCTCAACAGAACAATAAAGACCTCAGCTAGATTCTTTACAAATTTGTCAATAGTATAATTAGAGTGAAAGAAAGGTTTTTGTTAACTGAGGCATCGTTTGCCTCATTAATGAAGAAATATTTAAAATTAAATTTAAACTAAAAGTTTCTCTCTTCAGCTACTTTACTGGTTTACAGAAACACTTCTTTAATTAGATTAGATTCAACTTTGTTGTCTTTGCATATAGTACGGGGACATGCACAATGAAATGTGGTTTGGCATCTAACCAGAAGTGAAAGGGAACAAGCTATAACTATTACTAATACTAACAATACTGTATATAGACTGGTATGTGCAGTACAGACAGTTAGTATATGATGCAGCAGAGAGTTAGGTCAGAACTTTTTATTCATACTCTTAAGCAAGTATAGTTTCCTAAACGTTTCTATTTCACCAGAGTTGCAAAAGTACAGATTTTAATCTATATTAAATGTCTTTATTTGATTTTGCAGGTTCCTGCTGTTCTGTGTGTCTGTCTTGTTTGGAATGCTGTGCAGCTTGTTTAGAATGCGCTGTTGCCATAAGTGAGTGATTTGATGGCTTTGATATGTGTGAGTGCTAAAATGAAAACTGAAAGGAGCATGTGAGGTCTGGCTGTAACATAACTGGCTTGACAGAATGCTTCTGAGGATGCAGTGGTTCTACGGCCTACTGCCTCCAGCTCACACTGAGTCCTTTGCTCGGTCTTTTCTTCTCTTTCATGCTAAATAGTACGATAATCAAATCCTGTGCAGCCTAGAGATGTTGGGCAGCCTTCATCATGTGTACTGTTTCATTAGTTTCTCTTGTTTTGCTCAGCTGGGAGATTCAATGAATGTAAACCTGGGTTAGCTTAGTTGATATGTTGATGTCTTTAGCTCTGATCGTCCAAAACTGTTCAAATAAAGTCTTTAAAGTTGAAGCTCTGTTGTTGGTCGTTCATCCTGCATGATGCTGCCACCACCATGCTTCACTGTGTAGTCAGGGGTTTACATACCACAAGTGAGTCTCAGTTATTTAAGTCAAGTCCTACCAAGCCACCATTGGCTCTTCACCAGATGTGATGCTGTTAATCAGTGGAGAATGTAAGTTCAGACAAGACAATCATTGTGAAGGTGTCACTCTGGATTAACTGTGATGACACTATACTCATTATTTAATGAACAGATCCATGTGAATGCGTCCTCCACCACTGGTTCCAGCATCAAATTTTAAGCATCACCCACTTGTTTGTAGACAATGGTGTATATTTCAACTTGACAAATAATTATTCTACAGTTTGTTCTGCAATGATCACCAGATTTAGACACATAAAGCAGTCCCACAGAAAGACATTTAAAACCTTTTTCAGTTGTGGACAATTGGGAATACTTGGTCTATGGTCAGGCTTAAGACTTTCCTTTTTGATCAAGCTTATAGATTAAAAAGCCCTTAGTTATGCTGCTATAGGCCTAGGCTGTTGGGGGACAATGCACCAAACCCATGCCCTCCTTCTTTCTTCTCTCTCCTCTCTCTCATCCTCCACTTTCTTATCTCTGGCACAGAGCTCTTGTCCCCTTATTTCCTATCTACTACTAGTCATGCAATTCTGTGCTGTTACTATATAGAATGTTTACTCCTGTGTTTCCCTCCCTAACCCTGAATTGAATTGATAAAGTAGACAAACGTATTTCTTCATGATATGATCAACCCAAATAATACATTTATTTATGCTGCCTGTCCATCAAGCTAGTTATTCCAGGTTCACAGAGTATGAAATATTGATGAGAGTACTCTTGGTTGTGCTCGAAGTGCACAGATAACAATGTAATAGCACCCCCAATAGGCCAATCTACCACAGTACTACCTAAACAGCTGCTGTGAATGTGACCTCATTATAAATGTCCCTTTTTATTAGTTCTCTCCCTACCTGTCTGGGAGTCACTCAGGTCAGATGAACTATAGGTAAAATTGGAGAACCGTAAACAGCTCACCACGTAGATAATCATTTGTTTATACATGCTGGGATTATTGGTTGGTGCCACCTGTGTAGTTGTGGTAACATATTTTAGTAGAGAAGCTTTTCAGGCTTTTTGTTCGTTATTTTGAAGATGGAGAAGTTTGCTAGCCAGGCTTATATTACTTTCATTTATTTGGCACAACCACGTGGTCCAGTCCTTTCCAACTGTTTATCCCTTGAGGAGATTTTTCAGTTAACAGAGTTTATTTAGACACAAAAAGGTAAGTTTTCTTTATATCAACAGTCTACTTGATTGTTTGTCCTGTGATTGTCGCTAAATTCCCCTGGTACAAAAAAGACACCCACCCTCCCCTTTGATCAAGCGTACATCCTGCTTGTGTATGTGCCTTTGTGAGTCACTGCTCAGTCACCGCCCACGCTTAATATTTGAAACTGAGGTAGGCGGCAAACCAGTCAGTCTTAATAGCGGGCGAGCGTTGTAATTGAGCATTGTCGGAGCTTTATCAAGATGTTTTTAACGGTTTAGAACCAGTCACTGAAAGACAAACTCATTGTGTGGCTGTTTACACTACCGGCTCATAATTTACTGATCCACCGCACATTAAAATAGTTTGCTCGAGGCTGAGAAGGGAAACTCCCGCCTGTTTTCTTTGATTCGACTCCACGTGTCAAGACTTCACAAATACCTTCACAAGCAAAAGGTAATGTAATGTCATTTTGGACACAAGCTAAGACCTAAGACATAAGACATGTTTATTAATCTCTAATACAGGAAATTTGCTTGTCACAGTAGCACAGAATTTGGCAAAAATATGTACAGAAACAATAAAGACTTTCAACAGACGTATTACCAAAATAAAAAGTACAATATAAATTTGAAAAATATATACAGAAAAATAACTGTAAAATATAGAGAGGTAGAAATATAAAGACATTTTGTATACACAGCATGGTGGTGGAAAAAAACTTCAAATACGTAATTGCTAAAAAAATACTTAAAAGCTTTTTGATGATTTGGTAGTGGTTAGTGCAAAATGCGTAATAATATATAATAAAATTTAAAAAAAGCAAATTTATTTGTGCAAAATTTACAGTAAAGACCACAACAAAGCCAAGTCTAACACGTGGTCTATTGTTGACTCAGGCTGGTGTTGCACCGCCTGATGGCAGTGGGGATGCAGCAGTCTGCTGCTGAAGGAGCTGCTGAGGTCTAACATTATTGCTTAGCTTAGCTAACATCCTCCGTTTAGTGTAACCTTTTACTGTTTTTTGACTGTTTTAAAGCACAGAGGGGTTACCTATGAAAATCTATGAAATCAGAAACAGTGTCAAGGTAAACACTGTGGGGGATTAATCTTTTAAAAAGAGAAACCGTTGATCATGTTTGCAGTGTAGTGTTTCATCGCTGTGGCAACTTTTTGTGGCCACTCGTAGTGAACACAAACAGGAAAACGTGTTCACACAGGAGCCACAATGTGAGCAGAGCAGCTTCAGCAAAGGTGAAGACTAAACGCTAAACTCTTTGGTGGAGAATGCTCTGCTCACCAGCCGCTGAAAGGAAAACACTGGCAATGAAACTCTTTTCCAGGTTCGCTATTCCATCCTTTTTATTTTTAGATTCACTCGTGTCACAGAGGGGAGGAGGGAAGCAAGGAGAGGGAGGGACTTGGATTTAGACCTAAAATGGCGGTCCTCAGCAAGTGGACATGAAAACTGCTGAGTCATTCTTGTGTTGCATTCGCCATGTACATAAAAGACAAGAAGATGGGATTCGTGCACGGCAAAAAGACAATAAAATACACTGTCTTTAGTTGAACAGTTTAAATCTGTTTTGAAAGTAAAAACCTTTACGAAAGTCCAATATATAGAACAAAAAAGTTCTTGTGAGAGACAGGGGACATGACAATTTATAATATTTTTTTTTTGTATATATTTTTCAAAATTTTTGTGTTTGTGTTTTCTTTTTTGGTAACTTTTTCACAGTCACTGTTTTCTGTATATATATTTTTTGCCAAATTCAGTGCTACTGTGACAAGGAAATAAACCTGTCTTATGTCTTATGTCTTGTGTCTAATACAGAGTTTTTCATCATAACCATCATGATGTATTGTCTTGCTATTGAGTCAAGGTTCTTGGCTTGTTCATCAAGATACTCAGAAGAGCAAGAAAGGCTCAAATTTGCTTTCTTGTCTGTTGTCTGACAGTGAGAGTGACGGTAGCGATCCCAGTATCCTCCGACTGTTGAACACAACATTTCTACTGGATAAAGGTCAGGACCTTAACTTGGCTGTTCCTAAGTGCAAACTGGATCTTTATTGTTTCATTTCTTTTGCAGGGCATCAGTGTCTGAACTCTGAAGGGACCCTCAGATTGTTTGGCGAAAATGCCTCCCAAAAAGCAAAATAATTCAGACACTGGGGCCTCTTTAAAAAAGAAAAATGTAAGTAACAGCTTAGCTAAGAGTCATTTACATTAATTATATTGACATCTGTAACTTATCTAAGCTGAATTAGCTGCTGCATGATTTTTTTGTATGTGCATCTTTTTTATCAGGCCAATTCTAGAAGCAGCAACACAAGCACACAGCCAGAGGGCGCTACAGTCTCTCAGGTGAGCTCATATCAGCAGGTGGGGTGGCACAGAGGCATGGTGGTAAGCACTGTCGCCTGGGCAGGAAGGCTCTGGGTTTAAATCCAAGAGATGATTAAAAACTAAATACATTCAGACATGTTTAAGTGTCATGTGGGACAACGACCCTGTATGATGCCAGTTGTAATCTTCTAAGGTGTTCATGTTTTGTACAACGTCTTTTAACTTTTATTTTCCTCACTGATTTCACGCAGGCTGGACATTCACATCGCTTCACTCTGAAATTCAGTTCATCTGATGATGACAAATACATCATTAAGTGTAATCAGCCTTGCACAGTACTGGAGGCAATAAAATCTGATGAAATATACAAGAAGATGATTAAGAGTGCAGATGAGAACATCATCATTCAGCTGGGTAAAGAGGATAAGGAATCTATTCTTCCAACACACTTCCCTTGTTCTTGTATCACACATGGTGAGTCTCTGATCATATCGTGTAAATCAGAAAAGGTTGAACAAACCCAAGACCGTGACAAGACAGTATATCCAAGAGATGAATATTCTGTCTTCTACATTGATACAGTGGGAGGGAAAGACACTAAAACAAAGACGCTTTTTAGAAGCTCATTTGTCAAAAAGTTCAAGCGTCTCTGTGTTTATGGAAAGAAGGGGATGACTGTGGAGGAGGCTCTGAAAAGAGATGGTCGCTTCATTGATGATCTAGGTGAATTCACTCTGTCTCACAATGACAACCCCAACATGAAAACAACACGCAGACAACCGGTCGACCCCCTAGATCAGAAAGAGTTTAAGATATGTCTCCCAAGGAAAAAGAAAACAAAAGAAAAAGATGAAAAACAACAGGGTGACCGTGAGCAGCAGGGACAAAATGAAACAAGGTCAGTCTCAGAAGTCGCAAAGCAGAGTGGAATCAGTGTAAAAGGAGTGGTGGAAAAGGTTGACAACACTGAGGAGATTTATTGTCAAATGTGTGAGCAATTTCCATGTCTTAAAGAGTTGATGGAGAGTAGATTCCCTGGAGATTCTTACCAGAAAGAACTTGACCTGAGGAAGGAGAACTTTGGAAAGATCCAACAGGCTTTTAGTGAAGTTCACAGAGTCAGGAAGCTGCTCAGACTTGGTGAGTCAGTTTGTAAAGTAGTTGTTCAGGATGTTTGTACTGGAACTGGCTTTGTGCTTTTTGATGGGTTCATCCTGACTAGTGCACATTTATTCAAAGGTTATTTTGAAGAGAAAAACCTGCAGGATGGTGTTGAGGTGTTTGCTCTGTTTAACTATGATGATCCTGAGCCAAACACCAATTACTACTGCTTTACTGCAAAGACGACATTCATTGACATTGACTTTGAGCTTGATTATGCCGTACTGGAGCTAAACCCTGAGGCCGTGAAACCCAACCAACAAACAATAGCAAGCAGGTGTCACCAGGTGCCACCAGGCCTCCTGCACATATTTGGTCCACCACCTACCAATGGTGAAGCCTGTCTTATTGGTCACCCAGCAGGAGAAGTAAAACGAATGGATCCTACATGTATCATTCAGAAAGAGATGAGAAAGCAGGCGGTCAATGATCATTTACATCCATACAAAGATCATATGTTCATTGTCCACTCAGTTAGTCAAGTTATCAAAGATCAAGGCATTGAAAACATAATGATGGGTGGAAATAAAGCAGACAAAGTAGGGACCTACAACACTTTCATGTATCACGGAGCTTCTGGCTCCCCAGTGTTTGATGGTCTTTGCAGAGTTTTTGGTTTGCACACAGGAGGATATACCTATGGGTTTCCAAACCACACCAAGAGTGTGATTGAGTATGCCATACCTGTGCTCACTATATTTGAGAAGTTGGTGGGTAATCTGAAGGAAAGTGGAAACAAGGAGCTGCTAAACAGAGTTAAGACGGCAGCAAAGGAAAACAAGTCCCTTCAAAAAATACTGAACACAGAGATGGAAGATGCTGAGATGCAAGTGGAGGAGTGAACTCAGCTTTGTGCAATTCCTTTACAGAGTAGAGTGTGATGGTTCTGTTCCTGTGTCTCCTGTGTTCATGTTTTGAGTTTTGTTTCTTGTCTCCCTGCTTCCTGTTTTACTTTGTTAAGTTTTCGATTTCCTGTGTGTCTCCTTTCGTGTTTAGTTCATTAGTGTCACCTGTTCTCGTCTGTTGATTTCTGTCACCTGTGTCTCGTCACCTCTTGGTTCCTCGTGTCTGTATGTATGGCCCTGGCTTCCCCCTTGTTCCTGTCGCGTCATACTCGTTACTCGTCACTTGTTACTCGTTTCTTGTTTCTTGTTTCGTGTTTCATGTTTCACGCCAAGTTCAGGTTTGATCGCGTTTCGAGTTTTTAGTTTCTGGATTCCCTGCCTGGACAGCAGCGACTTTGTTTTTATAAGTTTGTTTTCTTTTCTGTATTAAATTACTTCTCGCCTACTCCTGCCTCAACCTCCTTTCAAGTCCTGCACTTGGGTCCGAAAATTCCCTTCCCCGCTTACCCGACCGTGACAGAATGATGCGACCAAAGAAGGACCCAGCGGACGTTGTTTTTGATGAGGAGGAGGACAAAAGGCAAGTTCTTGCTCATTATCAGGATCTAATGCTGGAGTACAAACCGTGGCTCATGCCAGAGTTTTTGCCATCGTTTGCTGGCACACGTTTGGCCATGAGGGCCCCAACAGGGAGGTCAGGCCCTCGTGGTCACCATGGAGGCAGTGTGCTGACCATCGGGCAGCCAACCTTCAGCGTCCTGTTTCGGCTCCCAGGTCGGACTCCCCTGCACCTGCTAGCCACCGGCCTGCTAGCCACCGGCCTGCTAGCCACCGGCCTGCTAGCTCCCAGCTAGCCACTCCAGCTCCTGCACCGGCCTCGAGGGTAGGCTCATACCCCGCGCCTGTTCCCATGTCTCCTGCTCCGGCTCCCAGGTCGGACTCCCTGGCGCCTCCTGTGTCTCCTGCTCTGGCTCCCAGGTCGGACTCCCCGGCGCCTCCTGTGTCTCCCGCTCCGGCTCCCAGGTCGGACTCCCCGGCGCCTCCTGTGTCTCCCGCTCCGGGTCCCAGGTCAGACTCTCCGGCGCATCCTGTGTCTCCCGCTCCGGGTCCCAGGTCAGACTCTCCGGCGCATCCTGTTCCGGCTCCCAGGTCGGAACAGGAGGCTTCTCCTGCGCCTCCGGTGCCTCCTGTTCCGGCTCCCAGGTCGGCTTCTCCTGCACCTCCGGTGCCTCCTGTTCCGGCTCCCAGGTCGGCTTCTCCTGCGCCTCCGCTGCCTCCTGTCCCTGTCCCGGCACCGAGGGTCGTCTCGCGGCCAGCTCCGGCACTGCCTCCTGTCCCTGTCCCGGCACCGAGGGTCGTCTCGCGGCCAGCTCCGGCGCTGCCTCCTGTCCCTGTCCCGGCACTGAGGGTCGTCTCGTCCCTGGTTCCCGTCCCAGCTCCGAGGGTCGCCTCGTTCCTGGTTCCCGTCCCGGGTCCGAGGGTCGCCTCTTCTCTTGTTCCCGAGGTGTCTCGGACCCCGGCTCCTGGTCCTGTTCCCGAGGTGTCTCGGACCCCGGCTTCTGGTCCTGTTCCCGTCACGGTTCCGGATCCTGGTCCTGTTCCCGTCCCTGTACCTGTTCCGGATCCTGTTCCTGTTCGGCCTCCTGAACCTTCGACCCTGTCGGCCCGGCCTCCCGGTCGGCCCCCTGAACTCTCGTCCCTGTCGGCCCGGCCTCCCGGTCAGCCCCCTGAACTCTCTGCCACGTCGGCCCTACCTCCTGGTCGGCCCCCTGAACTCTCGTCCCTGTCGGCCCGGCCTCCCGGTCGGCCCCCTGAACTCTCGTCCCTGTCGGCCCGGCCTCCCGGTCGGCCCCCTGAACTCTCTGCCACGTCGGCCCGGCCTCCCGGTCGGCCCCCTGAACTCTCTGCCCTGTCGGCCCTGCCTCCCGGTCGGCCCCCTGAACTCTCGGCCCTGTCGGCCCTGCCTCCCCGGTCGGCCCCCTGAACTCTCTGCCCTGTCGGCCCTGCCTCCCGGTCGGCCCCCTGAACTCTTGGCCCTGTCGGCCCTGCCTCCCGGTCGGCCCCCAGAACTCTCTGCCCTGTCGGCCCTGCCTCCCGGTCGGCCCCCAGAACTCTCGGCCCTGTCTGCCCTGCCTCCCGGTCGGCCCCCAGAACTCTCGGCCCTGTCGGCCCAGTCAGCTCCCTGAACTCCCGGCCTCTCTGGTTCCCACCTTCCCCGTCCCCTCCACTCACCCTGTTGAAGTGGACTGAAGATTTTGGGTTTTTTGTTTCGTTGGGACGTCTGGAATCCGTCCCTTGAAGAGGGGGTACTGTGATGGTTCTGTTCCTGTGTCTCCTGTGTTCATATTTTGAGTTTTGTTTCTTGTCTCCCTGCTTCCTGTTTTACTTTGTTAAGTTTTCGATTTCCTGTGTGTCTCCTTTCGTGTTTAGTTCATTAGTGTCACCTGTTCTCGTCTGTTGATTTCTATCACCTGTGTCTCGTCACCTCTTGGTTCCTCGTG
Source organism: Planiliza haematocheilus (assembly GCA_005024645.1). Classification (NCBI taxonomy): domain Eukaryota; kingdom Metazoa; phylum Chordata; class Actinopteri; order Mugiliformes; family Mugilidae; genus Planiliza; species Planiliza haematocheilus. The sequence continues at coordinate 2,311,065 of SRSE01000889.1, forward strand.
TCTGTATGTATGGCCCTGGCTTCCCCTTTGTTCCTGTCGTGTCATACTCGTTACTCGTCACTTGTTACTCGTTTCGTGTTTCTTGTTTCGTGTTTCATGTTTCACGCCAAGTTCAGGTTTGATCGTGTTTTCGAGTTTTTGGTTTCTGGATTCCCTGTCTGGACAGCAGCGACTTTGTTTTTGTAAGTTTCTTTTCTTTTCTTTATTAAAATTACTTCTCGCCTACTCCTGCCTCAACATCCTTTCAAGTCCTGCACTTGGGTCTGAAAATTCCCTTCCCCGCTTACCCGACCGTGACATAGAGAGAAATATGTAAATCAGCTTTTATTTGTTTGATTCATTCCCAGTAGATTAAAGGTTTAAAGGCACGGAGTCAGAATTTGGTAGATTTGACTTGAAATTTTTGAACTTGATTCCAACGTTTATGTTAGTCTTCCACTAGCAACATGATGCTGCAACCTTCGTGCTTCACAGTTGGACTGGTATCTTCCTCCTTTTTTCCCTCCAGACATAACAATGGCCATTTCTTTTTTGCCAAAACTCTCAGTTATTGTGTCATGAGACCATCAGATAATCCTCAAGAAAGTATGGTCTCATCCAGCAAACTTCTATTGCAGTCTTCAGTGGCATATTCTTACTTGATGAGGAAACCAGATTGATTTGTGCTTTTTTTACCCAAGTATTTTCATAGGAAACAGCACACATGTCTTTCCTGAGTGGTATGATGACTGTGTGGTCTCATGGTGTGCAGTATCCTTTGCTCAGATTAATGTGGTACATTCAGGGATTTGGAAATTACTTTAAAACCAGGCTTAGTAAAGGTCCATAGTTTTTTTTTTCTGAGATAGTGCCAGATTTCTTTTAATGAACTCAAATGTTCTCAGTTATCCAGGTGATGGAATATCCAGAGAAACTCTATAGGTCCAGCTTCCCTTCTTTCATCTTTGTTTTTTTGGATACTTCTGTTTGAAGGCATAGTCTGTTGAGTGTGTGCAAACTTCTGACTGTTACGTGCCAGATGGGGGCAGCATGTTTTTCTTGTTTTCTCTCTTTCTCTCTCTGTCTCCCCCTTCCCTGTGCGTTCAGGTGATTACAGGTGATTCCACCTGGGATGTCTGGCGTCTGCTGATTGGCCGGTTCACCAAATTGCCACCATCAGGACTCACCTTATAAAGAGCCAGCTACAGGCTCCCCGGTCTCTACTTCCCCTGCATCTGTTTCACTGCGACATTTGTTGTTGCCCGGCTTGCTTGTGTTTTTGTTGGTTTGTGTGGACGTGTGGACACTTTGTTTTTTTTGCAGTTGTGGCGGAAGGTGCGGACCGGAGGTAAGATCGGGGTACCCTTTACATCCCATCACGTAGGACTCCTTTGTTAAATGCACTAGGATTATTGTTTGGTGCCACCTTTGTAGTTTTGATAATGTCTTTTGTAGAAAAGATAGTTAGGCCCTTTTTGTTTGTTGCTTTCTATATGGCAGACTTGTAGCCAGGCCTAGTTTTGTTTTATTGCTTTCATTTATTTGGCACAACCACGTGGTTCAAATCTTCCCCACTGTTTTTGTTTTAAGGAGGTTTTTGTTTGGTCATCTTTTTGAATTTCAATAAATATTGTTAAAATTGTTACCCCAAGACCCAAGCAGTGGTTGTATTGTGTTTGTCCCTGACTTTCCCCTGGACGTAACACTGACCCACTGAAATTGTCTTAATTCTATGTAATATACAGTATCTGTCGTGCATAAAGGAGGTGTCCCAACAGACTTATAAAATCTATCATTTGTTAACATGAATCAGTCACAACCCAACTGGATGTTGTTAAGTGACCTTTAATTAAAATCATCTGCTATTAACTTGATGAAACGTTAAATAATCATAACTGAGTGGTTTAAGCATTCTTAACTATTACTTGGTCTTACTTTGGCTCCTGTTGTATTATTTGTACTTCATTAAATCTTTTGTTGTTCTCCTCAGTTTCCTGTCATTGATGTCTTAGCCCTTTATGGTGCAAAGAACCATATTTGGTAACTTCAACACACAGTTTAAATTGTACGGTACAATAGTACGGTACTCAAATCCTTTGCAGTCTAGAGGTGTTGGGCAGCGTTCATCATTTCTTCTGTTTGATTCATTTCTCTTGTTTTACTCAGCTGGGAGGTTCAATGAATGTAAATCTTACCACTAGCAACTTTCAGCTTAGTCGATATGCTGATGTCTTTAGCTCCATTTGCACTTAACTGTTGATTGTCCAACACTGTTCAGGTTAAATAAAGTCATCATCGTGCATGATGCTGCCACCACCACGCTTCACTGTATAATCAGGGGTTTGCAAATCACAAGGGACTCAGAGTAAGTCTAGTCATGTCCTACCAAGCCACCATTGGCTCTTCACCAGATGTAATGCCATTAACTGACGGTGTTCTGGAGGTTCGGACAAAGCAATCATTGTGAAGGTGTCACTCTGGATTAACTGTGATGAGATTTCTCACTGTTTCCAGATCAGAATAATTGACGAGTTAATAGAGAAAATGATCAGAAGCCTCCTTCATAATGAAAATAATCATTAGTTCAAGTTTTTGTAATAGAGTATTTATATTGTGATACACCATCAGTAGTTTTAATTAATGAACAGATCCATGTGAATGGTCTGTGATAAAGTAGATAACAGTATTTCCTCATATAAAATCAACAATTAATTTAAGCTGCCTGTTCTTCCAGGTTCACAGAGCATGAAATAGGAACAATCGTATTCTTGGCTGTGCTCAAAGTGCTCAGATAACAATCCGGTAGCACCCCCAACTGGCTGATCTACCACACTACCAGCAGAACATCTGCTTTGAAAGTGACCTAAATGTCATTTTTTACTAGTTCTACACATTGATGTGAGCGTCTTGGAGTCACTTATGTCAGGTCTGTGGTGCAGAGCTGCTCAGAGATTCTCATTTTCGGTCTGAAACAAACCAACGATTTTGTCTCTCTGCTCTGCTGACCTCAATCAGGCGGGGTTCTCCCCAAAGTTTCCGCTTGTTAAAAGTGGTTTCTTTTCTTACCGCCGCCAAGAACCCTCACTGCAATGTGCCAAACAGTGTAGCTGGGCAGTGTATTTATTTTTTGGTGCCACCAGTGTAGATGTGGTAACATATTTTAGTAGAAATGCTCGTTCGGCCTTTTGTTTGTTGTTTTCCCCTTAGCAAAAAGAAGTTTTTTCAAGTGTACTACAAGTATACTTATTTTATACTAAAACTGAGGTAGTATACTTGTTCATTTTATTAAGTATGCTTAATAAAAGGAAGTACGTTACAGACCATGTACTTGTAGTGTACTAGAAAGTATACTAATTTAATACTTGTTTAGACTAAATTGGAACATTTTTAAGTTCATACAAGTATACTTTAAGTATAGGTCATTTTAAGTTTACAAAACTACACTTTCAAGTATACCACAAGTATTCTTATCTATATATTACTAGTGGACTAGGTATATATTTCTTGTCCACATTTTAGTTTATAAAGGTATACTTAAAGTAAACTTACTTAAAACCTTCCAATTTAGCTGGAAGAAGTATTAACTTAGTATACTTTCTAGTACACTACAAGTACATGGTCTGTAGTATACTTACTATACTTGTAATTATACTCAAGTATACTTAATACAAAGAACTTCAAGTATACTACTTTTTGCTAAGGGCCAAGATGGCGAAGCTTGTTAGCCAGGCTAGCTAGTTTTGTGATATCACTTTCATTTATTTGGAACAACCACATGGTCCAATCCTATCACTGTCTTTCTTAAAGAGACAGCACTATTTTTTGTTGGGACCTGAACCTGGTGGTGAGCTATGGAAACTAATCAAGCATAATCAAGTTAACCACATGTTTGTCTTGGAAACAAAGGGACGCACCGGAGACCTCAAGTCCCACAATCCTCCAGGTGTGAAAACTGACCCATGAGTTCACTGGCTGACAGTAGCATGTGACCTCTGAGGTCATCAGGTCATATAAAATGCGCTGTTTGGCCTGTGTTCTCTCTCTTTCTCGCTTACTCTTCCACCTCTTCTCCTCTCCACACTTCCACGTGGAGACCCTCAGCTGCTCATCTGCAGCTGGCTGCCAGGTAGTCTGCTAACAAAGAGCAAATACTCCCGGCCTGTTCTCCATACAGCAGTGAAGTGACATCCTGCCTGAGGAATCTGCACCAGCTCTTTTAACTTAAAAACCAAAATGGTTTGCAGGCTAAAGAGCCACAGCTAATTAACACCGAGCTGCTAACAAGCTACTTCAAAGGACTCAAGGAGCGGCCAGTTTCCCTCCAACGTCTGCCATCAGGAACACTCACAAAAACTTTGCCCAGTTCGGCCCTTCCATCAGGAACCGCCAGCTTAAGGAGCAACACACCCAAAATTGACTTTTTCACCCAAACTGGTAATATGACCTGGGCTAAGCTAAGCATAGAACTACAAACTTTGATTCAATGTGACATTTGTTTTATTGATTTGTTGAGATCATAAGGTTATAGTATAGTGATTTGATATTAGTTTAGATTATGCAGCACAGGGACTCAGGGTCTCTTGCATGCTAACTAACCATTCTAACCTCTAACCTGGCACCTCATAAAACTCTTATCACATTCCACACACTCAGCCAGCACATGGTCTGAGTCTCCTCACTCAGCGGCCATCTTGTTTCCTTTGTGCTCAAGGCCTCAAGGGATCAGCGCCCATTTGGCACACCTACACCACTGTATAGAGTACACTGTAGTTAGAGCGCATTTTTTATACTTTTATTCTTCTAATAAATATATTTTAAGCATACCTGTTGTCTGTTCAGTGTTGCACAAGAGTGAATACTGCCAACCTCTACACTGTCAAGAACTCCACATTCCATCAACCTTAACTAGTTGTTAATGTGGTAATTTTGGTTATAGTTATTAAGTTAATAATTAATCAGAAATCCAAATTAACAATTTAGTATATTTTATGAGACTGATTTGATTAATTGGCTTTTCTTTCTTTTCCCGTTTTTAGAAGGCTGGTGTCCCGAGGTGATCTAGTAATTTAGATCCAATTATTAGATAATAAATAATTATTTTTGATAATTATTAATAATTTGTGATAGCCAAACCCAAATATTGAGGCCCAACATTTTCTATATTTTTTCTTGATAAAAATATAAACAAAGATGGATAAAGCTTTAGGTAGATCACTTTGACTTGGTCATTGTAAAAGTGTGGGCACCCCTGCCCTGGAAACTCTTAGTAACACTAAACACTTAACACTAACTCTGAGTCCTCACATAAATACTAACCCTTAATCTAACTTCATTGCATTTGTCAGATTAATCAACACTTTTGTCGTATTTTTCACACCCTGTCGTCCTCAAAACTTCTTCGTCCTTTCCTAAAACTCGATACCCTGAAGGAACAGGAGAGGTTTTATGAATGTCTGTTATGAGTCTCTTTCAGAGATAATCATCAATCATTCTGTTTTGACACCAGGACCCAGCTTATTCCATCTCTCCCTGACAAAGTCTGATACACAACAAAAAAACCCTCCCTTTATCACGTGTACATCCGGGTTTTAATTGCATGTGCCGCTGTGAGTCACTGGTCAGTCACTGCCCATGCTCCATATTTAAATTGAGGAAGGCGGCAAACCAGTCAGTCTTAGCGGCAAGTGAACGTTGTGAGTGAGCACTGTCAGAGTTTTATCAACAATTTTCTGACAGATTAGAACCAGTCACTGAAAGAGAAACTCACTGTGTGACTGTTTACACTTCACCTGGAGCTGCTGGCTCATAACTTACTGATCCACCACAGATTAAAATAGTTTGCTCCGAGGCCGAGAAGAGGAACTCCCGTCTGTTTTCTTTGATTCGACTCCACCGTGTCGGGACTTCACAACCACCTTCACAAGTAAAAGGTAAAGTAATGTCATGCTTTACCTACCAAGCCTTTTACTGTTTTTAAACTATTTTAAAGCACAGAGGGGTTATCTATGAAAATCTATGAAATCAGAAACAGTGTGAAGGTAAACACTGTGGGGGACTGATCACTTACAAAGAGAGATTGTTGGTCATGTTTGCACTGTACTGTTTTATTGCTGAGGCAACTTGTACTGAACACAAACAGGAAAACATGTTTACACAGTAGCCATAATGTAAGCAGAGCAGCAGCAACAGCTTCAGGATGAGACATCTGGGGTGGCTGTGAAAAATGAGATAAAATTCAGCGTCTTTGTAGTTTGACAGCTATCCAAAAACTAAACCCTAAAATATTTGTCGGAGCGTGCCCTGCTCACCAGCCGCTGTCTGAACGGAAAACATTGGCCTGACACTCTTTTCCTGGCTCGCCCCGCCACTCAAACCACTTCCTTTATAGATTCACTGGCGTCACGGAGGGGAGGAGGGAGAGGAAAGGGAGGGACTTGGATTCAGACCTAAAATGTTGGTCCTCAGCAAGAGGCCACAGGAGAGACATGAACACTGCTGAGTCATTCTTGTGTTATTACATTCACCATGTACATGAAAGACAAGAAGAAGAGATTCATGCACAGCAATAAGACGATAAAATTCACTGTCTTTGTTGGATATTCAGAGAGACCAATATATTTGTGATGAATAAACATAACATATATTCAGTGCCACAAAAAACTTCTTGCAAACGGTAGAATTTTGGAAGTTTGAAAATTACACACAAGTAAAAAAAATAAGTAGACAAAGGCAAACAACACAAATGAAACTGAAAATATATAATTCTCTACTGTTTACTCAAGAAAATGGTGTAAAAGTCAGAGCCTCCTTGTTTCCAGTATCTGCGTTGACCTCCTTGAAAGTAAATGCTGCTTCAAGTCCTTCCACAGCATTTTTATTGGATTAAGGTCAGGACTTTGACTTGGCCGTTCCTAAACATTCGTTTTGAAAGATGAATGTATTCTAATGGGGTATTTAAAAACGAGAAAGGGGTGCAATGAGTATTGTTCATGCTGGATCTTTATTGTTTCATTTCTGTTGCAGGGCATCAGTGTCTGAACTCTGAAAACGCTCAGTCAGGATCTGAAGAACCCTCAGATTATTTGGTGAAAATGCCTCCCAAGCTTTCCAAAAAGCGAAAGACTGATCCAGACATCAGGAACTTTTTCAAGAAGACAGATGTAAGTAACAGCTTGGCTGAGAGTGGTCGACATTCATCGTCTTGATGCCTGATACTTATCTAGACTGAATTATTTTTCATCAGGACAGTTCTGAAAGGAATGGCAGATGCACGCAGCCGGAGGGCGCTACAACCTCTCAGGTGAGGTCTTGTGTCAGTGTGAAATGTTTGCTGTAGGCCTGAGTGTGAGCCTCTTTGCAACCTTCCAAATTCATTAGACTATCAAACTGGATGTGTTCATGGACCAATTAATTATGCCAGTGAATTCTAAAAGAATCTGAAGAGAAACTGAAAAGAAAAACTCGACCACACAAGACAATGAGCCCAAGAACACAAGTCGTTCTACAAAGAGCAGTCAGAGAAGAAGACGGTGAATGTTAATCCACTGTAACTTTTGTGGAAGGACCTGAAGCAAACAGTCCATCTGAAAGAACCCACCAACATCTCAGAACTTAAGTGGTTCTGATCTGAATGGGCTAAAATTCCTCCAAGCTGCTGTAGACCACAGCAGTTACTCTAAACATTTAGTTGATGTTACTGCTACACAAGGAGGTCACAGCAGATTCTGAAAACAAGGGTTCATTTACTTTTACAACTCACGGACAGGAACAAATGAAGAATTTAAATTAATGCACAAGTATATTACTGTTATATTTGTTTGATTTGGTTCCCTTTGTAAATTTTACTTTCAAGATGTTTTGAGTCATTTTTCCACAAAACTCATTTATGTCATACATCTAAACTAAATAAATTTAAGGATTGAGGATGATCAATATGTTATAAATATATCTATTTGTGTATAATCTGTGCAAAGCTTACAGTGTTTGGTACGAAAGTTTCAAGATGCTCTCTGTGTAAAACTTTCTTTGGCCCTAACTTCTTGGTTTCCACAAGGGTATTAGGTGGGAACATCATACCTTCAGTAATATTAATGTTACATCATGAGAAGTTTCAAACTTGTTTCCATTTTGCAGACTTCTACTTCCACTCCAGTGAAAGTGAAGGAGGAGAACGACAGAAGTTCCTTGGTGAGTAGACCGTGATACATCTCATGTACAAACTAGGTGGTCATGTTTTTGTACAACAATGGCTTTTAACTTTAATTTTCTTCATTTATTTCATGCAGACTGGACATTCACATCAGTTCATAGTGAAATTCAGTTCATCTGCCCGTAAAGAATACACCATTCATTGTAATCAGCCTTGCACAGTACTGGAGGCAATAAAATCTGATGAAATATCTATGAAGATGATTAAGAGTGTAGATGAGAACATCATCATTCAGCTGGGTAAAGAGGATAAGGAATCTATTCTTCCAACACACTTTCCTTGTTCTTGTATCGCAGATGGTGAGTCTCTGATCATATCATGTAAATCAGAAAAGGTTGAACAAACCCAAGAGCGTGACAAGACAGTATATCCAAGAGATGAATATTCTGTCTTCTACATTGATAGAGAGGGAGGAGAGAACGCTAAAACAAAGACAGAGAAGATTTTTAGAAGCTACTTTGTGAAAAAGTTCAAGTATCTCTGTGTTTATGGAAAGAAGGGGATGACTGTGGAGGAGGCTCTGAAAAGAGACGGTCGCTTCATTGATGATCTGGGTGAATTCACTCTGTCTCACAATGACAACCCGAACATGCAAACAACACGCAGACAACCGGTCGACTCCCTAGATCAGAAACAGGTTAAGATATGTCTCCCAAAGGAGAACACACACAAAAAAGGTGCTAATCAACAGGGTGAATGTGAGAAGCAAGAAATAACATCAAATAGTTCAAAGAGACAAAGTGGAACGAAGTCAGTCTCAGAAGTTGCAAAGCAGAGTGGAATCAGTGTAAAAAGAGTGGTGGAAAAGGTTGACAACACTGAGGAGATTTATAATCGACTGCGTGAGCAGTTTCCAGATCTTAAAGAGTTGATGGAGAGTAGATTCTCTGGAGATTCTTACCAGAAAGAACTTGACCTGAGGAAGGAGAACTTTGGAAAGATCCAACAGGCTTTTAGTGAAGTTCACAGAGTCAGGAAGCTGCTCAAACTTGGTGAGTCAGTTTGTAAAGTAGTTGTTCAGGATGTTTGTACTGGAACTGGCTTTGTGATTTTTGATGGGTTCATCCTGACTAATGCACATTTATTCAATGGTTATGTTGAGGAGAAAAACCTGCAGGATGGTGTTGAGGTGTTTGCTGTGTTTAACTATGATGATCCTGAGCCAAACACCAATTACTACTGCTTTACTGCAAAGACGAGACTCGTTGACATTGACTTTGAGCTTGATTATGCCGTACTGGAGCTAAACCCTGAGACCCTGAAACCCAACCCACAAACAAAAGCAAACACAAAAGTGCCACCAGGCCTCCTGCACATATTTGGTCCACTGCCTAGCAATGGTGAAGCCTGTCTTATTGGTCACCCAGCAGGAGGACTGAAACGAATGGATCCTACATGTATCATTGAGAAAGAGATGAGAAAGCAGGCGGTCAATGATCATTTACATCCATACAAAGATCATATGTTCATTGTCCACTCAATCAGTCAAGTTATCAAAGATCAAGACATCGAAAGCATAATGGAAGGTGGAAAGATAGCAGACAAAGTAGGGACCTACAACACTTTCATGTATCACGGAGCTTCTGGCTCCCCAGTGTTTGATGCTCTTTGCAGAGTTTTTGGTTTGCACACAGCAGGATATACCTATGGGTTTCCAAACCACACCAAGAGTGTGATTGAGTATGCCATACCTGTGCTCACTATATTTGAGAAGTTTGTGGGTAATCTGAAGGAAAGTGGAAACGAGGAGCTGCTAAACAGAGTTAAGACGGCAGCAAAGAAAAACAAGTCCCTACAAAAAATACTGAACACAGAGATGGAAGATGCTGAGGTGCCAATGGAGGAATAAACTCAGCTTTGTGCAATTCATTCACATTTAATCTTAATAAGCTTTCCATGTTTTACATCAGTCAGGGTTCAGGTTGACCTAACATGAAATGTCACAGTAGAGATAAAGATGTAAATCAGGTTTTATTTATTTGATTCTTTGCCAGTTGGTTAAAGGTTTAAATGCGTTGAGTTAGAATTTGTTGACTTTGACTTGAAATTGTTTAACTTGAGTCAAACTTCCAGAAGCAACATGATGTTCCAACCACCGTGCTTCACAGTTGGACTGGTGTCCTTCATTTTTTTTTTTTTTCCCTCCAGACATAACAATGGTCATTTTGTTTGGTTATTGTGTCATGAGACCATCAGATAATCCTTGAGAAAGTAAGGTCTCTGTTCCCATGCAGCAAACTGTTGTCCATACCAAAGCATGTTCATCTGAAGGAAACAGCACACATGTCTTTCCTGAGTGGTATGATGACTGTGTGGTCCCATGGTGTGTAGTATCTTTTGCTCAGATTAATGTGGTGCATTCAGGGATTTGGAAATTTCTTTGAAAAGATGAACCAGGCTTCGTATAGAGGTCAATATTTTTTTTTTTTTCTGAAAGTGCCAGATTTCTTTTAATGATCTCAAATGTTCTTAGTCATCCAGGTGATGCTATACTTCTTGCTCTACTTCTGTTTGAAAATTTGAAAAATGTATAATTCTGACCCACTGAAATAGTATAAATTCTACGTGATATACAGTATGTGTCGTGCATAAAGGAAGTGTCCTAACAGCCTTATCAAATGTATAATGTGTTAACATAAAAAATCAGATTTATTTACTTCAGCCTAAAGGTATGTAAATCTCTGACCCCAGACTTCGCAGATCAGAGACTCATCATGTTAATGGCAAAACATATGTGGCTGCACACATTGGTATATTCTTTTATTTTTATTTCTTATTTTACTCAAAGTGACTTTAGCATTGGACATATTACATTTTGTTTGAAAGTGTGCCTCCAGTTTGGTCCGAACTCTTTTGGGTGAACTGGATGTTGTTAAGTGGCCTTTCATTAAAATCATCTGCTGTTAACGTTTTGATGAAATGTTAAATAATCATAGCTGAGTGGTTTAACCATTCTTAACCATTTGCTTGATCTTACTTTGACTCCTGTTGTATTATCTTTGTACTTTATTAAAACGTTTTTTGTTCTCCTCAGTTTCCTGTCATTGATGTTTTCCTCTTAATTCAGGCTCCATGTAATGAAGGTCACTGTTCCCACATCTCAGTCTAAACAACCCTAACCCTAACCATCTCAATAACACATCCATGTGTGCTGTAGTTACCACAGGTGGGATTTATCTTGTTCAGGTAGTGGTGCACGTAGACTGAACACCTCATAAATTCACATCTAAGAACTTTTTCCATTATCATCGCCGTCGAAGAAACTGTAAAGAAGGTTTGTGAATTTCTTTCACAGGTGTCTTCACTGGAACTGAAGGATGAACTGATTTTGGTGGTCATAGAACAAAAGTTCACTCAAAGTATTTCAACTCTAAAAGTTAGGAGTCTGCACAGCCATGGGTGCTAAACTTAGTTCTGCAGGGATCACAGACGTACTAAGTTCAAGACATAGAAGTCCCAGAGAATGACATTTAAAAAACTTGTCTTTGGCGACAATACTTCCTTGTGATAAACTCAATCCGAATAATGGGCCCAAATAAAAGGATTGACTAATTAATTTCAGCAGCTCGTCCGTCAAGTTAGTTCTTGCACAGGGTATAAAAAATGGTGTTGAACGATTGTCGATCTTGAAGTCGACTAACATGTGGTGAATGTTGAGTTGATGTTGACAATGTCACTCATAAAAACCCAGTAGAAAGTTATGCTTGGCAACACTGAGATCTATATTCTTGACCTGAATACTTGCTGTAGCGTCTCACACAAAAGAAGCTAGGGAGGCTTTTTTGTAAATTTATTGAAGCTTGAACAGCCGTGGACCACATCGACACCATTAACACCGTCAGTCTGACAGCTCTCAGCTCTACAATAACTTCAGTCTCTCACATGGTGCATTCACTGACATCAAGGACCAGACTACAAAAGAACATGTTCAAACATTGATACGCAGTTAGCGCTTATCAGTCCTGTGCGCTGCAGATATTTATAGTCTATATAAATCTGGACCGTCAAGTCAAGAGCATTTAATAGTACTTCTCAGCATTTTGTAAGATGTAATAATGTAGCAGGGAGAAAAAAAAATGCGGTATTTCTCCAAAGCCTTTTGCAGTCACCAACAAATAGTTGATATGCAGCCTCCCTCTCTCTGTTACCACAGGACGTTTGGACCGTTCCCCTGCTAGCGTTAGCGGATGTCTTTTCAGATGCATTGCAGTAGTATTTTAGTTGTATTTCAGGACTGACATGTCATGGTAGTACGGGCTTCATCTTTAGTGAAGTATTTCCACACACTTTTCCCTTCTTCATTGTACTCCTCTTTTTGATTTTTGTCTTTTAGCTGTGCCTTTACCCTTTTCCAGCCTTTCTCCTTGTCTTTCAGTCGAGTTCGTCTCCTCTCAAAGCATTGCGGAGACTCCTCCAGAACTCCCCCCTCCTCTCCTCCTCCTGAGGCCACTCCAGGTAGGTGGTGGAGCTCATGAGTTTGCGTAGTTTGCAGAAACGTTTCGGCACATCGTCCTTGGCCAGCGGCTCCAGCAGGATCAAGATGGCCGTGTCTCCGCCGGTTTGCCCGTCGAAGAGCCAGAAGTGGGAGAAGTCTAGCTCGTAGCGGCACCAGTCAGACTGGACAAAATTTTCGGAGAGGACGAAGACGGTACGCCGACTGCGCTCCATTGCGCTCATTATGTTGTCCACGATCCAGTGACCGGGAAGGAAGTCCCTCTTGTGGAGGCACAGGTTCAAAGGTCGGGGGCTTCTGGCGTTGCTACTGTCACTTTCACTGTCGGAGAACAGACAAGAAAGCAAATTTGTCTCTCTTTTGAGTGTCTTGATGAACAAGTCAAGAACCTTAGCTTAATAGCAAAGCCATACATCTCCCGATGGTTAGGATGAAAAACTCATTTAAACAATCTTTCTTCCATTTTCTCTTTATCAGCCAGGATTTTTCACTTTTCTATCCATATACAGTGCTGTGCCAAAATTTTCTATGTTTCTGCAAAAATATACTAATTTTAGTGGATTTCAAGTCCTGAATGTAAAGAAGAACCCAATCAAACAAATAAAACAGAAATATTATAGTTGGAGAGTTTGGAGACAAAAAAATAAATAACATAGCGGTGCTAATGTCCTTGTTTGGGCCTTGTTTAGTTCTGTTCAAATTATAACTGTATTGTGAATCCTTACCTTGGCTCCTCCAGCTCAGGTACCAGGAAGTTTTCCACCCAGCTTGCATCTCTTTCACTGTAGGATACAAAAGCATCGAAGGACAGCAAAGCTTCTGACTCTGCCACATCTCTTTGCTGTTGCCGGCGCCGGGAACTACGCTTGGCCTTGAGCCATGCCCAAGTCATCTTTAGGTACCAAAAGGCGTGGAGGCGCCACAGCAAGACGCACAGCAGAACTCCTACGAGCAGCGACAACCCGCACATAACGGACACAAACAAGACCTGCTGGCACACCGCCACAGAAAGGTGGACTTGACCCAGGGGCTTCCCCTGCAGGGAGAGCGGGGAATCGCAGGCGTAGCTGTCCTCTCCATCTGTTAACTGCACACCTCCATCTCCTTTAAGCCTCGACTGGAAGAAGGCGACAAACTCACAGGAACACACAAACTTGTTCTGACCCGCCTGGAGGTTCTCGAGTCGCCTGTATGACTGGAGGTCCGCGAGGCTGAACATGTTCAGGGTGTTTGACTGTGAGAAAAAAACAAGGGGTATCATGCTGGGGAACGCCAGCAGGATTTGAAGCAGAAAGACGTGATATGGTTTGCTGCTGAGCGGACCATACAAGCCAGCAGCATTTAATTAGGTATGTTTTACAATGTTTGAGGTATCCTCTGCTGCTCAATGGGCTTACAAGCCAGCAGCTTCTAGTTAGCCTAGGTAAAATATAGGTTATTGGTCATATTACATGACTGTAGGCTTGGTAGGGCCTCTTAGTCGAACAGGGCCTCTAAACGTGTTTTGCCTGGGATTTCGGCACAAGCGATTGTAACATCTTGTCCTGTGTATTTCTAAATGTTTTCTTACCTGGATAGTCAGCGTTTGCAGATTGGGAAAGAAGCTGCCATCTGGCAAAATCAGCAGCTTGTTCCCAGAGAGGTGGAGCTCCCTCAGCATCGGGAGTCTCAGAGTGAAATCGTTGAGGTTGTTGTTACTCAGATCCAAAATCTATAAATAATAAAGCAGAAGTTTTAAAGAATTTCGATGTGATGGAGTGTGAAGCTAGAACTTTGCGGCCTAATCTCCATACCTCCAGGGTTACGGGAAGACAGGAAGTGGTGGTGGTAAGCTTAGCCCCGGAGATGTTCAGGAATCTCAGGTTCGAGGGCCAGGTGCAGCTTGAGGGCATGGAGTTGTAGCTGGTTCTGCTGATGTCCAGGTGGGTTAGTTTGGAGAGCTTTGCCACCAGACGGCTCACTGTGGACAAAGACTGAACAGAAGACGTCTTCGTAACCTGCACATTCCTAAACTCTGATATAATTCTCATGTAGACAAGACACCTTCAAAGCGTTTCCACTGATGTTTAAAACTCTGAGCTCCTTCAGAGTTTGCTTTGTGTCACACAGCGACTCCACCAATGTCAGGTCAGTCAGCAGGTTGTCGGACAGGTCCAGGTACTGCAGGTTCACCAGCATTTGGGACGTGAGACAGGGCATCACAAAGACCTGGTTGAAAAATTTTATTGTAGTGAGAAGAGCTGCTGATTCCAGGTTTTTGTATTTTTTCTTTTTTCTTGATGTGACCCATATGTTTCTTACGTAAATGTGGTTGACGTGTCTCAGTGGGTCATGCAAAAATGGCCCTCTTGTACATTGAGGTGCTGATTTAGTTATATATAACATATTGTTTCCAGGGGTCACCCACTCACATACCTTGGAGTTTATGACTGACACCCTCCTGGGATAATGCAGCAGAAACTTCAGCTGCAGAAATGAGACAAACTTGAAGATGTCCAGCACCACTGCGTTGCGGATGAAGAACTCATCAATGCTTTTGTGATCGGTCCAGCTGGCCTGCTCCCACCTAGCAGCAACCAAAAACGAATAATCAGGGACAGCATCCAACAGCCATCCAACGTTTGACATTCTCTTACTTTTAGACCTTTTTCTTCTTACAATTCAGTGTTTTACTAAAAGCTCTTTGTATATTTATATATCTAGCTGGTTGGTTAGTATTGGTAGGACAGTTTCTTCTGATCTGACACCTGAGTTGTACTCAGACCAAGGAACACCGGTGTAGTATGGGATGAACTGGGAATAGGACAGTTTGAGTTTGATCTAGTTTGCGTTTCTCTTCGCCTCCACAGCCTCCTTCTTAGCAATGAAAGGCTTTCTTGGTTCATGGCTCTTGTAGCCTAGTCTAAGTGCATACATGTCTGGTTTTGGAAGGTTTTCCACAACACTTCTCTGCTGTTTTTGAGCTGAATAGATGCTGGTTCTGGTTTCCCACCTGCCCTCGCCAGTCAGCGTGGCGCCATCACAGGAAATGGAGGTGAGCGGCACTCCATCCATGATCACCAAGAAGTTGACCATGGCCTCATCAGACACAGAAAAGTTCCGAAAGAAGACTGACCTGAAGAGTGTCCCCGCAGGAGAGTGAATTATTGTTATAAAAAAGAATCAGAAAAAAACAAAAAAAACAAAAACAAAACACAGGACAAATGATGGGACATTGTTGCTGGACCTGATCCTTTTGCTGGCTGCCTCTCTGAAGCACTGAACAGTCTCATTGTTACTCAGATGGAGGTTTTCCAGAATGATGGGCGTCTCAGGGTACGACACATCCCCGAGCATAGCCGAGGCCATGGCCACATTTGTCAGAATCGGTCCTTGGAGGTTCAAAGTTACCTGACCCAGTGGCCAAATGTCGGCTAGCGCACCAGACTCGTATCTGCAGAGACAAACAAAACAGGACATGAAAGAGGAACTTTACAGGGAAGAGCTAATGAAGCAAGACATATTATGACTTTAGTAGTGCATTCATACACTGTGGATTAATCCAAGCCTGGCTTAGATTAAGCCTGACTCAGTTCTGACAGTTGGATTTCATTATGGGGCATGGCTAATCCTAGTCCTTCACCCTTCATCCTTCATCGTGTCAATATCTTGACCAAATTGCTCCGTCTAAACATCCTGATTCTCAGAAGCCTTTTTGTTGTAAACAAAATTAACTCCAAACAGTTTTATTGGCTGGGTGAATCTTTGGCAGAGCCACTTCGTTTTTTTTGGAGAGTTTTTGTTGCACAGCCTGGATTAAAAATGGATCAAGTCATCATATGATCTGACTATTGTGATTACGGGCATGATTCGTTTTCAAATATTGTTTAGTATCATTTCACTTTTGTCAAAACTGAAATCTGTTTCATTTATTTATTTTGTGTTAAATGAGTAGAAACTGTGGAACCGCTATAGATTTAAATTTGTACAATAAAGAATTCTGACAGAAATAAGCAATTAGTGTGGAAGCATCCAACTGAATGGTAAATTTAAGGTATTCTGTTGAATGTAAGTAGTTGTTTAAGGATTCAAACAGGATTTGATTGCACAATAACCTTTCCTGAATCTTTTTTTTAGGATTTAAAACAGGGGTGTCAAATTTGATTTCAAGCCGGCAGGACCATAATAAAAGCATGATAATGCATTAATAACGAAAACTCAAAAATGTACATATTTTTGCAACATTTTTCTGAGTTTAGTTTTATGCATTGATTCTGTTTATACTGTTTAGTTCTGGGTCTCGGTGTTGTGTTATATCCACAACTTTTACTAAAACAGCATGACCCCTGGTGGACAAATTAGGAATAGGTTGCAGTTTTATTGAAAATTTGCAATAAAGGTCTCTTGTGGAATTTTCGAACTTTGCAAAGTCATCCCGCAGGCCAGACTGGACCTTCAAATGGGTGGGTTTTTGCCCACGGCCCTTATATTTGACACCCATGGTTTAAAAACATCAAACATCATGAAATTCATCCGTTCAGCCATCAAATGTGAAAATGTTTTTATTTCTCATACATTGTAGCAAATGTAATTAGTTTGTTTTTGGTTTAGTTTAGTTGACTAGTACCACCACATTGTCAAAGTAGTTGGGGTTTCACACCTGGACAGGTTGATGGCATGCACAGTGAACTCATCCAGCTGGGTGACTCCAGACAGATCTCCTCTTCTTAGGTCCTCCAGGGCCGGACCACCAAACGCCAGCCTCCTCAGTCTGACAAGCCCCTGAAACACTGGAGCTGAAGAACCCAAGTGGCTGGAGAAGAAAAAACAAAAAACAAAACGTTACAGGAGAATCTCTTCTAAAACCACACCCTGGACAGCTCATTAAATGTTTCCTCGCCATCTTTACACCTTTGGCCTTCTCACCTGTACGGGTTGTTGAGCAGGTTGAGCTGCTGCAGAGCCTCCAGCTTGCTGAACCATTTGTGGTTGAGAGCAGTCAGCTGATTGTCTGAGAGATCCAGCTGCTCCAAGCTCCACAGAGAGTCGAACGCTGAGGGATGGATCACAGCTAGTCTGTTTCCTGGGGGACAGTAACATCTACATTTAAACATATCCGGCATTCAAAAACAAAAAGACTAGGCATGATCCCACCGTGGAGATCCAGAGTCCTGAGCTGGGTGTGACCCGTCAGATCATCGTCGGTCACCGCGGTGATGTTGTTGAAGGCGAGTATGAGCGTCAGGGCACGGTCCGTCACCACGGGAACATGGGTGAACCCGCTGTAGGAACAGTTACAGGAAAAGTGCTGGTCGCAGCGACCGCAGGATGGCCTCTCGTTGTCCATGTTTGATTCCCTTCCCCAGCTCATGCAGAGGAAGAGGAGGAATGCAAAGCCATTCGGATGCCTCATTCTGTGGGAACAAAGATGCCAAGTAAAGTGAAAGAGACCCTAAAGGAAGTGAGAATTTCATAAAAGAGGAAGCTTTTCTTGTTTCTTTCGTGCAACGCAGCTGTCCCAACAGGAGTGACTATGTCAGGAGGACGTTAACCTGCCGTACATCAGGACAGCTGGCAGGAGAACACAGGCACTAAAGCTGGTCACTTGCCCAAGATGGATGTTAATGCAAAGTTGAACAGATTCCCTTTGCCCCATCGAATCAAAATGTTGAGGTCAGCCTGTAAGTGGGACAGGTGTCGCCCTCGCCAGAACCGGAAAACCACTTCTTTGTGCCTCGGGGCTCAAATGTGTAAAACGTAAAAGCTTTTCATGAGTTTAAGCCAGAGCGGAGGTCGCGTTGCTTTGAGTCGCAATGGCCCCCTTGAACAGTGATATTAATGATTCAGTTTTCATACCTGCCTTGTACTCGCAGCCATATAAAACCAAGTTGGACACTACGCATTGTCTGCACATTTCTTTGTCATAGCCAGGATACAAACAAAAAAAAAAAAAGAAACGACGTTCCGACAGCTAAAGTAAAAATTCAGCTACGCAGTTACAAAACGAATACTGACGCAACTCTCTCAGTCTCAGGCTTCAAAGACATTAGCCAACCCTTGCTTTGGAAATCTAGAATCCCCCATTAGCTCAGATACTTCCCCCTTCTTTGTCCGTTTAATGTCCGTGTCACAGGCGAACGATTTCCGCTGTGAAACGGAAAACTGACTAACCCAGACGAAAATGTTTGAGTTGCCTCACCTGACTTTCTTCTTTCTCTTCTTTTTCTTTCTTTGTTACGGATCAAGATGAAAAAAAAAAAAAAAAAAAAAAATAGAATAATTCTTAAACTGAGGAGGATTTTCTGGGTTTGCTGAGAGAAAAGAAGAAGTCAAGGGGGCCAGCTGGAGGCGAGTATGAAAAGAGGTAGTGAGCATGAAAATTAACTTTTGGGAGGAAACCTTTGTGAGACGGTCTGTGACAATGTTTAAAGTTTTTTTTTTTTTTTAAAAAGAAAGTGCAGCACATTTTACACATTATCAGAACTGATAAACACTCAACTCAATTTTCAAGCAGCGTTTAAGTGTTTAAGGACACAGCTGAGTAAAAGATGCAGGAAATATCTACTTGAAACGTGTCTGTTGATATTTAGTGAAGAAAGAAACATGTCATATAATGCTGCGTGTGGTTTCGGTTGCATAACGTGTTGTAACCGATGTGTGCACAGGGCTGTGACCACAGCGACTTCCCCTCTGTCTCTGGCTCAAACCAACTATGTAAAGGTCACGAGCAAGAGATCATGTCTACAGGAATCTTAGAGTGAAGGAAAAAGTTGGACACTGCTTTGAGGACAACAATCTCCACATTTAAGCCATAAAATCACCACTTAATCTGCTGAATTGCTAAAAATTAGCTGTGACACTTTTAAACCCCAGTTATATCAACACAAGTATTTCTGTTTAAGGAAACACTAGAAATGTTAGAATTTTTTTAACACGGATTCCTAATTAAAAATGTCAAAAAGTTGCTGAAATTAAAAAAAAAAAAACCTTAGTGAATTATTTAAACTACATCTAGAATGAACTGACTGCCAGCGAGGCACGAAGCCTTTGCATGTAGGCTAAGGCGGCGCAAGTCATTTGTACTAGAGCTTGTCAGTCTGGCTCTGCAACAACGCCACCCAAACACTAGTCTGCTGCTGTGTGTGTCTTTTTTGCCAGTTGCCTGCTACACTTTCAACAATGGTTGAATTTTCACCGAGGACGAATCACACAGATGTCTGTATCTCTGAACCTCCTCAGTTAATCTCAGTGTGTCCCATCTTTATTGATCCAAAACAATCAAGTCGACAAGTGTGGAGGTGGAGAAGCAGCCGGGAAGGTCTTTGAGGGGAGGGGCCTCTGTGGATCATCCCACAGATTCTTGATCAGTTTGGGATCTAGTGAATGTGGAGGCCAGGTCAACACCTTGTGCTGGTCTTCTTCCTAAAGTGTTTTTGTGGCTGCATCCTGCTGGGGATGGCTGCTGCCATCAAGGAGTGTCATTGCTATGGGGTGGGGGTGCCTGGTCTGGTCTAGGTGGGTGCTACATGTCTAAGTAACATCCACACCAATGATGAATGAATGCCAGGTCCAGAAGTTTCCCAGCAGAACACTGAACTGGAGCAAGATGGTCACAGCTACCCTGTCAGTGGTCATAATATTTTGGCTGACAGGCACGACACAGCCTCAATGTGGGACACTGTGGCGTGGCATTCAATTAGCCACTTTTCAATCTATTCTTCTTTTTTAATCTATTCCCAATAAGGACTTTCAACTTTCCAAATTGTGGGCGGGACAAGTTGATCTGGCGTCCTGACACTACACACCATTGGTTACCAAGCCCACATCACAGAGACACTGATTAATCATGTGCTTGTTATATTATTACAGACCACACCTACATTTTGAGGACACCAGTTAATTAGCTACATTATGGGGACACTCATGAATTACCACAGCCACATTTTGGGGACACAACAGTCACACTTCTGGTTCACTGATAACTGGACACTGTGGAGACACTGGTCGTTTTTTAACATGAGGACATTACTCTACATTAATAAATCCTCACCGTCACATTGTTTTGACTGTTCCCTGTATTTTGGGACACACAATCAGTTATCATACTCACACTGTGGTGACACCACTCTTCATCACGCACTCGCACTTTGGGAGGACAAGTTTTGCAGACAAAGCAATTACAAGCTGATTGGTTTACATGGTTCGAGGTTTGACTAAGGTGTGTGGGTGATGTGGGCTAGTGGTTTCGTAACGTAGCATGATGTACCCTTTTGGACTCAAACAAAGTTACCCAATCGTCCTAGTTTCCCGGCAGTGACAGACTTGTTATTACAAAAACATTAACTATGAAGTGATTCAGAGATAAATAGTATCCTAATCACCAGTTAAAAAGATTCTGTCAGAACTAAACTCAAGATGATATTTGGAAATCTCCTTCCAATAAACAAAACCGATGCTTTCTCCACTACATGTAAAAAGAATTTAAACAATTTCCTTGAAGTATTCTGATTCTGAAATTCTGCGTCTGTTTTGTTAAATATTAACAAAAACCTGATTTAATTTTTCCTGCTTTTGTATTAAAACTATTCAGCAACCTCAAGCTTAGTGAAAACTGCTCAAACCAATCATCATCACTAAGGCAATCTTGTTTTATTCTTGGCTCAAATGGCTTAAAAAACCCATTATCACATTAACTTCTTACACGTACGCTCAGTAAATTCTGACTTCTGTGTAAACTCTTCAGCTCTTTTGCCCTTTTGTTCCTGAACAAACTCCACACTTACTGACCAAAGACAACACTGACTCAGGTTGGGTAAACTGTCCCGGCAGTTATTGACCAACTTCAGCAGATCAATAAAAGTGGGTGAGGATGTCTATAGAGACATCAGATAAATACCCGGTGAAATCCTGAGTACAGAGGCAGAAAACGAAGGAAAGGGTGGTGGAGTGACGGACATAAGACCGAGAACGTCCACTTTTTTTGAGGATGATGACGATGAAGAAGCTTCTGTTGCTGTATCTGTGTGCGTATGTCGCCTGGGCTCAAGATGATCTGGAGTATGATGACTATGACACAGTGAGTACGTTTATGGGAATACGATTAGGGGCATGATTCCAAATTTCAGTCTGAATAACAGGAAAGTCAGCAGTGTATGTGAATATGGTAGCATGAACATGCATCCTATATTTAAAAGAAAGGGTCATAGGCATACGTACACAATTCTTTGCCTCCATTTAGTGGAATAATGCCAGTACTACAGATAATAAACACAGTCTAATCACCTTGTATAGTGCAAAGCTGTGTGCAACATGACTTTGTGACTTGGTTCAGTATTTTTATGGATTTTATAATGTGCACATTGGTAGAACGTGATGACGGGCTAAATAGAAAAATGTTCCGTTTACAGGATTAAAAATACCAGTCCAGAAAGTAATTTTATTTATTCTTTGAATCTTAAAAAAAAATAAATAAATAAAAATACTAATACTAATCAATGTTAAAAAGTCCCAAAGAACTCAAATCGTGTCAGTGTAAGACGAAGAAAAAGGAAATCTGGAAACCATATTTAAATTGCATCGTACCCAACATAAATGTGAAGGCAAAGAGGCAAATCTTGTGCAGAGAACACCATGTCACATATTAATGCAAGTACTGATCACCCAGATCACATTTTCACTAATGACATATTCTAATATAAAAACCCACATCAAGGAATTTAAATCTCCAGTACTATGTTTCACAGACGTTTTATTTTATTATTGTCCACAGGACGGCAAGAGTTCACAAGGAAAGAATGGAACAGTACGTACAACAAATCTGTTTAACTTTTTGATTTATTTCAACAAGACGCTTGATTGTTTTCAATTTATTTGCCATTCTCATTTCCCCACAGACCGGGGCTGTAGATGCTCGTGGTCACCGCCCGGTAACAAGAGGCAGGGATTCCTATACTCCCAACCGATATGCTCCTCCTCCCATTAGCGGTGGCAGCAGGTATAATCACACACACACACAGATATTTGCAGAAACGTCCACCCAGAGGAACGTTATGTATCTCACTGCCCTAACATCAACTATGCTTCAGTTTTACATATGGCCCTTTGCCGCCATCTAATGTGCATATAGTGGTACTACAAATAATAAAAACGATGTAGCCATCCTGTCAGGAACAAGATGGTTGCAAAAAAAAAAAAAAACAATGTGCACAACAGCCTTATGGGGGAAATATCTGTATTTTTATGAATTCTCTAATGTGCACAATGGTAAAATAACTTTGTGGTATTTCTCTAAAACCCTTGGTCCAGTTCTAGTCAAGGTGTTGCTGAATGAGTGCTGAATGACGTCATTGCTATCAGAGTGTTTTCTACTTTCTAGTCTAGAAGACGTTTTAGTTTGTCACTAATTAATCAGACACAATGATGCTGACACTGAAGTTTGACCTATCAGAGAGACCAGGGTCATAGAGACCAGGGACATAGAGACAGGGGTCAGGGACACCTCCCAACAACCTAGACTAAACAAATGATCAGTGTAAGAATGCGCATGAGTACAATAATAACAATGTCAAAAATGTCTCATTTTTCTTGTACTGATATTGGATTCTTAATTGATGCATTAGCAATATTTTAATATTGCAGTTGACTGATGAGCTAATATGAACTACTCAAACTACTTCTGTGTAAAAGCTTGACATGTTATAAGTACAATTATAAAAGCAAAAATACTTGAGACACTCACGTACATCTGAAAACTGTCTTAGTGCCACTAATGTAGGCAAACAAAAGTATCAGTGTGAAAAATCCAACTAAGAGTTAAAGTGGTATGCTGTTATGAGACATTTCATCATTTTTTTTTAAGTATTCGGTCAAAGTGTTATTGTGGAAAAATTAGACAGTGCAGAATCAGTCACTAGACCTGACGTTGTTGGTGAAGAGTCTCTCACTTTGTGTCCAGATATCGTGGCCGTGAACCGGTGGCTCCAGTGGGAGGTCGTCAGGTGGAGGAGAAGGTGCAGCAGCCCGATGAAGGAGGATGTATACATGCTTCAGATGAGCTGGTAAAAAAACTTTTGTAGTCCAGTCAGGAGGCAATTCACAAAAATCTCAGTGGGTTTTTGTGAATTGAAAGAAAAATATTAACTCTTAGCATGTAAAGGGCACATGGTATTGCAGTTAAGTTTCCCGAACCACCAATTTAACCAAAGAATCTTTTCCCATTCATCAGGGGGTGTTGTGTCCCACTGGCTGCGAGCTGAAGACCGCATTGCTGAAGCAAGAGAGGAGCGTCAAGACGGTAAATTAAGCTGAATTATTTTCATCATCAGGGCATGTCTGAGCAAAGAGCTGGTGTAAATCAACATTATTTGGGAAACCGTTTGGCCCCCAGATGAATACCCTTTGGTATATTTTGCAATGACAACCAGAACCCCCCTTAAACATATACAGGCCCTACAGTGCATCAACCATAGTCCACAGCCCCTACCCCAGGCCCCCCCTTCAGTCTACCCTGTGAGAGATATTGTTATTCTTTGCCTAGGCCCAGAAAAAAGTAAAAACAATTATATTACTACATCTGTTTCACACAGAGTATCAGTGAACTCAAGCCTCAGGTGGATGATTTGTCCCGATCCTCCAACACCGTCTACAACTACGTCCACGGCATGTCAACCACTCTGAGGGAGAGGCAAAGGATATTTGATGGTGAGAAAAATAAGTGCAGTGTGCATATATCTGTAGTGCACGCATATTAACTCATTCTTAAAACAATGCTATCTTTACAAACGCAGGCTGAATTGCTACTGTCCTTAGCAGGTTTGGCATCTAAACCAGTTAACGTGTGTTTGAAAATCTGTAAACCTGACGTTTTTTCAGACAACGACAGGGTGGCGGGTCAGTACACTGACCAAGTGGAGGAGCAACACGCCTACATCAAGGAGACGGTGGACACGATTTTCCCTTCCAACATCCGAGTGCTGCAGGTACATAAAAGCTGACAGTCACATAAAAGCAGTAATCGGTCTCAGATAAAAAGACTACAGCTAGCCGTGTTTTAATGTTAAACGTGCCGCGGCTGCAGGGAGTTTTGGACAAGATCAGGCAGAAGATTCAGAAGCTGGAGAAGGCCATCCAGACCCAGAGGGCAGGCTGCAACGAGCCATGCAAGACCAAATGTCCCATACCAGTGGTATCTGGTAAGTGTCGTGATTCACTACATGTCAACAAAGTTCATAGTCTAGGGATGAGGAGGTGGGATTCATAAATGCAGTGAATCCATGTGGCCGATGTACAAATGTGTTGACCCCGTCTTTGTGACTCAGGTAAAGAGTGTGAGGACATCTACCGTCGTGGAGGAAGAGACTCCCAGATGTATCTGGTCCAGCCTGATGCCTTCTACCCTCCGTACAAGGTCTTTTGTGATCAGACGTCCCAGAACGGAGGTGAGATCGGACCTTCTGATTTAAACTAAACATTGTTGACTCTCAGGTTTGTTTTTACCGAGTAAGTAAAATGTCTGTCTGCGTTTACAGGATGGCTGCTCATCCAGAGCAGGCTGGACGGCAGCGTCGACTTCGGCCGACGCTGGGACGAATATCGCCGTGGATTCGGTAACATCGCCTTTGATGTTGGCAAAGGTCACTGTGAGACTCCTGGTAAGACATTTTGAAAACTTTTAATTGTCTGAGAGAATCTTGATGAATAACACGTTCTATCACACACACTGCACAAATGCAATAAAGACCCCTCTGTCCATGTTCAAAGCCACGTTACCATATCTTTCTTCCTATTCACCAAACAGGTGAGTACTGGCTGGGCAATGACCGCATCAGTCAGCTGACCAAGATGGGTCCCACTGAGGTTCTCATTGAGATGGAGGACTGGACAGGGGCCAAGGTGAGTCCCCAAGGTTTCTAGCTACAGCAAGACAAACACTTGATTATCAAAGATATGTTCTGCAGCATTTGAGACAAATGTTTAAGACTTAATCTCTGGACTGTGAAGCTCAAATGTGGGGATGTACTACTCTTCTGTCACTTTGACAACTGTATATCAGAATTACATTAAATTGTCAGTAAGTAATGAAACTGACAGTAGTTTGTGGGTCCATTTTAGGTCCATGCTCAGTACAGGCAGTTCACCATCCAGTCAGAGACGTCCAACTATGTGATGGCTGTTGACGGTTACTCTGGCAATGCCGGCAATGGTTTCTTGGAAGGATCTCTGGAGCTCTTTGGCGTAAACCGTACTATGACCATTCACAATGGCATGATGTTCAGCACCTACGACAGAGACAATGACAACTGGTAGGTGCCTCTAAAAACCCATCAAACAAGTTCTCCAAGTGAACCACCAACACACAAAGTTTGTAAGCTGTTTGTAGATGCAGATTGCCATTAATCTGTAATCTACGAGTCATTAAACAATCACACTGAACACGGTGTATGCTGTTTACAGAATATTTCTCTGAAATGGGTTCCTCATTGTTAGATATCATGTTAGAATATGTCTTTACTAGAAATTAGAAAAAACGCCAGTAGGTTACTTCTGTTCATTATTTAGTGATCAACCAAAGGATTTATCATCATCTGCATTGGAAAGTAATCAATAGCTTAACCAATAATCAAATAATGTACTGAAAAAACTATTGAAAAAGCAATCTTTTGTAGCGTCCTTGGTTCAAACATTACACAAACTATTGTTATGGCATTTATTTTTTTTTTAAATACTTTTTAGAGTATGGGATACAGCGAATCACCTGTGTCAGGTTTTTTTTGCTTCATTTTGGACTCTCTAGATGTGCAAAGACAAATTCGTGTCTTTATGTAAAATAGAAATTTGCACATCTGCACATCACCTTCCATCTGTTGAATGTAAATGTACTGTTTATGTGTCTCACACCTTTCTACCCCCATTTGCCATCAGGAGCCCTGGCGATCCTTCCAAACAGTGCTCGAGGGAGGATGGAGGCGGCTGGTGGTACAACCGCTGCCACTCAGCCAATCCCAATGGCCGCTACTACATTGGCGGTGCTTACACACCTCAAATGGCCAAACACGGAACAGATGACGGCGTGGTGTGGATGAACTGGAAGGGCAGCTGGTATTCGCTCAAAGCCATCAGCATGAAGATCAGGCCTTTCTTTGCCTCCAGATAATCGCGTCGCCACGGAGGAAAAACATTTCGAAAAAAGAAGAAATACCAAAGAGTTCCAAGGTGGATTTGGCTTTAAGGACATAAGTGTGAACCATAGTGAAGTTTTCCTGTTCTTTGGCTGTAACTTAAATGTTGATGGACACACCTTCACACACCTGTCGCTGAGTGTGAACACATGGTTTGAGACAAAAAAAATAAATATCAAAGAGAGGCAGGAAAAAATATAAAATTAAATCTGCTTAATGTTCGAAAAACACATTTCACCAGTGAGTTGATACAAGCTGTCTTCTGTCCTACACAATAAACACACCACGGAACAATCCTACTTTCTTCTTTTTGTGTTGTTATTTCACGTCGCGCACATGTCTTTGCACACTAGTTTAAGGGAAGCTCACTTTCTGAACTTAGACACTTGCTGTGCCCTTAAAGAAAATCCTAGAAATCGATGACACAGTTTAAAATACCGGTTAAGCTACTAATTAGTTTCTGTGTCCAACCAATAGACACTCTGTTATGCAGTGACGCAGTGACACCTTCGTGTCTCAGGGGACAGTATCTGTGTGCACAAACAAACACATTGGAAGCTTCCAGCAGACCAGTTTTTTTTTTATATATATTTTTTGCATCACTTGTGCAAAACATATTGACGTATTTAAAAGGTTTTGAAACCCTTAAAAAAAAAGACTTTGCTGTTCTCTTTCATGTTGAAGCACTACAGTAAAACACCCAAAGAGAATACATCACCATAAGGAGACGTGTACACAGTGGTTGATAGGACACTCCCAGCTGTCATGAACTGCTCTCGCTTTCTGAAAGAAGAGACAGGAGATATTCTCCAAATCCTGAATGACAATCAAGCTGGGTACAATCACAATATCACCAGCAATGAAAGTCATCACAACACTGAGGTATTTAGCAACGGGAAAAATGCAGCAATGCAGCAGTGATGACTTGGAGTCAAATCTACGTCTTAAAACACTTTTATTCTCAGTGACCAGTTGATCCAGAAGCAGGAACACTGTTCCTCTGTCCAGCTGGGTTTCCTACTTCTATTCTTCTCGCGGTTTGTAGAAGATTTGAACACCAACCATCTCTGCTTCTTCTAGGCTGGTTAGCAATCACAGAGACTGATGAAAGCCGAGACACTTTACCCTCGTTAATACCAGATGATGAAAGATGACCAGCGTGCTAAATGAATGGAAGCAGATATATAGAACTATCAGCATGTGAATACTGTGGCAGTGGGAGTTTTCACAAATTGTATAGGATCATTTTTAAAGTATAGCTTACTATTTATTTATTCTTAAAGGCTTATTTATAACTCCACAGTCTTCATAGAGATTACATTGTGTTCTTAAGTTTATTGATTTGACGTCCATTCTAGGCCCATTATCACCAAAAGTGTATTTTTATCTAGCTTTTAGGATCAACCAATCACACCTTCTGAAATGATGACTCATACCTAGCAATGCAGTCGACCACACCTCCTCACTAAGATCAGAGTTTCTGTCCATTCCTTGATCAGAGTCTCTGAGAATTTTCTGGAATCACTGCTAAGCTAAGACTGCTAGCTAGGAATGTTTAGGCTAAGCTAGGAGCTACACTCACACACATGCACATATGCAATGCACCTCCTTCCCACGCCTTCGCAGCTTTTACCCATCCAGTTCAGCAGGCAGGGTCTGATGACGCAGATGGCTGCCTGTCTGAGCTGGAATACCTTGAATGCTGAGTTTTTTTGTTTTTTTTCCTGGTCCCACACTGTACTCCCCCAGACGAGTGTCGTCTGGGAGCTGCCTTTTTTTTTCTAATTGCTTGAAAATAGGCAAAAAAATAATATTAAATGGAATTGGAACTAGTAAAAATGGCTCTGTATTAAGATGTGTTGTCTTAAAACAAGTCCCTGTGTCTTGCTGAAATGGTACTCTTCAGGCAATTGTGTCTTATATCAAGTGTGATGAGATATTTTGACTAGAAATGAGACAAACATACTTGGTAAGATTTTGTTTTTTTGCAGTGTGTTACAGCTATTAATGGGTGAAATTAGTGATTACATCAAGTTTTTGTGTTTCTTCTCCTTTTCTCATCCAGCAGGGCAAACAGGCCTCCTTTGGAGTTCTCCCCCGGAGGCAGGAACTCAGAACATGTAACTAAACTTCTTGAACCTTTTGTTGAGTGTGTCATGAAGTGTTCTTTATTAACATTCTTAGCATGCAGTCGCTAAACAACAGAATCTCCCCGAAGCTAAAAGGAAGGTCAGTCATCTCATAACCTGCCTCCACCATCAGCTCTGAGAACCACTCTGTTCACATTCCACATGTCACATTCCACACATGAGGTGTGTACTGTGTATTTCTTAATGGATTTTGTTATTTCAAACACAAATCCCACAATGTCCTATTTTTACAACGTGTAACCTAAATTGTTACATTGTTACCATTAAGGGACAAAAGTGTCAAAAATGCCATGAAACCTTCTGGTGAAGTTAGCCAGCACAGAGAGAGACACCCCAACACAATGCTGTTTGAGGCGGCTCACTGGAGTTGACAACGACAAGAGTGTAGAATGATGCTTACTTGGATAAAAGAGTGAGACCAGTGTGTGTGTGTGATGAGCTGAGAGCTCTGACTGATAGTGGGAGGAGGGGAGAGCTGTGTGGGTCCACGATGAATCCAAGTGTAGTAGCCTGAGACAAGCAACACAGCACTCTTTCAGATGCGTGTACATGCTTGGACATCGAGGTCCAATGATTAGAACCTCCTAAGAGAGTTTTTGGTGGGACCTTCTTAGTTAGACTTTGCTGTTCTCTTTCATGTTGAAGCACTACAGTAAAACACCCAAAGAGAATACATCACCATAAGGAGACGTGTACACAGTGGTTGATAGGACACTCCCAGCTGTCATGAACTGCTCTCGCTTTCTGAAAGAAGAGACAGGAGATATTCTCCAAATCCTGAATGACAATCAAGCTGGGTACAATCACAATATCACCAGCAATGAAAGTCATCACAACACTGACCTCGGTGTCCTTTGGAGGCAACACAGTCTCACACCTAGTCGTCACATGTTGACGTTTGGTCATTTAGCCCTGACGTCCTAACCCGACGTCTAGGGGGCCCCTCTTCGTCGCTTGACGCCGTAGAGGGTCATCCGATAGATTTGAATGCAAATCCCTCATCGTTGTATTTTGACGGAAAGGGGGTTAACCATGCAGCGGTTTGTCTGTGCTGGAGATATGTTTTTTGGCGATTGATTTTGTGTTACAAATGTGTATTTTGCAGTAGCTACCGTGCGGCGCATATGGTGAACAATCGTTGGTGCGGTGTTGGTCATTTCTACATGCACTACATCGGTAGGTCATAGTTGGAGGAATTAAGGTAAGTACAGCAAATGTGTTTAATTAACGTTTGAGAACAAAAGTTATTTTTTTTTAAAGGTAGCTAGCTAGCTATCTATCATGATAACAGTTATATATGACTTTTAGAAGACGTCAGGACATGCACAGTCAAATATCATGTTTGTAACCATGTTGCTTTGCTAAACAAAGTTGTTTAAAGTGAAAACCTGGAATGGAAAAGGACAGACAGATAAGACAGGTGTCCATTGGTGTCTGTAAGCAGATTTTCAAATGCTATTATCATACTTTACATAGTTAATTTACCAATCACAGTATCTATTGTTCCAAAGACAAAGCGTGTATTATAGTAGTTAAGTAATATATTAATATATAACTGCCCTATGTCTGAAATCAGGCATGGTCCCTGAGAACCTGAGGCCCTCATGAAAGGTCAGAGTGATCATTGGATCATTTAAAAGTGTGAAGTAGTACACAATGTACATACTAGATTGTGTACTACATGCATACTGTGTTACTTAATGCACCTTTTTATCTAACTTGGCTACACTAATTTATCTCGTCATCTTCCAATAGAAGCTGTTGCATACATAGCCAGGTATTATGATTACAAAATATCTGCATACCTGAGGAATGTGTTCTTGTACATTTTCCAATAATCTTATAGCAATTTAACAGTAATACTTAATGCTGTCTATCTGTCTGTCTTGCAGTGGGACAAAGTGGAATAACTCCTGGGAGCCAAAACACAACATTCAAAGGTAACATCCTGAAATAGCCAATAAATAGTTTGACCCTGTTACTGTGTCATAGTGATTTTGTTATTGTTGCTGGGTTGTATGTCACTTATGGAGACTGTCAGTTATTATTCTTTGATATAACTGCTTTATGATCTGTTTTGCTTGATCTTTGAGGAGACAGGCTACATGAATTCATTCATTCATTCATCTTCTGTACCCGCTTATTCCTGTTAAGTCGTGGGGCGAGAGGCGGGGTACATCCTGGGAGACAGACGACGCGGGAGAACCCGGAGAGAACCCACGCAGACACAGGGAGAACATACAAACTCCAAACAGAAAGGAACCAGTCGGCCCATGGATTCAAACCGGTGACCTTCTCACTGTGAGGCATCAGTGCTAACCACCCTGGCTACATGGATGATAAATGTTAATGTCTGGTAATGTTTTAAAATAAAATACCTGCCACCTGTCTCTGTCTGTGTTCATTTCCATTCAGTTTCATGATTGTTTCCAGTTTATAAATTAGCAGCATGAATAGGTTTGTTTTCAATAAAAACAGGTGAGGGGTTAACAGACAACTTCATCCAATCACACCCATTACAGTAGCTTAGCCAGCATAAAAGACAAGCCCGTGTTATTGAGAAGTACATTCTTACCCATCAGCTGAATGTTTGTGCTTATATTGCTTGTTAATTACTCAGAATTTATTTAGTTTTGATTGACATTTATTGTTAAAGGCATAAGCTGTGAACCAGTAGTTCCACTATAGGTGAGGATAAAAGTTACAATATTCTGAAATCAAGGATACCTGTTGCATATCCTCAGTAGTGTTTTGTTAAGGTGCTGTTTCTTCATTGAAACACACAGATGTCAGAAATGACCTAATGGACATCATAACAAAGGTATGTGTAACTGTCCCTTCACAAATAGCTGTTGTGATGTTAGGTTCAAGATGTCTGGTGGAACAAATGAGCAGATACAATATAAATTACTAATTCAGTTGTAAATCTGTCAGATATGATTACCTTACATGATTTTTTTCTCATTGTTTAAACAAATATACTTATATCATGGTCTGAGTCCTCAAAGCCTCTCTGAATCTAAGCCTGTGCACAGCTCTGTTCATGAAATGTTACAATCCATACTTTGTTGTAGGACTATAATAAAGATATCATTGGAAAGGTCTCAACATGGGGAATAACATATGTTAGTTTAGGGGTTGTAACTGACTCATTCTTTGATCTATTGACCTTTGAACACTGACTTCTGAGAATTTTTTGAAGGCTTAAGGCTAAAGTAATTCTGCATCAAAAGGGGCTACAGACATCGGACAAAGTGCTGTAGAAAGCTTATGAACTCTGCCTTTTGTGCCTGTGTGACTATACCTAGTGGATATAGACAGAAAGTGGGAGTGCTGTCCAAAATGGTATCTTTTCACCCACTTGACAATTATATGCTTAAATTTTGGTAAGAATGTGTTTCTCCACACCCTTAAACCTCGGCTTTGTATTTATTATATTATTTATAAACCTTCGATTCAAGGAAATCACTAATCGTGGTAGAAACTACAAATCCCTTGATACAAAGTCACGTGATATTTGTAGTTTTTTCCAGTTTTAAAACACGATGACATTGCTTTAAGTCGATATATGTTAAGAAAAAGTAAAGAGAGTTTATTTAGGATGTGTTTAGAACCACGCAATATAGATTTATGCCAAACAGCAATGCAGTTTGGTTCTCCCGCTTCAGTAGGCTTACAGTAGGCAGGGTTTGGATTAGTTTATCTGCTGAACACATGAAATATTTACTTCAGCCGAACTTGTAACGGCAGTGATTATAGTTGTTTTAAGTTAGGAAATGACACACAACACTGCATTTGAGTCGTTTATTTGAAAATATTATGAAGCTTTGCTGTAGTTTGGTTGAGCGGCAAAAACCGAACGCAGCCAATTTACGGCGGACAGCTATAGACAGGAATGGAATGAGTCCAACTACGTCATAGGATTTCTGCCGATCTCATAAGCCTTCTTTTAATAATACAGTTCAAAATGCACCAGGTTTAACGAATGCATTTAGTAATACGGCATTAGTAGCATTCACTTTAAGGGTGTGGGTAGTATTTTTACACTAATCGGCTCGTTTTCTACCCCGGCATGACGACGGAGGTTGACCGGCGGATCACCTACGGAGGCCGGCCGTTCGTCTCTGAGATGACCCGCTGCTCCTGCTTCACTTCTCCGAAAACATCGGAGCAAACTTCCAACCAGGCGTTATTTGGATAAACTGATCACATATTGGGGATCTGCACCGTTACTTTCTAGGATGAAAAAATATTAAAACTTAGTGGGCCAGACATAATACAGAAATCTAGGGCAGAGTCTGCTGGTTTTGTTAACCATAGCAACAGTTGCTATGCGTCGCATGTTGAAAATGAGATCGAAGAGAAGTTAAAAAAACAAACAAACAAACAAACAAAAAACACAACAGGTAGTAAAAAGTAGTTTTACATGTAACTCCAGTAATTATGTCATTTTAATGTATATATATATATATAAAAAAAAGTCGTGGTAGCGAAGACAAGGGTTTCTGCCCCACGAAAATGTTCACCGCACAAATGATTGTTCATATGTACACGGTACTGCAAAATACACATTTGTAACACAAAATCAATCGCCAAAAAACATATCTCCAGCACAGACAAACCGCTGCATGGTTAACCCCCTTTCCGTCAAAATACAAGGATGAGGGATTTGCATTCAAATCTATCGGATGACCCTCTACGGCGTCAAGCGACGAAGAGGGGCCCCCTAGACGTCGGCTTAGGACGTCAGGGCTAAATGACCAAACGTCAACATGTGACGACTGTGTAAGTTCTCAGTCATCCAGGTCATGGTAATCCAAAAAAGTTTTCAAAAAAGGCAACTGGACTTGTAGATTTTGGAGAAGACGTTTCACCACTCATCCGAGTAGCTTAGAAGATACTCGGATGAGTGGTGAAATGTCTTCTCCAAAATCTACAAGTCCAGTTGCCTTTTTTGAAAACTTTTTTGGATGGGTCAACATGTGACGACTAGGTGTGAGACTGTGTTGTTGGAGTTCACCCTCGGAGGCAGGAACTCAGAACATGTTGCTAAACTGCCTTAACCTTTTGTTGAGTGAGTGAGTGAATTGTTCTTTATTAACATTCTTAGCATGCAGTCGCTAAAAAACAGAAACTCCCGGAGGCTGAAAGGAGGATCAATCATCTCATAACTTGCCTCCACCATCAGCTCTGAGAACCACTCTGTTCACATGTCACATTATTTAATAATGATTAAAAAGTACATGGAAATGAAAACGCAGGAACCACAAGCATTAGGCAATGAAGGAATAAGGCAACAGAAGAGCCCAATGTCTGACAATATCTGATTAAAGCTTTTCTTACTTGAGACACTAACCCTCATGCCCTGTTGGGGACAAAAGTGTCCTTAGCTTAGCTTAGCTTAGCTTAGTGGTGCTTATGAGGTGTGTAGCGTGTATTTTTTTAACAGATTTTGATATTGATACAAGGATAGGACAGTGCCTGTGTCAGTTGCTACCAAGAGACCTAAATCCCACAAAACTTGACCGTGCATGAACTGCACTGGCCAGTGGAGGAAGGCTACCAATACCTGCTGCAACTCTGGAAAGTATATTTGCAAAGCTCACACAGCACTCAGCTGCAGTTCCTGTGCATGGGAGTGAACTGAGCTCACACACATTTATGCACACACTCTCTGCAAAGATGTTTCAACGACTAACGACGAGTAACATGTCAGAAATAAATCAACATTTGGAGGTACGCTATGCTAATTTATGGCGTTTTTGAAGGGGACACTTGTGTGCCTTACCCTTGTGTGGTGTGTCACAAGGTGCTGAGGAGACATCGACATCATGCAAAGAAAATGAACAAGAAGTACCTGTTTGAGCGTGAAAATCTTTAGAAGGACTTCTCAGTCACATACCACATAGTGTACATACCAAGACAGAAGTTTATTTGTGCGGTACCATTCGAGAAGGAATATGATCCAGGCACCATTAGTGTCCAGTGTGTTTTGATCCACATCTGCAGGAAGTTCAGTGGGATCAGTGGTTTTACATTCCTTTTCAACATTTTTAATCTGGTTTGAAGAGTCCCCCTGGACATCAGACACAGAGTTACATCAGGACAGCTCAGCCGTTGACACCACCTCCGCCCCACCTCTTTCTCTCCTCCTGGGAGTGGACAGCAGCGCAGGTGAACATAAAAAGAGACGGAGAGAGAGAGAGAGACACTCACAGAGCCATCGGTCCACCAGAGACATCAGAGACGTCCTCGTTAGCGGCAGCCTTCATCGTCCTCGTCCTCTATTGACGCTGTACAGGGTGAGACAAGCTCAACACCTCTGCTGTTATTATTCTAAGACACAATATTCATGTGTTATTTTATTTTCTACTTTTTTTTCACATAGTAATATATAATTTTTATATAATTTTAATCCATAATCCACTTCGGGCCTGATCATAAATACCAAATGTGTGATTCATTTCTAAAATTTTACCGCTTTATTTGTCAGTGTCAGTGATGGCATCAAAAAATTTTGTAAAAAAAACAAAAACAACAACAAAAGTTAGATATTAAATCTTTTTCAGAATCTTAATGCAAAGTGTTTTTCCTGGTGTACTGTTGTCTGACAGTTTCAGGACCAAACTGTGTCTTTCTGACTGGGACTTTGTGAGACGTCCTCTAAAGGAAACAAGAGTGACTGTGGTTTGTGGCTGAGACGCTGCGTGCTGCTCAGAAAGAAACAAGCCGTGGCATTAATTAGTCCACATGTTAGATCTGGACCGAGGTTTTCACAGGAGTCTCTAGACTCTGTGGACGGTGTTAGAAACTAAAAACTAGTGAACGCCGTTTCATTGAGGAGCTCTATCAAACGTCAGAGTGGGAAGTCAGAGTTCATTAATGACTGAATACGCATTAAGAGCTTTAAAGTGCAGGACGTCTGGATTGACATGTGATTTCATTGAGCAGCTGCTGTAGGAGTCAACGTTTCCTCCAGAGAGTGAACATTTAGAGAGACTCCACCATCACATTCATGCTCTCAGCTTCTTTTTCATTCTGTCAGGAAAAGTAGGGAACTGTCCAATCAAAGCCGTCCGTCTGTGTGTCTTCCAGCTCTCTGTCGGCTGATTGGTCCCCTCCAACATGGCCCGCCTCCTGTTCTACCTGTCCGCTCTCGGCCTCCTGGCAGGTAAGGACGCCGTGTCTCCAAAGACGGAGGAAGCTTTAAGTGGTGATAGTCTGTCAGACACGGAGAGACTTTCCTGTCGTCTTTGTTTCTGAGAAGAACTGATGTCAAAAGTCTGAAGTCAACATTTGGACATTGAGCTGTCTCTGCTGTCCAACCAGCTAACACCTCTCATGTGTCTCCATGTCTTCAGGTGCTGCTGCTCAGGTGTTTGAGGATAATACAGAGTTCAACATCAGCTCATGTCCCGTCACATATTATGGACGGACGTATGATCGTGTCTATGTGAGTAGGATGAATGTGTTTGTGTCTTTAATGCTGTCCAGCGTCCAGTTAAGTCATGTGATCATCATCAGCTCATCAGTGGTCTGAGCGCTGCAGCTGATTGGACACAGCTAAGTGCTGCAGTCTGCTGCAGGACACACTGTCCGTCCACTGCTTCATGTCCTCTTGATGCCGTCTGAGCGTCTCATTAATGTCCACCACAGTGTCTCTGAGTCCGTCAGCATGATCTGCTGCAGCGTCCTGAAGCAGAGTGACGGCTCTGACTGAAACCTGCTGCTCTGTCTCTAACGTTCAGCTTCTTCAGACGTCTTGTTGTTCACTGACTCGTTGTGTCTCTGATTTTAACAGGCCAACTTCACGACCCAAAACTTTGTCCTCTGTCTCGACGGCTTCTACGACCCCGACGCTGCAGGAGACTGTATTCTGGCGCCTCCGTCCACAAAGTCAGGATCTGACTACGCTCAATTTTATATAAACCCATCAAGAGTTTCTGGTTTTGAAACAATGATCCACCAGAATGTGCCAACCATTACCAGCACCATGGACTGCTACCCGTATTTCCTTGTGTATCCCAGCGGGGTCAAAGTGAGTGTTGTTCATTGTCAGTTAAATGTTTTTAGAGTCGACTGTTTCTGATCCAGTTAACTCTTCAAACACCAGAACTTCAGTTTGATTTTGAATCACATCAAATTATTTTTAGAAGTCTGAATCTTCTCTCTCCTCTCTTTACAGTGTGCTATCATTCTAGTTGTGTTTGGGGAAGAAACAGCTCTGGTTACAGAATTACTGACTCCTACGACACTGGTGAGTGTATAAATATATGTGTGAGCAACTTTGCATGTGTAATAATGGAGTGAGTGTTAAATGTGTGACCCAAACATTTCCTTCTAAATGTGTCTGTTGCTCTTTTCTCTGTGGTTTAACAGGAAAACATGATGAGTTTAGTTTACGAGAAGAAAACTTTTCTGTAACATTTTCTATGAAGGTCTAGTTTATAATGCGTTAGGAACACCTGCATAAGACATTATAATGCATTTATAATGCTTCATACATGCCATTATAATGGTGTATCATCATGTATATGAACTTACCCCAAGGTTTATAAAGTATTACAAGTGTGGACATAATGTATTATAAATTCAGCACTCATTCATATTGTATAGCTCCATAAAACATTTTGTTTTTGCAAAATAAAGAGTAAAGGTCGACTTCTGCTTTACTTACACTCAGCAAACGTCTGCTCCTAAGTGATCATAACTGTGCTATAACATCATACAGTTGCTAAAAACTTCATACAGTGTTGTCACTTCACTAAAAGCTCTTAAAGTCCTCCTGTAACATATTATTGTTTATAAGGCACTACTCCGTTTCTGCAACTGAGCGTTTAGTATCTTTTCTATGTCGAGTATTTCTCTGTGTGTCTTTACAACTGGCTAAAGTAAGGATGGTTATAATGTGTAAT
This sequence comes from Planiliza haematocheilus, assembly GCA_005024645.1. NCBI lineage: Eukaryota > Metazoa > Chordata > Actinopteri > Mugiliformes > Mugilidae > Planiliza > Planiliza haematocheilus. The sequence goes on from SRSE01000889.1 coordinate 2,348,927, forward strand.
GTGACCCAGGACTTTAGAGTCTTCATTCAAACACTGTTGTCACTAGAATGCAGGTAGAAAACATTAATGAGTGTTTGATGCATGATACATTATGTCCAACACTTATAATACTTCATAAACATTGGCATACGTTCTTATACATGATTATTCACCATTATAAAGACATGTATGAAGCATTATAAATGCATTATAATGTCTTATGTGTCTAATGCTTTATAAACTAGACCTTCATAGAAAGTCTTACCAACTTTCCTTTTGTCTGATTTCACTTTTCTCTTGTTTCTGTGTAGGCGCTTGACATGAAGGTCAGTGGTTCTACAGTCGATACGCTGAATCACACACGCACTGCAGAAAACCAGTTAACATATGCATACTTAGACGTCAGTGGATGCAGACAGTCAGGTTGGTAGATCGTCAACTAATCAACTGTAAACACTGACTCAGTAAAACTGTAAAATGTAAAATGTCAAAGTGAGTCTTTGATGTAAACGTTCGCTCCCTCTCAGGTGTCCTGTATAAAGCAGGTGAAGTCGTGAGCTTTGATCCAGAAACCTGCACCACTGTCACCTGTGATGACGGAGCCACCCAAACCTCCACCTGTGGTCCCATGGAGCGCTGTCAAGTCAACAACACGTAAACATGACCTCTTTGTATCTAGAAGGAGCTGAGATGAAGCAGGGACCAGATGAGGGATCTTTAAACTTTATTTGTTCAGGGAAGTTTCCCTGAGAGCTGCCGTCTCTTTGGGTGTGTCGTGTTGGGTTTCCATCAGCTCTAAGTCACCACAGCTCCAAAGCAGCCTCCACGAGAAAACGATTAAATGAATAACTCATGATAAAAACTTTTAAACTACTACTTTCTAAATGTGTAAATTCAGTCAGTTGGGCAGTTTTGACATTACTGGGCGTATTAGTGCCCTCTACAGGTTATGATGATCTGTGACAGTTAGCGTTAGCAACCAAAGCTAGCAAGATGCTACAAGCCCTGTGGCTACCATAGACTGTATAAAGATATGGTGGAAGAATACGACACATGAAGGAGCATCACTGTGATACTGATGCAGCCTCCATCACGGTCACTAAGCTAACTATGAAGCTAAAGAAGTCTCATCCAAGTACTTTACTAGTGATGTTTCCACTATGTACCATAAATGTAGTTCCTGGAACCAATCCTTCTTGTGTATGAATCAAAATACAGAGTAATACAGTAAAGCATTCAAGCTGTAAGCCTGAAATTCATGGTCCAAGAATTTAAGAATTTAACATAATAAATGTTCTATTTAGTTTAAAGACGACATATAAAATGTTGAGACATGTTGAACACCAGAGGGCCCCCTGGTGGCCGTGGCCTCCAGCAGCAGCTCATGATGTTGTCTCTGTCCCTCTGTGCGTCCTCCAGCTGCGTGTTGGACACCATATGCACTGTGACCGGCCCCACCATCATCGACATTCACGGCCATGTTAACTCCATCCAGGATCGGTGTGCGTACTCTCTGCTGTCTGTCCCAGACTTGGACGTCCTGGCCACCTTCCGCGAACGGCGTCGTACAGATGTGAGCTTTGTGGACAGAGTGACGCTGAGACTGGACGAGCCAGTCGTTCACATTCACCTGGAACAAGACGGGACAGTCCGGGTAAGCGACCTGCAGCCGCTGTCCACGTGTCAGAGTGGAGCTTGATCCAGAGTCCTCCTCATAGTCAGAGACATTGGACGTATTCTTCTGATGCTGCTGGACGTGTTGCTGTGGAAACAGCCTGTTTATCAGTTGGAGATGTTTCAGCGTTTCCTTCACTTTGTCTCTGCAGCTGGACGACTCAGCGCTGACCCTCAACAGCTCGGTCCAGCTGGTTCATGGCGTGGAGCTCTCCAAGGACCAAACTGGAGTCACCGCCAAGGTGTCCCTGTCCAACTTCACCACTTCTGTCTTCTTTGACGGCAGCACCGCACAGATCCGTGTGGAAGGTGCAGAAAATGAAATGTCTCTTGTGGGGCATGGGGCTGTTAACGTGGTGTCCTCCAGTTTGATGCTGATCATTCTGTCCTGAACCTGTCCAGGTCCATCTGGATCGTCTCTCCAGGGCCTGTGTGGAAACGCCAGCGTGTCTTTGAGTGGACTGAGTCTCTCTAACTACAGCTCCCCCAGGTGAGACGCTGTCCCCTGAATGCTGCTTGATATACTGAGTGTGTTGGCATGAAGCAGCCAGAGCAGGTAACCTTGTGCTGTGTGTCGCCCCCTAGCTGTGAGCAGCAGTACCCTGACACTCCTGACAGTAGCATCAACTGCAACATGACGACTGAACGGTGAGACAGCAGCAAACGTTTGTCTGCATCATACCTTGATCTCTGAGCTCTACTACCTGTTAGGTCCCATGATTAATGCCATGTGATCTCAGAAGGGATGGAAGGTGAACACACCTGAGTCTTTCTCTTCATCTGTCAAACAGCTGTAACCTCCTGAAGGAGGCGCCCTTCACCACCTGTAGCATCGACCCAGAGCCCTACATAACCGCCTGCATCGACACTTTGTGCACGTATCCTGCTCTGGATGGTCTCAACTGTCAGTTCCTGGAGGCCTACGCCAGAGCCTGCAGCCTGTCCAGCGACGGCACGCTGGGCGGCTGGAGGTCAGAGGCTGGCTGCCGTAAGACCTGACGCTCTCCACCACCGTCTCTTAAAGAATTCAGCCCTTGTTTTCAGAGTGATATATCAGTTTTTTCCCTCTGCAGCTGCCCCTGAGGCCTTCTGTGAGGACAGGACCTGCAGCGCTCATGAGTTCTGCGGTGAGAGGACGGTCGGCGGTGAATCTGCCTGCTTGTGTCGGGCCATTTTTGCCTCCAAGTACAGATCGACAGACGCTTTGGGTACGACAGCTGTGACAGTGACGTGAAAACGAGGAGAAAAGTTGGAGGAAATCTTCTAACTGTGATTTCTCTGACCCAATCTGTGACGTTCAGGTGATCCGACGGTCTGCAGTCAGAACTCTGCTTCCCTGACTCTGGTCGGTTGTCTCCTGGAGGAAAAAGGCATCGACTACTCCGTGTTGCACCTCAACGACCCAGACTGCGTGGGTCAGATGGACGAGGAGACCCACATGGTGACCTTCAGCTTCGACGACATCAACAGCTGTGGGACGGTGATCACGGTGGGTGCTGAGCTTCTCCTGCTCTCCTCTAGTCTCAGATCTTTCTTCAGCTCTGCCCTCTGTGGCTTCTCTTCATGCTGGTCATCTAAAGCCGCTTAAAGGCGGAAAGATGAACGAGCTTGTGATGGATCTGCTTCAGTAACAACATGTGAACATGTGTGTGACCCTACAGGCCAACAACAGCCAGATAATCTACAAGAACACCATCAAGACCCAGAACAGTTCCTCCGACATCATCACTCGCCAAGACCAAGTCTCCATTGACTTCTCCTGCGTCCACACTCAGCCGGACATCAAGACGATGGCCTTCAGAATCAGAGACAGGTGTGTGGTGGCTGCTAGCTTTGGTTTGCATCAGTTTACCGTCAGAAGTGTGATGTGAGTGGCAGACAGATGACCCGTGTGTGTCCCGTGCAGCTCTGTGATCCAGCACATCACATCTGGAGCTTGGAATTACTCTCTGACCATGACGGCCTACACCGACGCCGGACGCACACAAGCTGTGGAGGCCAACACCGAGGTCCTGCTGAACCAGAAGATCTGGGTGGAGCTGGTGACGGACGGGCTGGACAGAAACATGGTCGCCGTGGTGACCGACTCCTGCTGGGCGACCGACCAGCCGTCGCCCACCGCGACTCAGAGATACGACCTGATCGTTAAAGGGTGAGACGCTGGGAGGAGGCGGCCTCAGATGGTACGTTTGACGGCTCTGACTGATTCCTGAATGAGCGTGTCTTCCTGTTTGTGAGCAGCTGTGCCAACCCCGCCGACCAGACGGTGAGTGTGGAGGGCAACGGCCTGGGAACCTCCAACTACTTCTCCTTCAACCTGTTCCAGTTCTCTGGGAACTCTGGTGACGTCTACCTGCACTGCAACCTCCAGCTGTGTGTGAAACAGGAGAACAGCTGTGCTCCGGTACGCCTCGCTGCCAAACACACCACTCACCTCTGAAGGCTCCTAAAGTCTGGACTTCATTTCTGCGTCTTTAACTTCCAGGTTTGTAGCGGAGGCGCTCGGAGACGCAGATCTGCCAGGTCCACATACGAAGGTGAAGGTGCAGCCTTGATCAGCATGGCCTGGACTAATTAGGTAAGACTCTGAGACATGTGTGTGTTAAATAGACTGAGACGACTGTTGACTGAGTGAGATTGAACAGCGGTTCAGACAGCGGTCACAGTTTGGTCTGGTTCTCTCCTCAGGTGGTTTCCACGATGGCTCGGACGGACCAACAGGCTGCCGACCTCTACAATGATCCCCAACTTTTGATTGGTCCTGATCCAGAGCCTGGATCTATCTTAGTGGACATACAGTGAGGACAGGACCAAACTGTCGTCTCAACATGGTGGAGGGTCCATTTGATTTATATTATAATCTAATGAATATATCAGAGGAACATCGACACCCCTGAAGCTCTAACCACTGTGTCCTCCATCACTACATCTCCCAGCATGCCTGGGGGCACTGCAGGACCTCCCAGGAGGCCTGCAGGCAGTCACATGTCAGCCCTGTGACCTCGTTCATTCAGAGAAATGTCTGCTCACAGGTTGCGTACGAGGCCTCCAGCCAAAGAGGCATCTTTACTCCTCAGGCTGTTTGAGGTGAAACGATCAAGAATCAGACCAGAAACCAGAGGTTAGAGGAGATACAGGCTGGGGTCATGAAGTGATTTAAAGGTGATGGGTTCATTTTAAAATTAGTTGTGTAACAAGCTGGTAGTCGAGGCTTTGAAATAGGAGCAACATGACATCAGTTTCCTTCCAGTTTGATTTGTAGAAGGGTTTAGCTTGATTTGAGGTGTGTGGATTGTTTGACGGTGATCTAAAGAAGAGGAAGGATGTTTTAAGACTCTGAAACGCTCACTTGGACAGATTTGAATCTAATTTAAGAGCCGATAACAACCAGAGTGAACGTAGCTCAAAGTTGAGACATGAATCAAAGAGTTCACCTGCAGACAGAACCAAGAGAGGACTGGATCTGAGCGTGCTGATGGTCAGAGAGTTTGCAGACATCCAGACATCCCTAACCCTTTTAATGTCAGCTCAGTGCTCTAGTCAGGATGCTCCATACGACCAAAGATAAAACCTCCCAGAGCTGCAGTCTGAGCAACACCATGAAAGGCTGCAGTCAAGTCCAGCAACGTCGACCTGAATATGCAGCCCTGCAGAGATCATTTAGTGTCGGTGCTGTTGTGTTGTCTGGAAGCTAACTGAAGGTAGAGAACATGTGTTCCATCCTTCCTCTCAGAAAAGACACCAGATTTGAACTTGTAGCTGCTATGTTTCTAATTTTCTGTTGATTTGTGGGGACAGTTCAGCTGCTCTGCTGCGTCTCTGTTATTCTCTCACTGTTTCTTCAGCATGAAAAAGACCAAAAAACAGAAATAAAGGATGAGGGTTAAAAAAAAACCTGAGTTTGTCTTCTTTTTCTGAGGTTCATCACTTCCTGTTTACTGTTTAGAGGTTAGCAGTTAAACTGAATGATCTGCTCCTTGGAGGGACAAGAAGAAGAACTACAAAGACAGGCTTTACTGAAGCTAAAGTGTCCACATCAATGTCCATGTTACTCTGTCACAAAATTAAGTTCTGCCAGGATGACTTTCTAGCTTTGATTAGCTCCTGTTAGAGCTGCAGTAGTATTAGTAGTAGTAGACAGTGTCACATTAATCTTCCCCTTTATTTCCTATGAACATTTTATTTCCTATGAACTTTCCTAATGAACATCAACATCTAAAATCAACCAGTCAACACTTAATTCACTGTAAATGGCAACAAACCTCTAAACCATGAGAACAACAACAGACAGAAGGTAAACCACAGATACCTGGTCCACAGGAGATGGATTCACAAGTACTAAACTGGTAATTAGACATAATAATGTGTATCTGAATCTCTACTACACATCCATTGTGTCAGCAGCGGGATGTACCGACAGTTAAAGTGTTTGATGGACATCTATAGGAGGGGCAACAATCAACCAAGCTACACATTGTCCCGGTAGTCTTGTCCACATAATGTTGATCAAACAGCAGACGGGTAGAAATGTTCTTCGAGAGCAAATAATGAAATAAAATATTTAAAAGAAATGTTTATTGAGTGGATCTGGAAAAAAAAAAAAAAAGTCTTGCACCCATTGAATGTAGTACCTAATTCAGCAGAATTTTGTTTAACCCTTGTGTACCATTAAAAACCACTACCCTTTCATACGGTTAGTGGCTGAGAACAGCCACTAACTTTTAATTGCTGTAAAAATATATCAGATGAATATTTTTTTCAACCTTTTTTTCATATATCTGTTAATCAACCTCAGCCCTAATCAAAACTGCAAAATATTAAAAAAAAAACATCGCCAACATGTGCAGCATCAGGTTTTCAATAAAACTTCCTTTCGTTTAACTGGCATTTAAAGGGTTAACATTTTAAATTTAGTTTTAAATACTCAGTAGTTTTGATCAGGGCTGGAGTTGATTAACGGATTTATGCAAAAAAAAAAGTAAAAAAAAATGTATCTGATATATTTTTACACCTGTCAAAGTTAGTGGCTGTTTTTAACCACTAACCGTATGAAAGGGTAGTAAAATTGCCCACAATGTATTTTTGGCCTATTGAAAATTTTGAGATTATATTTTCTAAGTTTATGTAAAACTAAGGTTCCTCAGCAAAAATCAGTTCATTCGCTGTTAAGACAGTGAAAATTATGGTCAAATTAAGAGCAAAAAATTACTCCAAGTGGCTGTTTTCATCCCCAACCATACACAAGGGTTAAATAACTGCCTACAAGTAGGTTAGTAATGTCTACAAAACACCAGGATTTAAAACCTACAGAAGCATGAAATTGAACTGTATGCACTGTTGCATAATTTCACATGAGTAAATATCAGGATTTTTACATATTCTATAATGTGCACAATGGTAAAAATTGATATTGTCCAGGCTAAATAAAATGTCCAAAGGTTAAATTACGCATACATTGCATCCCGTAGTGGGAATCAGTACTATTCTGTAACCAGATTCGTTTTCAAGAGGTAAAAGCTAAATGTGGCTATTCTATTTTTACTAGAAACTTGTGAAGAGGTTGTGCTGGGTGGTGTACTGTCCTAGATGATGTTGTGGATTCTCCCGATAAAATGGTTCTGTAAATGTCCTGCTCCAAAAAGGCCTTCCTGTCTTCAGAAGTGATTATTCCAAACTACACTGTCATAGAGGTGGTGATGACACTCTCAAAGGTATTTTTTGGACCAAATGTCCACAGCCTTCTCAAGAAGTACAGTCTTGTTCTGAACTCATCAGGTCTGCAGTGTCATCTATGAAAACATCATCTCCTCAAACAAGTTTTCAGTATGAAACAAATGCAGATTTGACAAAGTGCAAGATTTTTTCTCTTAGTGTTTTGTTGCCACGTGGTCATGTGGTTTCATCTGTGGGTTTTTTTTCTGTTCTCTTCTAATGCCAAGCAAACAGGAAGTCAGAGTCTTTTAGTGTCTGTCAAACTGCTGCTGGTCTCATTTCAGTCAGCTGCAGAATGGAGGGAACATCTGTCCAGAGGCTGCTGGGTGAGTCTGATCTGCTGGATGTGTATTGGTGTCTAAACGTTGAGAGATGATCACTGCTGCTTCCCACAGCAGAACAGTCATTAAAGCTCAAAGTGTGCTTTCTCTTTAGTTCTGGGCTCTCTGCTGTGCTGCACAACAAACCAAGGTTAGTCAACTTCTTCATTCTGTTTAAACCTGTTCTATCTTTATAATTGTTGTTATTTAGAGTCGATGCTTTGAGTCAAGATCTCTGATAGAAAAGAACACAAAGAGATGATTAGAGACATTGAACCTGTAGATGATCACTAGCTTCATGTTTCTGTAGATGTTCAGAGAAGATTTTAAGAGATTCAGATTCAGAAAACTTTATTCTTGCCCAGGAAGCAATTTCAGGAATAAGTGAGCAGCATGACGTGAAATTACAAGATCTTTTTAAGGACCAAAAAAGTAGATCAAATAAATAAAAACAAAAATAATCATTAAACTAATGTGCTATTAAAAAATACTGCGGTGGAGGAGTGTCCATGGGCTGTTTGTTGACGGACGTTTTCAACTATGAGTCTGTTGTTTGTGTGGTTAGGGGGGTGGGGAGGTGTGACTGTGCTATGGTTGTGTGTGTGCTAGAGAAGAATCAGAGAGAGAGATTGAGGCCTCGTCCACATGCAGCAAAACCATCTTTTCCTCCTCCGTTTTCCCTAGCGGTAGAATGTCTTTGCTGACTCCAAAGGAGCAGAGTTTCTTAGTAGGTGTTGTCATTGCTGCATTGAGTTGAAGGTCATTCAGAGCTTTTGTTTTACTTTTGGGCGCATGGGGGTGACTGTGGAGTGTTTCCAAAGATGGAGTACAGTGCTACTACATGCTCTAGAACAAGGTCTGAAAAAATCCATCTGATTTCTGAGTGCAATGCCAAAAGACGCAGCCACTGATGTTGTCCGAGCCATGTGAGCTGCTGTCTGTGGTTCCCCTGAGGGCTCTCACCTCGTCCTAAGTGTTGAAGGTGAACGTAGAGCTGCCGGGTTTGAGGGTAGACCTCATCTCCTCAAGCTGGATGGTGTTGTCGGTCTCGAATCTGGTGTTAAAGATGTTGAGGACATCTAGGAGGAGTGTGAACATGTTTCATGTTGATTAACAACTAAATGAACCATCTGACAAAGAAACGATACAGAATATGAGATTAGTCAACAATGAAATGAATCATATTGTTTCATCTGAACCCTCCCAGCTCGTCTGACTGTGAGTCCCAGCAGCTCTCAGGTCTTTGAAGGAGACTCTGTGTCTCTGAGCTGTGAGGAGGACGACAGCTCTGCTGGATGGACTCTGAGGAGAAACACCACCAAACGACAGAGGACTCAGTGTGGAGATGGGTGGGGAAAACCAGCTGGTTCTTCCTGTACCATCAGCTACATCGTCCCATTGGACAGTGGAGTTTACTGGTGTGAGTCCAGAGAGGGAGCAACCAGTAACAGCATCAACCTCACTGTCTCTGGTAAGCTCAGACTGTGGAGTTAGTATTGATGAAGCTGTGTGGAAATGGATGAAATGCTGTAGTTTGTCTCTGTGTTGAGGTGGACCAGTGATCCTGCAGAGTCCTGTCCTCCCTGTGATGGAGGGAGATGACGTCACTCTGCTCTGTAAAACAAAGACCACTCCCTCCATCCTCTCAGCTGCTTTCTATAAAGATGGCTCCTTGATCAGGACTGAGTCTACAGGTCACATGACCATCCACCATGTTACCAGGTCTGATGAAGGCCTCTACAAGTGTCACATCATCAGTCATGGAGAGTCTCCATCCAGCTGGATCACTGTCACAGGTGAGGAGCTTCACTTTGATTTCAACTCTTATTTCATCCACATGTTCACCTGACCAGGTGAGATTCTCTCTACAGAGAAACCTACAACAACACCTCCACCTACATCTACACCTCCACCTACATCTACACCTCCTCCATCATCCTCCCTCCACCTTGTCCTCAGACTAGTCTGCCACCTGGTGGTGTTCTGTCCATACTTCATCTCCACTCTCCTCGTGGTGTCTTTATGTCGACACAGACCAACAGGTAACATTCACTGATCAATCAATCAATCACAGTTTTCTGAATTCATTCACATTTTCTTTATCACCTGCTCTGACTGCAGGAAATGACCTCCCCGTCTCCATGGTGATGACCTCAGCCCATGCTGAGCAGCGATTGGATGATGACTATGACGACGTCCATGATGTCACCACAGAGCATCACTTCTGAAGTGATCTGGTCTCTGGTCTGATCCTGAAGTCAGAAACCAGCATCATCTCTTCCTGTCTGTAGTTGATGTGTCAGAGTGGAGAGGATTCAGGTGGAAGTGAAGGAATCTGGAGGCAGATGTCCTAAACTGGCCACCGTACAGAAGCTAACATCAGAGCCTTTTCTCTGCTCTTCACTTCAGCTTAAACACATCCAACATGACTTGGTGACTCATCTCCATGGGGAGTTACATGTGTGGACAGGAGCCATATGGAGATAATATCTATATTTTTATGGGTTCTATAATGTGGACAATGATAGAATATGATTATGTAGAGAAAAAATAAAATTTCTAAAGGTTGAATTGTGTGTACATTGACTCTTCAAGTGGGAATCCATAGTATTTCGTAGTACAACGTGTTGTCCTGAACACATCAGGCTGCAGCGCCATCTATGAACACATTGTCTCCAACAAACCTTGAGAACTGAAGAAGCGATTCAGAAGAATGGTGAGACGTCTTTTGAAAACAAATTTAAAAAGTCTAGATGCATTTCCAAATGGTTTTTGGACATGGATGGTTTAGAACCTTCACAGACACATCGTCTCCATGTGAAACAAGTTGTCTGTATCAGTTCTAACAAACTCATAGATCTCTTCTCTTAGTGTTTTGTTTCCACGTGATCATGTGGTTTCATCTGTGGGTTTTTTTTCTGTTCTCTTCTAATGCCAAGCAAACAGGAAGTCAGAGTCTTTTAGTGTCTGTCAAACTGCTGCTGGTCTCATTTCAGTCAGCTGCAGAATGGAGGGAACATCTGTCCAGAGGCTGCTGGGTGAGTCTGATCTGCTGGATGTGTGTTGGTGTCTAAACGTTGAGAGATGATCACTGCTGCTTCCCACAGCAGAACAGTCATTAAAGCTCAAAGTGTGCTTTCTCTTTAGTTCTGGGCTCTCTGCTGTGCTGCACAAAAAACCAAGGTTAGTCAACTTCCTCATTCTGTTTAAACCTGTTCTATCTTTATAATTGTTGTTATTTAGAGTCGATGCTTTGAGCCAAGATCTTTTATAGAAAAGAGCAGAAAGAGATGATTAGAAACATTGAACCTGTAGATGATCACTAGCTTCATGTTTCTGTAGATGTTCAGAGAAGATTTTAACAGATTCAGATTCATAATTCATGCTTACAAGTGAGCAGCATGAGCTGAAAGAACAAGACATTTTTACAGACCAAAAAATAGATCACAACAAAGTATATACAAAAAAGAATCCATCCAGAAAATGTCATGAATTTAGTAATTATACAAAACTGTCCATAGATGATGTAAATATGACTGTAAGAGTAAAGTCCACATGTAAACAATAATTATAAGGATTATATATTTGCATGTTATGGAATAGACGGTGGGCCGAGGCCCCGTATCAGCTTTAGATTTTGAAAATAATGATCCCCATGGAGGGAAAACCTGGATCTTTTATGATTTAAAGTTTATTTTTTTCCCAATCAGATTTTCCTTGTTGGCACTCGTAATTCTTGCACATTTTTTCATAATCATAGTTTAAAGTTCGTTAAATTTGCAGGCAAACGCCGCAGCCTACTATATCAGTTGAACCAATGGCACGCAGCGCTACAAATCACGTGACGTTATTCAACCAATCAGACCGAGATGCGAGGAACAGCTGTTGATGTCAAAACTTACCTGGTGGACACCGCGTAGAGAGGTGAAGACGGCGATAAATCACGGAATATTACAAGCTAAATAAGAAGCTTACATGTGTGTGGGTAAGTATTAATGTTGTTGGAAAATGCTAGCTATGCTATTTATTTGTATAACCTTTGCGAGGCGGCATTTATTACGTTTAAAGGTAGCGCTAACTGTTAGCCGTTAGCCTAATCCTGGCTTTTATCATCAATTGTGCTGCTTGAGCTTCACGTGTGAAGCATAGGAGACATGAATCTACATTTTAGTATCATTGACTATTCTCGTCGAGTTAATATTAACATTATCCACGTCACACGATGTGAATAACCCAAATTGTCGGAGGTTAAGCTGTGGCAATTTGGCAGCTGACCAGCGTCAGTCATTAAGAGGTTGTTAAGCCACCACGGTGTGGGAGTATAATTAACGTTACTGGTTATTCTATTGGTGTTACCGTCATATCCAGAGAGAGGGATAACAGAAGGAATTTAAATGATCTAAAAACATTGTTCTCTGTGGTATACCCCAGTCAGCAAATTTCAAACAGTGAAGTAAACTACCCTGAAATGTTGTTGAGCATAATGGCATGTTTCAATAGTCAGGCTAATAATGTATTAATTAATTAGATGCACCTTTGTGTCTAAGTTTAAGTTGTTTTTAAACCAGCTTCGTGCCATATCAATTATGTGAAAGTTGAATTCAACTAATGGACTAACAATATTTCCACTAGGTGATACTCCCATGGCGGACAATGAGAAATGGTGCTCAAACCATACACTGTTGGTGAGTAACTTTATTCTAATGTCTAACTGTTAATAAATCAGAATGGTTCATAACATATTTACAGAAACATATAACATTAACATGAACAGTAATCTTGTTTTCTCCACGTGTTCTTGAACACAGTACTGGTTGATGAAGGGTGTTAGCCTCTCATGCTGGCCCTGGAACCACTAGTCATCTTCAAATGACCTATTGCCACAGTTTGTGCATTGGCACAGGTTTGTACATGGCAGTTCATGTATTTTGCAGGTGCATCTGCCCTTAACACAGTTTGTTTTTTTACAAGAGCAGTGCACCAGTTCAAGGATTGCCTCTGGAGCTGGGGGAAGTGTCATCCAGTCCACTTCTAAGAAATCTCCTGCCATCTTCCAGCCATGACATTCAGGGGCGGGAATATCAGGCCTACACTCAAGGCTCCTTCTGTGGACTGCAGCCTGATAGTTAGCACGCTGGATGTGCTTGTGCAAGCAGTCTTTATTTGGAGGCAAGTCTCTCTCAGAGCACTAGGTATTAAACTGCAGGAAACTGATTCATTGATTATGTTAATTTTGTCCTCTCGTAGATATAAGTTATTTTTTTCTTGTGTTTAGACAAAAACTCAGATGGTGTCTCTCACCAAAGCGGGCGAGAGACACCATCAACTGGGACGAGGGGGCATACACCCTCTCGCACACCTGGGATTCCCTGCTCCAGAGACCATCCAGGGTGGAGGGGGAGCAGCCAGGAGCATCCAGCGAGAAAGTTGTTATACCCCCCCCCTCCCCAACATAATTCTAAGAAACAGTGCAACAAACTTATGTCATATGAGACAAAGTTTGGTTCTCAAATGTAGTTTGCATAATGTAATTGTGTTTTCATATTGTTTTCCTTCACAGATTCACAGCTGAAGTTCAAGTTTCACATTTACATGACTATTCTTTTCTTATTGGACACATACCCTCTTTTTCAGCCTCCTGGTGAAATAAAGGTGCCTTTTCAAATCTTCTCTGGGCTCGTTTTATGTTTGTGATGTTGGTGAAGTGGCTGTAGCAGTCTCTGTGGTAGCCACAGTTAGCTGGAATAGCAGCAGGTTCCTGAGGTTTGAGGTTCACAGTTAACTTATTTAAAAGGACAGATAATGAAGGTACACACATAAGAAGTAATATATATATATATATATATATATATATATATATATATATATATAGTCAAAGTTTAGTTACATTTTCAGTCTCTTGGCAAGCTAAAGCTATCCATATAACTATGTAGTATGACAAACAAACCTGGGTTGTAAGTTTAAATCTCAGCACTGCCTCTTCAGCCACAGTACTCTCTCTAGTACCAAGGTCTTTCCAGAGAAACACAGCAGTAATAAATTTCTTCCATCCTGTGTCTGTAAACGGGGTTACAGGACCATTTTTTTCAAAAACATGCATACAGCACTCCATTGTTGTGGTGTTTGCTAGCAAACATAGTTTGAGAGAGAAGTGCGGCTAATTTTTGTGACGTTATGCTCATCGTTTTTGTCAGAGGATTGACAGGTGGAAAGAAAACTCACTGGACCTCAGATGTTGGAAATTGTTAATATTTATTATGTGCTAAATTCACAGTGACATTTTGAGGACATCATTGTTACAGAAGACTGAAGTTTTCAAAAGATGGGATGACAGGACATCCTACATTTTCCTCCTTTCATCAAGCTTAACGAACTTAAGGGCCGTTAATTTTACCTCCTCTGACTAAATGTGATTGATACGCAAAATCCGTGTTACATTAGCAGTAGTAGTATGTGTGTGTCCTAAGTGTTGATGTACTGTACGCCGATGCCGGTACTTGACAGCAGTTAAACAATAGATCCATGGTAACTGGCAAACAAAGAAAAAAAATTTAAACCCCCGGGAAATTTCGAGGCGTGCCATTGGACAATATCTACAGTGACGTCATAGATATCGGACCCCGAGTATAGCTGCCCGCTCGGTTTGCCGGAGCCAGTAACTCAGACAAAGTTACCGATAAACAAATAATGTGCAAGAGGTAAGAGTGCCAACAATTTTTGTTTAATTTGTTGAAAAATTAAGATATTGTACACAGAAAATTACATCCTCCCTCGGTGGGGATCGTCCAAATACACGTAATCTCCCCTTGGCCCACCGTCTAGAAGTGGTAGTATGGGTAATAACAATGTAAACAAATAGAAACAAAAACAACAATAAAAATAATAATTAATATAGTTTGCTATTAAAAATGTATTGTGGTGGAGGAGTGTGCATGGGCTGCTTGTTGACAGACGTTTTCAACTATGAGTCTGTTGTTTGTGTGGTTAGGGGGGTGGGGAGGTGTGACTGTGCTATGGTTGTGTGTGTGCTAGAGAAGAATCAGAGAGAGAGATTGAGTGTGTGTGTTTGTGTGGAAGTTAAGAAGCAGGATATCTTTAGGGAAGAAGGTGGCCTTCCTCCTCTATATCCACAGGTGGAGCAGTGGAGCCACTGTTTCTAGGGGAGTCACTCAAATGTTGAGTGGAGGAGGCTCGGACTTCAAAAAAAGTGTGAGATAACGTGGGGGAGTCATGGACTAGTCACCGAGTTAATATGCGAGAAGGAGAGCCAACATGGGAGAGTGATGCCAGAGAGGCGCAGATGTGGCTTAAGGAGCTCACATGTGAGAGGGACGCCAGAGGGACGTCAGGGCAGCGCAAGAGGATGGGAACGAGAGCACAGAATGCGCAGAGAGACACCAAGGCAGTGCGTGTGCCGGTCGCAAAGAAGAAGAAACCACAGGGCATTACAATATGAAGTACTCACAGCGGTAGAGCATAGCCTGGAGTTTTTATTCCCAGGTGACTCCCAGGATGCTCAGTGTAAGCAGCAGAAGAGGCACCTGAAGCACCTGGTGCGGCGGCAGGCCTCCTTCACCCCCTCTGAGCCACCCGGTACCCCGTACCCGGTCTGACGACCACAATGGACTCTTTGTCCACTCTCTTTGCACCCCCATTACATAATGGGTGCTCTAAATGGTTGTAAATGCCATCTATGACGAATAGTTTTCCATCATCAACAACTCTGCTTGTGCAATATGCAAACTGGAATGGGTCAATCAGGAGGTTCATTGTTCTGATGATGGATGCAGCATTTTATGATGCTCTCCATGACTTTCATCACTAGGGAGGTGAGAACCACGAGCCGATGGTGGAGTGTTTCAAGAGATGGGAGACAATGCTACTGTCCATGGAGCTCTGGAACAAGGTCTGAAACATGCCACCTGATTTCTGAGCGCAATGCCAAAAGACTTGGGTGCTTATGTTGTCCGAGCCATGGGAGCTGTTGTCTGTGGTTCCCCTGAGGGCTCTCACGTCGTCCTGAGTGTTGAAGGGAATGTAGAGCTACCAGTTTTGAGAGTAGATTTTATTTGCTGGAGATGGATGATGTTGTTTGTCTCGAATCTGGTGTTTAAGATGTTGAGGTTGTCTGGGAGAGATGTGAACATGTTTCATGTTGCTTTACAACTGAAAGAACCAGCTGACAGAGAAAAAACACAGAATGTGAGATTAGTCAACAATAAAATGGATCACTGTTGTTTCATCTGAACCCTCCCAGCGCGTCTGACTGTGAGTCCCAGCAGCTCTCAGTTCTTTAAAAGAGACTTTGTGTCTCTGAGCTGTGAGGAGGACGACAGCTCTGCTGGATGGACTCTGAGGAGAAACACCACCACAGGACAGAGGAGTCAATGTGGTGCTGACTGGGGAGAAGCAGCTGGTTCTTCCTGTGAAATCAGTGGTATCTTCACCAGGGACAGTGGAGTTTACTGGTGTGAGTCCAGAGAGGGAGCAACCAGTAACAGCATCAACCTCACTGTCTCTGGTAAGCTCAGACTGTGGAGTTAGTATTGATGAAGCTGTGTGGAAATGGATGAAATGCTGTAGTTTGTCTCTGTGTTGAGGTGGACCAGTGATCCTGCAGAGTCCTGTCTTCCCTGTGATGGAGGGAGATGACGTCACTCTGCTCTGTAAAACAAAGACCACTCCCTCCATCCTCTCAGCTGCTTTCTATAAAGATGGCTCCTTGATCAGGACTGAGTCTACAGGTCACATGACCATCCACCATGTTACCAGGTCTGATGAAGGCCTCTACAAGTGTCACATCATCAGTCATGGAGAGTCTCCATCCAGCTGGATCACTGTCACAGGTGAGGAGCTTCACTTTGATTTCAACTCTTATTTCATCCACATGTTCACCTGACCAGGTGAGATTCTCTCTGCAGAGAAACCTACAACAACACCTCCACCCACATCTACACCTCCACCTACATCTACACCTCCTCCATCATCCTCCCTCCACCTTGTCCTCAGACTAGTCTACTACCTGGTGGTGTTCTGTCCATACTTCATCTCCACTCTCCTCATGGTGTCTTTATGTCGACACAGACCAACAGGTAACATTCACTGATCAATCAATCAATCACAGTTTTCTGAATTCATTCACATTTTCTTTATTACCTGCTCTGACTGCAGGAAATGACCTCCCCGTCTCCATGGTGATGACCTCACCCCATGCTGAGCAGCGATTGGATGATGACTATGACGACGTCCATGATGTCACCACAGAGCATCACTTCTGAAGTGATCTGGTCTCTGGTCTGATCCTGAAGTCAGAAACCAGCATCATCTCTTCCTGTCTGTAGTTGATGTGTCAGAGTGGAGAGGATTCAGGTGGAAGTGAAGGAATCTGGAGGCAGATGTCCTAAACTGGCCACCGTACAGAAGCTAACATCAGAGCCTTTTCTCTGCTCTTCACTTCAGCTTAAACACATCCAACATGACTTGGTGACTCATCTCCATGGGGAGTTACATGTGTGGACAGCAGCCATATGGAGATAATATCTATATTAAAATTGTCAAAAGGTTGAATTGTGTGTACATTTACTCTTCAAGTGGGACTCAGTAGTATTTTGTAGCCCTTTCATGTTTTGTTCTTTGGTTCTAGCCAAATGGAGAGTGGGCCGGGAACTGAACGAACTGCCAATTTTATGTGTCACTCTTATAAACTCTTTCAAATTGACTCAATGTGTAAAGCAACCAAGCCTGTTCCTTTCATGCACCCCTGTCCTGTGGGGTCCTCCAGGGGTCGATTTCGGGGCCCCTGCTTTTCACTATTTATATGCTACCCCTGGGGAAAATTGTTCAAAGGCACAACATAAACTTTCATGTATATGCAGATGACACCCAGTTGTATGTTCCTCTAAAACCTGGCTCTTCAGATGTTTCCCACACTCTTTCTTGCCTAACAGATATAAAAGCATGGATGTCCAACAACTTTCTCCAGCTAAACGATTCAAAAACAGAGGTCATCCTTTTCACTCCATATAGCTCCAGCACCTGCATTCCCAGCAGTCTCCCCTCTACCCTCTGTCTCCAGAAAGAGGCTGACAACTTTGGTGTTATTTTAGATTCAGAGCTTTCATTTGACTCACAGGTAACCAAGTTTGTACAATCCTGTTTTGGGTAGTTGAGACAGCTAGCAATAATCCATCCTTTCCTCTGTTCTGCTGACATGGAGAAGGTTGTCCATGCTTTTACATCATCACGACTTGACTATTGTAATGCTCTGTACGCTGGAAACCTACACAGACTACAACTCATCCAGAATGCAGCTGGCAGGTGACCACATATCTCCAGCCCTCGCCACGCTCCACTGGCTGCCTGTGAGTTTTAGAATTGATTTTAAGATTTTACTACTTGTTTTTAAGCCCTGCATGGTCAGGCTCCTGCCTACATCCGGGACCTGCTTTTATCATACGACTCTGACTGCTGCCTGAGATTGACTGGTGCAGCCCTGCTTACGGTCCCGAGGTCCCGTCTTGTCACTAAAGGTGACCGGGCCTTTGCTGTCCATGCTCCACAACTGTGGAACTCCCTACAAGGAGATTTCAGGCAGACGAGCTCAGTGGCTTCTTTTATATCTCTTATTATAACAGACCTTGAGAACCAAAGAAGCGACTGAGAGGAGTGGTGAAATGTCTTCTAAAAAACTCTTTGAGTCTAGATGCATTTCCAAATGGTTTTTGGACATGGATGGTTTAGAACCTTCACAGATTCAACGTCTGCATGTGAAACAAGTTGTCTGTATCAGTTCTAACAAACTCATAGATCTCTTCTCTTACTTTTTTGTTGTCATGTGATCATGTGGTTTCATCTGTGGGTTTTTTTCTGTTCTCTTCTAATGCCAAGCAAACAGGAAGTCAGGGTCTTTTAGTGTCTGTCAAACTGCTGCTGGTCTCATTTCAGTCAGCTGCAGAATGGAGGGAACATCTGTCCAGAGGCTGCTGGGTGAGTCTGATCTGCTGGATGTGTGTTGGTGTCTAAACGTTGAGAGATGATCACTGCTGCTTCCCACAGCAGAACAGTCATTAAAGCTCAAAGTGTGCTTTCTCTTTAGTTCTGGGCTCTCTGCTGTGCTGCACAACAAACCAAGGTTAGTCAACTTCCTCATTCTATTTAAACCTGTTCAATCTTTATAATTGTTGTTATTTAGAGTCGATGCTTTGAGTCAAGATCTCTGATAGAAAAGAGCAGAAAGAGATGATTAGAAACATTGAACCTGTAGATGATCACTAGCTTCATGTTTCTGTAGATGTTCAGAGTTTAAGTGACAAAGAAGTTTCATTTCGCTCAACAACTCAAAGATTCAAATAACATAGAATTAATTTATGTGATGTGAGGGGATTTCATTACCATCAAATTTGTGTTGTTTCATCTGAACCCTCCCAGCTCGTCTGACTGTGAGTCCCAGCAGCTCTCAGGTCTTTAAAGGAGACTCTGTGTCTCTGAGCTGTGAGGAGGACGACAGCTCTGTTGGATGGACTCTGAGGAGAAACACCACCAAACGACAGAGGACTCAGTGTGGAGATGGGTGGGGGAAACCAGCTGGTTCTTCCTGTAACATCAGCTACACCTACCCATCAGACAGTGGAGTTTACTGGTGTGAGTCCAGAGAGGGAGCAACCAGTAACAGCATCAACCTCACTGTCTCTGGTAAGCTCAGACTGTGGAGTTAGTATTGATGAAGCTGTGTGGAAATGGATGAAATGCTGTAGTTTGTCTCTGTGTTGAGGTGGACCAGTGATCCTGCAGAGTCCTGTCCTCCCTGTGATGGAGGGAGATGACGTCACTCTGCTCTGTAAAACAAAGACCACTCCCTCCATCCTCTCAGCTGCTTTCTATAAAGATGGCTCCTTGATCAGGACTGAGTCTACAGGTCACATGACCATCCACCATGTTACCAGGTCTGATGAAGGCCTCTACAAGTGTCACATCATCAGTCATGGAGAGTCTCCATCCAGCTGGATCACTGTCACAGGTGAGGAGCTTCACTTTGATTTCAACTCTTATTTCATCCACATGTTCACCTGACCAGGTGAGATTCTCTCTGCAGAGAAACCTACAACCTCCAACCTCCATACTTCATCTCCACTCTCCTCATGGTGTCTTTATGTCGACACAGACACACATATACTTCGCTTAATTCACAGCGGCGAACAACATTAGCATGTCTAGAAACACAGATGCACGGCAAACTGTGGACGTGTCAGTTGCATGTCCTAAGAGATTCCACAGACACCGCACAGCTGCTCATTTCTCTATCGATGACAACTTACCTTGCATTGGAGAAAAGCAGCCACCAAACTTCCTCCTGCGCTGCCAGACCATCCTTCACTGTTCCCACTTGCTTGAAATATGCACCCTGTCCCTTTACCCCACCTCCACTCCCTCCACCCCATGTACTACGCCCCACCCATCATCCAGAATAAGAAACAAGAAACTGGACCTGCTCTTTAAAAACCCTTTTAATGTAAAGCATCATATACCTCACCTGATTTTCCGTACGTCGATCTCAGTGGACAAGAATATTAATTAAATGTTTGCCATGAGTGTTTCTAGTTATTCTTTTTTTTTTCAAAAGTATATTTTATTACTATCAATGTTAAAATTTTAATATTTGTTGTTTAAGTTGATTGAATTGATTGAAAAGGAATCCCATTCGCAGTTTCTATCCGGGTGGAATTTAGCGACGCACGAAAAACCGGAAGTCCACCCACCGGAAGTAAACAATCCTCCCGGAGATCGCCATCAAATGTTGAGCCGGTGATTTTGCGCTGATGGCTGAGAACTCAGCGGAGGGTTTGGGTGAGATGTCTAAGGCGGAGGTCCTGCGGGGATTCGTCACCGAAAGACTCGCCGCCGCCTCCCGGGAAATCCTCGCGGTCGTGGACACGATCGTGGCCGCGTACGAGGAGGAGGCGTCGGGCTACAGGGAGAAGATCGACGGGCAGAGGAGACAGCTGGAGCTCCTGCAGCCTGGTAGGTCAAACATTTAGATAAAAATAAAAAAACACAACTCTTTCAGATATCTTTGAATTTAATCATTATCATTATTTATAATAACCAGACATTTAATCTTTAATTCCGCTGTTTTCTAACTATATATATAATATATCTACACTATACATATGCCGAATTTACGTTTACACAGCATCGGTTTATTTTATCGTGTTCAATCATGTTTCTCTCATGTAAGATTTAATTTTAAGCGGAATAATTCAGAATTGCACATTTTGTTAATGGAGTTCGCCACAGATGCTGACTGCACAGGATTCTAAGCTGAAGCAGAGCATCCTGGGCAGTCTTAACTTTATCTACTGCTCCTTAATAATACAAATAATAATAATAATAATGGTAATTTATTTCTCCAGGTGCAAAGTGCAGCAAGAGCCTCGACTCTGATAAGGAAGAGGACGGTGAAGATGAGGAGCCCCGCGAGCATCTAGAGAACGTGACTGTGACTGGTCCATCAAGGTTCCTGTTCAAACAACGAGACGTATCATAGACGAACTTAATCCAGCTGCTCTTTTTCTTTTTAATAATCCGCGGCTGACCTTGAATTTTCCAGGTCTTCGCCGCCCCGATGTCGGTACAGAAGGAGGAGGAAGCCCGACCGATCTCAGATCAGCGAGACTCAGAAGGACGTGGAGCTCAGGATCCGCATCCTGGAGGACTCCCAGACCAGCGTGCTCTCCAAAGATGGTAATTTGTAATAAATTAAGTGAGAAATTGCTTCACAGCCGTCCTATTTTCTTTCCTTCTCATGTCTCTGCTTCAGAAAGTTACAAAAATAGATGCAAGGCAGATTGTACTCCTCTAATAGTTTTGGATTTGGACGCTTGGGGACAGACTTGTATAAAGAAAGTCTTCCTTTACAAACTAATCGTCCTTTATTTCTTCTTGTCTTTGTCTTTCACCTGTCAGTGCTTAAGAAATGTCCGATCCTGAGGCTGACATGTCCCCGTGGTCTTCAGGAGGAAGAATTCCTGGACCTGTTGAGATCCAGCTTCCCTCAGCTGTCCGGAGACGCGAAGTCGTTCGACATCTTAACGCCAGACAGGAGACGGAGATTACGGCCTCTGAAACTAAAGACGCTGACGCCGGAGGAGATGCACAGAATCATCAGCTGCTCGGGATCTGGGACGTCCACCGTCTGCATCCGTCTAAAAGTAGTTTAGCTCACGTTAAGATTTTAATGTTTACGTCTTTGTTTGTTTTTGGATGCTAAATGGTTTTTATTTTTCCAAACGCAAAAGGAAACTCAGGTCATTGAAGAAGACGTTGACGTCAACTCAGACATGACGGCATGTGACGCAACCAGGCAACAAGCAAAGTAATTGCGTTGTTTTACCGACAGTAGTGCAATATCAGACAGACCTTGAAGGCATCATGAAGGTATTCCCTGATTAATCTTTTCTTCTGGTTTCCACAGCAGCCCTGTTCAGGAGGTCAAGGGCAGCGAAGTTGACGCTGTGTCCAACAGCTCAACATCACCTCAACAGGATATGGAAACAGAGCAAGTTGACCATGAGGTACCAGAGTTCAGCACAAACTCTGCAGCTGAAGCGAAGGAACACGACAGCGACGACAACCAGAAACCAGACAAGAGCAGCGAGGAACCGAAAAAAAGTCATTCTAAACCAAAGATGGTGAAAAAACTAAAGGTGAGATGCTCTGGCGTCACTGAGGAAAGTGTCACTTCACTTTCATGTCGAGTCTGCGGAGCTCTGCACGCGTCGGAGGTCGTGCTTATCAAACATACCTGGAGTCATGTGGATGATCCAGGAAGTTTAGTTTGTGGAGTTTGCGGCGAGTCTTCGGAGTCCACGGACGAGCTGAAGGACCATCTTCAGAGTCGACACAAAACCGATGACTGTCACGTCTGCGGACAGTCTTTCGTCAGTGTTCTCAGCCTCAACGAGCATGTGGCAGCCCACCTAGGAGAGAAAACATACAAATGCAATGTTTGCCACAGAGCGTTTGCGTTGGAGGTGTCCTTGAAGGATCACCAGAAGCTCCACGAGGGTGTGGGTAGGCTTCATAAATGTCACAAAGTGTTTGAACTCAAGGAGCAGATAAAAGGTCACCGTAGCATTCACTCCAAAAGGAAGTCGCATCTGTGCGGCGTGTGTGGTAAATCCCTCAGCGACTACCGCTCCTTGTGTCGCCACAAGATGACCCACTCTGGAGAAAGGCCTCACAGCTGTAAGGTTTGCGGGAGGTCTTTCAAACTTCCCGGGACCCTGAAACAACACGAGAAGATCCACACAAACAGAGAAAGGTCGTACCTCTGTGACGTTTGCTGCAAAATGTTCCTGACAAGCCAGCAGCTGCAGATTCACATGAGAAGGCACACCAACGAGAAGCCATACCACTGCGGTGAATGTGGCAGAGGTTTCTCCACCAAGGGACCCTTGACAGTTCACATGCGGGTCCACACAGGGGAAGCACCGTACCGCTGCCCCGACTGTGGCTGGGCCTTCAAACGCAAGACGAACCTGGACGGCCACATGGCTCTGCACTCGGGAGTCAAACCATTTGTCTGCGGGATTTGCGGGAAAGCATGCGCCCGTAAAACATACTTGACCGTTCACATGAGGACCCACAATGGAGAGAGACCATACAAGTGTACTCTATGTGACAAGGCCTTCACTCAGAGCCACTCTCTGAAAACACACATGAGGAGCCACCAGGGAGTAGAATCTACAACGTAACACTAAAAATGGACTCAGTATTCTTGTCTTGTGTCTGTTTAGTGATTGTTCATATTGAATCAATCTCTCAAATAAAAAAAATTGGTCTGTCTGTGTCACACTCAATGATCTCATTTTGTGTAAGCTTGATATCTGTTTGCCTGTTACAAGATATTTAGCTGTCAAGATGTCCATCTTTCTATAAAGTCTACGGTTGAGCCTCCCTATACGTTTTTAAATGTCAACCTCTTGGTGGTATTCGAGGAAAACTCATGGGTTTGTCCTTTCTGCCACCATGGACGGCTGTGCCAAAACAAAACCCTTGGAGACACACCATTGATGTCCCTAAAGTCCAGTTTGTGGTCATTGTGTCCATGTGGGTCTGCATGACCTAAATCTTGTCAACGTCCCACTCATTTTTGAGGTCTGCTCTCACCCCTGGAATTTGAGACTTTACAGAAAACAGGCTGAATGCCCACTAGAAGATAACAACAAGGAGGGAACACTGGTAAACATCCTCAGGGAAAAATTACCATTGACTAGTTGTAGTGGTTGATGTTGCTGGACTTGTGTACGTCTGGAAGAGCGTCTGTTTTGGTAGCTTCAATGGGTCCAAAGTGTTGGACAGTATATACAAATATTTGTTGATTTTGGAAGAACCGGGTGGAATTAAATAATAAAGTAATTTTAATGAAACTGCATAACAGAGAAGATAAGATAAGACTTTATTCATCCCCGTGGGGAAATTAGGGCGCTACAACAGTGCAAGATGCAGAAAATACAAAAAAAAAGAAGAATAAGAATAAAATAGGTGAAGAAGTGCGAACAAAAAGTAACGGGGAAAAAAAACAAACAAGAAATGGAGCCGCAAAGGAAACACAAAGATCTTCAAGGGAAAAATACAAGAAGTAACAGGCAATTAGAAAACAGGACGTAGGTGGCAACAAGGAGGATGGAGCAAACAATCATGGTGGAACACAAATTAAAGACAACACAGGAAGTGCCAATAAACAAACAGGACATTGTAAATCCTAAAAGAATTAATATTACTCCCTTCCAGCACTAAATGATTAAAGGATCTGTGAATATAGAAGAAATATAAGCTAGCTTATGTGGAGGAGTACTCCGCTACCCCTGGTCATTGTCTTGCATGTTGTTTTGGAGGTTTTGTAAATGACGCTCCAAAATTAGCTGTATTTGCGACTGCTGCTACTTCTGTCACTGGTGATAATGTTATGCCTGATCAGTATTTGTATGCATCATCCTGATTTAGTGGTTTGCTTACAACATGCTGGCTTTCCTGCTCGGTGTAGAAACAGAAGAGGTCACACCAGACAGCTGGGCAGACCCAACAAGAATACTCTGGCGTACAAGTAAACACAAAATGAAGGTCAATCAAGAAATTGCTTAAACAGGACCTATCTGACAAAGTGAAGTAGAAATTCAGGAACAAATGAGATATCTGGAAAATGTTGTGAAGCCATTTCTAAAGCTTTGGGACTCCAGACTCCAAAATTACCCCAAGAGTGCAGCAATAACTCTTTCAAAAAGTCACAAAAGATCCCACAACAACATCCAAAGAACTGCAGGCCTCACTTGCCTCAGTTAAAGTCATTGTTCATGACTCCACCATAAGAAAGAGACTTTTGGGAAGATACTCTGTGGGCTGACAGGACAAAAGTTCAACTTTTTGGAAGGTGTGTGTCCCATTACATTCGGAGTACCACCACATTTCAGACAGTAAAATGTGGTGGTAGTGTGATGGTCTGGGGCTGTTTTGCTGCTTCAGGACCTGGGGTTCTGCTGTCAACCAAAAAATCCTAAAGGAGAATGTCTGGCCATCTGCAACCTCAATCTGACGAGCAGCACCCCCTGTTCCCACCCTGTTCAGCCTGGGTGGGAGGGGGCATCACCATGGAGACAGGGAGGTCATTTATTGCAGTCAGGGCAGGTGAAAAAGGAAATGCAGAAAATGTATCAAGACATAAAGAATTCAGAAAACTGTCATTGATTGATTGATCAGTGAATGTTACCTGTTGGTCTGTGACGACAAAGACACCATGAGGAGAGTGGAGATGAAGTATGGACAGAACACCACCAGGTGGCAGACCAGTCAAAAGACGAGGTGGAGGGAGGATGGTGGAGGAGGTGTTCACCTGGTCAGGTGAACATGTGGATGAAATAAGAGTTGAAATCAAAGTGAAGCTCCTCACCTGTGACAGTGATCCAGCTGGATGGAGACTCTCCATGACTGATGTGACACTTGTAGAGGCCTTCATCAGACCTGGTAACATGGTGGATGGTCATGTGACCTGTAGACTCAGTCCTGATCAAGGAGCCATCTTTATAGAAAGCAGCTGAGAGGATGGAGGGAGTGGTCTTTGTTTTACAGAGCAGAGTGACGTCATCTCCCTCCATCACAGGGAGGACAGGACTCTGCAGGATCACTGGTCCACCTCAACACAGAGACAAACTACAGCATTTCATCCATTTCCACACAGCTTCATCAATCCTTTACATTTCTGTCCTCATTAAATAACTTCTAGAGTTCATGAAAGCCTTACCTACTGAGTGAATAACAGTAGTTTAGGCTAAAAAGGTAACAGCTACAGTCTAAATTGGTGACACACAGCAACTCCTCCATTCTGCAGCTGACTGAGGTGAGACCAGCAGCAGTTTGAATCACGCTCAACGCCTCTTCCTTCCTGTTTGCCTTAAATTAGAAACCATATAACCACATGGCAAAAAAACAGAGAAAAGATATTTGAGTTTGTTAGATCTGCATTAGTTTGGTAAGCTCAGAGTGAGCTAGCTAGCTTATGTGCAAAAGACCAAGTCTCCTTGGTGGTCATTGTCTTGCACATTGTAGGGACTTGAGATGGAGAAAAGATGCAGAAATAACATTTAATCTTGTTAATAATAATTTTAATACATTTTATTTGTGGGTGTTTTTCAAACTATGCAAGGTGAGAGAATGTTCTAATGACATTGAGTTGAGCGACTGAATGCTCTAAACCCATGGTAGACAAGTCAGGCAGGTGGTGCAGAAGAAACCATGGCAACAAAACACTTAAAGAGAAAGGGTCTTTGTGTTTATTTGTGTTTGACCCTATGCAGAACAAGGTGGTTAGAGGGGAGGTATGTCGGCCACTTGTTGAGCTGTGAGACATTGTGGAGGGCCATGGGCTTTTTCCACAGAGCAGAGTGAAGAAGAAAACCAGGAAAGGGAAGAACAGAGATTCAGGAATTGTTCACCACTAAATAACCCTGGCTTTACCAGGAAGCTGATCAGAGACAAACAGAGCTTCCACCTCTTGTGCTCACTGGATGAAGTCAACACTTTCCTTCATAACACCTACAGAGATCTACCAAGAGAGCAGCAGCTGGATAGAGATCCCAGAAGTTGTTAAGCCATCAAGATCAGCCTCAGCCCCAGTGGAGTCTATGAATGCTGGTCAAGACTCCTCCACTAGCTGTGGAAGATCCTGAAGATGATTTTAAGAAGAGGAAGAGTTTCAATTCAGTGGAGATGTTTCCAAGGGTGTCTGGATTCACAAACAGGAGAACTCTAAGGCCACTGGCTAGTTTAAAACCATGTCAGTGCTCAGCATAGAAAGAAAGATATTTTGAAGCATCTGTCAGAGTTTCTTCTCAAGAACTACAATGTCCATAACTCTGTGAGGAAATGTGGGACTGCTGAAAGGCCTGGCTGTCTGGAAGACACAGGGACATTGACTCAGCTTCCAAGAGTGAGGGAAGAGATGAATGGTGACTTGGTGGTCCTATAGTTGGACCTCAGTGACATATATGGTTCCCTACCACACAAGCTGGTGGAAGAGGCCCTTCAGAGACACCATGTGCCCCGCAAGGTCAATAACCTAACCCTGGATTATTACAATAACTTCCAGATGAGACCCACTCAGACTGGCATTGGCTCGAGAACGGAATTGCAACTGGCTGCACCATCTCCTTCATCCATTTCACCACTTGCCATGAATATAGTGGTGAAATCAGCAGAGATGGAGCAACTAGAGCCATTCACCGACTTCTGGTGTATGGTAACCACTAATCAGAGCCTTCGCAGATGACCTGACAGTCACCACAACATCAATCCTAATGAGCAGGTGGATATTTCAAGGGTTGGAGAAGATCATTTCATGGGTGAGGATGAGTTTCAAACCATCGACATCCCTGTCAGCTGCCATCCAGAAGACCTGTAGAGACCCTCAAACCAGGAGGCTAAAAGTAGACTTATCTGGGCTTTCTGGCTGGTTCTGAGTTTTGGTGTACCAGCATGCCATCCTACCCAGGCTATTGTGGTCTTTACTACTGTTCTCAATCTCAATGTTAACTGTGGAGGCCTTGGAGAAGAATATTAGCAGCTGTCTGTGAGGGTGGCTTGTCTTGACAAGGAGCTATAAACAGTGCTGTGCTGGATGGTCCCACCAACAACCTACAACTCCTATAGCGACTATTACTATAGAATAGTTTGTGGTGACATGATTGAGGGAGTCCATGGAGTGCAGAGAGTCCAATAATTCAAGAATATCTGCTGTTGGGAAGGAGGTCTGCACTGGGAGGAAGTGAAGTGCTTCCAGAGAGGTGCAGGTGGTAGAGTCATGGCTGAAATCAACCCTGGATGGGTCTCCTGGAAGATGAAGGATTGTTGAACGGACCTAGAAGGCTGAGGAGCTTCTCTATGAAGATAAAATGACAGAGTGGAAAGTTACAAAAGAACTTGAAATACGTTAACAACGAGACACAAAGCCTTTTTTGTCAATGAGCCACTTTTATTAATAGTCAGTATTTGTCAAAGACACTTCAAAAGTGATGCTCTGTGGTGAAATCATTGACGTCATCATAGTCATCATCCAATCTCTGGTCAGCTTTGGAGGGTGGGGTCATGAGGTGATGAAGAAAATGAAGACAATTTATCAAAACGTAAAAACTTCAGAAAACTGTCATTGATTGATTGATCAGTGAATGTTACCTGTTGGTCTGTGTCGACATAAAGACACCATGAGGAGAGTGGAGATGAAGTATGGACAGAACACCACCAGGTGGTAGACCAGACAAAAGACAACGTGGAAGGAAGATTTTGAAGAGGATGTGGACCCAGCACTGGTGGGAGGTGGGGCAGTAGATGTGGGTGGAGGTGTTGTTGTAGGTTTCTCTGCAGAGAGAATCTCACCTGGTCAGGTGAACATGTGGATGAAATAAGAGTTGAAATCAAAGTGAAGCTCCTCACCTGTGACAGTGATCCAGCTGGATGGAGACTCTCCATGACCACTGATGTTACACTTGTAGAGGCCTTCATCAGACCTGGTAACATGGTGGATGGTCATGTGACCTGTAGACTCAGTCCTGATCAAGGAGCCATCTTTATAGAAAGCAGCTGAGAGGATGGAGGGAGTGGTCTTTGTTTTACAGAGCAGAGTGACGTCATCTCCCTCCATCACAGGGAGGACAGGACTCTGCAGGATCACTGGTCCACCTCAACACAGAGACAAACTACAGCATTTCATCCATTTCCACACAGCTTCATCAATACTAACTCCACAGTCTGAGCTTACCAGAGACAGTGAGGTTGATGCTGTTACTGGTTGCTCCCTCTCTGGACTCACACCAGTAAACTCCACTGTCCAATGGGACGATGTAGCTGATGTTACAGGAAGAACCAGCTGCTTCTCCCCAGTCAGGTCCACACTGAGTCCTCTGTCTTGTGGTGGTGTTTCTCCTCAGAGTCCATCCAGCAGAGCTGTCGTCCTCCTCACAGCTCAGAGACACATAGTCTCTTTTAAAGAACTGAGAGCTGCTGGGACTCACAGTCAGACGAGCTGGGAGGGTTCAGATGAAACAACAGTGATCCTTTACATGTCTGTCCTCATTAAATAACCTCTAGAGTTCCACATATCATAAACTAACTACGTTTCCAACAGTAAAAATGAAATCTTTAACATGAGAGCAGAGGATGTCATGGAAGATGACACTTTTTACAGTGTATTGACTAAGACAGCCGGAGATTCATCTTTTACAGCGTAGAGAGCAGGAAGCAGAGAGAAGCAGAGGCTGCAGCTGCATTAGCGTTGCATGAAGACACATCCAGCGTTGAGTGTCCAGAAACTGAAGACCAAACAGAGACTGATGGTTCCTTTGATCAAATTTCTCTCAGATGTGAAAAGAAACTAAATTATTTCAGCTTCCATGAACTTCAGCATGAGCCTGTGTGTGTTTGCCTTCCACTTCATGAAAGCTTTACTCCTCACTGAGTGAATAACGGTAGTTTAGACTAAAAAAGTAACAGCTACAGTCTAGATTGGTGACACACAGCAACTCAGGCAACACATTGCTGAACATGTAGACAGTTTAATAACGACTGTGTGAGCAGGAAACTCAGCTTCCTGTGTCTTTCTAGCACAGAGGAAGTTATGGCTTCAATTGTCTGAAACTAGCATCAACACAGACTGAATATCCACATAAAAAGTGGTGAAGTGTCCCTTTAAGGCAGCTGGTCGCTGGACTCACTCTCACACAGTAAAGACACACAGAGTTTTGATGGCGTTTCTTGGACAGACTCAGTGACGGTCAGACTGTAACAGAGGAAGTTGACTAACCTTGGTTTGTTGTGCAGCACAGCAGAGAGCCCAGAACTAAAGAGAAAGCACACTTTGAGCTTTAATGACTGTTCTGCTGTGGGAAGCAGCAGTGATCATCTCTCAACGTTTAGACACCAACACACATCCAGCAGATCAGACTCACCCAGCAGCCTCTGGACAGATGTTCCCTCCATTCTGCAGCTGACTGAAATGAGACTAGCGACAATTCGACAGGTGCCAAAAGCCTCTGACTTCCTGTTTACTTGACATTTGAAACCCACAGATAAAACCACATGATCAGAGAAAGAGAGAAAAGGTCTTCAGGTCATAAGACCAGTTTGATACAGACAACTTGTTTCACGTGGAGACGATGTGTTCATAGATGACGCTGCAGCCCTGATGAGTTCAGGTAGTTTTCCACTTTTAATGTTTCTCCTTCATTTTCACTCCAGCAGTGGTTGTAGTGTTGATGCAGCCAGCAGGTGGCAGCACATTGACACAGCTGTACCTGAAGCTCAGAGTGTCAGCCTGTTGTCTCCATGCAAACACGGACACTGTGTGTCTGTGCCGACAGGAACAAACAATGCTTTGATGTCCATATGCTGTTGCAGTATATACAGATATTTATTTTTTAGTTTTGCAAGAAGAGCTAAATATAGGACATGCACACATGAGGAACAAGGAACCAGGGACCATGAACCAGGCAGAATGAAATGATGAAGTCACTTCCAAATAATAATATCATCAAGAGATTAAAAGACAAGAGGCCAGGACGATAAAAAACAAAAACCGCCGAAAGTCTTCAAGGAAAAACTACAGGAAAACCAGAGAAAGAAAACTGATGACGACAAAACTGCAAGACAGCCATGTGGACCAAGAGACAAAAAAATTGAAAGGCATCACTGTATAGACGCAGAGTCCATTAGGAAAGAGGACAAAGGTGGAACAATCAATCATAGAAACAGGAGTTACTGTCGCCTGGCATTAAATAATTCAGACATACAAGCTAGCTTACGTGAGTGGAGAAGTCCAAGTACCCGTGGTGATCATCATCTTGCATGTTGTAGGGACTTGTTGGTGAGAAAAGATATTATTATAAAAGCAGAATAAAGTACATAGAAATGAGCCGGTTAAATAAGCGTAGTAAGCTGTTTTAAAAAGATGTGTTTCAAGTCTGGAACTGAAATATGTCAGAGAGTCTTTGTTTTGAATGTCAGGCGGGAGAATGTCCCAAAGACGTGGACCTGAGCGACTGAATGCTCTAAAACCCATGGTAGACAGAGTTGGGTGACAAACTCAAAGCTATGCAGGATGACGCCCCCCTGGTGTCCTGGATTGTAGACTACCTCACCAGAAGACCACAGTATGTGCGGCTGCAACACGGTGTGTCTGACAGGGTGGTCTCCAGCACTGGGGCTCCACAAGGGACAGTCCTCTCCTCCTTCCTGTTCACCGTCTTCACCATGGACTTTAACTTCCAGACAGAGAACTGCGGTGGGAAACTTTGTCACATGGTGCGAGGACAACTTCCTTTAGCAGAATGTGACGAAGACAAAGGAACTGGTTGTGGACTCAGTTGGACATTGTGGAGGACTACAATAAACTGGACTGGTCAAAGAACACTGAGGGACTCTATAAGAAGGGACAGAGTCGACTCTACCTTTTGAGGAGACTGAGATCCATCTGTCGGACAATGTTGAGGATGTTCTATGAGTTTGTGGCCACTGTGCTCCTGTACACCGTTGCATGCTGGGACAGCAGGCTGCGTGCAGACTCAACAAACTGATCCTCAAGGCCAGTGATGTTGTAGAGGTGGAGCTTTGAACACAGTGTCAGAGAGGAGGATGCTGGCAAGAGTGGAGACCATCCGGGACAACACAACTCACCCACTCCACAACACACTGGCCAGTCTAAGGAGAACCTTTAGTAACAGACATGTACAACAGAACGCCACAGGAGCTCATTCCTGCCTGTGGCTATCAAACTTTATACCTCCTCACGCTCAGTGTTGGTCACTCTTAACACTTGTAACACTTCAGATTTCATATTTATATTTATCTCTTACCTCTGTATATTGTGACAGTGTGTGCAATATTGTTTCTTTTACATTAAAATGCATCTTTATTTTTTATATTTATTTTTGTATTATCTTTATTCTATTATATTTGCTCTGTCAACCAGCAACTGTCACTTTATGGGAGCAACAGCAACACAACAATTTCCTTGAAAGATTAATAAAGTATTCTGATTCTGATGATTCTGACTCTGCTATGATGGAGCTCGGTTGTGAACCTTGGAGGTGAGTAGCAGAATCTCGTATTCAATGCTGGATTTTATTGGAAGCCAGTGGAGCTGCTGAAGAACTGCAGTGATGTGGTCCATGGAGGGAGTCTGGGTGATGGAGTTTGTGGAGGCATTTGAACGGTTAACCTGGAATCCAAAAAAGGTTTCAAAAAAGGCAACTGGACTTGTAGATTTTTGGAGAAGACGTTTCACCACTCATGTGTTTCCCCAATGTACAAGTCTGTACACTCCTCACAGCCTCTGGACAGCCTCTGGACAGCCTCTGGACAGATGTTCCCTCCATTCTGCAGCTGACTGAAATGAGACCAGCAGCAGTTTTACAGACACTAAAAGACTCTGACTTCCTGTTTGCTTGGCATTAGAAGAGAACAGAAAAAACCCACAGATGAAACCACATGATCACGTGGAAACAAAACACGAAGAGAAAAAATCTTACACTTTGTCAAATCTGCATTTGTTTGATACTGACAACTTGTTTGAGGAGATGATGTTTTCATAGATGACACTGCAGACCTGATGAGTTCAGAACAAAACTGTCCTTCTTGAGAAGGCTGGAAATTTGGTCTATTGACCAAAAAATACCTTTGAGAGTGTCATCACCACCTCTATGACAGTGTAGTTTGGAATAATCACTTCTGAAGACAGGAAGGCCTTTTTGGAGCAGGACATTTATAGAACCATTTTATCGGGAGAATCCACAACATCATCTAGGACAGTACACCACCCAGCACAACCTCTTCACAAGTTTCTAGTAAAAATAGAATAGCCACATTTAGCTTTTACCTCTTGAAAACGAATCTGGTTACAGAATAGTACTGATTCCCACTACGGGATGCAATGTATGTGTAATTTAACCTTTGGACATTTTATTTAGCCTGGACAATATCAATTTTTACCATTGTGCACATTATAGAATATGTAAAAATCCTGATATTTACTCATGTGAAATTATGCAACAGTGCATACAGTTCAATTTCATGCTTCTGTAGCTTTTAAATCCTGGTGTTTTGTAGACATTACTAACCTACTTGTAGGCAGTTATTTAACCCTTGTGTATGGTTGGGGATGAAAACAGCCACTTGGAGTAATTTTTTGCTCTTAATTTGACCATAATTTTCACTGTCTTAACAGCGAATGAACTGATTTTTGCTGAGGAACCTTAATTTTACATCAACTTTGAAAATATAATCTCAAAATTTTCAATAGGCCAAAAATACATTGTGGGCAATTTTACTACCGTTTCATACGGTTAGTGGTTAAAAACAGCCACTAACTTTGACTGGTGTAAAAATATATCAGATAAATTTTTTTCAACTTATTTTTTTGCATAAATCTGTTAATCAACTCCAGCCCTGATCAAAACTACTGAGTATTTAAAACTAAATCGAAATGTTAACCCTTTAAGTGCCAGTTAAACGAAAGGAAGTTTTATTGAAAACCTGATGCTGCACATGTTGGCGATGTTTTTTTTTTTTTTAATATTTTGCAGTTTTGATTAGGGCTGAGGTTGATTAACAGATATATGAAAAAAAGGTTGAAAAAAATATTCATCTGATATATTTTTACAGCAATTAAAAGTTAGTGGTTGTTCTCAGCCACTAACCGTATGAAAGGGTAGTGGTTTTTAATGGTACACAAGGGTTAAACAAATTCTGCTGAATTAGGTACTACGTTCAATGGGTGCAAGACTTTTTTTTTCCAGATCCACTCAATAAACATTTATTTTAAATATTTTATTTCATTATTATTATGTGGACAAGACTACTGCGACAGTGTTTAGCTTGGTTGATTGTTGCCCCTCCTATAGATGTCCATCAAACACTTTAACTGTCGGTACATCCCACTGCTGACACAATGGATGTGTAGTAGAGATTCAGATACACATTATTATGTCTAATTACCAGTTTAATACTTGTGAATCCATCTCCTGTGGACCAGGTATCTGTGGTTTACCTTCTGTCTGTTGTTGTTCTCATGGTTTAGAGGTTTGTTGCCATTTACAGTGAATTAAGTGTTGACTGGTTGATTTTAGATGTTGATGTTCATTAGGAAAGTTCATAGGAAATAAAATGTTCATAGGAACTAAAGGAGAAGATTAATGTAGCACTGGTGTCACACCACTTACTGCACTACTGGACCAGTTCTAGGTTCTAAGGAGTGGGGAGCACAAATAATTACACCAGAGACCGTTACTTTAAATACAAAAGGCCGGCAATTTACTGAATGCAAAAACACAGTTATAAAACACAATACACAAAACAAAAATATACCCTGCAGGGTCTTTGAGGTAAGTAAATAAATGAAAAAGGTATTTCACCCTCTTTTGGTTCTTCAGTTCACCTAAGTTACTTTAGTCTAATCTAATCTAAACTAAGTCAGATCAGTCTTTTTTCCTAGGTTGCACCTATTTTGGATTCCTATTTTAGACTCCTATTTTCTTCTTGAGTTAACTCCTTTCCTTTCTTTTGTAGGCAAGATAATACCTTCAATTACAAAATCGTATCAAAGTGGACCACAATCATTTCAAATCACATTCCAATATGAACTCAGTATGAAAATAAAGTATAACACCTTAAATCAAGTTCAAGTCCAAATGTGTGTTCAATTATCCAGTTCAGTTGGGAAAAATTCAGTTCGATTCAGTCCATGGAAAATAATTCAATCAGTTCAGTTCAAAACCAGTTCCTGATACTCCTACCACTCTGGCAGCGAGTCACCATACACAGGAGATTCCCTCACTGATGTGATGGAGAAGATGAGTCGAAAGTCTGGGTCTGGCTCGCCATCTTAGATCCCGTCTATGCAGGTGCACGCCCGCACACTGCAGACCAATCCTCGCTCCGACCGAGCTTTAAACCAAGCAAAAAACCTGACCAAAACCGGTGTGGCTTAGTTCACATAAAATCCCCGTCAGTTCCCGACCAGGTAAGTTATGCTTTTTTATCCGCAAAATCAACCTTTTGAATCTTTTTCTGCTTATCATCCACCGCTCGTTCTCTCCGATCTGTCCTCTAGGTTTTCTTTCAGGTTTACGTTATAACGTCACTGAGGTGTTGCGTCTGGCGCACTTGTCTCTTAAAGGGGCAGCGACGTGAATTTTCTGTCGGCATACTTTTTAATCCTAAACGTTGAATTATTGCTTTATTAATGTTTTTAATCAACCAATGAATTAACTTAGATCAAATGAAATTATTTATTTATTTATGCAGTTTTTAAACTATTTATTCTTATTCATGTAATATTTTAACATGGGTTACATTAATGTGAAACTGTCTACTACTAATAATACTACTGCAGCTCTGACAGGAGCTAATCAAAGCTAGAAAGTCATCCAGGCAGAACTTAATTTTGTGACAGAGTAACATGGACATTGATGTGGACACTTTAGCTTCAGTAAAGCCTGTCTTTGTAGTTCTTCTTCTTGTCCCTCCAAGGAGCAGATCATTCAGTTTAACTGCTAACCTCTAAACAGTAAACAGGAAGTGATGAACCTCAGAAAAAGAAGACAAACTCAGGTTTTTTTTTTTAACCCTCATCCTTTATTTCTGTTTTTTGGTCTTTTTCATGCTGAAGAAACAGTGAGAGAATAACAGAGACGCAGCAGAGCAGCTGAACTGTCCCCACAAATCAACAGAACAATAGAAACATAGCAGCTACAAGTTCAAATCTGGTGTCTTTTCTGAGAGGAAGGATGGAACACATGTTCTCTACCTTCAGTTAGCTTCCAGACATCACCACAGCACCGACACTAAATGATCTCTGCAGGGCTGCATATTCAGGTCGATACTGCAGGACTTGACGTGCCCCCTTTCATGGTGTTGCTCAGACTGCATCTGGTTTTATCTTTGGTCATATGGAGCATCCTGACTAGAGCACTGAGCTGACATTAAAAGCTGGATGTCTGCAAACTCTCTGACCATCAGCACGCTCAGATCCAGTCCTCTCTTGGTTCTGTCTGCAGGTGAACTCTTTGATTCATGTCTCAACTTTGAGCTACATTCACTCTG
Organism: Planiliza haematocheilus; assembly: GCA_005024645.1. Lineage (NCBI taxonomy): Eukaryota > Metazoa > Chordata > Actinopteri > Mugiliformes > Mugilidae > Planiliza > Planiliza haematocheilus. Next base: position 2,385,250 of record SRSE01000889.1, read on the forward strand.
GTTGTTATCGGCTCTTAAATTAGATTCAAATCTGTCCAAGTGAGCGTTTCAGAGTCTTAAAACATCCTTCCTCTTCTTTAGATCACTGTCAAACAATCCACACACCTCAAATCAAGCTAAACCCTTCTACAAATCAAACTGGAAGGAAACTGATGTCATGTTGCTCCTTTTTCAAAGCCTCGACTACCAGCTTGTTACACAACTCATTTAAAATGAACCCATCACCTTTAAATCACTTCATGACCCCAGCCTGTATCTCCTCTAACCTCTGGGTTCTGGTCTGATTCTTGATCATTTCACCTCAAACAGCCTGAGGAGTAAAGATGCCTCTTTGGCTGGAGGCCTCGTACGCAACCTGTGAGCAGACATTTCTCTGAATGAACGAGGTCACAGGGCTGACATGTGACTGCCTGCAGGCCTCCTGGGAGGTCCTACAGTGCCCCCAGGCATGCTGGGAGATGTAGTGATGGAGGACACAGTGGTTAGAGTTTCAGGGGTGTTGATGTTCCTCTGATATATTCATTAGGTTATAATATAAATCAAATGGACCCTCCACCATGTTGATAGTAACAGAGATAATATATGTGTCAGAGACGACAGTTTGGTCCTGTCCTCACAATACGTCCACTAAAACAGCTGCTGACTCCAGCTGCTTCACGGCAGCTAGAACTGAGCTCATCCAGGCTCTGGATCAGGACCAATCAAAAGTCAGGGATCATCGTAGAGGTTGGCACCTGTTGGTCAGTCCGAGTCACCGTGGAAACCACCTGAAGAGAGAACCAGACCAAACTGTGACCACTGTCTCTTCTGAAAAAGTGTCCTCTCTGTCACTCTGTCCCCTTGGCTTCTCTTCAGCCAATCACCTGCCATGTCTTCCTCTTATCCACTCAGCGACTCTTTAAATTCATCTCATGGAGAATGTTGGAAACACAAATTCATCACATGGAAAGTAGTTAAACAGCTGACAGACTTTTAAGGTGGAACTGAGAATCATGATGTGCTTCAGGTCAATACAAGCCACTCCACATCAAACCAGAGTCCAGTCTGAATCAGTAGTGATGCTGAAGTATCTCTTCTAGACGCCGTCAGGAAGTGTTGACGCTCAGGTCCTCCTTCCTCTGGTGCCCGTGGTGCTCCTGGTGCCCTGAATTCAGCCCGGATTCTAACACCCGGGGTTTGCACCGCCACCAACTATCCCACCCAAGCTGCACCCCACAGAGTCAAGGTGCCCCTGGTACCCCAAGATCAGCCTTTCATAACCCTGTTAGTCCAGGCTTGGAATCACAATCTCCTGCTAACCCAAGCTCCATGTTGTGGCAAGCTTTATTCTGTCTCTTTAACGTCACTGTTCTGCTTTAACGAAGTTTCAGCGTCACTCAGTCAACAGTCGTCTCAGTCTATTTAACACACACATGTCTCAGAGTCTTACCTAATTAGTCCAGGCCATGCTGATCAAGGCTGCACCTTCACCTTCGTATGTGGACCTGGCAGATCTGCGTCTCCGAGCGCCTCCGCTACAAACCTGGAAGTTAAAGACGCAGAGATGAAGTCCAGACTTTAGGAGCCTTCAGAGGTGAGTGGTGTGTTTGGCAGCGAGGCGTACCGGAGCACAGCTGTTCTCCTGTTTCACACACAGCTGGAGGTTGCAGTGCAGGTAGACGTCACCAGAGTTCCCAGAGAACTGGAACAGGTTGAAGGAGAAGTAGTTGGAGGTTCCCAGGCCGTTGCCCTCCACACTGACCGTCTGGTCGGCGGGGTTGGCACAGCTGCTCACAAACAGGAAGACACGCTCATTCAGGAATCAGTCAGAGCCGTCAAACGTACCGTCTGAGGCCGCCTCCTCTCAGCGTCTCACCCTTTAACGATCAGGTCGTATTTCAGTGTCGCGGTGGGCGACGGCTGGTCGGTCGCCCAGCAGGAGTCGGTCACCACGGCGACCATGTTTCTGTCCAGCCCGTCCGTCACCAGCTCCACCCAGATCTTCTGGTTCAGCAGGACCTCGGTGTTGGCCTCCACAGCTTGTGTGCGTCCGGCGTCGGTGTAGGCCGTCATGGTCAGAGAGTAATTCCAAGCTCCAGATGTGATGTGCTGGATCACAGAGCTGCACGGGACACACACGGGTCATCTGACTGAGACTTACATCACACTTCTGACGGTAAACTGATGCAAACCAAAGCTAGCAGCCACCACACACCTGTCTCTGATTCTGAAAGCCATCGTCTTGATGTCCGGCTGAGTGTGGACGCAGGAGAAGTCAATGGAGACTTGGTCTTGGCGAGTAATGATGTCGGAGGAACTGTTCTGGGTCTTGATGGTGTTCTTGTAGATTATCTGGCTGTTGTTGGCCTGTAGGGTCACACACACGTTCACATGTTGTTACTGAAGCAGATCCATCACAAGCTCGTTCATCTTTCCGCCTTTAAGCGGCTTTAGATGACCAACATGACGAGAAGCCACAGAGGGCAGAGCTGAGGAAAGATCTGAGACTAGAGGAGAGCAGGAGAAGCTCAGCACCCACCGTGATCACCGTCCCACAGCTGTTGATGTTGTCGAAGCTGAAGGTCACCATGTGGGTCTCCTCGTCCATCTGACCCACGCAGTCTGGGTCGTTGAGGTGCAACACGGAGTAGTCGATGCCTTTTTCCTCCAGGAGACAACCGACCAGAGTCAGGGAAGCAGAGTTCTGACTGCAGACCGTCGGATCACCTGAACGTCACAGATTGGGTCAGAGAAATCACAGTTAGAAGATTTCCTCCAACTTTTCTCCTCGTTTTCACGTCACTGTCACAGCTGTCGTACCCAAAGCGTCTGTCGATCTGTACTTGGAGGCAAAAATGGCCCGACACAAGCAGGCAGATTCACCGCCGACCGCCCTCTCACCGCAGAACTCATGAGCGCTGCAGGTCCTGTCCTCACAGAAGGCCTCAGGGGCAGCTGCAGAGGGACAAACTGATATATCACTCTGAAAACAAGGGCTGAATTCTTTAAGAGACGGTGGTGGAGAGCGTCAGGTCTTACGGCAGCCAGCCTCTGACCTCCAGCCGTCCAGCGTGCCGTTGCTGGACAGGCTGCAGGCTCTGGCGTAGGCCTCCAGGAACTGACAGTTGAGACCATCCAGAGCAGGATACGTGCACAAAGTGTCGATGCAGGCGGTTATGTAGGGCTCTGGGTCGATGCTACAGGTGGTGAAGGGCGCCTCCTTCAGGAGGTTACAGCTGTTTGACAGATGAAGAGAAAGACTCAGGTGTGTTCACCTTCCATCCCTTCTGAGATCACATGGCATTAATCATGGGACCTAACAGGTAGTAGAGCTCAGAGATCAAAGTATGACGCAGACAAACGTTTGCTGCTGTCTCACCGTTCAGTCGTCATGTTGCAGTTGATGCTACTGTCAGGAGTGTCAGGGTACTGCTGCTCACAGCTAGGGGGCGACACACAGCACAAGGTTACCTGCTCTGGCTGCTTCATGCCAACACACTCAGTATATCAAGCAGCATTCAGGGGACAACGTCTCACCTGGGGGAGCTGTAGTCAGAGAGACTCAGTCCACTCAAAGACACGCTGGCGTTTCCACACAGGCCCTGGAGAGACGATCCAGATGGATCTGGACAGGTTCAGGACAGAATGATCAGCATCAAACTGGAGGACACCACGTTAACAGCCCCATGCCCCACAAGAGACATTTCATTTTCTGCACCTTCCACACGGATCTGTGCGGTGCTGCCGTCAAAGAAGACAGAAGTGGTGAAGTTGGACAGGGACACCTTGGCGGTGACTCCAGTTTGGTCCCTGGAGAGCTCCACGCCATGAACCAGCTGGACCGAGCTGTTGAGGGTCAGCGCTGAGTCGTCCAGCTGCAGAGACAAAGTGAAGGAAACGCTGAAACATCTCCAACTGATAAACAGGCTGTTTCCACAGCAACACATCCAGCAGCATCAGAAGAATACGTCCAATGTCTCTGACTATGAGGAGGACTCTGGATCAAGCTCCACTCTGACACGTGGACAGCGGCTGCAGGTCGCTTACCCGGACGGTCCCGTCTTGTTCCAGGTGAATGTGAACGACTGGCTCGTCCAGTCTCAGCGTCACTCTGTCCACAAAGCTCACATCTGTACGACGCCGTTCGCGGAAGGTGGCCAGGACGTCCAAGTCTGGGACAGACAGCAGAGAGTACGCACACCGATCCTGGATGGAGTTAACATGGCCGTGAATGTCGATGATGGTGGGGCCGGTCACAGTGCATATGGTGTCCAACACGCAGCTGGAGGACGCACAGAGGGACAGAGACAACATCATGAGCTGCTGCTGGAGGCCACGGCCACCAGGGGGCCCTCTGGTGTTCAACATGTCTCAACATTTTATATGTCGTCTTTAAACTAAATAGAACATTTATTATGTTAAATTCTTAAATTCTTGGACCATGAATTTCAGGCTTACAGCTTGAATGCTTTACTGTATTACTCTGTATTTTGATTCATACACAAGAAGGATTGGTTCCAGGAACTACATTTATGGTACATAGTGGAAACATCACTAGTAAAGTACTTGGATGAGACTTCTTTAGCTTCATAGTTAGCTTAGTGACCGTGATGGAGGCTGCATCAGTATCACAGTGATGCTCCTTCATGTGTCGTATTCTTCCACCATATCTTTATACAGTCTATGGTAGCCACAGGGCTTGTAGCATCTTGCTAGCTTTGGTTGCTAACGCTAACTGTCACAGATCATCATAACCTGTAGAGGGCACTAATACGCCCAGTAATGTCAAAACTGCCAAAAATCTCCCAAATAACAGAAGAAGAAGAACTGACTGAATTTACACATTTAGAAAGTAGTAGTTTAAAAGTTTTTATCATGAGTTATTCATTTAATCGTTTTCTCGTGGAGGCTGCTTTGGAGCTGTGGTGACTTAGAGCTGATGGAAACCCAACACGACACACCCAAAGAGACGGCAGCTCTCAGGGAAACTTCCCTGAACAAATAAAGTTTAAGGATCCCTCATCTGGTCCCTGCTTCATCTCAGCTCCTTCTAGATACAAAGAGGTCATGTTTACGTGTTGTTGCCTTGACAGCGCTCCATGGGACCACAGGTGGAGGTCTGGATGGCTCCGTCATCACAGGTGACAGTGGTGCAGGTTTCTGGATCAAAGCTCACGACTTCACCTGCTTTATACAGGACACCTGAGAGGGAGCGAACGTTTACATCAAAGACTCACTTTGACATTTTACATTTTACAGTTTTACTGAGTCAGTGTTTACAGTTGATTAGTTGACGATTTACCAACCTGACTGTCTGCATCCACTGACGTCTAAGAATGCATATGTTAACTGGTTTTCTGCAGTGAGTGTGTGATTCAGCGTATCGACTGTAGAACCACTGACCTTCATGTCAAGCGCCTACACAGAAACAAGAGAAAAGTGAAATCAGACAAAAGGAAAGTTGGTAAGACTTTCTATGAAGGTCTAGTTTATAATGCAGTAGGCGCATAAGACATTATAATGCATTTATAATGCTTCATACATGTCTTTATAATGGTGAATAATCATGTATAAGAACGTATGCCAATGTTTATGAAGTATTATAAGTGTTGGACATAATGTATCATGCATCAAACACTCATTAATGTTTTCTACCTGCATTCTAGTGACAACAGTGTTTGAATGAAGACTCTAAAGTCCTGGGTCACATTACACATTATAACCATCCTTACTTTAGCCAGTTGTAAAGACACACAGAGAAATACTCGACATAGAAAAGATACTAAACGCTCAGTTGCAGAAACGGAGTAGTGCCTTATAAACAATAATATGTTACAGGAGGACTTTAAGAGCTTTTAGTGAAGTGACAACACTGTATGAAGTTTTTAGCAACTGTATGATGTTATAGCACAGTTATGATCACTTAGGAGCAGACGTTTGCTGAGTGTAAGTAAAGCAGAAGTCGACCTTTACTCTTTATTTTGCAAAAACAAAATGTTTTATGTTTTATGGAGCTATACAATATGAATGAGTGCTGAATTTATAATACATTATGTCCACACTTGTAATACTTTATAAACCTTGGGGTAAGTTCATATACATGATGATACACCATTATAATGGCATGTATGAAGCATTATAAATGCATTATAATGTCTTATGCAGGTGTTCCTAACGCATTATAAACTAGACCTTCATAGAAAATGTTACAGAAAAGTTTTCTTCTCGTAAACTAAACTCATCATGTTTTCCTGTTAAACCACAGAGAAAAGAGCAACAGACACATTTAGAAGGAAATGTTTGGGTCACACATTTAACACTCACTCCATTATTACACATGCAAAGTAGCTCACATATATATATTTATACACTCACCACTGTCATAGGAGTCAGTAATCGTGTAACCAGAGCTGTTTCTTCCCCAAACACAATTAGACCAAAAACATACTGTAAAGAGAGGAGAGAGAAGATTCAGACTTCTAAAAATAATTTGATGTGATTTAAAATCAAACTGAAGTTCTGCTGTTTGAAGAGTTAACTGGATCAGAAACAGTCGACTCTAAAAACATTTAACTGACAATGAACAACACTCACTTTGACCCCGCTGGGATACACAAGGAAATACGGGTAGCAGTCCATGGTGCTGGTAATGGTTGGCACATTCTGGTGGATCCGTCCTTCCAAACCAGAATTTCTTGATGGGTTTATAAGAAATACAGCTCTGTCAGATCCTGAATAACTGGACGGAGGCGCCAGAATACAGTCTCCTGCAGCGTCGGGGTCGTAGAAGCCGTCGAGACAGAGGACAAAGTTTTCGGTCGTGAAGTTGGCCTGTTAAAATCAGAGACACAACGAGTCAGTGAACAACAAGACGTCTGAAGAAGCTGAACGTTAGAGACAGAGCAGCAGGTTTCAGTCAGAGCCGTCACTCTGCTTCAGGACGCTGCAGCAGATCATGCTGACGGACTCAGAGACACTGTGGTGGACATTAATGAGACGCTCAGACGGCATCAAGAGGACACGAAGCAGTGGACGGACAGTGTGTCCTGCAGCAGACTGCAGCACTTAGCTGTGTCCAATCAGCTGCAGCGCTCAGACCACTGATGAGCTGATGATGATCACATGACTTAACTGGACGCTGGACAGCATTAAAGACACAAACACATTCATCCTACTCACATAGAGACGCTCATACGTCCGTCCATAATATGTGACGGGACATGAGCTGATGTTGAACTCTGTATTATCCTCAAACACCTGAGCAGCAGCACCTGAAGACATGGAGACACATGAGAGGTGTGAGCTGGTTGGACAGCAGAGACAGCTCAATGTCCAAATGTTGACTTCAGACTTTTGACATCAGTTCTTCTCAGAAACAAAGACGTGTCTGACAGACTATCACCACTTAAAGCTTCCTCTGTCTTTGGAGACACGGCGTCCTTACCTGCCAGGAGGCCGAGAGCGGACAGGTAGACCAGGAGGCGGGCCATGTTGGAGGGGACCAATCAGCCGACAGAGAGCTGGAAGACACACAGACGGACGGCTTTGATTGGACAGTTCCATGCTTTTCCTGACAGAATGAAAAAGAAGCTGAGAGCATGAATGTGATGGTGGAGTCTCTCTAAATGTTCACTCTCTGGAGGAAACGTTGACTCCTACAGCAGCTGCTCAATGAAATCACATGTCAATCCAGACGTCCTGCACTTTAAAGCTCTTAATGCGTATTCAGTCATTAATGAACTCTGACTTCCCACTCTGACGTTTGATAGAGCTCCTCAATGAAACGGCGTTCACTAGTTTTTAGTTTCTAACACCGTCCACAGAGTCTAGAGACTCCTGTGAAAACCTCGGTCCAGATCTAACATGTGGACTAATTAATGCCACGGCTTGTTTCTTTCTGAGCAGCACGCAGCGTCTCAGCCACAAACCACAGTCACTCTTGTTTCCTTTAGAGGACGTCTCACAAAGTCACAGTCAGAAAGACACAGTTTGGTCCTGAAACTGTCAGACAACAGTACACCAGGAAAAACACTTTGCATTTAGATTCTGAAAAAGATTTAATATTTATAAACTTTTGTTGTGTTTTGTTGTTTTTACAAAAGTTTTTGATGCCATCACTGACACTGGCAAATAAAGTGGTAACATTTTAGAAATGAATCACACATTTGGTATTTATGATCAGGCCTGAAGTGGATTATGGATTAAAATTAGATAACAATTATATAAAAATTATATATAACTATGTGAAAATATAAAATAAAATAACACATGAATATTGTGTCTTAGAATAATAACAGCAGAGGTGTGGAGCTTGTCTCACCCTGTACAGCGTCAATAGAGGACGAGGACGATGAAGGCTGCTGCTAACGAGGACGTCTCTGATGTCTCTGGTGGACCGATGGCGATGACTGTGAGTGTCTCTCTCTCTCGGTCCGTCTCTTTTTATGTTCACCTGCGCCGCTTTCCACACCCAGGAGGAGGGAAAGAATGAGGTGGAGGTGGTGATGCCACCTGAGCTGTCCTGATGTGACCCTGCGTCTGATATCCAGGGGGACTTATCAAATCAGATTCAGTGAATAAAAATGTTGAAAAGGTTGAAAAGGACTCTGAAACCGCTGATCCCACTGAACTTCCTGCAGATGTGGATCAAAACACTCTGGACACTGATGGAGCCTGGATCATATTCGTTCTCCTTGAATGGTACCGCACAAATAGACTTTGGTGTTGTTTTCCTTACGTGCCTCATATGAACCCGTCTTGACTGTGTTGGTATGTACACTATGTGTGGTGTGTGACAAGCCTTCCAATAGATTTTCACGCTCAAACAGGTACTTCTTGTTCATTTTATTTGCATACTAAGAATGTTAATAAAGAACGCTTCATCACACATTCAACAAAAGGTCAAAACAGTTTAGTCATGCGTTCTGAGTTCCTGCTTCTGAGGAAGAACTCCAAAGTACGCCTTCTTCTCCTACTGGATGAGAAAAGAAACACAAAATCTTGTTGTAATCAGTAATTTCACCCATTAATAGCTGTAACAGTACTTATCGTCACTTTTTAATTGTGCAAGTCACTTCCTCTGCGGACGGTCTGGCAGGACATCCAGGAGCTCCATGGGCATGAGATATCCTTCCATGTTGCTACCGGCTTCAAACCCCAAGGTCAGCTATCAGATTGATGGTGCTTTCACAGCTGGTCGCCTTAGCTTAGCCCAACATACTTACCCCGTAGAGCAACTTCAGAAGAAGTATAAACACCTCTGGGGCCTTCCTATGCCTGCCTTGAAGGCCAAGCCATCACTCCTTCTTGGCTCTGATCAGTCACACCTCATAGCCCCTGTAGAACCAGTCAGACTTGGACCGCCTGGTGGCCCCGCAGCAGTTCACACCTGGTTGGAACGGACTCTTCAAGGTCCTGTCCGTTCCATGGGGTGGCCAACTGACTCTGTGCAGTGTCTCTTCATCTCCCTCCCACCGCAGATGGATGAGCTGTACCGTGATGTTGAGAGGCTCTGGCATATAGACACTATAGCTCACCGCCCAGAAAGAGAAGTGGCTCGGTCAAAACAAGACCAACAAGCACAAGACGCATCGAGGTCGACAGCGTGAGGAGGTATGCTGCACCACTGCTACGTCTGGTCCAGGTTCATTAGGGACTACCTGCCTGGTCTACAAGCTAGACAGAAATGGCAGTCTTCTCGTCCCAATCTACAAGATAGAGCAGTCATCATGTTGGTGGAGCCCCAGCTACCCCAGTGAGTCCAGAAAACTATAGCCGGCAGCCATGCAAAGAAGTTTCCTGTTCCTGCTTAATCACCTGTACCTGAGAGGACCAGACCTGAAGTTACCTTTTTATGTGTGTGTGTGTGTGTGTGTTGACACTCTGAGTTTAAGTGTATCACCAAACAACTGTGTACACAGGCATGTGGGTTAGTGTCTGAAGTAAGAAAAGCTTTAATCAGAAATCCGTATCCATTTCTCCTATTAGAGTTTCACCCATTGGGCTCTTCTGTTGCCTTATTCCTTCATTGTCTTGTGCTTGTGGTTCCTGCGTTTTCATTTCCATGTACTTTTTGATCATTATTAAATAATGTGGAATGTGAACAGAGTGGTTCTCAGAGCTGATGGTGGAGGCAGGTTATGAGATGATTGATCCTCCTTTCAGCCTCAGGGAGTTTCTGCTGTTTAGTGACTGCATGCTAAGAATGTTAATAAAGAACACTTCATCACACAATCAACAAAAGGTTAAAACAGTTTAGTTATGTGTTCTGAGTTCCTGCCTCAGAGGGAGAACTCTAAAGGAGGCCTGTTCGCCCTGCTGGATGAGAAAAGGAGAAGAAACACAAAAATGAATCAGTAATTTCACCCATTAATAACTGTAACAGTACAACACTATCAGTCAGAGCTCTCAGCTCATCACACACACAGTGACCACGTTTACATGGTCTTTAGTTTCCCGATTTTGATCGGGATATTGAAGTATCCTGGCTTTGTGTTTGTCCATGTGAACACCATACCCCGATTTCAAGAAACCCGGCTTTGCTACCTGGAGTACTCCGATAGAAGCCGGGATACTGGAGCATGTATACACCTTATCCTGATTTCTGACGGCTGCCCACTGACTGCGCAGGCGCGAGTGACGCCAAGCGACGCACTAGAAATACAAACAACATGGCGGCAACGAGAACTTCTCACTTTTGGAGCGACGGAGAGACTGAATTATCCCTTAAAGTAATGAAAGAACTAAACATGACGACGTGTTTAGATGCAGAAAACACCGGAAAAGCTACGTGACGCTGGTTTTCCACCTTGCTCCGCTGAACAAGTTAGGTCCCGTTGAAAAACACTCAAAAAGATGTAAAACACGCATGAACAGATAGGATGCAGCGATCGGAAAACGGGATACTGATATTCATCATGTATACGGGGATATGAATAACCAGGTTTCTCTGTGTTCCATGTAAACACCATATCCTGAATATGCTCAAAGCCGGGATAAGCCTCAAAGCCGGGATACTAAAGACCATGTAAACGTAGTCACTGGTCTCACTCTTTTATCCAAGTAAGCATCATTCTACACTCTTGTCGTTGTCAACTCCAGTGAGCCGCCTCAAACAGCATTGTGTTGGGGTGTCTCTCTCTGTGCTGGCTAACTTCACCAGAAGGTTTCATGGCATTTTTGACACTTTTGTCCCTTAATGGTAACAATGTATCAATTTAGGTTACACGTTGTAAAAATAGGACATTATGGGATTTGTGTTTGAAATAACAAAATCCATTAAGAAATACACAGTACACACCTCATAAGAACAGCTAAGCTATCAGAAAACATTAATTCACAAAGGACACTTTTGTCCCCAACAGGCATGAGGGTTAGCGTCTGAAGTAAGAAAAGCTTTAATCAGAAATCCGTATCCATTTCTCCTATTAGAGTTTCACCCATTGGGCTCTTCTGTTGCCTTATTCCTTCATTGTTTTGTGCTTGTGGTGCCTGTGTTTTCATTTCCATGTACTTTTTAATCATTATTAATTAATGTGGAATGTGAACAGAGTGGTTCTCAGAGCTGATGGTGGAGGCAGGTTATGAGATGATTGATCCTCCTTTCAGCCTCAGGGAGTTTCTGCTGTTTAGTGACTGCATGCTAAGAATGTTAATAAAGAACACTTCATCACACAATCAACAAAAGGTTAAAGCAGTTTAGTTATGTGTTCTGAGTTCCTGCCTCCGGGAGAGAACTCTAAAGGAGGCCTGTTCGCCCTGCTGGATGAGAAAAGGAGAAGAAACACAAAAATGAATCAGTTATTTCACCCATTAATATATGTAACAGTACTTATCATCACTTTTTACTTGTGCATCTTGACTCAATCAGTCACAGTTTGTGATCAAAACATTATGATCATCTGCCCAATGAACCCTGTCCTCCTCTTCCTCACTGAGACCTGTACTTTACCAGACTTCTGCAGGTGTCTCTAATTTTCTGACACAGTCTGTAGTGCTTCAGCATGAAAGAGAACAGCAGAGTCTAACTAAGAAGGTCCCACCAAAAACTCTCTTAGGAGGTTCTAATCATTGGACCTCGATGTCCAAGCATGTACACGCATCTGAAAGAGTGCTGTGTTGCTTGTCTCAGGCTACTACACTTGGATTCATCGTGGACCCACACAGCTCTCCCCTCCTCCCACTATCAGTCAGAGCTCTCAGCTCATCACACACACACACTGGTCTCACTCTTTTATCCAAGTAAGCATCATTCTACACTTTTGTCATTGTCAAATCACCTCAAACAGCATTGTGTTGGGGTGTCGCTCTCTGTGGCGGTGTCACACATGGAACTGAACGTCAGCAAAACAAGAGATGGTGGTGACCTTCTGCCTACAACAGTCACCACCATCATCCATGGGAAACCAGTGGAGCTAGTGGAGGGGATCATATATCTGGGCACCATCTTTAAGGACCTGCTGAACTTCTCCTCCAACACAGAAGAGACTCTCATGAGGTGTCAGCAATGACAACACCTCCTTAGGAAACTCTGCTCCTTTGGAGTCAGCAAAGACGTCCTACAGACTTTTTATTACAGTTTCATTGAGAGCATCATCGTCTTCTCCATAACCTGCTGGTTCAACTCCATCATCCTCCAAAACAGAACCCGACTGCAGAGCACTGTCTTGGTTTGCTCTAAGAGCATTGTCCTGCCTGTCAGAACTCTCTCACACATACACAACAGACACTCATGTTAGCAGGTAACATCACCAAAGACCCCTCACACGTCCTCCACTCATCATCTGAGTGGCTCCCCTCCAGATGGTGGCTCCACTGCCCCACCTGTGGATCTAGAGGAGGAAGGCCACCTTCTTCCCTAAAGATATCCTGATTCTCAGCTTCCACACAAACACACACACTCAGGCCCCGTCCACATGGAGACGCTTTTTGGTTTAAATGCAGATGTTTTGCATCGTTTTGTCAGATCGTCCACATGGATCCTATCAACACATTGCCTTAAAATTCACTTTTCTGAAATCTGGTTCCAGGGTGAAAAAATTCGCTAACACTGCTCTTGAGTTTTTGCGTTGCACGGGGAAAACCGCATACGTGCGTTTTGAAGATGTCATCACCTTTCACCTCCCACGAGACGTCTCATAGTAACATCAATGACAATGGTGGACTACATGCTCGTGTTCCTGCTGGAGAAGATATTGAGCCTATTATGGTTACACGGGCTAAATATCATGCTCCTGTGCCACCACGCTGAGCAAAAAGGCTGATGGACAACCACATGAGCAACATTTTACTAGCACACACACAACCATAGCACAGTCACACCTCCCCACCCCCCTAACCACACAAATGACAGACCCATGGACACTCCTCCACCGCAGTATTTTTTTAATAGCACATTATTTTAATGAGTCTTTTTTGTTCTTATTTATTTTCATTTTTATTACCCATACTACCACTTCGATAAAATGTAAATATTTGATCCTTGTAATTATGGGGGGCACAGGAGCATGATATGAATGGTTCTCTAACGACTCTTGTCCGTCTGAGGCTCCAGTGTCAAGGTGTGAAAGAGACTGAAACTTCTTGGGGACAGAAGTTAACACTGTATTATAAATAGATGGCAAATTGAATCTCAGTCCACCTCCTCTGTTCAGTGAAGGTTTTTCCAGTCTGACATAGATGGCTTCCTTAACTCCTCTTTCAAACCATCGGTCTTCTCTGGCTAAGATTTGGACGTTGTTATCCTAAAAAGAGTGTCCTTTGTCCTTCAAGTGTAGGTGGACTGCTGAATCGTTGCCTGATGAGCTGGCTCTCCTGTCCTGGTACATGTGTAGGTCTGTACACTCCTCACTGCACTGAACAGCGTACACCACATTGCTCTGTTTCTGCCTGGGTGTTTTGTCCTTACGGTGGACCAGTCTCTGCCTGAGTGTCTTTAACCTGGAAGAACAGAGTTACAGTCGCCGATGTGTGAGGAGACGAGAATATGGACAAGAACAGAGGTGGTGTTCTGTGGTGAGGATGGGTGAAGTCGATTGATGTTGTGGAGGTGAAAGTAAGGGGGCCGAGTCAAGTTGTTGATGTGGGTTACCAGAGATAGACTGAGACTTTTAACCTGAGAGGAGGAAAGTACAGTGGAATTATCAATGTCTAAAGGGAAACTGTTAACTTGTGCTAGAGTGGACTTAGAACCAATGAGGATGACTTCTGCTTCATTGCTGCTCATGTGGGAGAATTTGCAAGAGGATTTAATTTCTGTTAGTCCTCCACACTGCCAGAGCAGCATATCCCTCCACCAGACGAACCAGAAGCTGGACCCATCAATCTCCATCCTACCCAGGAGGCCATTCAGGCCCGGGCAACATTTGATTTCAACCATATAAAAAAGGCAAGGATGCAGAATTTACTTTTTCACCAGTGTATTTAATGACTCACTGATATTTGTGAGGATACCGATTAACTGATCTAGGCGATCATTTGTGCCACCTATTGCTCTGACTATCTCCTGCTGTGACTCCCCCACAGCACGGTTGAGGACACAGCCAGTCGGGCAGACGGCATGTGGTTGCGGCGCACTGGTGCCGGAGATGCCGGGGATGGTGGAGGGATCCTCCGAAGCCTTTTCTGTTTTAAAATAATAATAAATGATAATAAATGAGTAACTGAACATGAGTTAAGTCTTTGACATCCTCTTTAATATGCTGGCATGGTGAAATTTACATTCAAAGGATTTATTCCAAAGCATTTACACATGGACCTCTATTTTATAGGGCT